>JAZHFQ010000057.1:0-1232126 GCA_038387885.1 Spodoptera picta
ATTGATAATGAAAAAATTCCAGGAAGTAATATTGTTGATTTAATAAATGATTCACTTAGACCCTTAAAAAAGTGATCCGATAGGGTGGGATAGATTTGCTAAAGCATTAAAAGATATTAAAGTACCACTTACTTATATTGGAAATCCAAAGAGATGTGAGTTTATTAACCAACTTCAAGCAAAAGATCTGAACAAAACCTCTGAGATTGAAGTTCAAGAGTTTTCTACACCGAGCAGTGGAGATAAAAGATCTATAACTAAAATACGTAAAAAGATCGATTGGGAAAAATGGACCCCGTACTAGAAGAAATTAACAGGATTTATTATGATCCATCTAACCCTCGCTGGTTTTGGTAGTATTGATAAATTATCAAAAGCTATGAAGGAGAAAATGGATAAAAAGCAAGTAAAGGAATGGTTACAATCACAAGAAACATATACACTACATAAACCCATTCGGAAAAAATTCCCGCGTAATAGGTACATTCTATCAAACATTAATGAGTTGTGGCAAGCTGATTTAAGTGATATGCGAACTTATGCTCAATATAATGATGGTTTCAACTACATACTTTGTGTTATTGATGTATTTAGTAAATATGCTTTTGCAAGACCAATGAAAAAGAAAAACTCAGAAACAACTAAAGAATGTTTTGAAAGTATATTTACTGAAAGTAATTCAACACCTACTCACATACAATCTGATAAAGGTACAGAATTTATTTCAAAAGATGTACAAAAATACTTTAAATCCAAAAAGATAAATTACTATACCACTAACAATCCTGATATTAAGGCTAGTATTGTTGAACGATTTCAAAGAACTCTAAAAATGAAAATGTGGCGTTATTTCACTCATAATAATACTTATAGATATGTCGATGTTTTACAAGATTTAATATACTCTTATAATCACAGCATTCACTCGAGTATTAAGATGTGCCCATGTGATGTAAGTTCCAACAATATTATGACAGTTTGGACTAATCTTTATGATAGAGGATCAAACAAACTTTCTTTAGAAAATTCTAAACCAAATTTCAACGTGGGTGATTATGTTCGAATAACTAAATATAAACATGTTTTTCAAAAAGGATATGAATCCAATTGGAGTGATGAAATATTTATTATATCTTCAATAATTGATAGATCTCCATGGATTGTTTATACAATAACTGATTTACAAAATGAACCAATAGTTGGTACTTTTTATGAAAGAGAATTACAGAAGGTCACTTACAACCCCACCTCACAATATAAAATAGATAAAATAATTGGCACTCGTTATTCGGGTAACAGAAAAGAAGTATTAGTGAAGTGGAGAGGTTATCCAGATAAATTTAACAGTTGGATTTTAGCTTCTAGTTTACAAGAAATATGAATAAAGAAAGTTTTTATTTAACTTTGCTCAGCAATAGTTCAATGGAATACTTTCCTGATAACAAGACCACAAATTTTTCAACAAAATTACCAAAAGCTATGAAATTAGAAGGTGAATGGTCGGTTGGAGTTGTCGAGTTTCAATATCCATGCACCATGTTTACTGTTCAAGATCATGAAAATGTTGTATACATCACAAAAACCATGATAATGCCTAATGAAGATAAACCATCAACAGTGTACTACAAAAAACATATTCCCGCTACCAACTACGATAACGTTGAACATATTTTAAAAACGTTAAATAGTATCAGAGAGAACTTGAAATTTCGTTATGATGAAATAACAAAATTTGTGTCTGTTTCTGTTTTGGATAAAAATATAACTTCCATAACATTATCACCCAAATTAAGTTTACAACTAGGTTATGAACCAAATACAAATCTCCTAGACAGAAATTTTGGGAAGTGTCCTGCTAATTTACACTTAGGGTTACCATCACAACTATTTCTATATTGCGATATTATCGATCCTCAGATTGTGGGTGATGTTATGACTCCGCTATTAAGAGTCATTTCATTAGATCCTTCAAAATACATTTATGGTGCGAATAAAATGCACATTTTCTCTCCACCTCACTACTTACCTGTTATGCGAAGAGAGTTCGATACGTTAGAAATAGATATAAGATCGAGCACAGGACAAAAAATCCCATTCCAGTTTGGAACCGTGTGTATTAAACTACATTTCCACAAATTATAATAATGTATTCTCATCAGGATCATCATAAATGTCCATACGAAAATTATTATTCTCATCAAGCTTTTGATCTAGTAGTTGGAGTAATTTATAAGGGTTCACCATACTGACGTGGTCATGGTATTAGGAGCTTCTTAGAGGGGTTATTTAGATCAGTTTTACCTTTACTTTCGTGAAGCTGGTGTAAATGAGTAGGTTCGTTAAGGTAGGACTTAATGTATTGCTGGATCAAAGTGATGTGACGTTTACATCAGATCTGGTTCAGATTGCAAACTCGTTCATTAATTGCGAAGAGTCATCAACTAAATCAAATTGACTTCATACATCGGAGCAAGTCTTAGCTTCTACGCACACTTCTCAACAACTGATAAGGCTCATTGCATGAGATTCAAAAGTTCAACCATTCATCGAATTGTAAACTACTTGATCTAAGTAGTACTCTGGAGGCGATTTTAAAGATTAATAACCGTTAATTGATTATGTAGACAACAGATTTCTGGCCATTTGCATGGTTCTTACCAAATCAACTCCTGTTTTAGCTTCTGGCATTATTGTTATTATTAAGATTACGAATTATTACTTAACATTGCTGTTGGTTATTAACCAAATGAACATCAAAATCGAAATGTTACTGTGGACTATAGTAGTTAGGATTATAATGTGTGTTGTGTTTTAGATATATGTGTAATGCTTAATGCATTTTTGTGTGTGTGTAACTAAATGTAACATTATAAAATTAATAAAACAAATTATATGCAATATATTATTTTTTATTTCTTTATATACCTCCCCTATTTAATCTTAAACAAAACACTGTTCGAGTTTAAACTTTACATAAGCACATTGACTAAACCACTGAACATGCTGCTGCCAAGGATCATCGTCATCTTCCCAATCTTTTAAACCACCACCACAATGGAAACACTTGGTCCTGTCTCCATAGCCAGTATAAAAGAAACCGGCTTCTGCAAGATTTTCGGGCTTCTGCTGCATAACGAGAGGCCAGTTTTCGAAACTCATCAACCGTCTAGATTTTGAGCTGAAAAATGGATATTCAGCTCTTAGGTACTGCATATTCTTCACTTTTTCTTCTCCAATCAATTTTGTAGTTTTGTTTTTCCATGAAGTGTTCTGTACACGTATACCGCACTCATCTCTTCCTTCTGCTATTGTTTTTCTCTCAGCATCACAAGGCGACAGCTCCTTGGATCTAATGAGTACACAGAAGTACTTTAAGTAAACAGAATCACATTCACTAATCCACTAATGAGTGTCATTGTTAAAAAGTATTTTTTAACTTTTTCACTTTCTGCTATTGTCTTTGTAATATTGTATACGAGACCGTTTGTGTTGTCGTAGATGCTATCCTTATTATTCTTTACGTAATATTTAATCCTCGTGGTAGCGTGCTTCCAGTGATCACTAATTGGAATCTTGGATAGTTTCTTCATATCATACATTTCAATTTTTATGAGATGCGTCGCTTGGTCTCCGTCGTCAGAATTTGTAGAGATGTATGATACGCCATCTCTAGCAGCTCGTGCCACAGTCGACGATAGCAGCTTCTTCCTTTTTATTTTTGGTGTCACTTCAAAAAATTGATCAATCGGTTGCGATTTCCTTTTTCCTCCATCGTCTGTGTTAATAACGACGATGTCATCACTCTCTTCTTCGTGTTGGGGAGAGAGTGGCGAGTAGTAATACTGTTTATAGGTATTTTCATTATCGTCTGCGAAGTTGAATGATCTCTGCAACAACAGAGTTATCACGTTAATATCAATTTGTTTACACTTAATCTGACACACACACGTTAGGAAACAACAACAGAAATACAAGTAAGTTTGTCAATAGAATAAACACTTACCTCCATGACCATTGATGCGTTGAAGTAAGTAACACAAACGTAGTAGTATTGGTAGACGTACACAATCCACTGTGGTCAAACGACCATAGACTGACTGCATGACTGCAACTGTTCGATCTTATATAGCACCATTCTTATCTGAACTCTATGAGTCAACAAATTTATCGCACATCGCAACAGGCATGAACTTGTTTTGTGATTCCCAAAAGAATGCGATATTTAATATTTACAAATCACTATAATTGAACATTCGTATGACAACCATTGAATAGATTAGTACTGTAATAATTTGTTAATAACAGTAATATCATGGACACACTAGAATTACAAAAGCATATGAAAAAGATTCATGTCAGTCTAGAAAATAATGTTTATGCTGCTAATAGACTACCTATGTATACACATGTACCAACGTATATAATATGCAATTTGGATGCGGATGATAAACCAGGGTCACACTGGATAGCTGTACATATCGATGCGAATGGCATCGGTCAATATTTTGATTCATATGGACGAACACCTGAGCGATATCATCTTCAGTTTTTGAAAAGGAATTGTAAGAGATGGGACTGGAATGTTGATAGGATTCAGAATGATTGGACTTCAGTTTGTGGTGAATATTGCTTAATGTATTTGCTATTTAAGTTTCAGGGATGTTCAATGTATAGTTTTACGAACATATTTACAGGGAACACACTGTACAATGATATTTTTGTGGATGAGATGTTCCACTCATATTTTGTAGAAAAAAGTAATAAATTAATTAGAAAATTAAAATGAATGATTGTGTTTTATTGATGACATAGGAAATGAAAGATAATGAGGGTTACCAGTGAGTAATAGATAAGAACGCCAAAAGGGTGTTCGAAGTATAGATAATAACAATGGAGCGTTGATGAGGGTCAGGAGCACCGGAAATGAATGAGATAACAATAAATGGATTTGCAATTGATTTGCATAACTCCAGAACCACGCATCCTACGCAAAAAAGGACTGCAGAAACGTGATCAGAGCATGCCAAAACCTTTTTTTTTTTTTTTTTTTTTTTTTTTTTTTTTTTAGGTTTGGTGCGACTGACTCTCCCGGATTTGACCTGTCAAACGCGTGAGCCAGAACCGGTGAATCATCACTACTTACCCGCGCTGGCTACAGCCGCGTCTACATCCAACTACGGTCGTTCAGCCCTATACACAGAATAGAAGTAAGCCGCAAACTCTTCCACAGACCGTTGCCCAGATAATGGCACACCGTCTTTCAAGATTGCTCGCGGGCTTCTCCTACCTTTTTTGGACTTGGCATAATTCCAAAAGGATTTAGGATCACTCAGCATCTGCTCTTGGACACGGCTGTGGTATTGTTCCTCTGCTATTATTAACATATTTTTGATGTTAGTTCTACATCGAGCAAATGCTTCGTAATCGACCCTTGATCCGCTTACCTTGTATTGCTTATGCCGAGCAGCTTTCAACTTTATGTTGCGAATTATTTCAACAGTGTACCACTTAGGATAAATGTATCTTGAGTTTACACGACTTCGCTTTTTTTGGGTACACAGTCATCTATAATAGAATTAATAATATAATAAAAATAATTTAAACCTACTTCTAAGTCTATGTCATACAATATTTTATTTTTTTTTATTTTATTTTTTTTTTTTTTTATTCTTATTATGTCATACAATGGAGTCCAATCCACGTCTGTAATTAATGAGTATAATAATAAAAAGTCTGCTGTATTAAAGTTCCATCCGTCTACTACACATGCGTTATTGTTAGGTGTCGCTGAGCCTGCTGAGGCAGGGTGCCGGCGCAGGCGCGTGTGTGTAATGACCGAGATGTCGAGCGGCGGGTGGTACGCGTCTACCGGTACAAGCGGCGCCTCAGCCGCGCGCACGCTCACACTCCCTCCCTCCGTCAATGTACTTAGCACCAAATCCAAATGACGACCATTACAGTTTTTCACTATGTTACACTGAGTAAATTCACAGAAAGTTTCGAAGTATGCATAATAATTCTTTATGGTTACAGAGCACGAGTACAAGTTAAAATCACCTAAAACTAGTATATTTCTGTACTTATTACATAATTGTTCTATGATGTTAAACATTATCATATATTCACTGTCACTACTACCAGGTGGAATATACAGGACACAAAGCAAAAACAAAAATCTGTTGCGTAGGTAAACAGTAGCACAAACCAGTTCGAACATATGATCGTCCATCGATCGTCCATCGATCCGTTATTACGACTATAACTTGAATATTGACTACTTTGTTCAGCATTTGTTATTTAGGTCAGCAAAACCCTTTCAATTATACGACGAGGTATAAACCTACTTTATATAATTACTTAACACGTTAAACGCCACTGGGGGTACTGATGACCAGCGTTAGCGGAGATTTGTTATCAATAGTTTTCTGCCGGCAGTTAAAGAGAATCATCAATACATAGTATAAAACAAAGTCGCTTTCGCTGTATGTCCGTATGTATGCTTAGATCTTTAAAACGGATTTTGATGCGGTTTTTTTTAATAGATAGAGTGATTCTTAAGGAAGGTTTGTATGTATAATAAATGCATAATATAGTAGAGAAACACTGATAAATTTAAAGGTTTCTAATGTGATGTCGTAAATAAGCACGTTTTTTTGCGCTTATATTGCAACCGCTGGCTGAACCCTACGAGATAGACCAAAATAATGTACTACAGTATTGTTCACCTTAAAAAGTTCAACAAAAAAGTCCGCGATGGTATATGTCTATCTCTTAGGGATAACCCAGCATAACCATTTTTATTCTTTACTAAAAAATGGTTATTTACGAAGTGATTTTAAACAATACAGCATTAATCCTTATCCAATTAAGTACCTTAAATAAATTGTGCATGAACGAGAGAATCAGCACAGACACATAGTAACGCTGAACAAAACGGACAACCGATCAGCCACAGATGGGTAAATAAAGAATATTCTGCCATGAATTACGATCCTTTGATTTGTTACAAGGATGATCGTATTGTGTTCATAGGTACTATGTCAGTAGTGTGTGAATATTGTTTGGCATTGAAGTTCAAGGACGAATCGAAAGGTTTGTGTTGCTTACAAGGAAAAGTAAAATTAGAAGAAATTCTTCCTCCACCTGAAGCACTTCACTCTCTGCTTACGGGTGATCATCCGAAATCCAAACAATTCATACGCAATATCCGCCGTTACAATAACGCATTTCAAATGACGTCTTTCAAAAGTAAGCAAGTTGTTGAGCACGGTTTTATGCCTACATTTAAAATTCAAGGGCAGGTGTATCACTTGGCTGGGAGCTTGCTACCACTTCGACCAGATGATCACAAATTTCTGCAAATTTATTTTATTGTAGACCCAGGCCCGTATTAATAAACTGATATCAGCGTAAGATCGAGATGTTAAGATCCTGTTTGATATTCCGACGTATTAATAAACAAAACCTAATACGCGGTTTAAGACTCTGTCATCACCTGAGATCGCATTATTTAATAAACATTACTCGGGTTTCAAAATCGGTATTAGGATGGTTATCAAGACCACGATTGTTAAGTTCAGTCGACCCTGGACTTAATATCGTGAACTCGTACCTAAGTATTTCGCGGGAACCATGAATATTGAGAATATTATTTCCGAAATCAATTATTATGATGAAGTCGACTAATACGATGATATTTTATGGCCTTTTCAAAATCTATTAGGTACCTAAAGTTTATATAAGTACCTAAAGTTTATATATACCTACAGGAGATCAAGCTAGCTTGAATAGGCATTTTTGACTCCATTATCGAATATGAATAGGTAACATAACATCACGCCTTTTATTCCCGAAGGGGTAGGCAGAGGTGCACATTATGCCACTGTACAATGTAACACCCACTTTTCACTATTTATGTTATTAATCCCATGTAAGCCTGAGCCTATTGCCATATGCCGGGCACAATTCCAGACTCCGTGCTACTACTGATAATTTTTTAAAACCCCAGTAATACTTTGCCCGACCCGGGAATCGAACCCGAGACCCCTTGCCCGGCAGTCGCACTTGCGACCACTCGGCCAACGAGGCAGTCGATTAATAAGTAACTTGTAAATAAACACGAAACACTGATGTGATTGTATTATCAACCTAATAAACAATTGAGAGAAAGGGAATCACAGATTATAATAATGAGGTGACGCGCAATCACTGGCATGTGCGTTCGTCATAAAATTAAACGTAACTTTATAATAAATAATGCTTTTTTTTTTGGTTAAAAAAACATAATGTATACAATATAAAAAAGTAATACAATTTCCTAAAATTGTAATCCATTTAAAACTGGAAATAATCTTTTATTCCTATGCAAACAGAGTTGAATATTATCGTTCTACACAGCTATTACTAAACGCAATGAACGAAAGATGTATTAGTTCATTCGCTGTGACGTAACAAGTCTTAACATCAGGATTTCATTGAGTGTCAAATTACGAATCTTGATACCTCGATCCAAACCGCGGTATCACCTGAGATCGTGTGGATATAGGTTTATTAATTAGCGTCGACATTAAGATGCTGATCGCATCTTGAGAACGTATCAACTGATGCCGGTCTTGACATCGTGATTGAGACCTATTTATTAATACGAGCCCCAGATACACAAGCATCAACGCGGTGTTCGATTGTCGCACAGCCAATAGATATAGATTTGATCAGATCTCTTCAAGATATGTTACATTCTCATAACAGCTACATTCAGTCTTTTAAAACTGCTATTGAGAGTGTTCCAGTAGATACTCCAGACTATAATGTCGTAATCCATGCAAATAAAGTTCCTGTTGGAGAACACAGAGTGCGATATAATGCGCCGTCCACGAGTGAAGTAGCAGTGGTAATAGCTGGACAGCCATTCGACAAAAGAGATATTGTGTTGTGCAGTCGTGATGATAATTGGCAAAAAATATCAGAGAAATCCTACCGGTTGTCACTAGAGGAACATGTGCGGACGAAATAAATGCTTCCCTAAAAAGATCCAACCTTTGGCCATACGTTAATAAGTTAGAGCTTAAAACTAACATGAGGCTTTCATTATCTTCACGTGAGAACAGGCTTTTTTCAGAGATGCTGCTAAAAGTTGGCAATGGAAAGGTAACTCAAGGATTGATTAACTCAAGGTGATGGAAGGATTAACCTAGATAACCTTTGTGTTTTGATAGACAACATCCAAGATTTGGTCAACAATGTCTATCCTGACATTCATAACATAAGTTGTAAGACTCTATCTTGGTTGAAAGAAAGAGCCATCCTGTCACCAACCAACGAACAAGTAGATAAGGCAAACAACTTGATTCTTGCAAAAATTGATACGCCGACGCAAATATACTACTCGGTCGATACTGTTCTCGACTCGGAAGAAGCTGTACATTTTCCTACAGAATTTCTTAATTCTTTGAACCCTTCTGGACTCCCTCCTCATAAAATGGAACTGAAAGTAGGTTGTCCTGTTATTTTATTAAGAAATCTGAATCCTCCTAAGCTCTGCAATGGCACACGTTTGCTGGTAAAATCACTAAAAAAATTCATAATAGAGTGCACAATACTCACCGGATGTGGTACCGGAGAAGATGTACTAATTCCCCGAATTCCTCTGATACCATCAGATTTACCGTTCCAATTTAAACGCCTACAATTTCCGGTAAAGATATCTTTTGCAATGACCATTAATAAATCGCAGGGTCAAACTTTTAACGTTGCAGGATTAGACTTGAGTGTTTTTCACATGGCTAATTATATGTCGCGCTGTCAAGAGTAACGTCTAAGCAAAACATGTTTGTATTGGCTAATGACAAAAAAGCTGTGAACGTTGTGTATAAGGACATTCTGTAGTAGGCATATTTTGCATTGCACCCGTGCGAAGCCGGGGCGGGTCGCTAGTTACATATAAAAAAATGTAATTGGTTGATACAAGATGTTTTTCTTTTGTTACATCGAATTTTGGATTTATTAGCGTGATGTTATGACATGCCCTATATTATTTATCTAATGGTTATAAATAGTATCTAAGCTATATAAAGCATTTTTCAGTTTTGGCAGACATATTGTTCCTAGCAGTGACGGAGTCATGGGATATAAACCTGAATTATGTAACGGCTATGGCCGGTAGCCAGCCGGTACAAATCAGAAAAATGCAAATGTTCCGTCCCACGCTCTATGTGGTTGTAAGCAGTGATTGAGGATTTGGTGGTATATGTCTTGATGGTGGTGGTGAAAAGGTTTTATGGTAGGAATAAATATGTGTTAAGTGAAAGGAATACTTTAAGTTCACAACATTTTGTGACTAGATTTGTTTCATGTTTTCTTTACAAAAGTGTGTACTTTACGATTGTATTTTTGCTTATTTTATTGAGCGTATAAAGTTAATTATATATGTTACTGTAAAAGCTCGAACTGCAGTAAATCCTAAGATATTCCAGTAAAACCTAAGATCTACCAATGCCTAATGGTAAATGTCCAAAAAGATTTGCGATTCGCACTTTTACCACCATTCCGTTGGTAAATCTTAGGATTTACATCAATGGCATGGTAAATGTTAAAAAACAAAACATGTCATAATGTGCTCACCGCATCGACTTGTAGCTCGCCGCTACCGCTACCCGCGCAGCGTCTCCGCCACTCCGCTCACCTCAGTCACTCGTTTGACATGTGTGAACTCGCACGATAAATTGATTTCTAATTATATTTTTGGTGTTTAAAAGTTATTTGTGAATCAAAATGGGTATGAAGCAAAGATTTTATAAAATAATGGACGAGCTTGTGGCAAACAAGAAAGATAATAACTTTTATCTCGATAAGGACAAATACGCTAAGTGTTTAGAGGAAGTAAAAACTGCAAAGAACATTAAAAAGAAGGAAGCTGTTCATTGCAAGCGTATAAAACGCTATGATATTTTGACTATAGGCGGCGAAGAAAAGCTAATTGCCCCGATGAAGGAAGATAATGGTGAAATCTAATATTACGTTTGTTGTGACGATTTATTTAACATTCTCGAAGAAACGCATTTTGCTGTTGGACACGGTGGAAGAACAAGGATACTTGTCACTATCATAATGATATCTTTATAATACTTTGTACCTGTTTTGTCTAATAGTTCAAAGTAAATAATTAAGAATTACTCATTGTTTTATTCCTAAAACCAACATCTACCAGCTGACAGTGGTAAAACCTAGCATATACTGAGTTTGAATGGTAAAAGCTCAAAAAAATCGTTGTATCTTCAGAAATACTTACATTTACCAACTCATGTCGGTAAATCCTAAGACTTACACTTAAATTTAAAGATTTATCGTAGTTCAAGCTTTTACAGTAACATATATACACTTAAGTGTATTACGATCAGTGTATCTAGTAATAACTATTTATTCAGTAAATTTAGTGAAAGTTGTCATCATATGTGTATTACTTTGGAATAGCGATAAATGGTACATTTCAATAAAACAACTGTTTTTTTTATTCTAATATAAATTCCATAGTATAATATGTATTTGAAAACTAATATTTAATTTCATTATTCGAGTTTTCTGTAAAGAAATAAAATGTAAACAAAGGTAACAAGTCTACATTGCTACGCCGTAGGCGCGTAGCGTGCGCTTGTAGCGTCGTAGTCGCGTAGCACGTACTTTATTATTTCAATTTCAAAGCACATAAGTTTTCTTGCCAGCGAAGAATATATAGTTACGTAAAATGCACATCTAAAATACTATATTATATGAAGTTAATTTTGAATTTGTGAATTTAAATGTAGAACATTTTACAAACAATAATACTTATTGGTCTACTGCCATTATTGGCTCTCTATCTGAGAGGTAAGCTATAATGCTGCATTATGTATTCTAATAAGTATTAATAATGACTGCACGGTTGGTGCGGTGGCTGGGCAACCGGCTGCCGTGCAACGTGTCGAGGGTTCGATTCCCGCACAGAACAACACTTTGTGTGACCCACAAATTTCCACAAATTGTTGTTTCGAGTTTGGGTGTCATTGTGTATGTGAACTTGTATGTTTGTAAACGCACCCACGACACAGGAGAAAATCCCAACGTTTTAATAAAAATAAATAATAAATAATAATACAAGAACATCTACTATAGCAAAATGTTCAAGATAAACCACAATACTTCAAAAACCATTCTAAGTACTTATTTCAAAATAATCCGATGAGTCATCATATTTCCTCAACATGGCTGTACAAATACCGAGGCGAGCTGAGTTAATAAAGAGAGTAGAAGTTAATAAAATCATAGGCTTAATTGAGCCAAAAATATGGAGTATCGGTAATAAACAACGTTGATCATGATTATTAAGCGGCTATGACACAGCGTGGGCTATCAAATGAGATTGCTTGTTACACCGAAGTTCGTTGACTATATCCGAAAATGTCTTTACATTTTGTTCTTGGGGTATTTATGAGTAAGACTTTTATTCTACGAACTCGTATTCTATGGTGGTTTTTTTTTTAAGGGGGGAAAATCATAGAATGACTGCTCCCGCCTGAGTGAGGCCGAAGGGAGTGTCAGACTCTTACTGACTAAAAACCACCCCGTTCCTTCTCCTGCACGTCGAGCCGGAGCCCCGGTTACCCGTTAGGTTCCCCCATCTGTGGTGGTCTGATGGCTCTTTGAGGCGCGCGCGGAACGCGACGCGCCGTACGCTCGGGTATTTTATGGTGGTTAGATCATCTATTAGTCATACTATGAGTTTCTCGTGAAGGGATGTAACAATAGATGTAAATTTTATGACTGAATAATGTTTAGGACTTGAGATAAAAAAATAATATGGACGTTTTTATTACTTAAATATCATCTCAATATCATTTAATGTATTATTGAAAATAAACGTAATCTTACCATCATATAGGTAGGTTCACCTTCATCTAACAGTTCATTCACTAGCATTAAAATTCATTACACCACTATAATATCAATACACCACAACTTATTTTACCTCTACAATATCACTACATTCGCATTTTAAAAAGTAAACATCTCCAGCATGAAATCTTCGTAAACGAACTCTTACCCCCGTTTCTCTCGAACATGAACTGACGTGTACCAATTACGGTTACAGTTCGGTGTGTAGAGATCCATTAAGGGTAAACAAGTTATTAAATAGGACACTGCTGGGCGTGGTGGCTCCGTCATTATGAGATCGTGGCGCCGATGCGGCGGTCCTAGTGCAGTCCTGGACATTCATGGCAAGCAAACGGCACATAAATGGTACAACATAGATTTGCTAAATGTACGACATTTGTATGAAATTTCGCAAGTCATTTGAGATGCTTTGAATATTTTGTGTAAAAAAGCTAAAAAAGCTAATCATAATGTTAGTTTTGTGAATGGTAAGTTTGTAGGGATATAATATTATATAGTTACTTACTGAATGTTAATGGTGCTGATTAATATCTATAAAATTCGTAATGAAAGCTTCGTTAGGAAAATGAGATCTGAGAACATTTAGGACATCCTTGGTGTGAGCCTACAATTTTAATTTATTTAAAAAAATAGAAATATTGTAGGAAATGTTGGTTGTTAATGTCGATGCAAAATAATTCAATTAAATCAACCTACAGAAATTACATACCTCGTAAATTTAACCCAGAATATTTAATCAGGCTCTAATAGACATTGAGGTACATTTATCAAAACTTTGTAGAATTGTTAATTCAGTCAAAATTTTTAATGACTTATTGACAGATACTTTGACGTGAAACGAGTATAACGATTTAATGATAAATCAATGCAAATGAACGTTGGCGGTTGTGAACGTTTTAGCTTATTATGCAAATGATTGGCATCGACCTCATTTCATAGAGCTACTGACGCTGAAGTGACACGTTTCATCAATAGCTGCCCGATCACTTTTCAGCACTTATTTACACTTTTAGACCTATACAAAATCAGATTCCAATACGTTTTAAGCGAAGTTGATGAGTTAATGTTTTTAATGACGGTTTTTATAAAATTGCATCATACGTGATTTTTGTTAACTATCTAGTGAATTTACATAGTGAAGTATTATTTTATTCCTAACAAATGTAGGTAGTGGTAGTAGAGATTTTTTTTGTAGTATTATAATCTTTGTTTGTTTCGATGTGGTTTATCCGGATATAATCGTGTCTTCATAATATTCTTATATTTTCTTTTTCCATCAGTAATGCCATTCCGACAGATGAATTATTAAACACTTTTTGCTTTTAAAACACGTGCAACAAAAATACCATCACGTGCGTCACAACCGACAACGACCGACGTCGGCACAATAAATCCGTAACCTTAAATACGAAACAATGTTCACGAGAATGAAAAAAAATATTCCAACTTATTGAAAAATAATACTGCGCAAACAGGAAAATAATTTCCTGTTGGTAAAATTTTCTGTTTTTTTCCTCGATTTTTTCAATCCTTTTGAATTTGGTTGTCAAGCGAAGTGCGTGGGCGGATTATTTTTAATATTTTGGAAAGAGCCACGTTTTGTCAATAAGGGACACTCTTCCCTTCCCGATTACTTTGCGTCAATACCTAATGTAAATAGGGGGTGAAGTATGACATTCTTTAGAGTTTTTCTGTAAAAATCTTTGCATGTTTCCTCTCTGATATTTGCTTTCCCATTACGTATTGTCATCTTTGATATGGGAATTTGAATATTGAATATCGACAATGTATGAAAGAGTTTTAGTATGAGAGAGATTATGATAAAGCGACCTCGCTTTCCTCGTATTGTGAGGCGGTTATTGAGAATTGGTTATTGAAATAATTCGTGGAACATTAAAATAATTAAAAAAAAAAACATAATTTCTGACAGGGATATTTAAATCAAAAATTGAATTAGTAATCATGGTATAGTGTAGTACATATCATATTATGATTATTTCTTGTTTTAGTTGTTACTGTATACTGGGTTCGTCTAGTTTAGCTTGACTTTTGCTACAGTGTTCTTTGTTATTCTGACTGCAAACGAAGCAACAAATTATTTTAAGAGAGCTCTGCTCTTGTATTTCTGAAGAACAGACAACATCACAGCAAATAAAGCCGTTCATCCTCTAACAAGACCGCAGTTGCGCTATCTTGTTACCCTCACATAGATAAAAATCCTACAGTAGGGTTGCGGTAAAATTAAAGTTCACACTTCTACAGTCATAAATAATGTTAGGACCACAAGCTGACATCACCGATAAAGGGGCCAAAGTGAAATTGCCACCGGTTTACCTTCAGCGCTACCCACCTGCGGGGTCGCGGGCTTAGCCAGACAACGTAATGTATGGAGCCATTTGTTATAATTTGAGACGAACTCCGCAGCAGAGCATTTGCCAGTAGATCAACTCGGTGTAGCAAACATACCGGTGTACATCATTGATTCCCGGATGAAGTTTACCTAGCGTATGTGGTTAGGTTTTCAGTGTACGTGATCGCGATCCCGACGCTTCCAGGAATTTCAATTAATCAAGTTTAGTGAATTTTGTTCTGAATTGCGCAACATTTTATGTTACAATGTAGATAAATATTTAACTCAGTTATTAATAGAACGGTAATTGTTTATCGATTTTATTGAAGCTTCTGTAAAATATAATTGTATCGTACCCGAGAAAGGTCTTCGATGACAGTCTGATTAATCCATTGGATTAATCCGATTTGTACGGGCCAGTATTTATTGATACTAAACGTAATATCACGCTATTTTTCTCGACTAAGTAGGCAGAAACAGGAAAGGGGTAGATTTACCTATAAACTTGTGGGCACGGAATTAAATTTATTCAAGGGAGTTTACTATACTGACTACAATACTCAGAATAACGAAAATCGTACACTTCATGTTAATTTGACCTACCAGGAAACGGAATCGATAGATCCTGTGTGGAAAGAACACAGTTATTTATTTAAATTAATGTTAAATTCACTTTATTTTAATGACTTTATTTTTGGCATCAATTTATGTGCAACACATCAGTCAGTGTACGATATACTATTTACCTATCCTACCGAAATAACTATAAAATCTGAATTTTTTTTTACATTTTTTAACATAATATCACGCCTTCTACCGCCGAAGGGATAGGCAGAGAAGCATATTACAGCACTTAATGCCACTGTACAATGTAACACCCACTTTTCGCTATTTATGTTGTGAGTCTCATGTAATAGGAGGTATACCGGACATAATTCCAGAAACCGTGCTACTACTGAATTTTTTTTTAAACCAGCGATACATATTTTGCCCGACCCGGGAATCGAACCCGAGACCCCTTGCCCAGCAGTCGCACTTGCGACCACTCGGCCAACGAGGCAGTCAGTTCTAACATTTTGTATAATGTAGTAAATATTCAATTCCATTGTAGTACACAATTGTATGGTCTTTGATTTCAACGTTATTCAAAGCGTTACTGAGTGTATGACTGAATGAATTACTGAGAAACGTTAATGAATGAATGCTTTGTAAGTACTAAAGGTTGACGAAAACGTATGTAACTAACAGTAAGGAAAGCTAATTTGGTACAAGAATAATAAAATATTGATTTATTACAGAGAGCCATGTTGTTACACAAAATTGTGTGCTAATGTACAAAATAAATTTAAGTTTCTAGTACATAGATGTTAATGTTTAAAATCACAAATTATTTTTTGGAAATTGGCGACGTACAGAGATACAAACAAAAAACGATCAGTTGAATGTGTTTTGTAGTTGTACAGGCATTGCCGCATAATTTAGTAGTCCTAGTTTTTGACATTGTAATCTTTAATTTATATTAGTTGAATTGACAATCACGCCGTTGACGCGGTTTGTGTAGTTTACTATATTGATACATGTATATTTATTAATTAGTTTTTTTACAATAAACTCAATCCAGTAGTACGGGCACAAAACGGTGAATTTATTTCCTACTAGCTGTGCCCACGACTTCTTCCGCGTAGAAGAGTGATTCACAGCTCCTCTCCCGTAGTTGACAGCGTGATAATAAATGTGACCTATATGTTGAACTGACCTGTTAGTAGATAATATTTATGCAAAATTTGAAGTAAATCCATACAGTAATTTTTGAGCTTAACCCGGACATATATACAAACAAACAGACAAAAAATCTAAAAACCATATTTTTGGCTTCGGTATCCATTGTAGATCACACCTCTAGCATTCTTGTAAAAAATATTATATGTACAGTTTTCACTATCCTACGATTTTATTATATGTATATAGACTAGCGGACCCGACAGACGTTGTCCGTTGCATATAATATAACAATAGGTATAGATAAAAAACCTAGATACGACTGCAGCCACTGACTGAATCTAAACCATCCAGGGCGCCACTTAACCGCATACAGAAAAATTCATTTATATCGGCCAAGCCGTTTAGGAGGAGTTCAATGACATACACACGTACAGCAGAATTATATATATAAAGATATAGGTAGAATCAGATGTATAGATAGATTTTTTTTTAAGGGGGGAAAATCATCGAATGACTGCTCCCGCCTGGGTGAGGCGGGAGGGAGTGTCAGACTGTTACTGACTAAAAACCACCCCGTTCCTTCTCCTGCACGTCGAGCCGGAGCCCCGGTAACCCGTTAGGTTCTCCGCCACATGTACATTAGATAGATGAACATCAAGTCTACTGAACCCCTTTTTTCCCACTCAACATATAACAGTCTTCTGTACGGGCTAGCGGCTCGTAGATACAGTAGTTTTGGTATAATAGTGTACGAATTTAAATTAATATATTTCCCATAAATTATGCAAACATTGTCAAAACCGTACATCTATAAATAGATGTAAACTAACAACCTTTCCATAGTAAAAAGTATATTGTCCGGAAAGTTGTGTTTTGGTAAAGCCGTGAAAACTAAAAGCCGGCAGCATTAGGCCATAAACACAGGAGTTTTAGTAAACTTTCAAACTATAGGGATATATCGTAAATTTTAAACGACAATAAAGTACCGTACCCGAAGACACGGCCTTTATTTTGTCGGTTACACCAAAGTTGGAAATGATATACAGATTCGTTAAAATACACCCAGAGCCCAGAACTAAGTAATATTATTCAGAAAGTTCTACTGAATATGAATTGTAGAACAGACTACAGTCTCAGGTTAGATTTCAGATTATAAAAGAAATATTGGAATTAAAAACTACCTGTATTATTTTAAATATGAGTTAACACAAATACTCCATTTATTGCTTACTCTGTGTCGTTCCGAAACTCTCATTCTAGTAATCCGGGGCTACCATGCATTGTTTATGAAGTACCCTCCGGTGTAACATTTAAATTGTACCTGATAGATTGCATTAAACCTTTCCAAACCGCACATTGTTTTTCAGAGTTAGCCGAAGTATTCCAATTGGTTTGTTCGGGTACACGTGGGTGTATGGGCTCTGCTGCTAAAGTATTTTATTACGATTCCTTGCTTAGTCTCAATTACTTTTGATCTCAATGAAATTCTTTACATCGTTATATTGTATTTAATATTACATTGTTTTGATCTCTGTATCGATTAAAACGACACAAATTCAGAACACTTTTTAAAAAACATTATGAACGATACGTTTCAAAGTTGTATTGTTTGCGTAAAAAATAAACACAAACGCTTAACAAAACTTTTCTCAAACGACGAGATAAACCCAAAAAGTTGAAAATTCGTCGCGGAAATATGGCACGAAATTTGTTCGTCTGCGCCGCAGTTTTTATAAGGAAAGATATCAGTCGAGCCACCATTTTAGTCTGGCACCTCATGATGGTTTGCTAGCAAAAAAATATAGTAAAAGTCAATGAAAGTTAGGACTTTTGAGTTGATTATGTAAAGTCACCGTATGTCAGAATATGCTGGGCACTGCACAAGTGTGATTTCCGGGACATTAGGCTTGATTCCTATTGAGAGGTGACAAAAACTCGAGACAGATTTTCACTCAGCCTCCAAACTATTCGCTGAAGAGATACGAACCGGGTCAACGTAGAAAAAGTTGAATTGTTCAAGTCTATATATTGGAAGCGTTTGATGTTACCAGTCACTGGGATATTGAATCGTTGAATAAAGTACTCCGGAGAAGGTGATATATTTTTTTCATGTTTTTAGCACCAAACAAAAGGCGTGAGAGTTTTTCGAAGAAAGTGCATTGATAAACGTGTGTATAGTACAAGTGTTGTTAGTACCTACTGAATGTTTTCTTTTTTTTAAATACGTTGCCCCACTCTATTAAAACCTGCTCCCTTCTTCCATGTTAAGTTTCTACTTGATTGTTTAATATTTCATGTATTAGGTATCCTATGAAGTAATTATTACTAGAAAACCTTAGTAAGATAATGTTCGGTGGACCGTTTTTTTATTTATATCCAAAGGGACAAAATGGGTGCTTTCTGAATTGCTTCTATTTTGAACGACGATATTAAAGTCTTGCTTTCAGGTTAATAAATAAATCTTAGCCTTGTTCATGTTTTTAAATGGTATTTGTAAGAATAAACACTAAATACACAGAAAACCTTTACATTTCACAATAGACCCTATTTTTGGGACTATTATATCTTAACTTTATATCTGAACAAGCACTAATTAGAAGAATTCCTAGGATTTGGTATTTTCGAGTCAGCAGTTGACCTCAACGCGGTTACGACTCAAGGACATACTACCTCTATAATGAGTCCCTAGAATACCATTCGAGAACTTAGTAGTAGTTATACTTAGGGTTGTTAAGAAATGTAGTCTCAAAGTGAGTCATCAGCGAAAGTGAAGAACGTAATGGAAACTATTTAGTTCTGAGAATGTACTAGACAGTTGTAACTTTTTACGTCATTCGTGCAATTAAGTTCATAAGGCCCTTGTAAACTTTAAACGAGTGTTTAAGGAATAGAGATTATAATTCCCTAAGAACGGAAAAGGAGGATCCTCCCCGACCTGGCGAGGTGATCGTGAATGGCGGGCTTTCTGCCCAACCGTTGTTCGTTGGGTTTTTCTATCCGTGTTAATTTGCATGTAAACTTTACATGTGCGATGTAGGATTTCGTGACGTCACCCGTTGATTCTTTTTCATCAAGCTATCATTTGACATGTCATTGTGTCATGTCATGTCGTCATAAGTGCAATTGTTTATGATGTAGTCTTATTTAAGTTATATTTTGAGTTATAGATAAATCGCATCAATATTTCAAAACTTACAACGTAATGTCATAACAAACTCAACTTCAAAGTAACGCAAACACACCCAGGTACTCGTCCAATCATCGCTCGGTAAACGGAGCGTGGAATAAGGAAATCTCGTCACATGTTTCAACATACCTACGGAACCCAGCGCCCCACTGCGCGGCATCGTATCGCATTTTCCAAGTCATAAAACTAAGTGGATTTGGCGACGTTTCAATAACTTTACTACGGATCTCCGAATTTCCGTACCGTGCGGTATAGGTGTTATAATCGTACGACTACATTTTACCCAGCACCAAATAATGGAGGTCGTAAAAATCAAAACAGTCGTAAATTGACGTAATGTCCCAGTAAAAGCATTTTGAGTTGTTGTAAAATATTTGTGGTTGTATGTACATACATTTGAAACAATTCATTTTCATATGCGGAGACAATGTGGTTTTTATGAGCCTTTTAGTCATAGCTTTAGCTGGGTTGTAAAGTAATGTAGTGAAAAATAATTAACTTTGAGCCAGGGTTGAATTCTGGTGTCCACTGAGTCTGCGGTTTAAGTAAATCATAGGTAAGCCTTTTTAGATCTCCCATGAAACCTATTCATATTCATATTCATTTAATCATTTGCAAACATAGGTACATAATATATAGGTGTTAACAACATAAACGCATGAAATTGTATAAAAATATATATATATATACCTCATATTTCAGAGCACTTAATATTTTGTAATAAGAGGAATGAACTTCATTTTGTTCCCAATAAGATTCAAATCACAATACAAGTTACTTATCAATTTGTTTATCTATAATTAAGTTTGCAAAGAATGGATGTCAATTATGCTTAAGTGATTTACGTAGTGTTGATTTTGTAAATTAAACCCTTTAAGCAAGACTGTCTTCAGACTAAGGACTCCAGCTTAGAATATGTCTAGAACAACTATAATAAGTAATGAAAAGTATTGTGATTAAACTGTAATCTTATCTTAAGGGAATAAAAGTCTTGCTGTTTTAATATAAAACTTCACTAGCAGATCAACATTGGAATAGAAATGCGATATTTTTCTTTAATCTCGCGAAGTTGCGATGTAGGGCGCGGCATAGAAAATTCGCGCTTCCCAAGTGTGTGTGAATCTTTAATAAAACTATTCAGTGCCACCCCTAACCCATACAAGGGGTGAATGACACCACATAATTTTACGATGGAACTACGTGATAATACCGAAGCAGTACATATTTGAATTTTTATGATAACTATGATATTTGTACGCTGTATATCGGGGTGGAAATCGTTCATAAATATAGTGTTGATTATTATTAGATATCTAACTTTTGAATTTTTGGTTTTACATTCCCGTATAGCCGGTGAAGTACTGATTTGATGCTTAATAATTAAATACAATATCATGTGTACTGTCGAGGGGAGCAACTAGTATGCTTTAGTTTGTCACAACTCACATCATCATCAACAGCCCATAAGTGCCCAGTGCTGAGCAAATTCTCTTCTCACACGGAGAAGGTTTGAGCTTCAATCACCACGCTTGCTCATTGGGGCGCGATGAAGCGGGCGGCTTAACCTCCGGGCCACCACGACATCACATCACTGCTTAGTTATCGTGACATACTTATAAAGTTACGTACCTATGTTGTTACTTATAACACAGTAAATCTTTTAAGATTACTATTAATAGTTAAGATTATACATGGTCTATTCTAAAATCTTATGTTTCTGTCTTTTTTCGTTCAGCGTATTTAATTTAAATAACTATTTCAATTTTATAAACCTACAGAAACTTTAATTGTAAGAAAATGGCATGATTCAATAATAGGGAATGGTTACAATGCAAAATATAGGTCAACAAACGTGCAATGTCCTCTCGGGACTAGAAAACTTCATGCTAACAAAACGCTGTTTATAAACAAATATATGAAAAGACATGTGAATTTATTATGAAGAGGTCGACACAAGGAATCAATAGTTTCGACTTTACTACTTCAGTATTCACAGTGTTTCCGTGACTAAATTCCTATATTCTATATCTTGCTGAGCACGTTAAGCTGTCAATCGCAGTTTTACGTAGGTACCAGTTATCTCACAATGTGTACTATCATCTTTATATCTATATTCCTTTCTATTTGGCTTCCTCTACATTAGAGGGTTTACCGTTACCGAAGACTCTATGCTTGGCAGACAAGACAGGATGCTTAGAACGAGTTTGTTTCACTTTAAACTAAATCGAAACATTATCACGTTCGACGCTCTGATTGGCCTACTTCAATGAACGCGGTAACGTTTCGGCAAATGTCAAACGAACTCGTACTAGGCCCTCAGAGATCGTTGGTGTTGGGTGTGTCAAATGTCTAATCCCCTTTTTTCTGACGAGATTAAATCATCCAATGACTTCTCCCGCCTTGAGTTAGGCGAGATGGAGTGTCAGACTCTTACTGACTAAAAACCACCCCGTTCCTACCCTTGCTCTTCGAGTCGGCGGTCTTGGGTCCGGGTTTGTCCATGGTAATTAAACGATGAGAATTAAAAAAAAACAACACCAATGAGGTAGTACGGAGTCAACCGAGTCAGCTAGTTTCAGTATAAATCAGTGAGTGAACCCTATTGAATCTACTTAGCCACATACATATCTTCTTGTGCTGCAATCTCATATACCTGTAGTGCCATCTGTCACATTAGTTGAAACTGTCGACGTGATCTGAATACATCAAGTGCTTAGCAATTACAATGACGATTATGCACAGGTGATGCTTCTCGTAGCTGTCGAACAAATCTGCTTCCAGATACCGGTAACATTAACCTGAAACATTCTTATATAAACATCATTTAAATGATCACAATTAAGCCCATAGAAGAAGGAATGTAGGTCCGTTTTATTTTAAAGTTTTAGATCATTGTTTTAGATAAATCTGACATAAGTAAATATTTACTCATTTAATGCTAATAAAAACAAAACAATCTTAGAACAGCTCCATGTCTGTATGAAATGGAATTATTCTTTTTTTCCACTTGAAACTGTCAATACTGATGTGTAGATAATTTAAATGGAAGTAAAATTAAGAACTTTTCGTTGACCAGTTCGAAATTTATTTTGGAATGTTTTAATGTATTATGTAAAAAGTATTCTCTATCTAATTGGTCAACTAATGTTTTAAGTATATATAGAGGTAGTTATATTATATTAAGACTTATATTAGGGAAATTAAAAAGGAAATATTATGTCAACCATAGTTCAAATACAAATTGTTCAAAGCACCATTAAAAAAACGTGTAGCTGTGTGCATGCATGCATCGTAAACATGCACCCGTCACCTTCAATCGTTAAGAAACAAAATAAAATCACGACCAACATGAAGTTTCAAAATCCATTTATGAAACTTGAATAGAGATGATGACAGAATATGAAAATTAAAAATCCGTCTGTCAGTTAGATAATGAAAATTTATGAGCCACGTATTTTTTATTTTGTCGTATAATAAAACAATACTTAGTTAAAATGAATCAAAGTTTAGTGGGCGCTAAAACGTCATTTTTATGTAGGTACACAACGTCACTAGAAGTGACGTTACGCGATATTTCAAATCAATATAGTTATTGTCGAAAGTATTAGCTTCTGTAAGAAAATAAAAAATACGTGTCTAGTGTTTTATGATAATCTACCAGACAGATATTAAAATCAAAATTAGTCATCTACCCTATTAGTAAAGACGTAACTACATCACTTGCACAGCTAACTATCATCGAACTCCCATAAAGCACTCCGTTCAAGAGCTGATCTTCAGATGTTCTGATCCAAAGTAATGCGTAAGATAGACTTAGAGTTGGAAGTATTTTCTCATAGCTAAGCGGATTACCTTTAATATTTCAACTATTCACCGGATGGAACATCTAGAGGATTTGCATCATATTGAAATTATATTGGGTGCTTCTTTACTTATGGATCCGAGAGATGAGGACCCTATAGTTCTCAAATGAACTCGGATTAGTGGATAGGATTAGTGAAGTATGGAAAATCATACGATTACCTATCCATGATACGTTAGGAAGTAGATATCTGCTTATTTGCTTTACAATTTTGCATGTGTAGTAGGAACCTGGCTTCTGCCTGGGAGGATTTTACCTTTGTTTCTATCATTTGATGTTATGACATTGTTGATCACACCATGCATTAGGTGGACGAACACAAAACAAAATGTACCCTTATTATGCATTAAGTGGAATTATTGGAAACGGGATTCTTTTTAACCCCAATAAGAATGAAGGCGTGTTTTTATCGGAGAGAAAAAGGTTTTAATATAGCACCCTTGTAGGTGAAACATATTAATGGAATAAATTGAATTTGTTTTAGAAATTGTTTTAAAAAATATGGTCAAACTGTACCATAATGTTTCTTGTTTGCGTACCATATAGGTTGTATGTTTGTTTAGACAATAAAAACTTTATCTGCCCTAAAAATTATCCGTTGGTATAAAGCTATTAAACAAGTTATTAATCAGAAAAACGAACATGCATACACGAAATGTGTCAATATCCTGTACCTATCTATTGGGACTAATGTAAAAAGAGACAACAAAAACCATTTAAAAAACAAAAGAAAATCACATTCGTGTCTTCAGACCGATTCTATTTCTAAATGTGGCGTTTGTGGCTCAGTACTGGCTAGATTTAATTGTTAGAATAAGCACGAAATGGTCTGTCCAACGGTTAAGCAAACATGTTTCAAGTGAACGAGATCCGAATCGGTGTTAAGAGTACGTAAAATATTTCTTTAGTAAAGAAACTTTGTTTGAAACTCTTTGGAACGAAATGAACCTTTTCGGCCAGTTTCATTATAAAAGTTTTTTTATTAGTTGTTGATGTTGACTTTGTTATGTGTTTAGTTGTGAGTCTGTGTTTTTTGTTCGGAAATTATGTTTACACGCCACCTGTTGAAAGAATTCAGTTTTATATAATATACCCTTAGGCATTAAAAAAGTACGTAATATGGCCCGAAGAAAATACATTATTCTCGTCTGAAATTTGGTAATATAATTTTTTATGTTTAATATAATACAATTTAAGTTTTGTCATAAAAATAACTCACGTTGCTAATAATTCCTTTTTAACCTAAACAACTTGATACAACACAATAAAGTTTGTAGCAAAATTAATTTGCGACGCTAAATTGTTCATTATATTCACCACAAAGTACACAAAGCTTATTTTCGACTAATAGCTCCCGTAACTGGCCACAAAGATGCCTAACTTTCCAGGACAAATAACAAAGTAAAATAAGCCTTATGGCAAAAGTTTTCCATCAGCGTAATCAAACACCTATTTGCATTTACGATCCCTATTCAAATGAAAAGATCCAAAACTTAGTTTACTTTCAAAGTCAACCAATTATGGGCCTCTGAATGTTTGCATATCACAAACTTTTTGGAAGAAGAATCCAACAAAGAAAAATCCATTATTGGAAACATCCTTGAAACTTTTTGAAGGTCTTAATTCTGATGATATATATTTTAACAGACGTAGCCTTTTCTAGAGTGTTTTGTTCTGTGACGCAAATGCAAATGTTTGTTTGTTGACGGTCGATAACCGACATTTCGCTGGTTGGGTCGACTTTGGTACAAAAAAGGTTGTATTTCACGCAAAACGAAGTGAGTAAGGTGAATGTCTGAGCCTACGACAAATAAGGTACAATGATCAGATTTATAAGGGTTTCGTTGATCTAACACCCCGACATGGGGACTTCTGAAAACAGGTCGATTACTGATCTTTTAGAATTTGTTCGAGTCTTTATGGACGACTTCCAACAAGGTTTAGGTTTTGTACTCATGGTGTGTGATTATGTTATATTATTTGTACGATCACCAAATATAGCATTAATGTTTCCAAAATTTTCCATTTCCTTTCAAATGGATTCTGCTCAAAACCGCACACAGCCAAAAGGCGGTGCAAAATAAAATGCTTAAAGTAAAATAAGGAGAACAAAATCTTCCGCATTTAATGAACAAATACGTTGACAAACAGTGAACCACGAGCCACGAGTCAGTGACATAATACTTGTACAAACAGCTCGAAAATTATTAACAAGATTCGGTACAAAGAAAGTTACATTTACTTTGGAATTAATTAATGTCGAAATCTTTAGAGTTGAGCCATGAACCTGCGACGGAATAGAACTGGGTCCTCATGAAATATTCAGTAGATAAACAGGCGTCAGGTGCACGTGATCAAGGTGGCCGCCAAAACGATTACAACGTGACCAAATAAACAAGATATTGGCGATAGAGACCAACAGGTTAATATAGTGAGATACGGTGAGGTGTTCGTGGATAGAAAGAATAATAGAAAATATCACCCCTACCTCTATAATGCGGAAGAGTAAATGAAGGTCCCGAACTCCCGGTCGATGCGTCGCGTATATTTTCGGTTTATTATGGATCTGTGTCTGTGCGGTGATGTTTCAACGGTGTTATCATTTATATGATGAAGGAATAAGAAAAATTGTATCACCTTGCTATTTCTTAGAAACGTCGTAAAGCGGCTATTTACTCACGAAACACTAGTAAACCTGAACTTTTTAAACTGTGTCTATATGGGGATGATAGCAAACTTATTTCATGGGCTGTTGATAATGACAATGTAAAGACCCACAAAATAACAACACGTAGATACTACAACATGCGTATTGCCTATTAATGTATAAACTTTAACAGCACCAACAACAAGTTAATTACTACTTAGGTATTATAGGTACGAACACCGACTAATCTGTAGCTACAAGTCTAAACCCAATTAACAAGGTACAAGGCAAATGACAAGCCAGCCAGCTGATTACGTTGCTTCAAACCCGTCAGATTTGGCAACACTATGAATATACAACAGTTGTCAGACACTGGTCGAATGAACGGTTAGACCATTAGACTGACTGCTCTAGCTAAGCTAAGTCACGTGTAGCGTGCTTCTAGTAGGTGGCTTGGACTTTCGATGTCGATTTTGTATTCGACACTTAGTTAAGGGTTTAAAATCATAAAGGTTTTTTGTACAGTAACTATTGTTGTGGTTTTCAATTTGTTTTTTTGTGTTGTCACAGTAACAAATTACTTTAGCTACCCAGTTTCAAGTTTCAATGAGATAAAAATACTACATCATTTTTTAGCTATAATTCATTACAATTGACAACCTTTAGTGGCATCGACAACTACTCTTGAAAAATACGTATTTCGAACGTTTTTTAATAAAAATCTGATCGGAAACAAGAAAGAGCATTTCCGACGCATTTATTAAATCCATATTGATTTGCATAACAAAAAATACCTATCTATTTTTATATTACTCTTGTTCTCGGGCTTTTCCTTGTGTTAAAAATATATCTACCTTTCAGTACCATTTGCGAATGATAAAACACCTCATATTTGATTGATGTATGTTCGCTTGTCACTTATTTCATGATTGACACTCGTAATGTTCTGGTAATGCCGTTGAGATATCTAATAACTTTGGCGATGGATCCCACGTCGTATCTATTATTAGGGTAGCAAAGGTGCACAATATTTAACCCTTTTTAAGCATTTCTGGTGTTTTATAGTATAAACGAATATGTACCAGGCATAATTCTAGATTTCGTGCTTATTCAAAGTTGTAAGACAAAACCATAACAACTTCCTTCTTACTTTTCATCCAAAATCTTCAATCAATAACTCCACAACTTGCAGGTTTAAGATTACAGCAAGGCAACATAATCTTATAATCCCAAGAAATAGCCACTCAATCTCTGTTATTAAAATAAACCTATTTGCCGCCAAATATCCCTATTTGCATGTTTATTTATCCGTAATGTAAGCTGTAAACTGATTTGTCAAACGCCAAGTTCCTATCGGGCAAGTTGGCTGGTCTCATGAATATGCAAGCGTGGCTTTGGACTGGGTCGCCAAACTTATATTAAACGTATCGGCGAGACAATGATCGTACGTAAATGATTGCTTTGCTGATGTGGGTTAAAGGCTATGTATGTGTTTATGGAGCTAATCTGATTGGGGAATATGTAGTTAGTATCTTCACTGTAAAAATATGCATCTAAAACTAAACTAATGCACCAGTAACTGTCTGTTACGCTTTCACTCTTAATCTAACTGAACCGATTGCAATGAAAGGTAAATTATATTTACTATCTTGCTTGGTAACACACATCTTGGGAAGAACCCTAAAAAGAATTGAAATAAGTAGATTTATAGTAATCTGTGACGACGTCGTGACGAGTGTATTTGTTAAATCTATTATTTTACTCACTCGTGTTATCTTTAATATACTGCTTATGTACCTCTATATAGAGGTACCTACGTGTTAACGTAAGTATAATATAAAAATCTAAATAAATAAATAAATGAAATAAAATTAACTCCAAACAAAAGTACACTAGGTTTTTCATGCAGATATATATCTGGTTAAAAGTTATTATTGATAACTACTAGCTGGCAAGCGTAACTATTCAGCACCTACCTTTTGTCATAAAAGTATTGTTAGAAGTTGTTGATTATGAAATTCGAATACAAACTCGGCTTGGAATTGAGTTTGCGGCGGCGACACGTGTGGGACTAAAGGTTTGATATTCTGAATTACTAAGTTTAGTTACCTCGTGTATATGCGATTGACTGGGTTTTCGTTTCTCATAATGTGAAAAGGGTTGTTGAAAGATTTCTTCGAAGAACAAAAATCTACTAAACAAAACGTAAAACACAGTCGCGAAAATTCGCATAGCAACCCTTATACATATTATTACATAAGTATTTGTTATATGAAACCCTTTCGTATATTACGCCGTTCGATCAAATTTTACCATATGCGTATTTTCGTATCCAATACAAGAGCTATTTTTTGCCTACAAGCAGATTACATAGATAAAAGATTTATCGAAAAACGTTTTCTCGATAAATCTAGATTTTTTATTTAGAGCTCTCTTCTTTATTTAAGCATAAATAAACTAATTGCATTATCTTCTAATTCAATCGCCGATAGACAGATTGAAAGTGCAATTTGATTAAAGAAAAATCAACGTAATTTTAACCTTAAGAGCAAAAATCAGTAGCTGATTTAGTTTTAAAGAAAAGTACATTTCCATGTCCTCTAAGAATACTTATACAAAAATATTTCAAACTAAAATAGTCGATTGGTAGCCGGATAAAAATGAAATTGACACTACAACGGGCATCTCTAATCCTGTTAGACTCGCCTAAATCGAGAGAGGCAATCAGAATTGACAAGGATTTAATAATATTCCTATATTTCACGGTACAGTTAGTCCATGGGCCTAATACGATAATTCCATTTTTTACGTCATTGGGCGCGCCCTACGCATACAGGGTGCGTACATTTGTCACGGTGCACTCTGTCCCCTATTGTGATTGGATATCAAACGGTTATTTTATTTCAACTCTCGTTTATATGTTAAAGGCGATGTCATGGCGTTTGACACGTGTTTAGCATTCGACTAACTGCCATTGTTGCTAACGATTAGGGGAAGATATTGTTAAATTGTTGAGAAATAAATTTAAGTGTTTTAATTTGTTAAGTGGTTTATATTACTGGCATTTGCTCGTGTATTTTAACAGCGAATGCATTTGGGTCGATTTTAAATAGAATTTTCTACTTCCATATTAAAAAGATGTAAAACTTCAAGCTTTTTTACAATCTATTTGTTTTGTATGAGCCAAGCATTATATGTAATAATGTTCAGGTTTGTATGTACATATTTTCTTTCTTAAACCTTAAAAGTTACAATGTGTAAGATCTACGTAATTATTAAATCGTATTTCTGAACAGTTTTAGTTTTATTGTAAATATACCAACGCCAGTCTTCACATACTCAGAGACTAATTAAATTGATTGAATTGGTCCAGTTATGTTTAATTCATTCGAGTTATGCAGATGCACTGGACTATTCAAGTGGTGTGGCGTGTGAAATTAGGGAATATATCACATCATAACTAAATATACAATCTGTTTATTGGCATACCTTTGTTAATTATTCGTCCATTGGTCGTTCTTAAACTGCCTCAATTGATAAATGTTACAAATTTGTATTAATTAAATTTCACAATGGTATAACTTAACTTAACTTAACATACTTTGATACATTGATTTCGAAACACATTATGACATTGTTCATGATGTCGCTTCTGTCATTGATGTAAACACAATACTTACATGTAAATCAGACATTACTACATAGTATAAAACAAAATCGCTATCCGCCGTCTGTCTCTCCCTATGTTTGCTTAGATCTTTAAAACTACGCAACGTTCTTTTTAATAGATAATTAGAGAGATTTTCAAGGAAGGTTTATATAATTATATAATACATGCATTTTGCAACCGTGCGAAGCAGGGGCGGGTCGCTATATATATATTATAAATGCGATAATTTGTATGTTTGTTTGTTACTCCTTCATGTCAAAACGGCTGAAGGGATCAGAATGAAATTTGGAACAGGGATAGATTATAGTCTGGAACAACACATAGGCTATTTTTTATGCCACGGGACCCGGGCGAAGCCGCTGGAAGTAGCTAGTTTATTATATAACTGTTTGTACATTTTTTCACATTTCAAAGCTCCCTTATCAAGCAACCATCAAGAATATCTTCAAATTACAAACAGATAAATAATCTAATAAAGTTGCGTAATAATAAACTTTTTAATAAAAATAAAGCTGATATGACACGACCCACGTGCCAGACGTCGTCGGCTGTCATCCAGTGTGACATGTGAATGACAGCAGGGAGCCACCGGAATGAAATGACATTGCATTGTCGGGATTTGTATGCATGAGAAAGAACAGCAACGGAGCGGCCGAGAATAAAGGGACAGCCTGTATATGTGCAATATGTTGTGCAAAGTTACGAGAGAAATTTCTTTTTTTTTTAATTATTTATCTTGTTTTTCTTTTGCACTCGGAATAGGTATTTTTTGCATAATGTACTTTAAATATTGTTTATAGTTAGTGAGGAGTCAGAAACGTCTTTCATCTAGGTACTCGTATGTTTACCTATGTTTATTGATTTTTGTGTTGCAGACAGGATTTTGTGTAGTGTTTCGCTCGTTTCGCAGCAGAATACCGAGAATATGTATCTCATTGGAATGTCAGACAGAGTTATAAATGAAAATTGTGCCAAAGAGTCGACTTCCAAGAAGGTCATTTTGGAATTCTAGGTTCTCTTTAGTTGGAGATAAAACATTGATTTCATATCATCCTTCTTGTAACTGAGGGAAGTGTCGCAAGTATCCTTGTAGGGTACAAAACATCAAACAATTTCGAGATTGTATAAGATTTGTATCGGAAAATCTTATCCCGAATAAATTCTTTTGAGTCCTTTTATATTCAGTGAGAAACTAAGACGGCAATATGAGGTAAAGAGGCCGCTTATACTCCATTCACGACGTCTTTTCACAACGATTCTATGAGCATTGTTGGGTGAACGAAAGCAGGCCAGCGGTAAAAATCGAACATGCATGTTGCTTTGTAATATGAAGGATTTATATGCGTATTATATTGGTGAACTATCAAGCTTTGATTGAGGAAAAGTCTCCGGTAATCCGAGGTCGATAAGTAACCACAGAACATGGCGGTTTTATTGTAAATTTTTGGGTCAGTGTCTAAAATCGTGGTTAGTTGGCTTGGGAAATCTATACATTGGGTCTGAGTGTAACTACAATGTACGACAAAATTAGATAGTAGTACATAGTAGGTAGTATAAAAAATCTAAATACCATGTTGACTATAAAATATTATTATTATTCTAATTTCATTAGAACACAAACCGCTAAACGAAAAATCAATAGATTTAATCCTAAATAGATTACTGTAACCTACAAATACACAAAATCAATAGATTTAATCCTAAATAGATTACTGTAACCTACAAATACACAAAATCAATAGATTTAATCCTAAATAGATTACTGTAACCTACAAATACACAAAATCAATAGATTTAATCCTAAATAGATTACTGTAACCTACAAATACACAAAATCAATAGATTTAATCCTAAATAGATTACTGTAACCTACAAATACACAAAATCAATAGATTTAATCCTAAATAGATTACTGTAACCTACAAATACACAAAATCAATAGATTTAATCCTAAATAGATTACTGTAACCTACAAATACACAAAATCAATAGATTTAATCCTAAATAGATTACTGTAACCTACAAATACACAAAATCAATAGATTTAATCCTAAATAGATTACTGTAACCTACAAATACACAAAATCAATAGATTTAATCCTAAATAGATTACTGTAACCTACAAATACACAAAATCAATAGATTTAATCCTAAATAGATTACTGTAACCTACAAATACACAAAATCAATAGATTTAATCCTAAATAGATTACTGTAACCTACAAATACACAAAATCAATAGATTTAATCCTAAATAGATTACTGTAACCTACAAATACACAAAATCAATAGATTTAATCCTAAATAGATTACTGTAACCTACAAATACACAAAATCAATAGATTTAATCCTAAATAGATTACTGTAACCTACAAATACACAAAATCTGTACTACCTACACGTATTGTTTTACTGAATCCCTCGCAGTGATTAATAAAAAAATAGACTGCTTCAGCTGAATCCTCGACAGCCATAATCAGATTACTCGTCAGTATAATATCGGCGTTTATTCAAATGGTAGCAGCAGAGGGGCCGGTCTATTTAATTGCAAAGCTAGACGCAGTCACCGGTGCGTTCATGTGTGCATTATTGAACTAACTCAGTCCATTTCTCCCTTCCACTATGCACAGACATGAATGAATGTATCACATGTTTTGTCTGGATGACTGAGAAATAGGTAGCGGTGGTTGACTTTGAAATATTAATGTAAATTGAGCCTGTCGTTTGATTTAATAAATGTTTTTCTTCTGTTCCTACATCACGTATTTTTTCGGTTGTGCAAATAAAAAAAAACATATCATGGCGACAAAATAATCTATCTATACATACATATAATAAAACTGTAGTAGAAGTAAATTCTGTATCTACTTGAAATATATTTCCGAAACAACTATCAGGGAGTGAATAAGGATCGATACTGATACCAAAAATGTACCAAACGCAAATATAAGTTGGTCGAATGTTAGGTTGCCCGCAGTGACTTTACGCTGTAACTGTAGGGCCGATGGTTGAAATTAGCTTGACCGATATTATAAATGTGAAATTATATGTCAGTTTGTCTCAAATTCTCACACTATAAGTGAGAATTTCACTATTGAAACCTAATGTTGTTCCAAAACTTAAGGTAAGACTTAAGGCGTAAACAAATTAGTTCTGTAAATTAAAAATCAACGGTCCATATATTATAATATCATTCACATACAATACCAACGAAAAACTGAAGAAAATAACGCTTAAAACCATCCAATCCACACCTATTTATTCTATCTATCATCTTCCATAAGACAAGTAATATCTTATCCGGAGTTCTATCGATTAATAAACCCTACGTCAGCTAGGCGCGTTTGATAAATCGGCCAAAAGAAAATTGTTTGCCAGAACCAGGTAGCCGATATACCGGCCGGCAATGACCTGGTTACTCACTGCTCAACCCTTGTGGTAGGTCGCCAGTGTTTCATGTATCGCGTGACCAAAGAGTATTATACGCCCAAAATGGAATTACTTACGAATTTCTAGGCCCCCGTCTAAATGTGATTGTATTGATTAACTTTTTATTTTATTGTTTTCTGGCTTTTGTGACTGTCAAGGTTGCGTGGGACTTGGGAGAAAACTTTTTGGCTGCTTTTGTACTTGTTTCATATTAGAGGGAGATTACTTACTTTTCCTTGTTAATTCTGTTTTCGTTATTAATTGTGGTGTGACGACCTTGACCGAATATAATTCCTCATTATACTGAGTATGGGTGCCTCAAAATTTCCTTATCGTAACGTCGAATATGGTCAACACAAGTCTATAATTTCCAGTGATTACGAGTCAAGGGACATTTCTTTGTAATCAATCATCCACACTTGTTTTGTACTCATTACAACGCTATTTTTCTTTATTCTGTCTAGCTTTGTATTCGAAAACTTGAACGCGACTAACTACAACATCAGATCTACCGGCTTTAACTTCGTCAGAGTTTCTAGTTCCTATTATTCTTTTTCATTCCAGTCCCGAGTACTTTTGCACGTAACTAAGTTAGGTTTTAATTGTTTCTGCTCGCACCGCAGATTGCAACTGTGTAGTCCCAGGTAACAATAGAGTGCCTGTAGATTTTATCATAGCAACACGTATTAGCAAACTTTTAGTACTAAAAGTGTTTAGTCGAATGAGTGGTGCTTGCGTGTCTCAGTTGTTGGTGAGTTCGAAGTTATATCGTCCAGTAGTTAGTGCTTCAGTAGTTACAATGTAAGTTTATTTAGGTATCTGACAATAAAAGCCCAGTTTGTGACTGCGTTGGTGAAGATACGAAGGTACTAGGAGTTTAAATCTGATTCTAGTGTTTGTCAATGGTTTACGAGCAGCGATTGTCCTCTACAACATATGGGGCAATATATGTTAGACTTTAGAACTTAGGACTCAACGTGTAGACCTGATTTTCGATATCAACATCGAAGTTAGCTTTCTATCTCTCGAGTCAAAATATAAGCACTTGATAGATTAATCGAAAAAGCACATAGTCTATATATAGCCAAAACGTTATTGAGAAAAACAAAATAAGCTCAGCAGTTGCTTTGAGAATAATCGCGCCTTTGAAAAAATTTTAATTTATTGGTTCATTTTAAAGCGAATCCGCAGATTAAATGCCGAGAACCGTGGCGAGTCTTCCAGTGCTTCACTTCTGGAAAGTCGCAAAATCAATCAATTTGTTGATTTATCTGAGGACCAACAAAGAGAGAAGCGCTCACAACGAACTTATTTACAGGAAAAAAAATAATTTCGAAAATTTCGTAATTCAATGTGGTTTTAGGAAATGCATAATTAATCTTTACATTAAACTTACAGAGTAGATGTTAATCTGGAAATTTTGCAATTCTTCTGAAATATGTGTAGCTACTTTTCGTCTGAATGTTATATTCGAGGATAATACGGATATGTACTTAGGAACTAAAGTACAGAATGGATTTAAAAGGTAAGCAGTTGTTCCAATCCTAATAGGTAACATACTTCGAATTTTAATTTTGATAATTAAGACTTAGACGACTAAGAAATTACTGATCGATACACGAATTCAGGGTCGTCGTCAATCGTTGTCTTACATATAGCCTAATATATATTATACAATACTATCCGACTGGTTATTTATTTAGGTATGTATTCAGTTTTCATATTAAAAAGTACTTCAGCCCGCGTTATTGATTCGTTGGAATGAAAGTCATTAAGAGATCTCTTCTGATTGTTTTCATAATAATTAATTAAACATTAACCCTCAATCAATCAACTGTGCTTATCGTAGTTATTCAATCGAATAAATCAATCAACCTCCAGCCGTAGGTTATTGCTTGTCTTTGAGTCTCGTATGATATTGTTTACAAAAATAATCATAACTTTTTCAAGCTCCTGAAATAACAAACGAGTTTTATTTCTATTTTTGTACACTGTGTTATTGAATGTTATTTATATTTGTTTACTACTGTGGTTTTATTGGACAAAATAATACTAAAGAATTTGACAACGACTCGTATGTTTTTGATTTGATGTGATATATCACATAAAAAACGTGACACATCTTTTGAGATTTTTATTGAGAATCGCTATGTGGACTGGAAATAGAAAAAGCAGCAAAAGCTTGCAGTGGATACAGATTCCAGTAGTAAATGGATTGTGGGGATTCCAGTTTATGAGAGGCGAGGCAAGTTCTATAGTTTTGGGACGACGATTATTTTCCTTTACTCCCTGAAACTATGTGGTATATGTTATGCATTTATCGGATAATTGCTTATAGGTTGGTTCATTGTCTCTCTGGGAATCGATGCATTCTTAACATGAAACTTAAAATTCTTACTTTAGTCAAACATGACCTGTTTTAAACAATGTTTACAATGTAAATATCTTACCACGGGCGCCACAAGCTGGTCAGCTATTTAATATGAGCTTAAGTACTAGCTAAACGGTTGAGTGACTTTGTCTAGACTTTAAGTCGCCGATGCCTTGAACTGGGTTCTGGGAGGCGGGCCAACGTCTAGTCTACAGATGCATATGCATAGCATGTGCAGGACGTGATGAATTTAATACCTTTTGTGTCCTAGCTAGAATTTTTTATCGTGGTTTATAGCGGACACCGCGGTGCTGTGGATTTCTTAGAATTGTGAAGATTTAGGCGCTATATTTTTTGTAATTTTTAAGTGGACGAGTCTTTTACTGAAACCTTGTGAATAGGTCAAGTCTTTACAGTGAATAGATTGGATATTTCTATTTAGTTGAAGAAGCTTAACTGGATTGCATAATGCTACAACCTCGTACTATATTTACAAACTGCTTTGCATATATTTAGTGTAGGTGCGGATCTATTAGTGCTATGCTAATGGGATATCGCTGCTACTTGAGCTTGCAAATTGTTAATCGCTTATATTGGAATAATTTAAGACAGCTCGGCTATCTTCGGCTCATCTCTGGAGATTATTGATAGTATGATTCTTGTATTGATATTTCATCAACAGCCTATAAATGCCCACTGCTGAGCAAAGCCTCTTCTCACACGGAGAAGGTTAGAGCGTTAATCACCACGCTTGCTTAATGCGGGTTGGCGATTTCAAACTTATAAGTCCAGGTTTCCTCACGATGTTTTTCCTTCACCGTTTGTCAGTGGTGTCTAAATAATCTTAGAAAGTACATATAACTCGGAAAAAGTCACATTGGTACTTGCCGTTGGTAGGTTTCGAACCCGCACCCTCATGCATGAGAAGCGAGCGTCATAAACCTCCAGGCCACCACGACACTGACACGGCATTGATATACTTAATCAAATTAATTTCATCCTTTTCTACTAATCCAGGGGAAGAGTTATGATTTACCTGTTCAGTTTGACAGACTTTATATACAGTCTATTTCTGTGACACGTTTAAGAGAAATACCTCAATACTATAGTAGTATATTTATTTAATTTAAATGAAAAATCCACCAGGAGTCCCTTAACCCAGAGAAGTTTCTTTTTTCATTAAAATCGACTACTTAGTCCCATCTTATAGAAATTCCAGGAGCCATTCTTTATGGTTTTCGTGGTCTGCTGCTTTGCCTGCAGATAGGTAGCCGACGCAAACTTCAATTCATATATATCAATCGCTGACACAAAAAAAATGAGTTTGTATTGTACTTATTTACTCTCTAATATTCCTCACATCATTGCAACCGCTGACATTACCGATCATAATGAAACAGAAGTAAAGCTAAACAAAAATAATAATAATAATAATAAAAATCTTTATTTTCTCAAAAATACTCTACGGATACAAATTATATAATATGTTACAATTAAGAGACTGGTGTCTGTTAAAGGTATAACCTGTGTTACAGATCACCAGGCCCGGGTGACCCCCGGAGACATTGAGCAATAAGTATTTACTTAATTAAAGAAAATGGACAACATTGTATGTGTGTGTGTGTGTGTGTGACTGTGGGTGTGTAACAATGTAGTGTGAGTGCGTGTATATGTGTATGTAAGTGAGTGAGTTGATGTGTATTATGTGTGGGTATGTATAGGTAAGTGAACGAGGTGGAAGTGTTGATATGAATGTAGTGATTGATAATTCTGCATCAGTTAGTAAAAATAAATAAAATAAAATGGTAGTCAGCAGCGATGTGAGTGAACATGCGAGCCTGGCATGGGCCGTCACACATACTGACATAGCACACCAGTCCGCGTGTCACTACCAAATGAAATGTGAATAATGGACTGCGAAGCGCCGTACGAATTAGAAATAGCAACGAAACACAGCTTAGAGAATTTGAAACTGTTGTTTTCACATGGCGTCCCGGAATTTTGTTATTTTGCATATTGTCTTCGCCATGTGCACATTTTTTGGGTTGTTTTTCTTTTAATTTAGCTGACTGAGACGTGGGTTTGGAAGAATTGGTGTTGTTTATGTGTTTTATGTAGGAAAATATGTGTGGTCTTGTGTTTAATTTAGATCTTATCTATCCAATAACTATTAGGTGGCAAAAATAATGTTTACCTCTGAGTTTGTTTCGGCGTTCCTTCTCAGAGTAGTCAGTTAGGAAATGCCGGCCGTCATCTAGTAATTTAAAGATTGACGTGTAAAACTAGGTATTATTTTGTAACCCATTTGCAGAAATAAAAATTATCATTTCATAATTTATTGAATATTGTTTTTAATTCAATAATTATTTTCTATAAATATTTTTAAAGAAAGATATTGAATAAGTGTACGTTAGGTAGTTATTTCATTTCAAATACCTAAATAGGTACATAAGGATTAAACAGAATACAATTTTTAGCGTCAACGTCCATACCATGTTGAAAACACCGGTTCTCGTCCGATCACCGAAGTTAAGCAACATCGGGCGCAGTCAGTACTTGGATGGGTGACCGCCTGGGAACACTACGTGACGTTGACTTTTTGCAGATTTTTTTAATGATTTAATTATACTTTTCGTAAATTTTATGATAATCATAATTTTCTATGGTGGTAAGAAACCTTAGAGGATAAAGTTTTTTCTTTTCTAAAAGGTATAATACTCATACTGATAGGTATCGTTTTTATATTACTTCTGTAACATTATTTGATAAAAATTACTATGTGACCTTCAAATTAATCGTTAACAATAGAAACAAAAGAAATGATGTCATTATTTAAATTTTCACATGGTATGTACAGACGTATAATTTGAGTCTCTCCATCGCCAACGTCCATACCATGTTGAAAACACCGGTTCTCGTCCGATCACCGAAGTTAAGCAACATCGGGCGCAGTCAGTACTTGGATGGGTGACCGCCTGGGAACACTGCGTGACGTTAGCTTTTTGCAAAATATTTTTATAAATAGGACAGGACATCTTTATTTTATGCTATTTGTAACAAAAGAAAGCTGGAAGTAGAACAAAATTTCGTTTATGACGTTCCTTTGAGGTTCTGTTGGCTTAATGAGGCATACTTTTGCGTCTGTTAGCTTTGCAGCGACCAGTAGCAGCTCACGAGTCTATAAGATAAGTTTCCAACTTTCCCTACTACATTAATGAACCTACTTGATGAGCATTTTTTACCTGTGCTAAAAAAATTTTTTTTTTTCATTTACATAATATTGTCTTTGTCGCATGATGACGGGGTAATCAAATCAAAAAATATTAGACACGTATTTTTTATTTTGCCATACAAATAAAAACATAATACGGTACTTAAATAAAGCAAATCAAAGTTTAGCAGTAGCAGCAAACGTACCTAGAAGTGATATTTCAAATCAATATATCGTCGAAAGTATATGTTACTGTAAGAAAATAAAAATACGTGTCTAATGTTTTGAGATAATCTACCAGACGAACATTAAAATAAACACAAATAATTAATTTTAAAGTCGAAATTGTTACAATCTAGAACACCTTATTTTGGTAGTTGCGCTATGTTAGTCTAAAAAGTACCTAAGTAAATCACGATATGCTGTATGTGTACTTATAATTAATATACATTACTATGAATTAATCATTTTTAATCTAAATGGTTTAACACTGAAGTGTAACTATTTATTTTTATACTTCAACACTCAATAATTACATGGGGAACAAGTCAAGCTTATGTTATTATGGCTACTTACGGCAATAATTTGTCCGATAAAAATAACTTAACCTTAATAGATTTTTTATCTAGAATTCTAGATCTTAGTATTTGCGTGTTTGGTTTATAAAAAGCTGTATAGGTAAGAATGAGTATTCCATTTCAGTGGTTCCAAGTATGACCACCGAACAAAGGGTTTCAGTTTCGAGTTCTGTGTAGGGCAAAGTATTATTGGGAATTTTTTGATTATCGACTATTTAAGAAAAATAACAGTCCGTATATGCACCAGGTATATAGGAATAAGCTAAGAAATAATACTTTTGCTTACAAAAGTATTTTTTTTATGGCATAAGCCGGTAAACGAACAGACGGATCACCTGATGGTAAGCAATCGGCGTCGCCCATGGATACCTGGAACACTAGAGGCGTTACAAGTGCGTTACCGGCCTTTTGGGGATTAGGAGTTTGAGAATCATTAGGGATTCTGGAAATGGGGAGATTGGGGAAGGGGAGGGTAATTGGGTTTCCGGTAACCTCACTCACACGACGAAACACAACGCAAGCGTTGCTTCACGTCGGTTTTCTGTGAGGCCGTGGTATCACTACGGTCGAGCCAGCCCATTCGTGCTGAAGCATGGCTCTCCTACACTTGCATAAATTATACTTACATAAATTATTTACGTAAATTACGTAAAGTAAGTACGTTACTATGTTTAAAAAACCGAGGTCGTTTAATTAAATCTTTTCCTAAGAGTAACAAAACCTTATTTGAAAACCGCATCAAAATCGATTCAGCCAATCGCGAGATAATCGTGAACACACATACCTACATACTTACATGCATACAGCTCAATCTGAAAATCTCCATCTTTTTTAAATCGGTTAAAAATAGGTGTTACTCTGCGGGTTACCGGGGCTCCGGCTCGACGTGCAGGAGAAGGAACGGGGTGGTTTTTAGTCAGTAAGAGTCTGACACTCCCTCCCGCCTAACCCAGGCGGGAGAAATCATTCGATGATTTTCCCCCCTTAAAAAAAACTGCATATGTGCACTGACCTTTCTTTTTATATGATATGAAATGACGTCACGCCTAGATTATAATGTTATTTATGTAGGTGGAATAATACAAGCCTGCTTCTATTCTTCCTTTGTTTAATAACATCAATGGATAGTGTTGCAGTATTGACGTCACTGAAAATGGGGACGCCTACCCAACCTTACTGTCTGTCTAGAAAATCATGGATATTGTAAAGTGATATACCTACATATTTTGTTAAGGGCCTCAAAAATGAATGGTTAGATTTAGATGCTGCTATCTTTGTTGAAACTTATAGGTAAAATAAATCACGAAAGATAACATAATTCATTGAGCCAGAAGAAAAGTAGATCAGCTGATCAGTTCTTTCCTTAGTCCTTATACTTCGTTGATTCACCTTTAGCTAGTTAGTTATTAGTCTCTTTTTATTGGACTATATTAAAGCTATAGATATAATTTTTAATATTTCTATGCATAAAAACATCTTAAAACAAAACATAGCGAAACGCAACCACAAACATCTTTTAAATTATATCATCTATCGGTACGACAATTCTTCAACTTCGCACAGCAAGCCGAAACAAAAAGACCTCACACATTCGCACAGTCACACAATCATAAGTAAAGTGACTCCCCGACAATCGAAGAAACCCTTACATACCAACATTCGCGAGACTGCATTAGGCCTACGTTATGAGTCGGAAAACGCGACACTTACCGACAACGAGAGTTCCTCCCTATTTATGACGTCACTTGATTTATTACCATCCTCCCCCTGAGACGGTTGTTATTCTTTGTGCATATAGCTTCACGTCATACTATACAAACTGGTTTATTGTGGTCTCACTTTGTATGGTCTTTCCACCCTATCGACGTTCAGTTTATATTGGATTCGCGTAGCTTCATCTTTAGCCGTGTGCTCGAGACAACAGAGCAATGACCTTTCTGAATTCTGACTCAGCATTCAACAGATAACGTGAAGGCTTCCATTATATTTTTTCTTAAAAAAATGTAATTGTTGAATTAATTGTTAAAATAATTGAATGGCTTCCATAGGTGTTGAGTTGTTACTTGTTGGATCGTGGGATCTGTATTACGTCTTAATGGAAATAACTTTTTGGAAAGCTTTGATTGCATTCTGAAATGATGAACTTAGACTTAAGATTAGTAGTAATTTCCTTTAACAGTTAAGTGGAAAATGTGTTTAAACTGTTTCATTTGTGATCCAAATATATACTCCGGAAACAAGAAATTTTTAGATCCTATAGAGAAATATGAACATAAGAACTTAAGAATAGTACTACTATAACAGAAAGTTTACCTACCCCGGAGATTTATAAGTTTAACTTAAGAACTCATCACTACTTCATCCTAACATAGAAACGAACTAGCTTGAAGTTTCTGATATACTATTTCCACATCAGGTACCTGAGTATCAAAATATGATAAGACTCGGTCTTGGCTTTTCATGGTAAAATGTCTCAACTTCCTTAAATCTCAATCACCGCGCATCTCGCGAGTTTAGGCATTTCGATCATATTCTCAACCATTTATCATGTTCACACCGCGAGCAGTGCTACCATCGTTTAATTTCATGCATGATCACCGTAGCATATTGGTATATTTAGAATTTTGTTATAATATTTGTGTACCTTAACGATATGAGGCGGGAGGTTCGGATCAAGTTGCTGGAGTGTGAGTAATCCGACGGGACGGGTTGGGGGTAGGAGTACAGAGTACCCTCGCGTCTGTTGTGCTGTCATGGAGACCGTGGCTAGTTGGAACTTGTTACTTTTATCTTGTTGACGGGTATTTCGTATGACTGTTTTAAATAACACAGGTACTGTATCTGATATTGATTGAAGGAGGTTAACGATTTAAATACTCGGCTAGGCGTGTAGAAGTGAGTTTTTAAAGAGAAACATAATGTGATTCAGCATATTGAAGTGATTTTTTGAAGACCATGGTGCCATGCTTTATTCCACGTTAATGAATATATCCGTTCTTGCAGTATTTCCTTTTATCTTTCAATACAATTTCTTAGACTTTCTTAGAGTCAGTTTTCTCTTGTCGTTCTTTCAACAAATTGTTTATATATGTTAATTGTTTGTTTGACTACCTATATTTTTACATAACTCTTAGGATGGTGAAATCAAGAAATTCTAGACTTATGTTGATAAAGGGATTTGTATGTGTATGTAAGTCCATATTTTATTTATGTCACGATACGAACTACGGCAACCGTAAGCACGGGTCTGCGGATGGCGAACATGGGTAGCTCGCCGCCCGATCAGATCAAGACCTGCGCGTACGGCGCGTCGCGTTCTCAAAGAGCCATCACACCACCACAGATGGGTTCCAATAGGGCTGATGTCGATACGGAGCCGCGGAGGACTTAACGGGTTGACGGGGCTCCGGCTTGAAGCGCAGGAGTAGGAACGGGGTCGTTTCTAGACAGTAAGAGTACGGCACTCTTTCTTGCCTCACTCGGGCGGGGGAAGTCATTGGATCATAATAATATTTGATATATGTAGATGGATTAATATTTGGATATGAAGGTAACCGTTGTTCGAATATTTTGACGTTCGACGAATGAGGTGCGCCCTACCTTTTGTAGCACAGTCATACATAGGTATCAAATTTATTTGTTCTGTTAATCGACCTCTCAATATCAGTACGTGGGGCGTACTTTAAACTGTCAAATACCAAGCGGTCACCGGTGACCGCAACCTATTGTTCTATAATTGTGTCTGCAAAACCGGTACTCGACGAGTTAATTCTATTTGTGCAGTCAAAACAAGGGTCAGTTCTGATCCCTTTTCAATTTATTTATCCGAATAACCCGGGGCCTATTTTTTACTCTATTACCATTTGGGGAAATCGAAAATGCGTGTATTTTGTGGCCGCCTGGCCGGTTGGCAAAGTAACTGATATTACGTTTTCTGTTCATTCGTTCGTCGAGTTTGTCAATGTTTTAATTGTCTCTTTTTATTTTGTAAACGATTTTTGTTGTTTTTTGTCTATTGGTGATTTACGCTGAAATACTCATACGTCACTCAATTGTAAGTCGCGCTAAGACTGCACATTACGGCAGTTAATGCCACTGTACAATGTAACACCCACTTTTCACTATTTATGTTATGATTCCCATGTAATAGGGGGTGAGCCTATTCTGTCTCTACAAATTCTTTGTAAAATGACAGAGATGGCACGATATTTATGTACAACTGTAAATTGAGTACCTAGCCTTTCAGTATTCCGACTGAAAGGTCTTTGGAATGTTTAACCCTAACTTAAGTATATATATTTAACTTTATTTTTATGAACATAAAAGTATTTGTATTATAACTTTCGTGAGACATACTAAATAAATCGACTAGTTTCGCGACCTGAGACGCGGCGACTGGCGCGAAATGCTGCTCATGAATATGAGCCTCTAGCATTGCTTGAAACTAGTCGAGTTCCTCGTCAAATAATTACGTGAGTAAGCCGAAAACATAATAATAAAACATAAAAGTAATAAATGTAATAATAATAAAAAACTTCTGTCGAGACGTCTGTCGAACAGTAAATAAAATCACATTATGCACTAAAAATAGAAATATCTTCTAAGAACCTAAATTGTGAAATAACAAAAACTGTTAAAAAATGAAAGTACTATAATAATCAGCCTCAATCCAGTAATAGGCTTTTTGATGGTAAATCTGAGAAGGTAAAGTGTATCAAGTTATAAAAAAGTTAAAACGATTTCGGCAAACTTTTTCTATCGATGTCAGTGTTTAGTGTTTTCGGCCAAAAGATAATAACACTTTGTCATTTTAGTGGTGAAATTGGAACTAAGATTACGGAATCGTGTGTTCAATTTCTTTATTTAACAATTTTTTAAGATTTTTCTATAGTTAGGTACTAAATCTATATTTATTAAAATGTATCACCAAAATATAGGTACTTACATACGCTCATGACTGTATCAAATTGAGTTTTTTGTCGTGGTCTTTATCGTTAGGAAGATGTTTGTATAAAAGTAAGGGAACATCGGGAAATAGCACCCAAGCGAAGCTGGGGTGAGGCGCCAGTTTCTATATTATAATCCAACCGAAGATTAGGATTATTATGTTGTTCATCAGTAACTAGACTTAGCTTTATCTACTATAAAAACTTAGGGACGAAACGTCGACCCATCAAATATATTATGTATAAACAAATTGAATATTGTTGTTGTGTTTGTGTTGTTGAACATGTTTGAACGGTTTGAAATAGTTTCGTTTGATGGTTTGGCTTTAGCTTTTTTTCACAGACAGTTTTGTCACAGTGATTTCACAATCAGTCAAGTCAAGTAGACTGTCTACTAATTATAACTTAACTTATTTTAATTAGCGTATATTTTAAGTAATATAATCTTTGGACGATATAGTAAGTATCGATATCGACAAACCCAAATCACTACGTCATCGAACAAATAGGTTCTAAAAGTAGTAAAGAATAAGTCTGTCTGAGTTCAAAATACTGTGAATACATTCTGATAAGATATAACATAAGTGAGTGAGTGATATATTTATATGGAAATATGTCAAAGGCTGAGTATTAGAATATTGGAAATAGGATGTCAAGTCAAGCGTGTATTGTTGAGTTATTTGCGACTTGGAGTGACTTTTATAAAAAATCATATTTGTTATTTTTTGAGTAGGTTGACTAGACATGTACTAATGTAACCAATTATGTTTATTAACGCATTTTTATAATTGGTTTTCTTAACACTGAATAACTTTTCAAACAATAGGTATAACTGCCATTTCAGAGAATTACTCCCCGCCCCAAAGTAAGCCCGATGATACCCCCCCCCCCTGTTCCAGTCTCTCCCATCCCTCAATCCGATACGCACCTGTAACGTCTCTGGAGTTCCATGTGTCGTCAATTGCTTACCCCATCATGTGAACGGTCTCTTCGTTTACCGGCTTAATTCCATAAAAAATGGAAATGAAAAACCTCATCAACATTTTGTACAATGTACATAATGGAATCTGAAATATCGTGAACGACATAACAGTTCACTACATGATCATGATGATATTTCTAAGCTATAATATTCATAATCAATTTAACTACTACCGGTCTTTCAGTTTGTTCATTCAAGGGTTACTATTAAACAGGTTTTTTTTAAGGGGGAAAATCATCGAATGACTGCTCCCGCCTGGGTTAGGCGGGAGGGAGTGTCGGACTCTTACTGACTAAAAACCACCCCGTTCCTTCTCCTGCACGTCGAGCCGGAGCCCCGGTTACCCGTTAGGTTAAGCATGCAAGCAAAGCTTAAGGATAATAAATTAAGCTAATTGGCCGAACAAAGCGCAATAATTGATTACAATGTAATAAAGAAGAAATTGATTATATTATGGTTCTGAGTTTCTGACAAACACATCTCACACTAACGGCTTCTACAGTTACTGTTGATGGCCGCGGGTTTGATGATAAACCAGTATTTAAAGAATACAATACCTCTAATACCATGATCTTACTTAACATTACGACTTTTATTAGCATAGGAAGATTTTTTTTTTAAAGAAGAAAGAAGAATAAGTAATGACAGTCCCGAAAATTGAAAAACCAATAACTGATCAACCCCCAACCGCTCACCGGTGACCGCTCTCAGCTAACTCCATTATAGACCTTATTTCCAATGTTTAGATAATACTTTTGTATGAAAAATTTTGGGGATTTATATCAGGTGATTGTGCGGGAATCAAGCATCTTAAAAGACAGTTCCATTTGTGAGTCGTGACCGACTCAACTATTGAGTCAATGTAAAATATCAAAATAATTGCTATCAATTGCCCTGAATTTAAAAATAAATGTACTTTGACGTTTCGTTTAACTTTCACCTGATTTCTCTGAAATTGCGCAGGCGTTTGATAAAGTACCCTCATTACAGATTACGTCGTCAGATAAAGTGTCGCATTAAAAAGAAAAGTGATACTGAACTGTGTGAAACTGAAAATATTATTTGACTGCGGATTTAAAAGTGATATTTATGATTTTAATGAGATTGTTAATATTTAAGATAAGTAAAACTACCATAATATAGCACTCCATTTGTAAAATGAAATAGTATAATATTTATTCAAAAAATTTCACGGATACATAAATAAATAAAATTCAAATTCAATGCTTCTAAGAACATGAAAGTCACAAATATTTTGCCATATAAAAAATAAGATTTCAGCATTCTTGTTTATAAAAACTTATTATACTTAACGAAAAAGTTGACATATACAAAATCATACATAGGTAGTATGAAAAACTACATATATCACGAAAATTTTTGAACAAACTGCCATTGACAAAATGAACGAAGCTCATGTTATCACTTCACTTGCGTGTGTTCACTAAGTACTGTGTACAGTTAGCCGATAATCCAAGTATACAAGCAACGATTGTCATTGTAGCACGCTACTACCACCATGGCAAAACAAATATTGTTTAAACGTTCCGGTGAGGCGTGAAATAGCGTGTTTCAGTACCGTTATCTGCAACTATTGAAGCTTTGTTCAATACTATCGATGCATCTACTAGTATTATAATCGAGGTTTCGTCGTAGTCCTAGCTAGCCTGTCGTGACTAGCTTCGTCTTCAGGACTTATGTTTAAACAACATAAGAGATTTCTACCTATTTTCTATTAGGTACAGCTCTAGGTTTGTGCCTTCAAATTATTGAAAATAAAATTTCAGTAGATTTTTCCTTTTATCTAGATATGGAAAAATAACATATTATCTTCGATCAGATATCTATCGTATTTTGTTTCATTCCAGGTCTTGTCGGCTTAAGAAACTTCAAAAACAATGGCATTTAGGTATACAATCTCAATCTTTAAAAATTCGCTTAGTTATAAATTCATAATGTCGTGCAAGTATCTTGATTCTTGAGTTCGTTTCAGTTTCAACGCAGGCTTTCAGCTCACAATGGAGCTCTTGAAGGCCTTGAAGGCGTTTTAAAAGCTTTGTTAGACCCGTTACGCACTCCCATGTACGCCTAAGTTCTGGCAAGTTCACAAATCCGAGAACCTAAGACGGGATTATGTTTGTCTCAGCCGGTAGGTTTGTGTTTAATCCGTAGAATGGATGGTGTTTGATCTGGTCTAAAAACTGGGTCATAGATGAATCTTCTCACTAGATTATTTGAGAAGTCTGCCTTCTGTGGTTAGAACTATTGTTATTAAGGTCGACTATACCAATTGCTTTTGTTAGTTTTTTATTAATTATCTACAGTACACCGTCTATATGTTAATAGTGCAAACTTAACAGCGGATATACTGTATTGCTACTCCTACAATACAGGAATGATTCATTATAATTATCGGATAAAAAGATTGGTAGAATAGGTATTCACGACCTTGTTCATGGAACCATGAATTTCAACTACTTCAGATATAACGTAATAAGTACATGTATTGTGCTGTATACCTACTAAACTAGTAAGTATTAGTTATTTTGAGTCGTTTTCATACTTGATTTCTTTTCAGCTTTTACTCATAAAATTGCCAATTCCTATTCATCCAGACGTGGAATTATTATGATTATTCGCATAATTATAGTATAGGATTACAATAGAGGCTTCATCGAGGTCTCGAAGGTTCGTGGTTCGTGACTGGCTGGTACCGTGGTACCGGGTATTAGTAGTACCACAGTACCAAAGATCATGTATTATTCATGCCGCGCCATGTAATCAGTCACAGGTGCCGATGTATCGACGCCAGCGCCAACGGATTTTTTTCGCTAATTTTTTTTTGACATTTTATTAGACGCTCTTCGAATGATAATTCTTGTTCCTACGGGATTCGAAGGCATATTTCTGTTTAGACTGGAATAATTATTTTCGTTTTTGCGCTGTCCTTATATTGATTTTGAAATTCGAAGGTTTTCTTTATTGGTGTTCATTTATAATGTTTGTGTAGTAGAAACTGGTCTTCAGAGAAGTTGGTTAAATTATTATTAAGGGATTTTTCCAAGTTTTCTGTAGTTTCTTTGTAACTAACATATCCTAACTATTCAGAAACGAGAAAAATAAGTGTAGAGTTGCGTTTGTTCATCGCATCATCTGATTTCGTTAACACTATTTTCGTCATCAGTTATGATCAGTTCATTGTTCAGTAACCAGCCTCCCGTTAGTCGTTTAGAGAGCCTATTGAATCGTCACGATTGCATTATTCGAACCTCACAGCTTGTTACAAAATTAAGTGGACCGTAATACAAACTTACTTTTATTGAAATTACAGCTACATTTCAGAACTAACCGAGACGGCTAGACTTTATAAATAAAATAAAAATAATAAGAAAAGTGTCGCACGTTAATTAAATAAAATATAAATTCCAGTGAAAGAAATAAAAACTGGATGAATAGAAATGAACTTGGAATGTCAGTATGAATGTAATAAAAATGCACTGATGCAGGACTTGGTTAATAACCTAACCTATGAGCAACTAGTTAGTTTTGATCCTTGCATGTTCTATCTCACGAGAACACAACCACACGCACGCGATACCAGCGACGCTCTGTAGTTCCGCGCACGCCCGTCACACTAGCGTGTCGCCTCCATCGCGGCAGTACGGCCTGGCGCTTGACGAGAGTGGACGTACGCTTCTCGCGCGCTCTACCCTAGCTCAACGCACGAAACAAGTTTCATAATTTAACTTCGGACTATTCTAAACATATTAAATTCTTCATCATCATGGACTTGAGTGATCATCTAAAAAGTACTTTTCTTAATGTAAATTCATAATTTTATTTCAATTTTCCTGTGGTATTTGTGGATTTATTATCTAGATTGAAAGATACGGTTCGTAAAGGTGGAATAGAAACGCGAGTGAAATTGTTTATTGTTTCAAAAGACAATCCGTTGAGGAGTTTGAATTTTCTGTTGTTTTTATTGTTTACGAGGACGCAAACCTTAGCGTGTTGAAAAGAGACAAGATGAGGTCCAAGCGTGTAAGAGCGACAGGTGTGGTTGCTTTAGCGGTGCTGTTGGCAACTATAACAGGTAAGTTAGTTCGGAACTTTATACCACTTTATTCTTTGTTTTAAATGAACTAATGGGGTCTAAACTCGATATTTTACTTATAGGAACTTTAATATTAGTTATTTTCCAATAAGTTACTTATTAGAAATGTTTTTGTAACAAAGTTTATCAAAGTTGATAAGATTTTTTTTATCATGTTGGTACTGCAATGAAGTGTGATTCATTCAAACAAGTTTGAGGTTATGTTTTGATGTTTCTAGTTTGAATAGCATTTGTATCTATTTTGTAACTACTAAAAATGTCTTTAAAATATTAAAAAATTAATTATTGGACATTTTTGGTAGAATTTACTTACGATACTATTGTACAATATAGACACGTAGTTACTTACCAATATACCTAATAACGTATATGTGTACCCAAGTACATATAGGTACAATAAAGTTTACACAAGTTTGTAAAAGTAATCAATCTTGGTACCTATTTAAATTTTTGTACCCAAATAATGCCTATAACGAAATAAAAAAATGTAGGTATATCAATAACCCAAAACAAGTGAATCTTTTAGCAAGAAACTCATTGAGCCATACAACAAATCTCGAAGACGCTCAAATTGGTTGAAGGTTACACTGCACCGCTAGACAAAAAAATTCCAACCGTTTCAATTTTCAATGCGCAGTCACAAACCCCACAATTAGCCATTGTGACCGGTCTTCTTGAGAAAACATCAGTAATCATTCACCTAGATCCGAAGCGAAAACAATTAGAAACTTCAGTGGATTGTCGAACGTGACGATTAGTGACAAGCCAAGGCCTAGTTGTGCAAAAACCGTTGTAGTCCGTTATGCATTGAGCAGGTGGCCACCACGGAAGCCGGCTTTCCAGGAATAATTGCGAATTATGCCACATTTGTTCAAAGCGTACCCAAGCGTTACTTTCTCAGCGCACTGAATCAATGAATCGGAAATCCACATTTGGTCGTCTCTGTTTTAACATAGGTTTCAGTATTCATACGAATTTTATGGTAGGTATTTGTGCGATGCGATTTATTTCGTATTGTACTTACAATAATTAAGTATGCTCTTTGTCTTTCGGAGATAAATTAATCTACCTGGATAACATTTTTCTGGTCAAATAATGTACACAATGACTTAATATTTAACTCAAGCATATTGCATGATCTGTTTCGGCAAGAACCATTTCTGCCGAAACACGATCGGCATTGTGAATTGTTGATAGTAATATTTTAATAGATCTTTAAATGGTATTAAAATATGGAAAAACATGTCAATGTTTGAGTCAGCAAAAGATTTATTAAATATGATTTTCGAGTGTATTTAATTTTGGCATATGAAATGGATCCAATGTATTATTAATACTACGGACTGACCACATGAGAGCAACAGTATTAATACATGACAATTAACTTGAATTTCCAATATCGTGATAGACGAATATAATATTATCGATACAAAGAGATAGTTAAGCACATCGGAATCGACGAGATCCGAGGATCAATAACCCAACCGGCATGATGCGTGAGGGAATTTATTACTTATCTACTGAAATGTAATAAGTATGTAGTTAGCAAACCATCATCGGAGATATTGCGCTAGACTAGAGTTACAGATAAACTTGTAACAAGTGGAGGAGCCCTATAATATTGAGGCTGTTATCCGAGGATTATCGAGAATAATGAGCAGAACAAGGATGTGTTTCATTAAAGCTTAGCTAACTATTGAAACTATTAAAATGCCTACATGGGATACAATTCATACAGATTCTAAGCATCTGCCGTGTCATTACCCTTAGTCATGTAAGCCTGTTAACGCAGCGAGACCGCTGTAATGGCATGTTGACGGCACTTTCCACGGTCATGACCGTTTGTGATTATGACTAGCAATAAGATACAGAGATATTACTTAATATTTCATTCGCTATAAAAATAAACTCTCATTGCTCTCATGAAGACGCCGCTGAGATGATGAGGCCTTCAATTTGTTAGACGATCAAGGCTCTCTGAAGATCGATTACTTATTAGAGTAGTAAAATAAATGATAAGAGGCTCACTTCTTACCATTCCTGATTTCCTAAGCTTATGATCTTATGAAAGCTGATAGTTATATTTAGACAGAAGGAAAGCAATAAGTAGATTCGTAATTTAACACTAGTTATTCCATTCCCTCAGTAGGATTTCAATAAAATCCATCTTAATATTTCTGTCAATGCAGGCACTATTGGAAATAGTTCGTTACCTACTTCCTTGGATTATTTTAGTAGATGCATTCTGGAGCTAATGTGATTTTAGCTCTCAGGATTATATCCACTACTGGAGTTTCCTGGATGCAAATAGCAACTTGGGATTTAATGCATTTGTGATTGTGAAATACTATTTCCGATGTTTTGTTCAAAGCTGTTATTATCTCAACTACAGTGCTCATCGCTTTAATAATAACTGTTTTCTGACATGTGACGGAATTTAGTGAAATGACCATATCATAAAAACAATTTTCACATCAACATACGTGTTAGTAAATGAAATTATTTTGTATCTAACTGCACAGGCACGTGATGTGGGTCATCTTGATGAATCATGTGAACTCGGACTAACACGTTAAATTGCTTTACGTTACGTGACATCGTAATCTTGTACTAACGAAGATCAGATAGGTTTCTAGGAACGTTAGCCCAAGCTGTCACATAACTGGCGACATATTACTTTTCCGTTTATTGTGTAAAGAAAATTGGTTTAGCAAATTGAACTGCAATAACGTTTGATGATTAATAACGTTGCTTCATGAAGAAATAGTGTTACACAAACTGTTCGAGCTACTTGCTTATACAAAATGGCGACACAGCCTTAGGAATTAACACGTAATTACCAATTTAAATTTTGAACATCCTACAGAAGATTCCAAGGATAAACAAGATAGAACAGAAACTACGTTGGACACAAGACCGTTGAATATCAATTCGTATCCGATCATGAATACACAAGCTGGTCATTAAGCAAACAATGCACGTTTATGCTCCAAGCGGCCAGCACGTTACTGGGCTCTGACATCAATTGATAAGCCTTATCTAATCTAGTACAGGTGCTTCCCTATCGGGGACGCATTCGACGTAGACCGTTGGAGATAAGGGCTCCGAATACTATGCGAAAACGGACGCCAGATTTTACTCCAGTGTTTTTGTTGACACCTTGTATTGTGAAGCTAATCTTGGGCTTTTGTTAAAATTATCTTGAAGTACTTAATTTTGTAGCAAGTTTGTTAAAAATATTTAGCGAGATATTTTAAGTAGACTGAATAATTACAATGAAGAAGTCTTCAAAATGTTGTAAAAGCTATTTGTGGAACTAATCTTTGTAATAATTTTAATTTGCTTAGCCTTTATTTGTCCAACGGATACGTTAGTTAACTAATATTTGGAACTAAACTAAGACTTCGCTAGATACAGAACAAACTAAAGTACTTAATTTGGACCGAGTATCATGATTTATCTATACAATGCTATCTAGGTGCCATATTCAAACAATTCGTAGTTTTATTTACGAATAGCTTTTTGTTGAAGTTCAAGAACTGGAACTTTACGACTCTGGATGAGTTACTGAACTTTGTCTGCCCTATTTTTGTGGGTTTCTTTACAATAAATTACAGCATAAAACTTTCTTTGGACCCAGAGTTTACTGTCTTCCATTTTCCAGGATATGTGTTTCCGTTTCCCTAAGCATCGCATCGATATCGCTTTCATGTGGTCGTTGAGTTACTGATAAAACCAGTAGTCCAAACCGGTTTTGACGACGGGATGTCGGCCTGACGATTTTCGCAACATTACCTTACGCAGGAATGTCGTATGAAATGTTTTGTGCACTGCAGCCTATTTGGCATTGAAAAGTTGTATTGGGATTGTAGGAAGGAACTCAGTTCGTTCGTAATTCATAAATGTAAAATTTAAATTTACTTGGGTTATAAGAAATGCAGTAAAAATAGCGTGAAAAACTGTAAGTATTTTTATTGCTAAATATGTTTATTTGTTTTAATCAGGTATATGGACTAAACAATATTATTATAATAGGCGTGGATAATGGTCTGATAATATTCTTGATAACAAATGAAGGTCTAAGTTAAAATGGGATGGTTTTAGTAATCATTAGTTTCTTCATTCTGAAAGATATGGAATGTGGGTGTGGAGATAATGAAGGTGATCATTTTCACTTGTTTTAATGTAAATAGAAATGAATTTTTGACATCTGAGAGTATAATCATCATCACATTATAATAATGAAACAATAAAAAAGTGTCTGTAAAGAATAGGGTGATAAGGGAACAGTGAACGAGAACAAATTAGATGTTTTTAGCGACATAGTAAAAAAAATCGAAACACAATGTGTTCAAAGAAGCATACAATACACATGCACACGTAAATAACAAATAGTCCGTTAGCAAGGTACTGTTACGAAATTCTGAACAATTAGTTCTGCCTTTGCTTGATACACTTTTAATTGGTTATACTTGAACAATACAGTCGAAAGAAGTGAGCATCATACTCCTCAATTGTGAAGAGTAAAAGCAATACTTTCTAATTTGTCTGCGATAAATTCAAAGCCGAGTTCAGAGGTCCACCATGGAAATTGCAAGCCACAGCACGGAATCACTGTTATTTTGACGCAGTTTTTTGCCTTGATGTTACGATAGGTCGTGTTGTAAATAAGTCTCTGTAGTACCAACTCTGAAATCGTGTATCGTACTCCGCCATCGACGTCATGGTTTGCTTTTTTGTAATGGCCGCCGTTTCATGGTAGACCGATTTCCCTTTGTAGAGATTGGAGGTGTGACCAATTTTGATGTCATAATTTTAGATTTCTTTTAAGAATATCTTTCGTTCGTGGTTTGAAGAGTTAATTGATGCTCTCGGTTTTTAGTTATTTTTTTTAATGTCCAAACGACACGGAAGTGCGAGCAATTAATTGAAACGTGAACATTTTCTTAGTTCTTATTTTAACCACTCACGTAAAATTTCTATTCAACACTGATCATGGTACTTTTATAAGCTGTATTATTAAGCAATTGAGATCTGAATGATCTATTGAATGCAAAAGCTAATAAAATCCAATAACAATGACCTAATAGTGCTCCTAAGAATGACTAAATGACTTGATTACTGAAAATAATCAATTTCATTCACTTAGTCAACCATTATTTACACAAAACTTTTAAAGTGACGTTGAAGATGTTTCAATTTTAAGAATTGATACTATTTAAACTGTTCAAAGATTAAGAGGATTACTAAGGTCTTCAAATACGTGTGTAACCTTTTCATAAATATAAATCGCAGCACTAAAATCTCGCTTGACAATCGGAGGCCTTTCTTGTACCAGTAACCTCTGTGACTGTTAACAATAGAAGTGACGCACGATAGCCTAGAAACTAGAAACATCTCTCACAATGAAAGGTTAGAGGATCAACTATTTTCATCATTTCGTACATCGTTACTGCTTTTAAAGATCAAAACAGAACTGTGCCGTGCAAATTGTAGTCTTTCTCAGGCATCAACATGTGCGTGATAATAGAAGCATTTAGTTAATTCATTCATTGTTTTAATTTAGACTAAAAGTAAGTTGTTTAGACTGCAATCTTTGTGAGCATCTTTTAGCAGGTTCTAGATGACAATGGTTGAATTTTTTGCTATATTTAACAAGAGGAAATAATAGTCAAAAGAAAACTAGTGAACTATCTTATGCATGAAGTATAAGTAGGAATATACTTAACTAGTTAACAGTTGTTTAAAATACCGATATTCAGAAATGCCGTAACTGAAACATCATGATTGAGATGTCTACTTTAAGAATACAAATAAGTAAGTGAAACATCATGATTGAGATGTCTACTTTAAGAATACAAATAAGTAAGTGAAACATCATGATTGAGATGTCTACTTAAAGAATACAAATAAGTAAGTGTCGTTTTCCGCATTCTGTGATCTCTCACAACCTGTACATTGAGTAGCATTTTATTAACGCCATTTTCTTCGAAGCCCGTTAATATGATGGCCTCATTCAATTTAATTGTTTCTTACACTGACAGTATCAGTGGAAATGTGTCGTATCAATCATTCAAGTCAATAAATGTACAATGTATCACTGTTTTGACGGATGTCAGTAATGTGTGACTGAGATTTAGAAGTAATGGTCCGGATATCACACGTGAAGATAACGTTGTAAAGATATCAATTGATAGCATGGAGTTTAATTAAGTATCAAGTGAAACTTGAATGTCTAGTGTCTTAGTCATCCTTTTTCTAAACGGTAGCGGAACCAGTGATATGATTCATCTCGTGTCGTAAACAATATGTATTTGAAGGTCAAACAACACCTTTTTGGAAAATTTTGTGACGACTAAAAACAACTGATAATAGTGCCGGCGTTTGTATTTATAAGTTAGTGTACTTTTTATCAGTTACATGACAATGTACCGACCATTATTGGCTGAGAAGTAAGATCATGGCGCAAAGTAATACTAAATATATGAAGTGTAGAAAGTAATGATGAATTGTACCACTCTGTCTGATGATGTTACGAAATACAAGGAGTAACAAACCAAGACGCTAACAGAACAGCTTAAACTGTCACCATAACTTAACCAATTCAGTGTTTAGATAGTTGAACAGCGACGAATCATGCCATGATCGTAAAGATGTCATGCAATGTTATGACTTCGTAAATTGTTTGAAATTGCCAGCACGGGCTACAGAAATAAAACCTCCTTTGTACAATTGGTCGGATGGGAGACTGGACGCGTGCTTGGTCAACTTTTGAAACATCAAAGACAACGGGTTTGTAAGTACAATGTGGGAAACAGAGTGTGTCGGTCTGACGGACCAACTGGGCTGACGGCGGCCGGCGTCCGTGGACCTTGACGGAGCACGGGGTTGCATTTACTCGCAACTGGCAACACGTTATACAAGTTTTTTGCATCGTCCGTCGTTTGTGCAAGTCTAAAATTGGCGTTAATTATTTTTTGCTACCGAACATCGGGTTTTGGGTATCCCTTTCTGACAAAATGGTATTCGAATTTTCTGGTCTGGAATCCTGCCCAGACTTTGATAGTATTGGTTTCCTCTTTAGCTTGAACTTTGTATCTAACAAGCAAAAAAGAGACTTTACTGTAAACTCACTTAGCCTACACCTTGGGGAAAAACAGTGGTAATGTCGTGTTTTTTGTTCTTCCTTCATTCACGGTTTAAGATCAAATCGGTGAGCTATTCGCACGGTTGATGCTGCTTAGCGAGCCAGACCGTTAAAATATTTAATGGTTGTGCTCGTGTAAGACCAGAAAGCGAAACGGCTAGACTAACATAAGCTGTTTCAATGTGTTTTGAAGTAAAAAGATTAATGTTAACGGTGAATGATGCAAAACAATTAGAAGTAGTAACTTTAACTGCGTCATTGATGGATCGGTAAATTTTGCAACATTCGATTAAAAAATGGATCTCGAAGTTTTTAAGGGACCTTGTATTGACAGTATAGACACTAACCTAAAATTGTTTTGTCTGTCAGATTATATTATTACGACTGATAATAACTAACTAAATAAACTACAGCTATTAAAAACTTGCAGTGTACTAGTACGTTCATTTTAAATCTTTTTATAGCAATTAAAATCATAAAACAAACGCATTAAAGTATAAAGTGATTTGTGATAATTTTATTAGTTGGTTGCACATTCAATTTATTATTTACTGGTGACAATTGATTGCCAGTTACGCTGTCCCATTTAACATAACATGTAGTGGGAGAGGCTGTGCACTAGACTGGCACTGAACAGTCTGTACTGCTACTCATTTAATTTGATCAATTAAATTAGGTTGTACAATCAATAGTTTAAATGAATAGGTTTAAAGTGCTCAAGGGAGATTGTTATGGGATTTCATTTACATCAGAAGCTAGGTATTTCTTTTACAAAAGCACGTCAATCGCTATGTAGGTAAGTAAGATACTTAGTACTAATGCCAATTATTTGCCTAATCTATGCCTCTTTGTTTATCACATAACATAACATAACATCACGCGTTTAATCTCCGAAGGGGTACGCAGAGGTGTATGTACATTATGCCACTATACAATGTAACACCCACTTTTCACTATTCATGGTATGAGTCCCTTGTAATAGGGGGTGAGCCTATTGCCATATACCGGGCACAATTCCAGACTCCGTGCTACTACTGATAAATTATAAAAAAAAAATAATACTTTGCCCGACCCGGGAATCGAACCGGAGACCCCTTGCCCGGCAGTCGCCGGGTGTGTGTGACTACACTTGCGACCACTCGGCCAACAAGGCAATGCCTAGATAATTATGTGAGTTATTTAATTACTAGCCACTGCTCGTGGCGTCGCCCGCGTTCTCATCGGATAAAATGCCTGTGTTTTATTCCAGACCATAATCTATCCCCGTTCTTTCTTCCTAATCCCTTCAGCCGTTTTGACGTGATTGAGTTACAAACACACATACATACACACACACACAAACTTTAATTTTTATAACGTTAATAAGATCAACATAAAATGATCCGTTTTTGTCACCTGTTTAATTCTTAGTTACCTACATTCCTATTAACTGCGCTAATTATAAAACAATTTTTCGTATTTTTATTGAAAAAAATATTAAACAAAAGAGTTTTATTAGCATTAGTTTCACACTAGTATGTTAAAAATAGAATCATTTAACTTTTATCGTACCTAAATAAATATTCATATCTTTATGAATTATGTTTCGACCTAGCTCATAGCTTATTATTATTTCAATTAACATACTAGTATTTGTTGTTGCTGTAGTTTAAAAATATGGTTACAAAATAAACAAAGACTTTAATTTGAAAACATGTTCATCATATAAGACGAAATTTCAGTAACAGTGATGCCCGCCTTCTATTGAATGAAGTTGTAAGATTATTCACTTCATTTATTAATCTTATCTTCAGTATAAAACTTTTTAAAGTCTTCAAAGATTATAATAGTAAAAAATTGTAGCTATTATGTAACAATATTGTGAATGAACAAATTTTCCTAACGAAACAAATTAAAATCATCACCCACAGAAGTGATGTAAATAATAACTACGTTTCCTGATTGAATCAGCTACCGTAACATTTGGTGGCTAAAACGCAACGTTGCAAAGTGAACGAACGTGTTGCTGTCAATAGATTGTACCACTGACAAATGGTTTATGGTAAAATTGAATGGAAAATATTTCCAACTGGAGACATCCATGAGAGTAAAATTCAATATTCTAGTTACAAATGAAAGTAGCAGAATAGATTTTCCAGTCGTGAGATTGATGATCGAGATGTTTTAGAATTGGCATATGGAATGATAATTGGACAAATATTTTCGATAGGCACCAAGTACTACGGTGACTAGAAATACTTCTATTAGGCTCGTGCCAATTTGATAATACCTAAGTCACCATCATCAACTACATGGGTCCACTGGTGATTGCACACAAAGCCTCTTCTCACATCGAGAAGGTTTGAGCATTGATCACCACGCTTGCTCATTACGAGTTGGCGATTTCAAACTTTTAAATTAGAAATTATAAGTCCTGGTTTCCTTACGATGTTTTCCTTCGCCATTTGTCAGTGGTGTCTAAATAATCTTAGAAAGTACTTATAACTCGGGAAAAGTCACATTGGCATTTGATGTTGGTAGGTTTCGAACCCACAACCTCATGCATGAGAAGCGGGCGTCTTAACCTCCGGGCAACCACGACACGATACCTAGGGAGATATCTGTAATAAGCGTTCCCGTATCCTTTTCGGTCAGAAAATAAACAAACGTAATGTTCTTGTAAATGAAATGTGTGAACTACATATAAATATGAATACATATTTAGAAACATATAGGGATTCTTAAATACCGTCATGATCATTCATGCGTCTATAATTGTGAAGTGTTACTAAATGTCTGTCCGTCTTGACAACCGGAACGTATAATACAAAAAAATATGTATAGAATATCGAGAATCCATCAATAATACTTGATTTAGGAAAAGCGATCTTAATGCTAAGGTAATAAGATGCTGATGAAATAATATTCTATGTGCGATTTATTAACCAGAATATACATGAGATAGACATTATTCATAATATTTATTCCATGACCTTTCATCTTTTGGAACCTAAGGAATTATGGATGAAATAAATTAAGTCACAAACTATCTGGTCAATGTTACTCACAGGAGATTCTAGTATAGAAAGAGACTTCCACTGATTCACTGTTCAAATAATAAACAATAACAATTTAAAAAAATGAGGCCTACTATTCAAAATTTATATTGCCTCATAATAACTGAGTGCACAACTGTTTAAGAGGTCAAGGCAGGTCAGATGTATCAATCGACGCACATTCTCAAATTCGCACGAAGCAAGTAGAGATACTATTGTCATTATGTTTGCTCATGTACTTTATATTTTATACAATTATAGATAAAGTTGAAAATGGTTTAGTTTTGCATAACCTTGACCTATCACATATGCAAGTGTGAGACAAGTGTCTCTATACAAATGAAACTGTTCAAATATACATAAGTTACCGAACAAATTAAACATCTGCTTAAATATGGACGTAAAAATATGAAAGAAAGAAAAGAGATTCAGATCCCACGTAATGAAAAAATCAAAAGTCGTAAAGCAGAAAGAAATAACTTTCTTCGGATTGTCATGCAAAAGAATGTTGGAAATTGCATAATAAAGCTTACCATCTGTTTAAAAACTATGGCGGGCATAAAAGAAAAAGACACTGCGAAAAAGGGCGAACACCAGCCGAGGAGCGAGAGAAATGCAATAATTTGCATTTTATTTCCCACACACAGACACGAATTTCGTTCTCTTAACTGTTTCCCACCATTGTGGTTCCCGTATAATTGTACAATGTTAATGATTCCACGCGATCTGTGCTATCTGCCTCATATCTCTGCCTCGCTTCTTGAACATCGGCCGTTATATTCAGTTCACTTTTTCAAACAATGTTCGTGTCTACGTATGTCTCAATTTTCACACCTTGTTAGGGCTGCTCTCAGAATGTTTTAATTACCATATTTCGTTAAGAATAAGTCGTCATGTAATATATTGGTGCTAAAAAGGAAAGTCTTGCATGCCTAGTTAATAAAGTGAGTGATGCTCTAATTTTTTAAAGGCATTTGTAATGTTGCCACTGAGTATTACGTGATGTTTAAAAAAACCAAAATGAATGTCTTCTTTTTAATGTGTTTTTTCAACTTGTGTTCCGTTGTTTATTCATATGATATTCTGCCTTCATAAACCTTAAGGTAAAAAAAAGCCTCTCTAAGATCCCTAATAAAATCTTACGTACCGCAGAAAGGTCACTTTATGAATGGAACGGTTTACTGAGGTCATATCCCAGATGATCCTAAGAAGTAGAAACAAAGCAGAATCAGAATGATTTATGAACTTTCTGGAAGGTACAAAAGCTATTCTGTCCTATAACGTTGTGATGGTAGCGGTTAATATACTTGGCTTGTTTGCGGTGTTATGTCCTGATAACTTCGAGACGAGAAGTTAGAGTTACAGATGACTCGAGACGGTAGTCGGTTATCATAACTTCTCCCTTATGTAAACGTACTCGAGAACTAACTCGGAAATAGCTTTAGTTGTACCCACTACGACGTTTTTCTCTAAAATCTCTTCAATATGTAATGTGAAGAAGTCGTCGAATTCTATTGCAATTGATAGCTAGAACCAATAACGTGACTTATTAACTCGTTGAGTACCGTCATTATAGACACAATTAAAGAACAATAGGTTGCGGTCACCGGTGACTTCGCGGTGTTTGACAGTTTAAATTGAATAACATAATAAATAATAATCAAGAATCTGATAACAAATATGACAAATAAGACGATGATTAACAATCGTTGACAATTTCTATAAACAAAAGAAAGACGCAATGATACATTATTTCACAATGCACAATCCGACATATTCCCGGAGAATGCATTCCGTTCAAACAATTCGCTCTCATTGATACAGAAATTGTATAATTCAAGTACTTTCACATTATCTCTTATAGCTCAGTAATGATTCATTGGTATCTTTATGTGGCTATTTTGGATCATAAGTGAAGTGATAACCATGCCTGGAGTACCAATCGGTGGAACATTAACGGAACAGGAAAGGAGGGTCCGTTTAATGTTCGATATTAAACGCCTGTGATATGAGTGGCTAACGTCTTCATCTTGATAAGGAGTTTGCTTGTAATTTGGTCTCAATGAGCTCTTGGTTTGTTTGGAGTATCTTTATGATTGATTTTAGGATTTGACTTTGACTTCCTAATGCGTAGACTCGTTTTAAAGAACATGCATGCATGTGAGTGGAACTCGGTGTTTATATCAAAAGAGATATACCTAGTAATGTAATATCCTACATAAATATCTAGCTTAGTATTTAATGTAGAGGAAACGTCCCAAACGTAACTGCCCGCACCACTATCAGCAGGAAATCCTAAGGGACAGGAGCAAAAACCATAAAATTTCATGCAAATCTTATCTAAAGGAAAAAATTTAATTCAGCAGCTGCTCTTGCTTTCCACATTACGCTTTATGAAGCAGGCGATGCAAAAAGGATTTCACATTAACCACGGTAGATGGAACTCAAAGGTTGTGTAAGGAGATCGGTGAACAGGAAACCGGCACAAGGTCAGGGCAAGGTGCTCTTTACGTTTTATTTACCTGCTTTATTTACAAAACGTCTATCGAAACATTTATCTGCCTAAGTGAAATTGTAACAGACTTTACGGATTCCACCACATGGTGTTTTCTCATATTAGGAATCCGTGTCGTGTGATTTCTATTCAAATTTCTTCATCATTTTATATTTGAGACGCCTCTTTATATTGGAATGTATATAAAACAAACATATTTTTTATGTTTTCTCATCTTTGTTACGCATTTCATTGTTTGTAAAACTTGCTTTCTAATGCAATCAATTTTTAAGTTAATGTAGAATTTCTTCTCTTAAGTATCTACAGTTGTAATATTTTATTTACTGTCTGCATAAAATGTGAACACTATTCTTGTTAGGGAGACATATTTTACGAAAGCGAAAAATGTAGTACCTACAGATCAACAAGTACTTACATTAACATCAAATTGTAACAAATCCGAGGAAATTAGCTTTATATAGAAAATATATGAAGTGATTATCTTTTCTAGGGAAAATAGGGCAGCAGACCACATTATTTCCATACCAACTTCATGTACTTCGCATTGTGTGGTCAAGTGCTTTGGCATTTTATTAGCAGTTTCAGTGGTTTCGGTGGCGCTGGTCTCGCGTTTACGACTGTGACGTCATCGGATGAATGCTACTTTGGCCGCATGCCAACTGATAGCCACTTGACCCGGCTTAGCCCAATGCTTAATGTCCGGGTAATGACCCACCGTTTCCAGCAGGTTTCCAGAAGTTTCCCAAGCGCTCACAAGTTCTCATGTAGCCTCATAACGTAACCTACTTAAGGTTGCGTCGGAAGGGTTGTAACTTAGCCGAGTCATTAGGTGATGCGATAAAGTCGTTAAACTTATGAAATAGTTTACTTGAAGTGAGATCGTCGAGTTCACTTTGATGACCGTTTATGTTGTAACTAATTTTGCCATTAACTACACTCCATATTTTCTCAGCATCAAAGAAAGCGACTAATTTCTTTATCTCACAATTTATTTTTAATGACGTAATTAGTTAGACGTGGCGTTTTGAATGATTGAGATAAAACTTAGTTTCATTTCCATCCATTTATGGTCCGAAAATAGAGCCCTGCGTCAAAAAGTTTCAAACAAAGTAGATTGACAGTTCGAAAGCCGTTTCCCTTTTCACAGAAGTTAGAATTCGTTTTGTTAGCTAAAGGTAATTAGTCTTACAACAATGAAGGTTAGTCTCAGCCATGATAAGAGGGCTGTCAGCTTTCATAAATATTAATGAGGTCCACTTGTCTCTGTCTTGCATTAAAATTAATGTGTTCAATTGCTCGTAGCACTCGTGCACTGAGACCCCTTTCGCGATGAAATTATGTTTTTCCTCTATGACGAAAAAAGGCTCATCATGCTCTTTTGTTTTCGCTCCCTTGCGATTATATGTGAATTAGGAATTGTATTGTGTAAGCATGGTGGAGTAATTATACACGCTAAAATATTCAATCTCTTTCAATAAAGATTGGAGTGAAATTGTAATACGTTAAGAAAGCGAAAATATTCAAGCGGTGATATTTTTCATAAACACTAAGATTGAAATGATGTAATAAATACAATTTATGGAACCATTTTGTTCAGGAAATCCACGTAACTGAACATTACTGGCAGACTCACGCCGAATATAATAGTCCATAAATCTAAATGAAATGTATTTGTATGAAAAACGGTATATCATCATTAAGCATATTAACTATCCTGTTCACGGCTGAATGCAGAATTGTATAAAATAAGAGTTAAAATTTTACAAATTAAACCATTTTGCATTGAATGTGAAATGCATTCACGAGCACATAGAGGTGTGAAATTCAGATGAACATTTTGATACCTCATATTACATCATCACAAAAACTTTTATGACTAAAACGAAATATCATATTTATGTTGTACAGAGAATAAAAATTAACCAAGCAAACTTTAAAAAAGTAGAAAGAAGAGCTAGTGGACAACTGCGTTTCATACATACATACAATCATACATACATACTTACATAACCTCACGCCTGTCTCCCATGGGAGTAAGCAGAGATTGGAATGCTGTATTACGCACACGCACTGAGAAATTAGGCACTTGTTTAATTTTTTGCAGGCATAACTGCTACATTGCTTCTTTTAGTTTATAATAGTTTCAGTAGAACTAAAATATTTCACAAATTACTCTCTAACAAAAAATAGTCGTAACGTTAGGTATACATCATAAAATCCGGATTCCGGATCCATTCATGAAACTAGAAGAAAAACTAAGTTTTCAGTTGCCATTTTTTGTCGGTGAAGTAACGGCTGTCTGTGCTTAATCGTTGAGTAATTGCGATTAAAAAAAATATTCAGACTTTTTGATACCAAACTAGTCTGGTAAAAGTTCTTGGTCTTGTTTTTGTACTAGAAATATTTACGTCAAAGGTTTTTGTCATCATTGACAGTTAATGGTTGTACGAAAAGTGATACAGAACAAATGCAGTATGTATAAGTACCTACTTACGGCGTGATTTCACTTGGAAATTTCTGATCAGGAGAAGTAAAAGGAAAATAAATTTTAGCTCTAAGACTTAGCTTCAAGCTTAAGCTTAGGATAAAAGAAAGCAAAAGAAGAAGTGTTCTACTTTGAATACGAGTACAAGGCTTTAAAGGAAAAAAGCAGTTTAATTACAATCTTAAGATTTACATTTTTAACTCTAAATTGTATTATTAAAAACGATCCTCATTTGAAAAACATAAAATGTTTGCTCGTATTCTGTAGCCACAAGTATAAAATCCTCCTTTCGAGCCTCCTTGGGAAGTCGGTTAAAAACAGATAAACTACCAAGAGGAGAGAGAGGTACTCGGATATGCACATTCATATTTTTAATATCATTTCACGTTACCATCAAAGAGTGTAATAAAAACTTATTTACTCCATTAGTACTCATAAAATTTTATATGTTTTTAAGTAAAACTGAGGCGTGCTTAATGTGTCATGAAGCGGTTGTTTACGACGTTTCAACGAGACGCCGCAATTAGGAGCATCCTGGGGGAAAGTACAGACTGAAACTTTTACAGTACTGCAAGATATTCTTAGTGAGGAACCGTGGAAACTCACACAAATATAATATATTAGAAACTGGTTACTTAGCTTGTTCATATAATATACATACACAACACATGATTTAGTAACATGAGATTTTAAAATATACTAGCTTTAATAGGTTCATTAGTTGTTTATAAATTAAAAATAAATCATGACACTTATTGACATAATATTGGCACAATAGGGTATTTTCCTAAATTTTATTTTGATGTCAGTACATTAATTTAAAACTTTAGACACGTATTTTTCTTTTCTCATAAAATTAAATACTTTCGAAAATATATTAATTTGAAATATCGTGTGACGTCACAGCGTGCCACATTTTGTAGCACGTTATGACGTAACAACCTCCCACTCCTAAACTTAGCGCCATTTTATCTAAGTATTGCAACTGCAATACGAGAAAATAAAAAAAACGTGGCTAATATTTTTTCATTATCTAACTGACGGACTAATTAGATTCTTTGATTTTGGTACCCTGGAAACTATGGCAATGAAGTATTTTTTTATTACAATTAGTTTCATAACTTGAGGTACAATTAGATTTACCTTTGACTATGATCTCGTTATATTTGTACAGTTTGTCAATTCAAAACAGAAAAAGTATAGTCCACTTCTATTTCCCAACACCGTAGCTGTTGTGAGAAGTAAGTAATGTTCTCATGAGGAGTTTCATCGCTGCGTATATCAAACTTCTAGTAAACGAGTGTTTAATTCTTGTTAAACTTAGTTTTATTGCTGTTTTTATTTAACAATGTTTGAACTTAACCAGTTTGTTATTAGATATTTTTTTTACATTTGACGGGTCGACGTTTGACCACTATCTCGCCTGGTGTAAGCGATGATGCGGTCTAGGATGGAGCGCCCCATATTCTTTTCACTACCATACCTATTTACTCAGGCCTTGGTTATCCCTAGGTTATACATGAGAGATTCGCCAGGCGTCTTACAATTAAATGTAACAAACAATTAAACAGTTCGGGCGTAACAAAAGTCATTTTCTTTAAATTCAGTTCGTCCGAGGTTCATAGTTCTTACTCTTAAGAACAGTTTTAAATTACACTATCTTGGTTTTAAACGACGTAAATCTTTGTTGGATGTAAGTGCTTTAAACTTGTAATAATTTCAATTTTAAAGTTATAGTTTGTAGGTTCTTTGTGTTTAAATTGTTCTCTTTGTATTGATTATGATGGTTTATGGTAAGCACTAATGAAATTTATTATTTTCTATCTGGATATTAGTAGATTCTGTTGTACTTATACGCAATTATCTTATATCGCTACCACATAAAGCTATTTTATTTCTTTAGATTCATATTATTACTAAAGAAGTCAATTAAAATATCAGCATAAGAATTGAATTTAAGTCGAATTAAGTAACTTTGAAATTGATTCGTCATTTATAAACCTTTGTCAAAACCGCGAATGGAAGCGACTAAATTAATTTTAATAAATAGAAATCTAAATTAATAATTTAGTTTTGTCCAAGAATTATTTCTGTAAATGGGTGGTCGAGCAAACACTTTGTATTTATAAGTTCTTATATAGGTAGTTAGACGGAAATAGATGTTTCACTTCATATCGACTGACACGTCAAGTACACACGAATTTAGCTTCCGTGTGCATTACTCTGCATCCTCCCTAAGAAAGTACACATCCGTCGCCATCAGATCGAGGGACCTATTCTCAACAATCACACTTGCGTGACATTTCACACGTTGCGTTCGACTGTGACTCAGCCGTTAATAAGTGTCTCTCTGGCCATTATTTGGGCAACTTTTATTGACGCTAACGCATATCGTATCCGGCGGGAACCCGAGTGACGTATCACGTTACTTCTGAATAAACAAAGGGGACAATTAGGGTTTCAAACTTCATGGAGGAAGTGGGACGTTGATTAAAGTTGAACATTAGTTGGGCGGGTTGATTCGGCTGGCACTCTCATAATTGTTATTTGAACAGCGTGTGGACAGTATGATGTCATGACTGCTATGATCTGTTCCTTGAGTTATGCGGTGCATCTGTAGAAAGTTGTTGAGTGGTGTAATAATATTTTCCCCTCTTATTGTTGACCATTGTTTCAGTAATGTAAAATACAAAGTCATTTATTTGGTTGTAAAAAATTGGTAATTGAAATGCGCTTTTTTGGTGAAATCCAGATAATCCAACATTTATCTCTCGCATGGTAAATTGATACAACCTTTTGCTATCGAATTTTAATTGAAAATTCGTATGATGGTATTTTTTGCCATATGTGTATTCAACAGTGACGAATTTGCAATAAAAGGTGAACGAAATTTTACGAACATTCAATATTGAAACAGTTTATTATATCAGAATCGAAATAACAAAAGTAACTATTTGACGATTCTAACGAAGTGTCCTAAAGTGACATTCAAGAAAATCACGGGCCTTTTTTTGTTGAAGACTTCATTTTATATCAGCTCGTTTCTCGAAGAGATTTGAATATAGGTAAATAGTGTGAGTAAAGCTGTGGAAATAACAGTTTCGTAAATTAGGTGATAAACATTTCCTCAATAACAATTTGCTGTAGTCTAGACACGCAGTTAACTAAATATATGGGTACTTCAGCAGCAATCTTTCTCCTCGGAGCAGTCCTAAGTTCATCTCAGCTTATAAATTAATGCAGACGTTACGCTAATTGGTACAATTACGAAAGCTACACGGCCGCATTCCGTGCCTCACTATCATTGTCTAAACGACGCCATTTTATTATTTCGAACTGCAAGCCCAATTGTCATTTGTTTTATAGAGCATAAATTATTCGGATTAACCTTTTGTTTTTATTTGTTCTGCGACAAAAAAGCGAGGTGATTAACCCTAGCGGTAAATTAAATACAGCATTAAGTTTATTGCGAAAAATAGCAAAAACTGTATCACTGGAATGTTCAGTTTTTCCGTTAACTAGGAAGTATTTCATTTCTACGTGAGTCATGTGTTATTATTAGTCATTCGAAAATATAATGTTATGAAATGTTTATATGTGTCATTTAACTTCGCGGTGCATTAAACTGTTCTTAGCTCGAAGTTTCGAGTTTTCGAATTTGTAAGCAGGGTTAACGATGTCCGCTTGCCAACTGTCGCGTTCCCCAAAATTGAAGCAGTTCGCTTGCAATTATTAAAGCACGTAGCAGGCTTCGTTTTCAACACGAGGAAATAATGCCAAAACGTGTTCTCGTAATTTCTTAAAAAACCTTTTTTACAAGGGTCATATTAAAAATTCTACACTTAAAATACTTTTCGGAACTGTCTCTTATTTTTAGGAATGATTCAGGTGATAAAAAAATGGGAATAAGTTCGTTTTTCTTCTATAAATTAGATTAAGGTAGGTCAATTAGGTACAGCTGTAATTAGATATAGGTAAATTCAGATTCATAGAATCAATTTCCTCGTTACTAAATGTTGAGTAATATTCAGTGATTATTATCAAAGAATAGTGACATATCAAATAATATGAGAGATTTGGTTCGAGTTCATAAATAATATTCTTGTATCGTGTGAACAACGTGGAATGTGAATTATTATGTACTGCTATAAATAAACTCCCACGAACTGTCAACTAGAAAAACTGCCCTTATTAGCACTTTATTTGCAATTTGATATTTGGCTGGAGTTAATAGTATGTTGCCTGTAGGATAGGCTTTATAACTAAATATTGTTTCGAATTTTTGGCGCATTCAAGACCATTGGAAAACACCACATAACAAAACATCACGCCTTTTCATCCCCGAAGGGGTAGGCAGAGGTGCACATTACGGCACTTTTCACTATTTATGTTATGAGTCCCATGTAATAGGGTGTGAGTCTATTGCCATATGCCTGGCACAATTCTAGACTCCGTTGGAAAACCTACCCCATTGGAAAACAACCGTAAGTATTTGTACAGTATTTGTTATTAATAGAATTAAAAGAGCAAAGTGCAACATAACGTATAACCACCGTACTCAAAGTAATTTAATGGCTACTTAATCTAGTCCTTGCCGCGGAGGACTTGCCGGGTTACCGGGGCTCCGGCTCGAAGGGCAGGAGTAGGAAACGGGGTGGTTTTTAGTCAGTAAGAGTCTGACACTGGCTCACGCCTCACCTAGGCGTGAACAGTCATTTAATGATTTCCCCCCTTAAAAAAAACCCCAGTCCTTAGCAATTGTTTTCGATACAAAATCGTTACAACGGAATAGTTTAAGTAATCATTAAATGTGTCTGAGTATCGCAGTTAGATTATCAAAAAACCTTTCCTATACGACAAACGAACGTCGCGCTTACTGCTTTTTTTTTTAAGGGGGGAAAATCATCGAATGACTGCTCCCGCCTGGGTGAGGCTGGAGGGAGTGTCAGACTCTTACTGACTAAAAATCACCCCGTTCCTTCTCCTGCACTTCGAGCCGGAGCCCTGGTCACCCGTTACTGCTAGAGGCACATTTAACTTAATGTGTTTCTCCATGGGTTTCTTGTCTCGATATTAATGGTGAAACTCAATTTATCCGAGCAAAACGCGTCAGTAATAAATAACATCGCATTCCTAAGAAAATTCCACCCTCTAAATATCCAACTTCATTGGAACAAAACTGAAACTACGAACGCGAAGCAATTTACCAAGTTAGCTTACTTTCTTACTTATTTACTTCGATAAAAGCGCTCGCATAAATATCTGAAAACATAATTTTGCTCGTCGCAGTTTAGGAAGGAAGTAAGCGACATTTTGTGTTTCTAAAGCTATTGTGTTGTGTAATGTACCTGTCCGGGTTCGGGGCTGGTCGCGTGTTTGAGTTTTTATAAAGTTGGGTACTCGTTCCGACTTATTTAACCTTTTGTGCGAGGTGACGCGGGGTAAAGCCTGGGGAGGAGCACCCATGTTGATTGAAGATACGCCATACAATTGAACGTAATAGTTTCCTATTGTCGCTTTCTTGTTGTCACACATTTTGCTTAAACGGTTTTCGATTTAGAATTCTGTTATTGCATATGCAGCGTGCTTCTAAAACTGACACAGATGTTAGTTCAGTGTCAAGGTATATTTAGATTTGTGTATATTTTGGGCTAAGATTTACTAATATGTCCTTTTAATTTCGACGTGGGATACGAGAACGCAGCTGTGGCGTATTAATTAACTGTAAATAAAAACATCTAAAATTGATAGTGGGTTGTGAGAGGTTCTCGCCTACACAACATTTACCGTTAAGTTAATTATTGACTTGAATAGGCTCATTAACTATCCCTAAAATATGCACCAGCTTCACGCCTATTTTGTTCAGAGCTACCCCACCAACCACCAAATTGCATAACAAAGAAAAAAACAAAAGACGGACCAAACAATAGCGTGCGTGACGTATAGCAAGTCTCAGGAGCGATCGCCATTGTTCCAGCCTCGCAGCACTCCGCAGGGAAGTCGAATTTCGGTGCCGTCGCCCTCTGAAACTAACCTTTTTCTCTCGGCGAGGAGAGTGTCGCACATTGCGGTAGTGAGAGGTTCATCGTAACAATTATACTGCATCTCTAATAAGAGTGGGCGATGCGCTGCAACGCCACGTCGTGCGGTCACCAACCCCTCGGCAGCACGCTGAGCACTGACTGCGCCATTATAATGCCTAGTGTGCCGTCATAATAAATGCCATCACTAAATACCTTGTTGCGTCATACCACGATGTATACGAGCCCAAACGATTTACAACATGAATTATGTGCATCTATACCGAGGGCCCTTTGTTTTGCTTCCTCGTATTCAATCCTATTAATCCATATTCAATCATATGCGTGCGCATATGAGCATTGAAATTCATTATTCTTACACCCTAACCCATTTGAAACGAGCACTGTCTAAGAATACCACGGTTGTAGATCCGATCGGATTTCAAGTGCATCTTGAGATCTGGATCATTTTGTAATCGGAGATGGCATTGAGATGCATCGGCTCACTGCAAATCCCGTTAAAGAAAGCCTTGATTGTGTCTTTTCTTGCGCACGACTACTTAATTGCTTAATTAATTCTAACACGGTTACTCATGATTTATTTCTACTTTTGTTCAACAAGAGTTTTATGTGAGAGAAATCTATTTTCATTTTAACAAAGGCTACAATTGTACAAGTTAACGTGGACTATGAAATGTACAGCTCTTTATCATCGCGGTCGTATTTCTATTTTAAGCGCAGGTATCTGGCAGAACCAGGCAATCTCGACCACCTCCACTATGCTCAACTTTAAATAAAATTAAAACCTCTATGAAATTCCTCGCGGCTTGCAACCTTTTTAAAATAAATCTTCGTGTAGGAGCGAGTGACGGAATGTGGAGCCTCTGTGTGGGTTTTTTTATATCAATATGAATGCTCTGTGCCGAATTATTTTGAAAATGAAATTGCGTCTTTGAGGGTTGTCATGATTGTTCCGACACGAAAAAAGAAAGCACAAAAAAAGGTATGCCACTTGACCGGGATAGTTCCCATGTTGGTGGTCGATAAACGTGCTATTTTGATATATAATAATGTAGAAAGATTTGTCACATGCGAAGAAATGTCATGATCACAGGCGTCGTTCAACGACCGTACCATCCTAAAAACTACCCGACAATGTGGTTGCGATGCGGAACCGCACAGATGAAGGATACGAGTGATTGTTTATTGCTTACGAACGTCCCGGCTGGGTGGCTCGAGACGTCGCCGATTGGGCGACTCCTTTTTAAGACTGAGCGAAATGTTATTTATTGATTCCCCACTCCCCTCCAGCATTTCTTTTGAAGAAGTCTGTAATATTTTGTTCTTGAATTATATGTATACTAACTTCAATTGTAACCAAAGTACTTCCCGCAACAGCCTAAACAAAAAATATCAAAACAGCAGCATATCTATATTTTATATATACATCTTGCAGCCATTCTGAATACTAACGAACTCTCTAATTTCGAGTGGCATAATTAATTAAATTCTTTAACAAACTTTTATTTTAAAACTCTGTTGAACCCGAACGTTTTACAAAAGATATTTAAACATTTTCGCGGAATGAATTCAAGTGCTCTTACTTTAGCTTTAAACGCTTCTTTTCAATGAGGTTGAATCAGAAGCGGGGGTTGTCTGGCGGCGGTCCAAAGTGCTATGTTTTTTATGGCCTTAGGATGACCCCAGTAACATTGGAGACGAGCGATCCGGTCAAGTACTCTGCACTTTTTGTTTGCGCTAAGATTTCTTTAAAACATGAAATCTCATAAATTTTAAGGAACATTTCTCTTAAGAACGTGAGCCGAAACGTGTACATTGCCTTCGGAAACGATCGCTCGGTTCTTATTTCTGTGCTCTCGTAAAACGTGCGACCCGTGGATACAACTAAATCAAATTGTAACGTGAAAACTGATGATTTTTGTTAAAAAATGCAATCCTGTACAAATTGAAACTACGAAAAATTTTGCTGTAAATAAAAAATGTGATGAATTTTCTTCAACTTAAGAAATAAGATGTTAAAATGAACATAACCTATATTGTATGACTAAATTTTAATTTCGTTTGAAGTATGTTAGTTATGAAAAGACAACCAATGCGGCAATGACACTTAAAATTTTCCCCATAAGTTCACACACACGCGTTATTTTACTTATGACTGGACGTACACATAGTATTTATCGTGGTGTCAAGTATAACGGTGTATCGTAAATTTTCTTGTAAGTTACACAGTAATGTCAAGGTAATGCTTAAGCATGGGAAATTTTATGGTTGTCTGAAGGTTGTTACATGTTTTATGACCTAAGACTTTGTCACAAGACTTTTTTTAAACTGATGGACACTATTTGTGCTACGTAGTGTGCACAAATAGTGTCTGTTGTTACATTTCCTGCAAAAAAAGATTGAGTAAAATAATATTTTACACATATTATTTACTTTTTGCTTATTCCAGAAAATATTTAATTAATTTTAATTTATATATCGTTTTACAACTTCAGTGGAAATGCGCATGAAAATTAAGGATTTATTTTCATAAAAGTTTACATTAAAAAAATAAAATATAAATTGTAAACTTTACTGAAAATCTTTATATACGAACGATTTTTTCTGTTCCCTTAATGTTTTAATTAAGATGCAAATTAACGGGATTAAAAATGTTTGGCCCTTATTTTTAACATCTTGTATAATTTTGTGTTTTTGCTTACATGATATGTGTTTCTTTTAGCAAACGAAATGATAACATTATTCCGATGAGAGTCGTAAAAATAATGCCCATAAATATTTTTAATTTTTAAAATTACGAACAATTGGTCTATTTCGGAGACCTGGTGTCCATTTTATGTTCTGTAACTATAACGAGAGGTAACCATCGAGGAGGTTTTAGTAAACAATTACCCCACTGGACCCACATTACCATGTCCCTGATCTAGATGTCAAACTCAAAAATAAGGTAACTTCTGCTTAACAATGTTAGAAACAATATTATTATGAATTTAAAGCAAGGCTTATTTATTACCTAACATTTTGTAATACAAAATACATTTAGTAAAGTATATTATAATATATAAGTGTATATTTCAGGTCGTAACTTCATACTTTTACACCTACCCTTATCAGTATTTACGATGGCTATATATTTCGACAACCTTGAAAGGAACCTCCGTCAAAATATTAAACGCTGAAACTTTATGTACTATAGAATAAGTAAAATGTTTAATTTATCACAAAATGCCCGACTAAATGACATTAAAATTTATTTGAAAAGGGATAGATTTTGAGACTAAGTTCTTAAGTAATTTGTACGGAGTATGAAATTCAAATCTAATTAAACTTTCATTTTAATAAAACTAATTAGAGTTAGGTCCAGACTAAGTCTTTTTGATTGGAGTGAAATAAAGCAGTAATTACAGTTTTTTTGAGTTGAATTAAGACTGTAAATAAGACAAAGATTCTTAATTCGATTCTTATTGTTTTTGTTTTTTTTTATGTTTTGTTTAATTGGTGATTGTTAACTAAAACTGTTTTGTCAATACAGATTCAATCAAAATAAAACTAATAACATTATCAACGTGATAAACTCATTGCTCTTAACGATAAAAACATCACATCTTTTACTAGCCGATAAAATGAACGTGGATTAAAAATATATAATTCAATATGAGTGAATATTAACTAAAACAATACATAATTTAATGTGACTCAACACAAAGTAAATGCTGACGAATTTTGAGGCTCTGTGTAAATAGTTATTTTTAGTTTTCTTTTAATAATTTTTTATGTATTTTAAGTTGTAAATAGTTTCTTATAGAGAGGGAATAAAGTACGTATAAAGCAGAAAAAAATACAAAAATTTTAGTTAATTAGCACTCATAAAACTTGCAACCAAGTCGAGACCCAGTACTTTCTAAAGCTCATTCATTACTTGACATATGCACCAATGAACATTTAAATTGAAATGGCTATTTTAAGACCCACTTAACAATCAATTGCCACCCAGTGTGGTCATAAATTAATACAATTAAATAGCAGGAAAGAATTATACTGAAGACGGCGTATAAAGCTATACATTTCCAGTGTCATTTATCTACATTTCATAAGAGTGCGTCGTAATTCGAGTTCAAGATATAATGGATGGTGTAGTTTGACGAGCGTTTTTGGTGTTCTTTCTAAAGTGTCATAAAATTGTATTAGTCTGTCATTGTGTACTTAACTGTGGTTATTAAAGATGCTGGTATATTAACTGTTTGGTTAGAACCCGCGGGTTAGTGATCAAGTTTTATGGTATTAATTAGTTAAACAAAGAGATACGGGAGTCTGTTTTATTGTAACTTGCTTTGTCATGGAATAGAGTGCGGCTGCTAATTAGAGGGTTAGTTATTGTTTGGTTTTATAATACGGTTAACGATTAAATGGCTACTTCCTAGGATTTGTGGTCTAAAGCATGATTGATATTCATATCAAGACCGAATAGTGAGGAATTGAGTATGTAAGTGTTAATAAAAGGAAGGGTGATTTAATTATGACATTGAAAATAAAATAAATTGGATCGGATTGCAAAACTATAGTGTCAAAAACTAGGCATACTATTGATTACTGCCTTTGATACTCGCAATTTAAAATCCTCATCGTAAACGAGCATGACAAATTAATCAGCTTGTCTAATGAAACGTGTATAAACGAAGACAATGTGAAATATTAACGCTCGAATACGCACGTGATAATTACTGGTTCAAAGCCAAAACTGAAGCCTCTGTTCACACGTGTGACCTTAACCATAGTTTCTGTTACCACGTGGCACAATATGCCAACTTTCAACCAACTATTTAATTCGTACACTTCCATATCAAACTTCTAATAACTACGACAAACAATCCAAGTCTCATTACACACAGACGCTGCCGAAACTTACTTAAATACACGTTAAAACTAAGTTTTACAAAATTTACTACGCGTCTATAAATTATCCACTAATTACACACAAGTTTCGAACGTCAATTACACAAATTCTGATGGTCGTTTCGAGGAACTATTAAAACTCGGTTAATAGTAACGTTCGTACAATTAATAAGTTGATTAAAATCTAATGGATGTTTCACACAATTTTGGCATGTTAACAAATTGTTAAGATTAAATCTCCAGTTAATGTACTGTTTAGAAAGTTTATGTTTACTTTATATTTGTCATAGTTCCGGTTGATTTGTTTTGCAATTTACATCGCAATCGTTCTAAAGAAATCGAGAGTATGCCAAATCAAATTGTATTGTATAAGACTATTTTAATACCTATTTAAAAAGGCTTCGTTTACTCAAGGAAATTACGCTACACTTTTGCTTACGTAATAATGTTCCAAATTATCAGTTTTATTTTATTTCGTAGGAGTTAAAACGCGGTAGCTGAGAACGTCAAACGGCGGTTAATGTTAATCCCCCGTTATGTTAATCCAGTAGTATAATGCAAAGTACGGACTGTGTTGATAATTATGTATGTTAATCTTGTTGCAGGTACGTGTGTCCAGCCCATTCCACGGTAAAATAATTATGAAGAGACCTTTTTTTTATTAGTTTATGACGTTTTTCTTTAACGCGCTCTTTTATCGTATAAAACGACATTATTTGAGCTAAATGCTCGAGTTCTTTTATTTTGTGTGTTGGTTTTTTAATTAAAATACAGTCGGTTTTACTTTGCGAAGAAATAGCATACAAACTTGATGCATGAAATTTAAAATTTCTTTGAAGTATAGTTGAAATTGCAGCCTGCAGCTTTTATGTCCTTGAAATTTATCATAAGAGTTTCTTAAAAATTTATACGAGGATATTAAAAAAGAATTCATGAAATTTCTTATGAAGAGGTATTTAAAAACCGGTGAAAGGATTTAAAATACGGCCGGCATGTAAATACCTGAAGACTACTTTGCAATAAATCACACAATTCTTACTTTTTATAATCAATGAATCGTCGAAACATTCGCCATCGCCAAGGAAGAGATTCCTTAACAATAAACATAAATTCTTGCAATACAAAATAAATAAAAACTCAACTTTATGAGGGATATACCTTTGTTATTCAGTTACAGTAGGCAGGAAACAAAACTGAGCATTTGATAAAATCGTAAGACCGAACAATCTATTCAGAAAGTTATCCTTCACGAAGCGATCATCAGTATGTTTTCTTATTAAAACTTAAGGCGCCAACAAGTTACCTGTTGTCTACCTTAAAGTTTCACGCTAAATATGTTGTATTAAATAAGTTGTGTCGTATATTAAAGGCGATGGAACAAGAAAACTTTTTATCTCTATGCAAATATAATAAGAAGTGATATAACTTTTTTAGAGATGGGAGAATAATAACGTCTTTTGAGATTAAGAACTACAAACTGTAAGACAAAGTTGAGTCGAGAGAAAGATTGTGAAAAAGATGATAGTTTTCGGATTATAGCATTAATTTTTTTCTAAAATACCCACTAGCATGACACACAAAAGTTTATTTTTAACACAAACAAAGCAGATTAAGTAAATGTCAACGATTCCACAACAATGGACAATTTCTCATGTCGTAGGTAATCTCTCTGTTGATTATTCGTCTGCCGTCAAAACAACGAAGCAACTTGAATTATGGTTGATCAAGATGAACCTTTGAAATGTCAGAATGAACTGGTGAGGACTTTATCTGTACAAAGCTGGCCTTTAGTTTGAGAGCGATTTGGGACCGTACACACAAGTTCCTTTAGAACACATTAGACACAGACAGCTAGTGTTGACGTGCGGGTAACGAGGCGGACTGTGAATGATTGTTCTGATTTAGGTCTTCCTTATATTTTGGTGCCGGAATACTAATGTTGAAAATTCACTGTAAATTGCTTTTGACCAAGAACCCTTTTGTATTACAAAATACCTCAACAATAGCTTTAAAGTGTTCAATGAATCGCTTCAATGAATTTCTGGTGTTCCCTAAAATCTTAAAAAGCTGTCGGCTCGTGGCTCAAAAATGAACAGCCCTATTTTTGCTATTCAATGTCTTCGTAGGAGATAAATATGCCAAAATACATAAAGATTACATTACAAGAAGGAATAAAGTATCGGAAGATAAAACGCCAAAGTTAACATTTACATTACAGGGAATCATTGAGAAGGTACTGAGAACGAGGATGTAAGAAGGATTTTAACAGGATTAAAAGCGAAACCGGATTAAATTTAAACAGTATTTGCGCAGACCCATACTTCGGAGTCTGATTTCTCATTCATATTCCTCATAAAGTACATTTTCCTTATTACAAAACTGTAATGAAGCTGTATAACGTTTTTCTGACATTTAATTTTTAAAATAGCTAATTTAAATACTGTCACGTCCTCTCTTGTGGTTTTTGAATTTGCTAAGTTTCGTAAGTGCTTGGCTCTTAGAATCATAAAAGTCCGGATATTAAAAGTTATAATTAGGATTTCTTGTTGTACCTACATAAAATAATGATTTTAGCGACATTTTCTTCTTGGACTGATATTAAAAATAACTGTAATATTCTTTGTATTATACGTAATAGCTTTCTGTTTCTAAGTCACCGGAATTGGTGCTCTCGACTTCACAATATTTGCGTTAGTATCAGCAACTAATAGTGTGACACACGTTATTAATAAAAGCAAGTGTTGCAAGTCAAACAAAAGCCCCTATTAAGCTCACCTTCCCGTTACTACTAACTCACAAAGGGCGTCATCTGTTCCATTCAGAAACAAAAGACAACCACCCTCCTTGGCTGAGGGGATTTTTCTATAGATAACGATATCGACACACGATACTCTTATGAAAAGATTTCTACAATATTGTGTGTTTATTGGGTGATACCACTAAATACATACATTGCCATGTTTAACATATTTACTATCAACATAAGTATGAGTTACTTGTGAAATATATCTATATATACCTACTTTAGAAATATTTGCTATCGTCTTTAGCGCTTAGTCTTTTTGAAAATGTTTTCTCATTTTTATGAAATATTTCCCTTAGTACACCTTGCTGAAATACGGACAGTGTTCCCATCCAGGTCATCTCCAGTGTAATATGAAGCTATAAATTTCTCAGTTGGTCAGGAGCGTGTTATCACCTTCATAGCACCTTCCTTCTCACGGAATTCATGAGACACAGACAATGGTTATTGTCGCCTTGCCACTGTGATATAAGGCGGCTATTACTTATCCACACTTTGGGGAGCATTATGAAGATGTTCAGATTAAGACGTGATGCTCTAGTTGTTTGATAATGTATGTCTTAAATTTGTGGTGAAAATAATTGTAAGTACATATTTGTATACAATAAAGATGAAGTTCTAAAATGCTAAAGTGCAGTGATCAGAATTCTGTTACAGTAGACAAAACATTTCTTTAAGTAGATATGACGAGAAATGAGTGACTAATTCCTAGGTCTTGAAACTATGTATGTAGTGGATAGCCTAGTAATAATATCCTTCGCAAGTTGAAGGTCGGCTCACATACTGTTTCTGCAAAACTGGTTCGTGGTACCAGTATTAACTTGAATGCCAAGGCTATATATACATTCTTCTCGTCCGATCGAGATTTTACCGAGTGATTCATAAATAAACTCCCACAAATTCCCTGACTTGCCGTTTAACGTTTGTAATGTGAGGAATTTTTATCAGAGGAACATACCTGTAAGGAAGACGACCCCGTATGAATTATGCACTTGATGAAATACAAGTCGACGTTATAACCGGGGCCAGTGACCCATCTTATGGACGAGATGACAATATAAAAGTCGAGCGCGTTGTAAATGTGCGGGCTCCGTCGGCATTGTGCGCGGAGAATGGAGTATGCATATTTTTCTATTCTAGATACTGTTGCTGAATGATTTCATATTTTTCTTTCGAATTTTATCCGGTTTCATCCTTGCGTTTTCCTGAGTTATTTTCAAAGGAATTTTCTAACAGACTTGGCTCAGATTTTGCCTTTCATTCCCTTTGCATGTTTCAGAATTTGAGATACATATTTAAATTACTTTATGCTTTACAATTCAACTTTTAATGTTGTTGCTTGATAGGAATATATTTCATATCATTGTCTATTTCCAAAGAAAATGTGCTTCGTAATTCCATCGGCAAAGGCACAACCCGGCTTCAATAATAAAGTTACAGTTCAGATACATCAAACTCTAAAAGGATTACGTCATTCATGTGGTGTAGGAAGTAGAAATTGATGTGGGGGTGCTTAAAAATGAATCAGTCAAAAACTAGACTGAATAAAAACTGAATGTAATCCCATAAGTGGGCTAGGGACCTCCGTTATCGCGATGAATGGAGTCGGTGTACTCTTTCTAAGACCCGACGTGACAAATTGCTCCAGTATCGCTTTTCATCGGACATTTTTTATTCCGTGTGAATTTCCGCGGGAATATTTCGCTTTAGTGAACGGCCATGATAAATGTTTGTAGGTGTCTTGAGTTTTAAAGTTAAAATTTTGTTTATATACTTGCCCGTTTTACGTTGAAACACATGTAGGAGATTTAAGATATTTAATTATAGTTGTATGAAAGTTCTTCTTTCTCTGAATACGAAGAGTTTCGTATTTTAGTGTCAATCCTGATTAAATTGGTATTGTTTTATGACTAGTGTTCAATAAAACGATAGTCAGACATACATTTAGTCTGCGGTTTGGGACGATTTATACATCAAAAAAAGGTTAGGGTCCAGTTGTGTTTTGTTGCCAACATAAACCCATGAAACTGAGCATATAACATTTTTATTAAAGAATTACATCTTCCTTCTTTCTAGATAAACGTACACGCTTCAACGTCACTTATTTGGATAGTATTTACGATTTCGTAGAAACACGCTGCACGCGATACCAATAAAACTTTTATTAGTTCGCATTAGAATTCTTTTTTACGATTTGTTTCATATGTACCAAATACTCTTAAAAAATATTCAACATTTGATTCCACCCCTTTTAAAAGGCTTATTAGTTTTTAATATGCATTACAGTACTTTACATATTTATCACCTGAAAATACAGTTAGGTGTGAGCCTGGGGCAATCTCAGAACCCACTTTTCTCGACCCTCCGATCTGTAAATTCACTTCACCGTTTTATGTTATGTTAAGCCATACAAACACATCGAAGCCTTTTAGCATTTTGTGGAGATCGTTCGATGTATCCCTAATCCAATTCAAATACTGACCACATCATTAATTCTCTACAATATCACACCCCCAAAGTGCTTCGTCTTCGATATTTCAACGGGAACTATTTATATTTGTGGAGCGGTGTAACAAAGGCGCGGGCCATAAATAAAGGTCCCCGCTCGCTACCCCTGGGGATACCGCCTTACTGCCTTTGATACGGTCCCTTTTCTTATTTTGATGCGGTCTAATGTAACTGACTCCTCTGTGTATCACTCTCTTTGTACGCACTTCATAAATCATTACCTGTTCGCGAGAGTTCGTGAATGGCAGGTTGTCTTACAACACGTGTTTGTGCTGTAATAGGAATAATGGATGAAATGATACTGTGCAAATCTTTGTACTTGTGCAAGACTTATAGATCTGAAAGAAGAATGAACGACAAATGAGCGCAAGGCTGTGATACTTTTTTCCGTAGTAGATAATACCACAAATTCCAATTTGAACCTTGACTTTTAAAATAAGGTAAAAGCAATGCAACTAAATTACGTGTACACAACATGTTATTGCTTTAAACTTTTTATACTTTATTTTTTGCAATAGATAATGAATCTGTTGCCAAAGCAACGGTAGTCTACTGAAACAACAAAGGTATTGTTTATTAAATTAGTTATTGGTACAAACACTAACACGATAGGGATACATTTCATGTAGTTGTTTGTAAGGTTTCGGTTTCCGTATCAATTACACATGAGTAAATTACTGAAGATACTGCTTACTGTTATTAACAGTTATGTTAGAACCGCCCAAGTCTTTAGACGTATTTGCTACACTTGGTCCAAGTAATTCAACTTCAATGTAGTGCGACTAGCGACTCTGAGGACCAATATTTATGATTGAGAGCCGTCGGCTGTAGCCTGCACGCTCGTCATATCTTAGCTAACTTGTTAGTTCGAAGTTCTCAAGGATATCCATATATTATTTGCACTACTAGTTGGAGCAAATTGTATTCAGTTTATCGGAGTTGCAGTTTGGATTTCAGATTCAATACAAAATTATATTAATATATGTTAGTAGAGTATTAATTAACTTAGCAGTAATTGAATTTGAGTTTATTTACCTCTATGGTTTGTACATTTGTAAATTCTAAATTCTTGTTTAAAGTATTTAAGAATTAATACAAATTCGTTTACTACTGTTTTGTATCATTGTATTGTATTTCTAATCAGAAATGCTAAAACATTTTTCAATAACCTTTCAAAAATATTTATCTATCTTCATTTTACCTTAAAGAACTCAGACTAAATAAATAAACAGCGTAGAACCACTTTAGCTAAATTGTAGTTCTGCAGGGCATTCGAGAAATAATTTTAAACGAGTAACCGCAGCGCTCCTATCCAGATTATTGGATCACTTAACTCTGAGGGAGCAGATTCTCGATAACGTGGTACAAAAATAAGTCTGACTTAAGTTTGCCTTGAGTGTTTTGATAACGCCGCTGATATACAAGACTTGACATCCGAAAGAGAAGTCAAGTACCAAAGAGTATAAAAACTTCAACGACGCCAGTTTCGTACAGCCACACAAAAACAAATCTCAAAACTGTAACGTTGTTTTGCAGTAACTGTATAGTACTTTGCGTATAAATTAAACTCTGCTTCATTCGCCTGTTTAATGAACAGTGTAGCTCCGCTAAAACTTTGCGAGCGAGATAATACATTATGTCGGCTTGTCGGCACAAATAGGAGAACCGCTTAACTTTATTTCACTGCGAACTAGTACATAACATTGAAAATGTGGACGAAGTTCATTCATTAACTCTTTATAATGACAATATGGGAGGCAGTTTATAGTTAGCTAACTTAAAGTGCCCCTCAATTATGTACTGTTTTGGAGGAACCGATATTGGCATTACAAATAAGAAAAGTTTTCCTGTTGTTGAAGTTATGAATACACGTGTATAGGTATTCCTGCCGTTATTAAAACTCAACTTCTATTCAAAACCCTACTTTCACTGAATTGAACAAATTTATCGAGCAATTTATCCCGTACCCTTTCGTTCAACTAAATTATTGAATAAAACTTTGCTGTATCAGCTCCAATAATGCTAATTCAGTCGGGACCCGGGCTCAGGTGAACTGTAATTTCAGTATACGTGACCCATGAATCATGTTTGCTAAAATTAACTTATAATTAGGTACTCAAGTATTACAAGTTCATTAGGGAATTTCGGAAAGATTACTTCAACCGAGAAATGAAAGAAAAGTTTTCATACTTATTTTGCTTCAACTTGCTGTCTGGAGACTTCTTTGAAAAAGGTTAAAAATGTATTTCAAGGTATATGGAATGAAACTGAGCTTAGTTTTAGGTAAGTTAGTTGAAATAACACTAATTAACAAATCATTATTTGTGTAATTTAACAAACAATGAACAGTTCACAGCGTAGATTCGCAAAATTCTCTGTATGGAATGCCAAATCCCAGACGAACAAATCGGATTTCGTAGAAACAGCGTCAAACGGTTTGTAGAGAGTTCGTTGCTAAAATACACATCATTGGATTTTGAAGATACTAGTTCCAAACAGAGAATGCTAACACTCATACAGCTCGAGTATTCCTGAGCATGAATTCTATTGCAGTATAAATACGTTAACTGTGTGCATAAGCTTTGTGCGTCGGTTTTAAATTGGGAGCACCGCAAGGACCACTCATAGGGCCCGCGTCATTAATATCATACTCATATGTTTGTTAAGAACTGATTCATAAAAGTTTCAAGTAGTTATTTTAAAAGGTAAAGAATGATAAAACGGTCGGTTGGATTTTTTAGGTTAATGTTGTTGAGTTACTTTTAGTGAGGGCATAGCTTTTTGATGATCAATTTACAAGAGATTACGACATAGTGTGAAAACAGACGCGCATGTCTAATTTGCCAGCAAAATACACAATGAACAAATTTTCAATAAATTGAAATCCGTTCTTTTAGATACTTTTATCATATAAGTGCTTCGAAATCCTTAGCGAATTAACTTTAAAGTTTCATTATGTGGGGCACTGATAACAATTATAAACTATTTTTTTATTGACTACATTTCACACTTCTTCCGTAAAACAATAAACATTCTTGAAAGATTGAATGATTTTACTTTCCAAATAAACATTCTACTTTTAAGTGAAATATTTTTCTTACTAGAATATGTAATAGGGCTGTACTATGCAATACCGTACATCTTTATGCAACTTGAATTTCATTTCACGGAATATAAAATCATTTCATTGTAAATCAACTCCTTTCGCTTTGCACGGGTTTTCCTTAACATCGTTTGTGAATATTTTAGTGTTCCTTGTTAGTAATATGGACGCTTTGTCGCGTTTTAAATACCACATGCTGTATATGATTGCCGGGAACCAGACCACCCTGTGTCGTCGTCTGTCATCAGTACTCGCCGTTTCATGCCACTTTGAACGCGTACGAGTCGGCTCATTTTCAATTTATGACTTAACGCCAGTTAATTTCGTGGCTGTATGCATTTGTGTCCGGCAACATTGTTGTTACATTTTTTGTTCTTTGCTGTGCATAGCTAACGCAACTGCATTCTTTTCTTAATTATTAATAACGTTAAAGATTATTGAGATACAATGTTTAATCCGAGTAATTCAATCGAAATGTCAATGAGCGTTTCGACATACCATTAAGGCACGATTAAACATTATGAGTCGGTAAACTTCTAATTAAAACCTAAGTAAATTTTACTAAAATTTTAAGCTTCATATTTTCTTGTAAAGTAGGTACTTTTAAAATAGCTTTTAAACTGTCAAACACCAAGCGGTCACCGGTGACCGCAACCTATTGTTCTATAATTGTGTCTATAATGACGTACTCGACGAGTTAAAAAGCAGTAGACGCATTACCACAGTAGTTAAGTAACTAGTTCATACTTAAATTATTCTTTTAAACTTATAACTATGCTTATCTTGCATCATAACTCAGTTTCAAGTTTCAAGTGTTCGCCACTTGTATTCAGGTAAAATTTTTTGCAAATTTTAAAGCAGTTACGACATATGGTAGCAATTCTATGGTCGACTTGTATTTAAAATCCTGAACATGTGGCGAACTTACATCTTTAATACAGATAAATATATCAACTGCGACTGTACAGGGATAAGCGTTGAGTGTATCATTTTCGCGATTCATTTTATTATTTATCAATTTTGTGATATTTCAATCAACGAAATTGCGCTGCTCATATTCACGTTGAAATTGAATGCCATTCTTTTATAACCTTTTATACAATTGCTAATAAATTGCTTGTATGAAACTGACGACAGACGACTACGTTAATAACGTTTACTAGTATCGGATGATACAAATACATGTTTTTCTGAGTATTGGATTCGTTTGTAAATAGTTCCGACATGGTACGTTGTTTGCACAATTAGCGTCCCCTTTGTAGTCAATTTTCTCTATAAAAATATCAGCAGTGTCCTGTCATCTGCAGATCAAAAAATTTTTCTAGAGGTATAGAACACGTCTTGTTTTGTTGGCGAAAGCCGGGCGCCATGTGCAGGTAATAGCGTCCCCGTTTAATTGATGCTCTAACTTCTATGCAGCTTCTAATAGAGAACGAAAGTAAATTATATACTTTCGGTCTCTGTTATCTGTCCCTGCTATTTTAGAAGCACTTTACTAGACGCAAAATTATGAAGCGAATACATTTCTTTAGAATCTTGAACGTTCTACTTTCCTAGAATAAAACACGAGAATATTTCACTCTTTATTGTTAATAAAAATACGTGTATGGTCGCAATTTATGAGCGGTAGAAATGAAAAAACTCTTGCAGTTGCCCGTAAAGTAAAGCAAATTATTTCATAAATCAAGCGTTCAGTGCTTGAGTTGTAGGAACAGGTAAGTTCCGCGAATTTAGCTAACAATAAGCTCTTAATCCTTATTCGAAGGAACTTGACACGTCGGCATCGAATCTTGGGCCTTTATTTCCAATTGGCTTCGATTAGGCACGTTTTTGCTCATTCCTGTCGAGCGCGCTTGTTCCCCAATGTTTGTTATTGTAACAAATGCCCGAACACAACGTTTGTTTTGGCTGGTGAGAACAAAGACCTTTAGCTTTTTCTTGGCACAAGGAACTTTAGTTCGCTTGAAGTTTTTACGGTGTAAGCACTTGCAAGTTGATCGTTTATTAGTATTACACAACAAGCTCATTTATATGGTCTTTAGCGTCGTGAGTGCATGGAAGGAAATTAGTTCAGTCCGAGAATAAGTTTTCTTTGTATAAAAGGCAATATGAGCTTTCAACGCTTCGCTAAAACACCATAAAATTGCTGACGTTATCATAATCTCAGCGTAAAAGAGTTCATTTTATGTCGGGTTCCCCGGTCTTATGCCAATTTAGGTCAGACTTAGTATCCAAGGATCGGTGGTGGAAAGCATCTTTCGATTTAATCCTTTTATCAGGGACTGTTTGAATTTTGTTACTTGTGCCAAATAGATAAGACTTTTTGCCAAGAATTTTAAATGCTTCTGAGTATAAATTGAAATGATCATATTATGTTTAAGGAACTTTTAACAAAATGCTATGTCGGTTATTTTTGGAGAATTTGCTGAAAACTAATTTATACAATGAGCTTGCATAATGCTGTTTGTGAATCGATTAATTAAGACCAGTCGACTGCACACTTTCTGCGATTTGTGCAAAATCATGGGTTTGCCTTGACAGCGAAAATACGATTTATGAGGTTCTTTCATGCTTATCGTGGACAAAGAAAAGTCAATAACAGTAGATATTTACGTTATGGTTAGCAAAAAATCGCTTTATGAATGGAAGTATTTTCAACAATAGAACGTATAAAAAACGAAATTAATATTTTTGAAGTAACCATAGAAAGTGGCATTTTAAGCGAAGCTAATAACTTTGTTGCAATTTGAAACTTTTCGATTTATGCGCAATTATTTGTGCGTTGTTTAATGGACTGTGACTATTGTAAACGAGTACACGTAATCTATTAGATCACCTACATATAAACATCTATTAGGCTTCAGCAAGATATTTATACCTTGCGTAAATACCTGCTTATAAATAGCAGACAATGACAAACTCATTTTAAAAAAACATTAATAATATCGAACATAACATAACATAACATCACGCCTTTTTATCCCCGAAGGGGTAGGCAGAGGTGCACATTACGGCACTTAATGCCACTGTACAATGTAACACCCACTTTTCACTATTTATGTTACGAGTCCCATGTAATAGGGGGTGAGCCTATTGCCATATACCGGGCACATTTCCAGACTCCGTGCTATTACTAAGAATTTTTAAAAACCCAGTAATACTTTGCCCGACCCGGGATTCGAACCCGAGACCCCTTGCCCGGCAGTCGCACTTGCGACCACTCGGCCAACGAGGCAGTCATCGAACACTTCCCTATTTTTCCCATTATTGAACTCAAAGGAAAATAAACCAATCAAATGCTAATTATAAAATTAAAGTACGGTAAAGCCTGACAAGTTGCTTCAAAGTGAGATTGATATTTTTCTACGGTTTCTCTATGTCCTTTATACTTCGTTCGCTCATTTATATTGTGATTTTGTTAATAATGGGTAGCATTTTATATTCCACTCTATTGTGTATTACGTTTTACTGTATTTTGTAGGAGTTCCTATTTATTGAACGAAACTAGACTGTTGCGTACGAGGTCATGGTTTTGCTTCTCTGAGTAAGCAAAATACACCGTGAAATATATTTCATTTTTGTCTCGAAATAAAATGTAAGTGTAAATGTGGTCTTGGTAATACAATAGTTTAATCAATAGAATTTTTAACAAAAAATAACTGGTGAAGCATTGCTAAAAGTAAACTTCGAAAGCGCATATACGAATTCATAGTAGGTACATTATCAAAACATCACACTGTGTTATTCTCGAAGACGTATTTCTCGTCGGGTGCCACGTGCGATGCAAATAGTGCTCACAAATTTACGTCTACTATTTTATTGCATCATGAAGATTTCTTTAAAACTAAAAAAATGGCATATTATTTTTTTTTTTACTTTGAACATCAAAAGTACTCCTTATGGCAAGTTCTTTTGCCGTGAGACGAAAACAAAATATAGGTTTCAAAATGAAACAAAAATATAAGCTAATAGTTACCTGTTCGTTGATTACCTAGTATAAATATTTACCGTTGTGCTACAACCTTGTTTATTTATTTTAAACAAATCAAATAATGAGTTTATTAAGTTTCAAACCAATGAAATAATTTGTTTAGAATATATTAGTAGCATTTTGAATAGATTGTGTGGGAAGTAATTGAAGGCTGTAATTAATAATTAATTACTAAGAGTCGAAAGCTAATTTGAATTGTTTAATTCAATAGTTCATCACACACTGATTTTCAAATCTATTTGTTTGAATGTGATAATGCATTATGTTGTACTATGCACGTTATTAAATTATATGTCAATTATGTGAGTAAACAGTCAGTGGTGTAGTAATTACAAATTGTTAGCTGATTTAATTATCAAAGTTTTATCATTTTTAAGTGCAGGAGAGCCATGTTTCGGTACGAATGGGTCGAATCGACCGGAGTGATACCACGGCCTCAGAAAACCGACGTGAAACAACGCTTGTGTTGTGTTTCGTCGTGTGTGTATGTGAAGGAAATATTCAAAAATTTAGCACAATTCACATAACTATCTGTCGTCTTTATCTTCAAAAACTTCTTTTTAAAAACGACAGACGAGTTCATGATTAAAGGACAACACAAAGCTGCAGTACAAATGTATTAAAATAGAAATATTTCCAGAAGATAAGCACCAAGACCTTTCACTGAACACTTTAATACACTTTCTCTTAAAAATCAATTTATTTCAAACAACCTGTTTAACAATAGAAGGGTAGCTATTGGTACTCGAAATTCACCTTTATCTTGATAATATTATTAAGATTCTTAGAAAGTGTAGTCTTTTGTCTTATTATAGATATTAGTGGATTAGATTTTAGATAATGAAGTTCTAGTTATTCTTCTTATCATTGATTAAAAAATTACTTTCTAATACAATAATGATGGGACCGCGCGCTCGTGGCCTGATAATGGAACAACGGGAGATGTAACACCGTTGTTTTTGTGAGAAGCATAGATAGAGAAGTCTCAAACTTCTTTTATAATTATTCGACTTAAAGTGTTATGTGATGGCATTTGCAATTATATCCGTGTTGGTTATATTTTTGCATGTAAACTTAGGACACAAATGTTTGGTATATCAAAAAAATCAGTATAACAAAAAAATCCCCCAATACTGGCAGTTTCTCGTCGAATGCAGTCCCAATTTGATTCAACTGGTGCAGTGAACTAGTTTTATGCTGAATGCCGCTGATTTTATTCAATTATTCTAAACTCGAATGTTGCTCATAGCAACTTTTCATATTACTACAACGTAAACTTTTAATAAATGGTATAATTAACAGGAAAACTTGTGCAATCACGGAACGTAATTATCTACTTAATTTCATTTGAAATTACAAATCCCAAATTATGACAATAGCACAAAGAGCAAATCATTTGTGTAATTCAGTGTTTGACGATGAATAGTTACTAATCACTAATCAAGGTTCCGAGAGCTCATTAAGCCCATACCGACGCTTTTGAACGCGCAAATCCGTACATCGTCTGTTCATTCTATCAAAATAGTAGTCTACGTGATTCGAGTTACAATGACCAGTGACAAAGGCCCCGGCTTTGTTAGAATTGAGGAAATTGCATCTCTTGAAACCTATTTCAGTGTGACATGAAGTTTACGGTCACCTTTCGGTACCTAGAACATCAAACTGGACGCTTAGACAATAGTCATACAATATGGTATTTTATTTATTTAGTTATTAGGTACACAAAACAGAAACACAGCACAATACACAACAGAGTAACAATACAAAACTGTAAATGGCAGACCATGCTTCCACAAGTATGTGCACACAACATGACATGCAACAACTAGTATTTATTTATCAACAATTATTTATAATTAATTATAATCCAGAACAAAATTAGAGATAAATTGTAATAATAAAGAGAATTAAGAATGCAATTAGACAATAGATACATTATTCAATATTGTCCTCATTATCGGACAGACCAAATAACAATTTCTTAATAATATTTTTAAATTTGTGAAGCGAGGTATTGTGGATATCAGGCACGCCCATGTCACTCGAGAGTAGCTCGTTGTACTTGCGACACATCCTTATCACAGGATTGTGAGACGATACATTGTTGTTGCACATTGGCAAAGAGAGGTGAATCTGCGATAATAAGCTCGTGGCAAGAATCCCATTCAATGTGTGGTGTATTTATTTGAAGTAAATATGACTAAAAAAACAATTGTGGAAGATGGCACTAAAGCTACGCATGTACTCATGCGTACAGTCCACCCTGCGATAATGCTCAAAACATGGTTGAAGGTGACCCGCATTCATATCAGAGACTCTTATTAAAAGTTTTCTAAAAAAATTGCTGCCAATCCATTAAATGTCTGGAATTAGAAATTGGATAAAGATTACGTTCAGATTAAGTAGCGTTGTTTGTCAAAGTTAATTGATCTTCAGCGAGAAAGGCCTGTTTTTGCGATTTATCTACTCTTTGATCTCATTATTGACGTTTGTTACTTTGAATACACCTTGGCTTTCAAACATTTTCTTAGGTAACTTTGAAGATAAATATAATTTATTTCGGATAAACTTTTTTATACATTCACAATGAAAGTTTTAATCAAAATTTGAGCGTAGCAAACTATCTTATAATGACTTGCCCTTCTATTCATGTCCTTTCATTATTTGAGTGTTGACCGGGACTAATTTTAGATTTGACGTCATTATTAGAGTTTCAGTTTAATGGTTCTGATGGTCTAAATTCCCATGTTATCTGATGGAGATGTACTGAGGAGATAATGCGTTTGTCTATTAAGAGCATCTTGGGTGGTAGTACGCGCTCTGTTTACCATAACTGGCTTTCCTGTCCCCTCTGTAGTCCCGCATCGAAAGTCTTTCCTGTACCAGCTCCCCTAGCGGTGACACTCGCAGAATTTTGATGGGTAGATGACAAATGAGCAATAAATCAACATGAACTTTAAGATTTTGTTTATTTTAAACTTTTATTTATTGAGGGTTGTGGTTATGAATATGGGAGGCGCTTGTTTGTTTACCTTGGGTTTGGTTTTTGTAGGTGCTTTAATATAGGTACTTACTTATTACGGTATTGATTTTATTTGTTGTATTATCACTTGATGTGATTCTACTTAATAATTTTTTTTGAGTTAAACTGTCAAATACCAAGCGGTCACCGGTGACCGCAACCTATTGTTCTATAATTGTGTCTACAAAACCGGTACTCGACGAGTTAAAATAATAGGGTTTCTTTTTATATTTTCATATAATAAAACACAAAGATAGTATCGTCAATTCGTAATTGAGTCACCGTTTTAATCTGTGCGTACACATATAATAAATTATTACCCACAGGGGGACCAGCTCATCAAAACAGAAATATTAAAACCTCCATCGGTTTTAATTACTTGCGGTACAAATATGCAAAATAAATCCATCGCAAATATGAACGCATGTGTGCTTTGGGCTTCGATATTATTTACAGGCTCTCATAAGAAATGTGTGTAAATAACAATATAGGTAGGTGTAACGGAGGGTGCCCGGACACGGTGATCTATATGCAAATGTTATAACCCGCTTATTATATTTTCCGGCCGAGAACAGTAAGCCGTGAAAATACTGCCAGCGATACTCCATCAAAATTTATTGAGGGTTCCGTGTGCACGCGGTTTTACAATATATTCGTATCGCCCCGTGTGCCCGTGGCTTTATGAAAAACATGTTTTTCTTCCACGGATGTTTCAATTTGTTTAAATTGATTGATGGTGTCCCGATTGCTGTTTAGATTACAATTTACAATATTGGAGCTTCTTCTTATGAGAATTCGTACACGTGTTTTGTATTTTGCAAACGTAACCCGTTTTGAATAATAGCTTGAAATATTTATTCTAAAAATATTTATGTTACCCTCGCGTGTGGTCTATGGGTAAAAAATTTCAACGATAGTTCATAGAACCTATTGTTGTGTTATAGCTTTCAAAGTATGAGTTATGAATTCATACATTACTTTTACGATTTTTTCCAGGGCATTGAAATGATTTACCGACTATAAAATCCAAAAAAAAGTAGCTTTATTTCAGTTATTTATTATACATATTAAAATAATACAGAACTCATAAAATATAGTTTTTATTTGATTACATTTTCAAATAAAATTGCAAAGGATTTTCATTTAAAGGAAATATTTTACGGGCTAATTATAATTAACAAGGAAGCGTTCGGTTCGTCGGTCATTCCAGTTATTTTGTTTCGACAACATCGATGCGTGGTTTCCCTTCAACAACAAAGGTATTTGTCTGTTGATCGAATTCCACATCACATTCAAATAAAATACACTGGAACATCAAAGAATTCCTCATGCGGTTGTGTGAATACGATTTTACGGTTCACTAATTAGATTGTGGAACAGAGCGATTTAATTTCGTACTTGTTCGTTATTTAAAATTACAGCTTCAACGGATAATTAATTGGCTGGCAAATGAGCAATAAATTCACAATTCGAAATTCGCGGTTCTTTGGATGACTTTCGATTAAAAACCCAATCGCTAATAATGGTACAAATTTTTAAAATTGGAAGCTTGTAGTCATAAAAACATTCGATTTTTTTTCGAATAAATTGTTGTACGTTCTACTAAACCATTAGTAATAAAATAAAAATAAAACGTTGTAGACAATAAAATTCAACAGAACATCGAGAAAAGAACCGCAAAATTTGAATGGGCAGCCATACTAACAACGGGTGAAAGCAAATTGCCAAGGACAGGATGAAAGCTAGCTCGTCCATTTTTATTTTTCACTGTCAGTATCACTATATGAATTAATACAGTTATACCGAAACGAGCTGATTCGCTTTGGGGCTCCTACCATTGCTATTATTTGTACCCACAGATTTAAGTCACAAAATTTCAAGGCGTATGTCAGTGCACAAAAAAGATTGCTCTTGCAAAAATATAATTTCACCTCACAATTTTAATTTCACGCGCCAATTTCTATAAGCTTCATTCATTTCTATGAGAAATCGGACCATGTTATTACTCTGAATTAATACGTGCCGATTCAACTATCTTCATTATATCTTCGACCGAAGTAATAATAGAAATTGCGAATTTGTTCTACCCAACAATTTAGTCGGGTAATCGCAAACGTGCGCTATGCCTTAAATCCCCCCTAGTTTGGCGCGCCCTGTCCCGGAATTCCTTATTCATTTGTGGCATTACATTAGGCGTATTGTCCCAAAATGAGACGTTGAAAGAAAATACAAATGGCATCTTTTATTGAGTTTCCGGAATGTGTTGTGTTCTAAAATTGCTTGAAACGTTCGTTTTATGGACTTTAAATGGAGCTATAACAATTAAAACTTCCAATGAAGACTTGTTTTGCTGAGACAAGTGTCTATTTACATGTCTATGGTTGCAGTCTTGAGTGCTTACCTCTAATGCAATTGTATAAACTTGTGTTTAAGGGAAAATAACATAAAAATAGTTCAAATTTTTATAGACCCAAAACCCGTTGTTTGGTCCCTTAAATTGTTTTAACCAACCACCACCCACACTACAATAAAACTATAATGAACACAGCAAAAAATTTGCTATCTATTTTAATCATTTATTTACTGTAGGTGCACCCTTAATATACCTCAATCTATCACTTCGTGAAGTTATGTGAAATCGTCGTTTCTAAAACCATTCTCTTCAAAATATTCCGAATATCTTAGCTTTGATTCAGCACGAGGTTGTCAATAAATATTTTTCGAATTATTCACAATGATCCCAAAAGAATTCTCCCGATTTTTTACCTTATTTTTCGAACCGCATTGTGAATGTGACCTGTAATCGTAATTGCAATTGCAATGGATGCTTTTGATCATGTCAATAGATAAAACGTTGAATATTTGCTTTTGTACCTATTTAAATATTGTTTCACAATGTTTGTTTTGTGCCCACAAAATTATTTAGGAATTAATTTACCTGTATTAAATCACAACTTATATCATTTTATTCTCAAAAAACTTCAAATAAGTACTGACTGTTTTATAGAGCAATAATTATAAATACTAACCTAGCTATGTTGATGATCCGTGAAAATGGCGAGATAGATTTTTATTTTCATAAAATTCTGAGGTAATCTTGTTGATTACCTACCTATGATCTATGACAGAGACTACCATGTATGTATTCAATACAAACACAAATCGCTATTAACTTTAGAGGCTTTGTTTTGAAACTGATAACGGTAAGTAATACTTATATTAATAGAAGCCACAAAACATTATTAATTGGATTCTATTACGTTGAAGTGCTTTATACTCCCCTCCTTACTAGTATGAGTGCGAGCAGATGAACGAGGGAGAAAACACTATTGTTAAGGTTATTATTATAAGTTGGTCTCAGGTTGTGATAGTGATGGATTCGTCGAAAAGTTGATCTGTCAGAAGTCTTATGAATGGTCGAGTACAAAATAAATTCATTGGTTGTAAATAGATTCGAAATTGTTTTCAATTATTAATAGCAAGTATGAAATAGATTATTCAGTTTTCTTCATTAAATTGACTATTCTCTTTTAAATTAGCCCTTTAAAAATATGAAAGCATCTAGGTACGAAAACACTTTTTTTCTATTTAACGTACAAAAATATAGTAACGCTATAAAAATAAATCGTTCATGTAAACGAGAATAAACAAATAAACTGCTAAAACACTTTGTTTATTTAACAACCAGTTGAATGTATGAATAGAAATATGTGTTTTACTGTTTTGCACATTTTTAGATTTGTTTATTTTTATATTTGGTTCGGATATTGATACGAGTAAACATTTAGCTACATCTATTCATCGCTATTTATAATATGCGGTTACAAAGGCCATCGGACATGATATCATGTTTCTAAACCAGTACTGCCTATCAATGTGAGAAACTATCTTTGGCAAAAAAGACAAAAACATTTCTAAAAACTAAGCAGAGTCTGTTCACAAAATTTTCGTGCCGTTACACATGGCAGAACAAATACAAACCTTGTAGCGGTTTTGATGGCTAGTCGTCAAATATGGGAGATTTGTGTTTGCCAAACCAAAGGCGCGTATTTACTCGCAACTACGAGATATTAGATATTTCAGTTTATGGGTCAAATTGCAGTCCAAAAAGGGCTGTCGATAAGCTTGTAAATGATTGAATTTTAATATTAAATAACAGGGTAAATGCCTAATTTTTATTTTAATGTCCGTCTGGTAGATTATTTTAGATCATAAGACACGTATTTTTTATTTTCTTACAGAAACGTATACTTTCGACGATATATTGATTTGAAATGTCGCGTGACGTCATTTCTATGTACATTTTATACGTAGAAATAACGTTTTAACCCCCACTCCTAAACTTTGATTCATTTTATTTAAGTATTGTTTTATTATACGACAGAATAAAAAAAAATACGTGTCTAATATTTTTTCATTGCCTAACTTACGAACTAATTATATTTTTAATTTTCATACCCTGTCAATAAAATAGAACTTAGTCATCTACCCTATTGTGTAATTCCAGCACTTTTTAGGTCTAAGTCAGATTAAAAGTTGTAGTTCCTAAAAAGAGTATTGAATTCAACTATGTGATCCCATACTCGTACTACACCCCTCAAAAAAGCTCGTAGAAAAGCATGAAAAATAATATTAGCAGTTATTCATCCACCGTTGCCAAATAAGAAGTTCCCCATACTCTCCCTCCTCGCCTTATCTAAACCATCGTTGGATAAATCAACTGGAAAATTGAAAACCGGGTCTCTCCTGCACGAAACTTAAGACCAACTTTGATTAACCGGATTCAGGTACCTGATTAAGATCCGTGTACCTGTGTATTATCAATTATTTGTGACCATTATGATACCTATAATTATTTGACATTATTTTTTGGTTTCTATGTCATTTGGGGCGAGGGGTGAGTTGATATGTCCGTTGAAAATTAATTATGTTGTGTATTCAATTTCCTGGTCAATTATTACTTTTTAGATTTACATGAAAAACAATGGGTGTACTATAGTGTGTGACTTATAGTTATAACTTACTGATTGTCAGATTCTCGGAAAATAATAATATGATGGGTTCATTCCCTACATTTGCAATTGTGAAACACAGCAATCAGCTTATAATCAAGATAGTAGAAAACAACAATGAAAGTAGATACGTTGCAGTTAGATTGATATTCAACATACGTTTTGTATTCCGAGATCTAATTGCTCACTCAACTCTTAGATACATACAGAACTTTTCTCATACAATGGAAAGGTACGCTTGAGTTAATCCAAATGTACTGAGAGACTCTCTCAACCGATTTATCGAGACAGAAGGAGTCGTAAATCAGCGGACTTATAAGAGTCAATATACACCAGTAAAGGTAACCGACATGTGTCGTCCGAAGCACAACAAAAGCACAGCGTTTTCCATTATTCCATTATAAGTCAACACAATTGTATACGCAGATAGTATCGTCGCCTTATCTCGATACATGTCGATATAAAATAGAATTGCGATGTTTCTATCACAATACAATCGCATAAAAGGGCAAGCGGCTTGATTCTGCGACTTCTTCAGATGAAAATTTAGATAAGGATGCGTCCTTACGCAGTGCTTGTAGTGTAAGTAATTGGATAGGGCGGGCGTGGGGCCGACTTATCGACACTCGTCAATCGCAATAAAACTCGGCAAATCGCTGTGTGTGGACGCTTACTTACGTTCGATTTATAGATAGAGAAGTAATGAGTCCGCTGCAGTTATTACTGTGTTCGGGAAATCAAATGCATTTACCGATATGCGGTTGGATTCCCGCTAAACCATATTCCAAATGTCGTTTAGCCATTCTCTAAATACGTTTTGCTTTATATTGTGAATTTAGTTGTCATGATTGTTACTGTGTGTGTTTCTTCAACAAATACACTACATGCTGTTATTACATTGAAATATCCTTTATGTTTATGTTTCGGTGTTACTTGGGTAGGATAGTGGTTTCAAATTCTTATTACTTACTTGGCATAGAATCTCGAACTGGTTTGTACACTACTTTATAAAATAATTGGAATATTAATATAACATTTAGTTTTTGTTAATACAATTTAAACTCTGTGTCCTTTTAATATATTTAATATATGCACTGACTGCCTCGTTGGCCGAGTGGTCGCAAGTGCGACTGCCGGGCAAGGGGTCTCGGGTTCGATTCCCGCGTCGGGCAAAATATTACTGGGTTTTTAAAAAAATCTCAGTAGTAGCAGGAAGTCTGGAATTGGCTCACCCCTATTACATAAACATAAATAGTGAAAAGTGGGTGTTACATTGTACAGTGGTAGGTATAATATGCACCTCTGCCTACCCCTTCGGGGATCAAAGGCGTGATGTTATGTTATGTTATGTTATGCACTGTATAGTTTCATAAACACATAATACTAGACTATGGACAACAGAATTTAAAGTGAAATCGGACGCACTGAAAAGCTCCAATGATTCTTTAAACTGTCAAACACCAAGCGGTCACCGGTGACCGCAACTTATTGTTCTATAATTGTGTCTATAATGACGGTACTCGACGAGTTAATTAAGAATTTTAACAATACACCATCATAACAACGCATCTCCGACACAGAATAAGTATTAATTAAATTATAGAAACGAATTCATCAATTTTAATTAATGTAACATAATCATTCATTTTAATTTATGCTAAGATTAATGATAACTTAGTTATTGTTACTTTTAACGAACTTTCTTTCATTCGTTCGATCAATTCTCTAATTGTTACACATTTTGTTTCAGGTATGTACTTACAAGGCGCACAAGGCAATACATATGTTTTCTTTAACCGGTAACAGGTAAAAAGACGCATTACATATTATTATCTTAGATATTTCCGTCCAATCTCAAGTGTTCTAAAATTAAGATAAGGTGCACTCCACACTGTGCTACAAATTAGTCGTATCGCACCGCACTCGTAAAGCTCAGCGCACGCTCGCGATAACCTCGAGTATCCGACTATAAATAGTTGGTAATAAATTTGTCGTTACACCGCAGGAGTGTCTAGCACAGGATATTACCAGTTCTATGATGACCCTTATTTAAACTCCGACCGAATTGAGAACGCACACACTTTTAATTAGACATTTCCCTTTATAATTACGCAGGCACTTCATTAATTTTTACTTCCAAAACCGTATACAAACGCGTTAAACAAGCTACAGTAATGTTCTCACAAAAAATTAAGGAATAATTTATGGATCATAACTTCACTGAGCAACTTTGAAGACCACAAAACGGGAACAAAACACAAGGACTACTTATTAAATATGTACGAGTCCCAGTCAATATAATTTTATTACTACATTCGACAATCAACAAAAGAACTCGAGACAAAGGACCTTTTTTGACGGCCCATAAAACTTAATTTGAACTCCCCCTAAATAATATAAATAACCACAAACATAGTTTTCCCTAGAACACTCAAAGCTCTTATTATTACGAATGTGTTCCAAAATTGAAGTCCGTTAACGGATTTTTACCATTTGAACAAAGAACGTTTCGTTCTATTTTCTAATTTCGGTTTCGATTACGTCACAGGGAAACAAAGACCTGTTGATGCAACTCATAAACAAAATAAATGAAGGCAGTGAATGAAATGTACGTTTTGTTAAACTACCAACATGTTTTTTTAGACAATTCAAAATTAAATGAGAGTGTCAATTGATACGGATATTTATTGGTTAAAGCATTCGAATAAGAGTTAAGATTAATTATTGTTATATTTATAATTTCCTGCCGGGATACATTTCCGTTTTAACGGTTTCCTATTGACATATTTAAGTCTCTAAAGAAAGGATTGAACTAAAATACACATTGTGTATACTAAAATTGTAAAAGTGTTTTTGTTAAATCCTTAATTTGGATACCTTCGTGTACCAAATCAATACAGCAAGCAAGCTCAACAAAAACAATGCATTCTTTATCGTACAATAAGAATCGATATTCCTCCCATTCAAGAAATCGTAAAAATCGCATGAACGCACGAACAGTATTACATTTCCTTGTTAACGACAATTATGTCGCACATTTCGGGGCCCACAAAATATGTGCGGCCATTAAAATGATTTTTATTATTGTTCGAAACGGCGCGGGACCACGTGTATCAAACATTGCGAGTAAGAGTAGGAGTACACTGTACGATTACTTAATACCATACACATGTACGATTTCATAATATCGGATTAACTGTTCGCTTTATGATGTTCGTGTGAACACGTGTGAGGATTGTTATTATTAGATAATTATGTCACTCCAGACGTTTGGTTAATGAAAATGTTTTATTACTTACAGCTAACGATTAATAAAAAGGACATTGCTTTCTTTGATGTTCATTCACTCTTTTGTTTGGTTTGGATAAAATAAAGTTAAATGACCTGTTTGTTATTTTTTCGCATTATTACCAAAGTTTAGTAACAGCTGGGCTTGGGTGGGTGGGAAACTTAACGGTAATTCTCACGATCTTTATCTGGTTGGTGGCTAATTAATATAACATTATAATTGGTCAGTAAAGTTTTTGAATAACTAACTGTTCACTAACGTTAGCTTATTCGTTATTTTCCGATCAACACAATTCGAATAAGACATACGAAATCCTTAATGATTGCTTTAACAAATTGAAGCATTCCATATCTTCAAAAAATGTAAAATGTAAATGTAAAATTATTCATCTCCAAACTTTCCACACTTTACATGAGTAATCTAAGAAAAGTCTATTTTTCGTGAGGATCTAACAAAAAAATGTGTGACGTAATGGTTTTAATATTAAACGACATACTTTCACATTGTCGTCGCCGGTTTGAAAGAAAGATTGCTTTTTACGAGTGGATGCGTACCAGATGATTACATTTTCTGTCGGCGCTTGAACTCATTTCGGCTTACATGATTTACATGGGAATTTAAACGGGGCTTAATATAAACCACATTCTATTTTCTCTTATAATCGGTAATATAATCAGTATAGAACAATACGTCAATAAGTAAGTATCTATAGGTTGAATTCTAATTTAATCTCCATCATCGTGATAATAAAGTTCAATTACGGAACTTCGGACTGTAATTTCATAGTAAAACTTTTACTTATATAGTAAGTAAGTGGCAACAAATTTACGATGGAAGTAAAAGTCTTAATTCAGTTAATAGAAAGGTTCTCTATTACAGTTATTAAATTATTATACGAGTCATAATGTTTTTCAGTCACTGTTTTGTCGAGGCGAAAGTGTTTTATATCAGGAAAATTGACGAGGATTGCGTAAAATCGGCGAAAACCTCATCCAATCTTTTTCTATATGAAAAGACATACAAAGCTTTTATTATAGAAGTTTTGTATAGGAAACCATAAATGTAGTATCCGTGAGTACTCTTCGAATTACCCTGTAGGGGGCTCGGTTACCCCGCAGGGAGCCTGACTCATTCAGGGTAAAGGAACTTTGTTAATGCACTCCACGTCACATGAGTTTATTTGTTTATTTCTACGAGTCCATATAGAATAACTTTATTGCTGTGCTATTTAACAGTATGGTGGTAACAGGTATCCATTAGTTACGATTACTTTGGTAAAGTTAGAGTAGGTAATCATGATTACATTATGCATGAGGAAATAAACATACTTTAAATTATGAAGCAGATACAATATAAACTGTGAAAGTTACCCAATCGTGAAATATACAACTTTTCGATACAATTAATTGATATCATGCAGTGATTCATATTGAATTGAAGGCATGTAACGATTGACTTAACGCCATATAATTTTTATGAATGAAACATCGTATAAATTGTGATGGATTTACTGACATCCTACATATTTATAATATCCGGTAAAATATTTATCGAAAAATATTAAATAGGTTGTATCGTAAAGTTTGTACTTATGATAAGTACTTACATATTAAACTGTCAAATACATACTGCGTGGACACCGGTGACCGCAACCTATTGTTCTTTAATTGTGTCTATAATGACGGTACTCAACGAGTTAACATAAAATGCACCATTTTCTTGATTAGATATCTCATTTCCTTAAATCTCCTAATAAATGCATAATCGAAAAAACCCTTCTAAATACGTTCTTGTCTGTCCAAAGAAATCAGATCCTCTTGGAAACGCACTTATTTCCATACGTTGGCATGTTATTGAAGAGTGGTTCTTTGAATTGCAAATAGCTTGGTCCTCGGGCTGGTTCCATTGAAATGTCAATTTGTTTTCTATTGGGGTGGCTTGTTTGGTAACCTCGAGACATATCGCCTTACTATTGTGTGTTTTGGAAGAAGGCGTATCTTACACTTTCGTTGGGGAAGTTTGCTGTGTATTTGCGTGAGGTACATTTTTATTGCGGTTGTGCATAGAGGATTGATACCAGTCACAGCGGGGGTTTATTCACAAATGTCAACAAGTTTGTCAGTCGGTGTCGTGTTGGGTAAAAGTTGAGACGAGATTACGAAAATTATTATTTACCAAAACTAGTTTTATCAGTATTAAAAGTATGTTATCTATTAATAAATAATAATTGACTCTATCGATTGAATTGAAAACAAAAACACATTTTATTATATTTTTTGACACTCCGCTATTGCCGTAACCAACAATTACTGTTAGAAAAACTTTCAACTGAACCTGAAATTAAGTCATTAGACTTATTAGCTACGGATAATTTATTCAAATACGTATCTAATTTATGAAATACCATTACCAAGATTAAGTTCGTGTTAACTGTGTCACGAGTTAATAAAAGTATGGGAACATTGAACTCAGATTGATAGAACAAATAAACTAGAAATAATCTAGGGTAAAATGTCAGAAGGAACAGAATTCACGTCAAAAAGAAACAGTAAAAACATTTTATAGTAGGAATGTACGTTCGCAAGGAATGAAATCGGATTGTTTTGAAATTAAACACCGATTCCAGGAATTTCTGTTCCAAATATCGCGTGTACATTTACAAGTACAAATAACTCAACAACCGAACCCGAACTATCTGTTTAGATAAGAATCGATAAAATTCCAATGAATATTTGGGTTTTCAGTTCGATAATATACGTTTTATTTCCTATGTATGAGGATAGAACCTAATGCGAAATAATAAAAAGAATCTAACGCCCGGGTCGGGCAAAGTATTACTGGGTTTTTAAAAAAATCTCAGTAATAACACGGAGTCTGGAATAGTGCCCGGTATATGGCAATAGGCTCACCCCCTATTACATGGGACTCATAACATAAATAGTGAAAAGTGGGTGTACAGTATACAGTGGCATAATGTGCACCTCTGTCTACCCCTTCGGGGATAAAAGGCGTGATGCTATGTACTAACGCAACGATACTCAAAGCACAAAGCCAACAAAAACGGTCCCAAAATTTAAAACTTCGTACTTTATGAAGTGGGCCCTAAATTTTGGGGATTTCTCTTTTTTGCGGACAAAAAAAAGACGTGGTCGCCGTCGGCGGTAGTGGGTACGGTGGTATCCGGGATCCGGTTTTTATTAGTGGCGGATATCGAGTGGCTTCCGAGGGCTTTCTGGAACGATTTGCTTCCAAACGTCCATTGTGGAACTATTCGGTAGCGAGCGTCTATTGTCAGCAAGATGTCGCCGGCTTTGTCATTCAATTGTTGAATGGTTAGCACAATGAATGAACTATGCTTAACTGAATATCTTTATTGATTGTTTGATTTTTTCTGTCACGTGACAGTTTTTGCGGTTAGCGTAATTTTAGGGTCGTATTGTTGTATTGTTTTCTTTGATTTTCTTGTTTGAGGGTGGATCAATGAAACTCTCGAACACTGTTTTTTTTATTCACTGTAAATTATATGCTTGAGAAAGTGTCTTGGGTAGGTTCATTCAAGAGAGAAAAAGCATAACCTTTCAGTGTTAACCAGGTAAAAGATTGAACTCTTTTTTTGAAAAGCTTATTACCTTTTTTAACTTTTAGAAAAACTATCGTCAGCTGATGACATAGCATATTTTTTAAGGCTTTGGCTGCCAATAAAAAATTATTGAAGGCAAATCCTCCGCTAACGTCGGTCACCGGTGACTGCCATGGCGTTTAACGTGTTAAACTTAGGATGAATATCCTTACAAGAGTAATATCTCGACTGCCTAAATATTAACTTATAACACCTATTAATCTAAACAAACGTTTGTGACAGTAACTTTGTGATACAGAAATGAGTTGAACAGTTTTCACACACGATTCTCGAAATTCTCAAGAAACAAGTCCTGATACTATCGCAGCTGTGTGTTACTGTTTGTTGTTAAAAGCACGTCCAAACGTTGTCGACACATGTTTGTTTGTAACACCGATTCACAATAAAACAATGATGATTAATAGCTGCAATAACAATACAATACGAATTAATATTGTCATGAAAACACCGATTGGGAAGCGAATTTTTTGCACCCGTGCAACGAATATTTGTAGACAATAGATTTACAGGGATTGACAATGGATTTACAGGGAAAAGGTGAACGACATTTTTATTGATAATATTATTTATTTTATGCAGTTCAAATATGATAAAAACAGTTTTAGTACTTAGAAAGCTACATAGATTAGAAGTAGTTTTATCTACTTCTTAGTAGACTATTAGGGGTAACGTTGATATAGACTTGTTGTTTGCTAAGCATGAAGAACTATTTGTTTTCTTTAGAAACTGGAAACGTACTTTCAAGTTCGACTGTTAGTGTTTTTTTCTTCTTTCTCGTGTATGTATTTTAGACATATTTCGGAATAATTGGTGAAAATTAGGTTTGATGTGTGCTTGATGAAACTCTTTAGGGAATAAAATACTTTGATTTCGCGTAATGTTTAATGATTCTCCTTGCAAAACATTTAAATCTAAGCTAACTTTAAAGCTACTCCAATATACAAACACTACAATATGTGTAACCAAAGTTAAAATTATCCCAATTAAACTACGCAACTCCGAGCATTAACTTATCTTCTTTTTAACAACTTTGTTATAGCAACAGTTTGAGTTACATTCATCTTCTATATAAATAGCAATTAATAGAAATGTTTTGCACAAATCCAAATCGATTGAATGGAGTCATAAACTTTAAAGTAATCCATTTTATTTGCTTGCGATAAACATAAATATCCGAGTTTAAAGTACTGTGAATAACAAAGTAGATGGGAACTATTTTAAACTGTTTACTTTTAATCGATCAATTTCACTAGGGTTGAGGTAATACCGTTAAAAAACTAGTGATTGCTTACTCAGCTCTCGGTAAGGAATTTTCATTAGCCTGAATTTGTAAGTACGTTATACAAAAACTACCTACTGGTGGTTGGCTAGATTATGTTATAAAGCTGAGCCAAAGGTGAGAGAGAGAAGAACATAAGCATAAGACGGACCTGAAGTAAATCATAAGAAACAGTGTTTTTGCTCCTTCACTCAAGAATACCAGGTATTCTTGAGTGAAGGCGACGTACCAGAGCCTGTCCTTCTGATCCTGGTTCGCCTTCATTTGATGTGTAAGGACTTTTGGGTATCATGAAAGTCATAAGAGGGTTAACAGAAGGTATCTTCTTTTCAAATATCGTACAGTTGGAATAAAAATCGAATGTTGAATTTGTGCGGAAGACTAAGTTTTGTGCAAGCGGTGTCCAATAGGAATCGAGAAAACTGGAACAGCGGAACGGAACTAAATGGATAGGATTTGTTTTAAAAAAAGCACTACTTTCTACCTTGTCGTTTTAACCAAACTACGAAGTACTCGATTTGTAGTCTCACAACAAAGGAAAACTGTTGATCGAATGAAAATGTGTGTAATATAATATATTCTTGTACAATAAATCGGATTATGTCAATCGTAATTTACTTTTCGGAAACTTTTATTACATAAATAAACGTAACATCATGCCTACTTCTTCCACGAAAAAGTGGGTGGTGATGTACTTAACAAACCCTCTTATTGAAAGTTATATTATTACCCACAGGTAATAAATACCGACCTTATTGACATAAGTACTTCGTGTCGGACTTTAAATTAGAAAAATAATAAAAGTTTATATTAGACTACGGTATAGGTACCTATAAGATTTTCTGTTTACGTAAAGCAAAAATAGGATTAATAGATTTCATTTCGTGTAAATATTTTTTCATTAAACCTATCGAAGGCAGCGTTAGAAAAAACGCTCGCTCAATTTGTTTTCGCAAGGATCAAGAGCGGGCAAAATTGCCAACCCTATTCCTGATCCATTGAGATTTCGATTAACGTACATTAACATTCAGTCGGGAACGCGGAGCCAGTTAAAATGTTTTTGTTGTTCATCGATGCCTTTGTGTCGCTTGATTACATCGATTACTATCACATTAAATAAAAAGTAAAACAGATTATTCGAAGCATGGACGGAAAAATACGGGATGATGAATTCGCCGCAGCTCATCCATACCCATTGAAGTGTTGGCCAGAATAACTTTAAATTAGTTGCAAAAGTAACTCCGAAGTTGGTAGAGTGTTAAACGCTTGTAGCGCAGTTTTTAATAAAACTACTGAAGAAAAATTGCATAAATATTACTTCGGTTTATAGTAAAGCGACTTATTTATTCCTTTTATTTGCTGGACTATTACTAGATAGATACTCCTGATTGATACCTACTTTATGTGTAACAACTGAGATAAACAAATACGCACACTATATGCAAAATAACTAACTCATTCGCAGATTTAGATGCTGAATAACAAATTGGAGTTTAGTGTTAGTTTAGTGATTTCTAAGTGTTAGATAATATTATTACTCGAAATAACCTGCTACTAATAACATAACTGACAGACAGTAACAACACTAACCATAAACGTGTGAGAATTCATTTAAAAGTAAACGAATAGTAAGTAAAATACTATTTCTTTCGTACCAATTGGAGTTTCTAGCTGTAAGTGCCAATGAACTTGCAAACCGACTAGGAATGTTTACGTTGTCCATGGTACTCGGCTGTGGGAAACAGCAGGTTATTTTTGCACAAACGTTATTTTGAACGTAGAACTACCGCCAGCGTTGGCATAAATTTACCCTTACCAAGTTATACCTAGCATAGCGTAAAGTTCGTATTTTTATTTTCAGTGTGTTTTCTATTCGTTTGTATGTAGCAATTAATAAAAATATGAAACACTTTATTAGCTGTTATTTATTACGCTATGTAGAAGTAAAGAAATAGTCCCATTCAGATAGAATGTAAAGAAAATAAACAACACATGACAATCCGAGACATAGATTGAAAACTTTATACATACTAGTAAAACTACTTAATGTAACACTAGTCAAGTTTAAATGTCTAATCCACAGGAGACTTGTCTTTAAATGTTCATTGTTAGTGGGTTAGTGATTTGTAGGGTAAATGTTCCCACAGGGACGGAGACTGTCTCAAATAAATCGGAATCCATCGGTTGTTGCAAATATAAACCTCGACTTTGTTTAGAGAAACGTTTAATGTTTATGTTCGCACACGATGTAAGTAAGCTTCAGGTTTTTACGATCCTTTTGTAGGACAACACTTTATTTGTTTAAATAGATTGTTCCTTCAAAGATGTTTTATTGGGTCAAAGTATTTACTGTTTTATGAGGAAGCTGTAAACTAGAGATGTGATCGATCTGTTTGGAGGCGGATGACGGCGATTCAAATGACTCGTGACGACCTTAAAGAGAATGCACCTTGATTCCGGTTGGTGTTTCGAAAAAACTTTTTGTATTAGTCGTCATTTATATTGTTTATTCATTTGAGAAGACAGTAAAGATATTTTGGGGGATTATTTGCATTCATGTGAATGTCATCAATTTTATATGAGGAATATTTGATCATATCCGCAGAGAAAAGTAAAAATATCACATTTAACATGGCCATAAAAACTCATGGCTAACTATCGAATCGTGATATGCAACAGTAAAGAGAACGCCATAATAAAAATCGTGCTTCAATCACCTTAACGGTCATTTTCTCTTAACTTTTCACACATACTTTCACAAAAGATATTCATGTGTATTGTGGTTTGTCTAGGTAAATCTCCCCTTCACATGGTGTCAGTCAACTGTCCAATGCCCATAGTGGATTAATGACTCTAAAACCAGAGGTCGCTAATGGACTTGCGACAGATTACTCCAAGTCACTCAAAGAAAGTAATGCTTTCATGTGAATGAAAATTATTTTGAAGTAAATTTATGTTAGGTTAGGTTACTTACTACGTATAATGAATGTGGTCAAGAGTAGTATAGAAGAGAATTAAAAGCTAATGCATGTAATTACTTTATAGAAAATTAACATAACATTTAATAAACTCACAGTAATTGCGTAAAGGTAATAGAACTGTTCATTAAGTAATTACTAAGCAGAAATAAAAACGTAGACATTATACAGTTAATTACTCAGAATGTATACAACATATTTTCGCTTCGGTACAAATACAGAGATAACAGTGGAACTCGAATATCGTGGTGATATAACAAAATGCATTTAACTGAAACATGTTATGAATTCCCAAAGCGCTGTGGCTATCAGCCGTCAGTCCCAGGACAAAATGACAAACTTTAATATCAGTACATGTCTCATACACGATGACTCGTGGTTTTACATTAATATAGTTATACGTAAACGTAACAGCGTGTTAAAATCATCTGATTTCAATGATAATTATGCAAACACGACCTAAGTTGTAGTGTCTCAGTCAGAATGTACACAAAGACTTATATAAACGACATTATTGAGGAAAAGAAGCAGTATTATTATGATATTTCTATAAAACTTAATTTTGAATTTTTTTATTACTTCAAGAAGGTTAAATACCTAACACATAGTGACGATGCAATCTATAGATTATATGTATTTTAGATAACAACAAACATATTAAAGAACCCAATTTAAGACAAAAATCGTTACAATAAAACAAAACAGACACAATTAGTTCTTTCCACACATTTAATGTGTTAAGATTCTTATTCGTCTGCTAAGTGCAATGATTCAGACAATTAACGACAGTCCATGGGGAGACCACGGAGCTGTTCTGACGTCACGACAGATAATGTAGCTAATTGTGAAAAATTAAGATTGATTCCGATCCCCTAAATTGCGATTGCATTCCGCATCCAATAAACCTAGAACAAATTAATGGAAAAGCAAAGGGAAATCAAAGGCTAAGAAATTGAGGAACCTGGGAAACAGTAGGGAGATAGAGTTCGACCCACTAGTTTGACTTTTTGTTTTGTTTCAGAAATAGGAATCATTAAGTTTTTGGTAGTAGTGTGATGAACATAACTAACATTAGGTTAGTATGATAGTTATTATGTATGTTTTTGATAATTGTAATGATAAATATGACAATGAAAATACGAAAAGTTGTGACTCCATCACAGCAGAACATACCAGAATGCTGTCGGATGACGCATGCAAATGACAAAATTAATCAACAATTACAATGGAAATAGATTAAATTAGAGTAGTTCGCAATTCAGTAGAGTTGTCCTACTTAAGCGGGCTCTCCACGATCCGTCATGTCTCCCGAAACGTCGCATGATGTATGGCCGACGGAAGTTTCAATTGCGATGTTCAAGCCCTTCATGCTCAAATCATTATTAATTTATTTACTGTCTTTGTTTGTGTTTACACATATCCGTTGCTTTGTCTGATTATTTAGCTGTGCTATGAACTTGAACCAATTGTTGTTTGACATGATCCTTAATTTGATACTTATCATGTTTTTAATACGGTTACTATTACTTTATATCGTGGTAATTTATGTAGATATTCCAATTAAATTATTTCAGTCTATCGCAGTTCCTATTACGTAACACGCAATTGTGCTTATTTATATTCAATGTTACCTGAAAATATTATACTGGTAGGTACTACACCCTCTTCGTCAATAATATTGTTAGTTTCGCGTTGTGAATTGTAAATATCTAGTTCGTGTATATTTTAGTGAAGGTACAAATCAAGCCTTTGTGCTATATCTGAGAATTTTGCTGTTGATAAATTCAACTACATTTTGCTCGATAGTTGAATCGTATCCGCTCAAGTAATAAGTTCCTCAAATTCTACGATATATTTTTCTAAAGCATTAAATTGCGACTAGTCGAAATATCCTGCTAAAAATTTGCAAATCGCTTTCACATTTTGACATGACATTCAAATGAGTTTCAAAAATAATAATAAGAGCAATGTCGCTAAGTGCTCGGTCCCCTATTCAGAATAATGGCGTAACGAAACAGCATCGGAGGGAGGAGTTTTTTTGTAAAATGTTTCTCTAGTACTCCTCCCTTATTAAATGTAAATAGTTATTGATTCCATAAAGATAAAAAGTTATAGGAGGTAAGTAAACGAGATAAGAGCAATATCATATAATATTTTGTTGGTATAATGATCCTCGTTTTTACCAAATACGTCCAACGTAAATGTTAAATTGTTATTCTTACTTCAACTATTCATATACCGTTCCAAACGTAAAAGAAACTTTGGAAAAGTAATAACAACTGTTTTTAGTAACTTGAATGAAAATGGTAACAGGAACGATCCACAGTTCCACAAAACAACATTCCGAGAAACGTTCACGGTAAATACTTATACGGAATCATTTACCTACACATTTTATAAAGTTACGTGATACGTTTATTTTTAATAATAAAGATATATGAACCGTGGAAAATAAAATATTCCGAGCCGTTGAACAGAAGTCACGTATCGAGACGCTCGCACTGTATGGGGCGTGAGACGACCTAAAGAAATTGAATGTCAGTGACTTGCGTGCCTTGAAAGCCTACGCTAGCAACGGCAACTAGAGGTGGGTTATGAAGACAGATGGAATTTATATTCCTTCATAACACTCATGGAAATTTTCACTCATAATCGTTGTAAAAGTGCAATAAAGTAACAAGTGATATGAATAAAATATATACCATACTCTGAATATTAAACACTAAAAGTAGGTGTCACATTTGGAAGATTTATATTTGAGTTATTATCTCATGAAACATCCACTACAAAGAAATGGATTACATTTTTGATCATTTCCATTCCATCGCGTTCATTGTCTAGGGGATGGGATGATGTTAAATGTGAGTGATGGTACGCATCTACCATTGTTTCTTTGATTAATATTTTGTTTCTTTTGCGTTGTTTTTTCGATGCATAAAATTGGGTTATTTATCGAGTTACATTTTGTTTTTATGGTCGCGTTTGTATAATTTTCATGTCTGCTGTATAACGCTTCATTATGTTAACTATTTAAGGGTTCATTTATTAATTTTTATTACAAAGATTTTTGCCACAAGTCAGTGTACCTACAAACTAAATCTTTAGTAGCATTTTAACATCTTGATAACTGATTTAATGTTAGTTTACAAGTTACAATCTCTTCATTTCACTCTAAAGAACGGAAAAGATAGAAGTTTGTAATCTAAAAACAGAAAAATCCTAATACTAAATAATAAATCTAAAAACAGAATAAGTAAACGAGAGTAGGCTCTATCTTTAACAAAACCGATGCCAATTATTACCCAACTAAGCAAAGTGTCTGGAAAATCTTTTCAGATTATCCACACTTTCTTAAACATCTTAATTTATAGTACCCAACTGGGACTTTTTGTAATCCTCTTGATCGTAGCGAAAAATCCGACAATCATCGCGTACATAAACTTATGTCATTAAAAGATTGAAAGATTACTTGTTCACTTGCTTGGGGTAAAAATGTACCCCAAACTGGGAGATTTATCTCATTAGTTAAATGGCCCGTCGGCTAGACGCGGAGATCAAGTTTTGGTACTCCGACAGCTGAAATAAGATTATTATTCTTGCCATTCTCCTTGCTTTGACGAATTTATTTGTAACAAATTAACGAACAATTCTTTGTAGCAGTTGTGAAGGTTATCAATAATTTTGTAATGGAAATTGAATTTAATTCTAATTTTAATATCTAGTGATAATACCCACGTTTACGCTAATCATTTAGATTGGTGAAAAAAATATAGGTTATGGTAATATTCTTTAGTCACGAAATTTCAGCAGGTATTATACGTTCCTACTAATATTCATTCAGCGTTACAGCATAATATTAGTCTAAATTTTCGATAAACATTACTGTTATATAGTCAAAACAAAGTTATGCTACACAAATCAAATTATGGTTGACCTAATATAGCTCCCTGAGGAACCCTTGAGCGATGAACTCGAAAAGCCTATGAAATGCATTGAATTTTTTAATCCATTATGGCATTGCATGGTCAAGTAATATCAAGAGGGCCACGAACTTTATGTATCTGAGACTAATGTTGTTGGAGACATACTCGTACATTTTAATCCGTGAGTCATTCCGCTAGCATTTACGACTATGGTGAAGGAATGCATCTGTGGGGGGAAGCTTATTGGAAAAGTTTTAACTGGATTAGATTTGATTAGAGCGAATGTTCGGGACTCCCTGACACTTTGCTTTATGGTTTGTAAGTAAGTTGTTAGCTAATTTCAAGTTTTGATGATATTTTTTATATTGTCATTCACGAAGTAAATTATGCTTTTACGGGTGCATGTTCGTTAAAAATTTTATTGTGTACTTTTATGTCGCTCGAGTCAATGTGATGAATGTTCTGTTTTGATCTTCTTTATAATTGACGTAAATTTATGATATGTGGTGGGACGACTATGATACAAATTGAAGTTGAACTTTAATTACTGCATATGAAGATTGTTATCTTGATGGAGATTCTCCAACGGTTTAGTCAAGCTGTTTCTTGGTAATAGAATTGACGTTATTGTCTATGTAATTGACTTGCCTATTCTTAGATGTGACCTAAAACATGTTTTACATACTTTAACAACGTCCACTAGATTCTAAAAATATAAACCTTTTAATTATAATGGATTCTGAGAATATCTAGCTTACATTTTCTTGTATAACCTTATGATCTGATATCATATCATAATTTCCTGTATCCAAGCAATTACAAGTATTATAAAATAACACACATAATACCTACATTCATAATTTATAAAAACCATTTGAAGGTAGTGAAGCTTAAAAAGGAGAAAGACGGACACATTTTCGTATAAATCAATCATCTCAGAGATTACGGTAATATAAACATTATTGTAATGAAGTCCTTAAACTGAACATAATTTGGTTGTTACGTTTACATTATCTTCTGATCGCTGGGCCGTATAAACAAACGATTGAAGGCGTCAATTACGAACACAATGAGTTCCAAGTGTGGCACAGACAGGTTAATGAGCCGTCACTATGACTTTACAGTTTGTACCCATAACTGTAAGAATACTGTTAATAAGATGTTTTGGAAAACAAGAGTAACATTTTATACGTAAATTGTTCTGTCGGTTTTGTTTAAAACATTAATTAATAAGTACGAGACTTCGTTGTTAAGTATTAAATGCTCTTAACCGTTGTGTTATGACGTATTTCCTTATAATGTTATTTACAATTCCCACGTCAGTGTTAATGATGCTGAGTAACTTATATATTTCAAGATATGATAACATTTGAGCAACACATACAATGAATTTATTTAATGTCTAAATTGAAAGCTATGTAAATACCTCTAATTGCTTACTGCGATTCGAGAACTTACTTGAAATGTTCTTTAATAGCAAGGTAAGCAAACAGTTTTAAGTTATTGCAAAAGTTACTCTGAAAGTGTCTCTAGAGGTATATTTAAATGTTGAAAGAGTACGAGAAAAGTTTATACTTCACGAATACATATAAGCGCTGTCAGAAAGGAATCGGGCTACTCGTTGAAAATAAACAAACAAAAATTCCTTGTGAAGTAGGAATTACTTTAAAATCTCCAGTAAATATCAAACAGAAGAAAATGCATTTGAAATCCATACTCGCTGGCATCCAGTAGGTAGTCTAGAATGGCAAACATTCCTATTTCAAATAACAATAACAGTAAAAGTCCTTAAGTCCACCGCCCGACTCACCGTTTGTCTTACAAGGATGCAAGTAAAGAGCGGCCGCAATGTTCTCAAGTAAAGTTCACTGCGTTACCTAAAGAATTTTATTTACTTTAAATACACACAGAACATATATACAATACAAACAATATAAAACAACTGAGAAATAGGTCAGAAGAAGGTAAACTATTATGAAGCAATCGGAATACATTTTTCTCATCTGAATCTTATAATATTGAGCATAAACGGAATGTACATTCACTTATCATTAGACAGTGTACCTAACCTAAGAAGTGCATCTGCTTTTACGTTAGCAACAAACAAACATAAATACGAGGGAAAACAAACATTAGCTACTCGCTCGTTGCTGATCCTTTGCACCAGCCGTGGAACTGGCTTCACAAAGGAAAAGTAAACATTTTGTACGTGTTCACACCATTCTCTAGCAGTCTCACGGTTACCACGGAGTTTGCTTACGGCACCCGCTTTTAAATTCGGGACTTTGCAGTCCACTACGTTGGGGAGCAAAAGTTTAAAGTAAAGGAAACCTCTGCTGTCTCCTGTAATTAACAGAACACGAATTATATAATTAGCTTCGCATTCTTGTTTTGTTTCTTTAATTAACGTTTCTGTTTTGGTTGGTTTTACGATATGCTGTGGTTTTGTCTTTGATTTTTGGTTGTGGATTACGTACTTTTGTCTATTTTAGGAATCTCACTATCACTACCTTTTCACTACTTGCACAAAATTTCTTATTTACTAATGGTATACACACAAAATAAACATACACCTATTCTGAGATAAAGCTACTGTAGTTTAGATTTTTGTTTAAATATCAATTTAGAAAAGTATCTATTATGCAGTTAGACCTATTTCTTCAGAAAGGATTTATGAACCCTTTGAAACAACAATTACAAATTGTTACATTGTTAAAATAAAGTATTGTACAAGAAAAAACCTTCGAAGTCCGAATTCTGAATTGAAGTTGCGAAGGTAAGAACTGACATTTAAGAAAGTAATTTTAGTTACAGAGCTGTTTTAAGTGCCAACTGACACCTGTTTTTCTCAGTCACTCGTTACAACTTGTTTGAAGATTCCACTAGGACGTATCTAATCGACAAAACGTTTTCAGTAGATAGATTGTCACTAACTTTCCTTATAGGTGAAATTATTGAACTTTACTTTAAAGTTTATTTTAAAATTTAATCCAATTCTGCTTTTATTAGCAGTAATCGGTAGTCTGGACTTATGTAACTTTTAAAGTTTATTTCGTGTTGTGAAATTCTCTTCTCGTGCAGAATTATTACCTATTAGTGGTTGTAGTTTATCAATCTTTGCAGACTTAGGACTATAGTTTATCACATCATTGTTTTGTGGTTTACCTTTGATGATACAAAATACTCATTGAAGAGTTCGGATGAGTTTCAATAGCAAAGGTCATAGGTATTCAGTTTCTTTATCTGTGTTAATTGTAAGATGAGACAAAGCAATGCGGTTTGTATATTCAATACCCATCGACAGGTCAGGCTCATTGGGGACAGCAGTGTTCGTAATAAATGCATTATTATTATGTATTTTTACATCTTCAAGTTAGTTGTCGTCCTCATCGTTTGGTGTTTTGTATTGTTCTATTATTTTATTTGTATAATTATTTTGTTTTTCATAGGCAACTTTTACTTTAGCCTTTAGGACAATTTTTTTCTTTACTTGAAATTAGAATTTTCGAGGAAAGTTCTATAAATTAATGCATCTCTAAATACTGAATGCAGCATTTGATTACGAATTCATTTCTGAAATTCGTTTTCAAGATTGTGATCTGAATTTCATTTGTAATTATAAGCAATCTGATTGTTTGAAGGAGGGAAATTAGAGGTAAATTATCGTATTAAAATGCAACTAATGTTATACCGATTTCGGTTTTATTATTATGCAGTCATACATATTTAATGAAAAAGTTTGGATGCTAGATAATTTTAAGTAAAAATAAAAGAGAGAGTATGGAGATCAAGGTCAAAATTGCTAAGTTTTTCACAGGAAGGTTTTTCATAAGTAACATTTAATGAACCAATTTAGATGATGTAGCTAAAGTAGGGCAAGTAAAATTAATTTTTTAGGGAAAATTGTTCTGGAAGCTTCATAATATTAAAGCTTGTTGTCAAGCGCCATATTTTGCATTTGTGACATCTACCCTCTTATTACAAAGCAGCATCCCGTTCCATCTGTATTGCCCATAATTTCGGGCCAAATATCAACGCAGGTGCACCAGTTATCATTAGTGGAGGATTATATTTCTCCATCTTTCGTCTCTTTTACACTTTCGTTTTATTTCTATCTTTCTCTTTCGAACAACCGGTTGCCGACAAAATTATCGCGGTAAAAAATATGGTCGGTTTTGTTTTTTTTTCGCTTAAGAAGCCGTATTAATACCTGATTGAGTTACCGCTTACCCCTTTCGTTTGTGGTCTAGCGAACTTACAGAGCTTTGCTTTGTTTTATACATTAAAGTTTAATATACTAATGTAATCTATATTTATTTAGGTATAGTTCCTTAGCTTAGACTTCTGCTAAAAGTAACTTTATCGCAGTTCTAATACTGATTTACATTTTATTCAGCGATTCTCACGGAAACAAGTTAAATAAAAGCTTGGAAAATAAATCGAATTCACTGATAGGTACTACCATCATCTGATACCTACATCTAACAAAAAAGGTCGAAGCAATCAGGCCAGTCTTGTCTAAAGCGCTCATCTCTGTTTGCTATGCTACTCAAAAATGTTTGTATAGCTGAGTCACGTAGAAGGCAACTTTATCTTATTTTCCTTTGACACTCAAAGCGCGGGGTTCTAACTTTTTCGCCTTTTAATTTGGGGAGGTAAATTTTGACGGAGATAATACCGTTGTACAGCTTAATTAAGTTTATTAGAATTTATTTTGGCGAGACGTGCCGACGTTATCCGAGCCCTTTATACTGATTATGGCGAACGGCCAAAGCGTTTCGTCCATTGAGCCTCATATATTTTAAGTAAATGAAAACTCCGGATTATAATTTTACTAAGTAACTTTACGATACAATCTTCTAAATAATAAATTAGTTTTCGCTAAACATGATAAAATATTAATGGTAGATTAATCTGTATGGAATGAATTGCTTCCGTTGGAATAAATTATCGAAGTAACGCATTTATCTTGATTAAAAATTAATTCAAAGCAGCAGTTATTAGCTGGTCCACTTGAGGTGGTCTATTAATAGTAATAATTTTATCGAGCATTAGTTCTAATGTTATTATTAATGCAACATAAAAGTAGTGCAGCCCGGATGTATTAGAAGCTGAACAAATATACACAAACTGTTGTTTGATTAGCATCTGATGTATCTGTAGTTTGTTTCTAAAGAGTTATGGCCCTTAATGACTTGCGATAGCTTTATATTGGAAATTTCGTGCAAACAAAAATGAACCATTTTTATTTCCTCTATTCTTGGAGTTTTACAAATATGTATTTCATACAAATATAGCCGCCAAACCCGGATCAAATATCGGCAGATCCAAACATATATTTGATCCGTGTAGAAATGAAAATCGAGATACATATCCAATCGTCTTGTAACTGCCAAATAGCATTTACAATCTGACTAAAACCGCAACATATTTTTTCTTCAGATGGAAGTACAAGAATGGTGTTTTCCTTCTAATGTAGGAATTATTTAAGACCCTTACAGTTATAAAATATCTAAATAGGTTTGAACTTGTAGATGATTAAAATATCATATAGGAACACTCAACGTTAGCAAGGGGTTCTTTGTAAGTGAGCGCATAATATTACTTCCCTGATTGTTTAAACGTTTCCCCTTTGCCAACGTTACGTTTAATGGAAATTTTATTCTATTTGTTTTTGTAATCGCCAGGTAAAATTATGTTAACGATAAAATTGTATATCTTGGCTTGAAAGAATGTGAATAGGCTAATTTTATTTAGGAGAAATTACAAAATAAGTAAAATGATAACAAAAAGTAAATAAAAAAGTCATCTATGTGTGTTACAAAAACGTACTTACATAAAATTTCGTTTCAATGTTCCTACAAGATAAGCAAATACGGTTTACACCGGAACAATTAAACATGTCTATGCCAGTCACAAAGCCAGATAATGTATGGACCAATAATCCTCAAAGCCAGAATCGATCAGGTATTGTCATCAAAGCAGACAGCTTATTCCTGACTACGGATAGAGCCGGACTGGCCGCATATTTTATTCAGGCGATCACGCATGCTCCATCTGACCAGCTCTAAGACAAAGCCCGTGATTTAATATGGACGTGTAAGAGGCACCGATGTTTGCGAAGGTTCCCAACGTCTCCCATTAGTCAGTGCTCTCCGCGTGTTCCTGCCGTTTGTTCCCCTCTGACAACCGAATTATTTGACCATCATTTTGCATTCTGAACATGACTATCTTCCTCTTTTATTTAGCTGTCATTTGTTCTGACCAATTTCAAGATGTGTTTTGTCAAGGTTTTTAAGTTTTATCGTATTCTTTCACGTACCTATAGATTGGCACGAAGTTACTTTTAAGATTTATATTCCTTTGTTAGATTTTCTGCGTAAGATTAATTTTTGAACAACTTTCTTATGAAGATTTTTTGTGACAAGATCCGTATAAACTGGAGGTGGACGAATTATTGTTTTTTTATTATATAAATGATTGATGATTCGATCGATGACTAAGTCCGGAGATAAAGAAAGGAGATGTATTTGCATACCGTTACTTTTTATGGATTCCACGAGACAAAGCAACATATAAAACCTTATTTGATGATTCCAAAATACCGTAATATAATACGTATTTATCTGATCTGTATTCGACTAACAGTATCTTTTCTCTTTTCAGGTAAATAAATGTTCCTGGCTGATACAGCTGTTCTCGGCGACGAGAGTATTAAGTACCTATATATATTAGCAATTTCCCACTCACGTAATCAGGGTACGTGGCGTGTCATCAAAATCGGCGATTATTCTCACGCTTTCTCAAGTAATTCCTTCTACAAATATCTCTTAGCGTCACATTCAACCCTCGTAAAGGCTCTGTTTCTAAAAGGAAGATTATGTAAACTGTAGTAACCCTTTGTTATTTTAAAGAGGTTACGGTAGGAGGTACACTTACGCTGTCGGAAGGTTGAAAATTCGAACGATTACGGAAAGTCAAAACTGAGTGAAAAAGGATTTAGTAAAAATATAAAACACTACTAATTTCAGCAGTCATATTGACGCCATTAACAATACACATTATATTATTATTTAGTCAGGGAATCTCTCATTACGCGGTACCTATCTAACGAGAGATGCACTGATATTCACATAAAATTAGTCGATAATTGTTTTATCAAATTATACAACAGTGATGTTCATTTCATTCGGCAATTATTCGATATTTAATATTCAACTAAATTCGGTGACTGAACATTGTCAACCGCAGTGGGAAAACTTCGTTAAACACAGTTTTAATATTGCATTAACTATTCAAAGAGCGTTCATTTGGGACAGATTAATTATTTATTGGATAATTATTAAAACGGCAATTCACGCCTCTGTGACTTTGAGCCAAATAAATATGCATGGATTTAACCGTAGATATCATACTTAATTGAAATGTTCTAATATTTTGTTGAGATCTGTTGAAACGAAATGTTAAATTTCTTTAGGTACTTCAAACTATTTGTAGAAGTAGTTCATCACTTACAAACATACATCTAAATACATTGATTAGAGAAATGGATAGAAATGTTAAGAAATACACAGAACACGTAGGGCACGTAAACTTTAATACCCTACATGTATAATTCTCGCAACCTTTTATCGCCAATAAAACCTTAATAAATTGCAACGTTGCAGCGAGGGGTTTGCAGCAAAGGTTGGCTCCAATAAATCAGGATTAGTCTCTCCTGATACATGTTAAACAAATGTAAACATATTGTTGTTTGTGGTATAGTTTCTATTAAAAGCTGCGGCGCTAGTATCGCTTTTGGGACATTTGGAACATAGAAACAACACACAACTGATTAAACGAACGCGCTTGATTTATGCTATTGTAAACATGGGATTATGTATTTCATTAGATAACTAAACCCAGATTATGTGCCGATGAATATGTTGATTTCGAAATCACTTCATTGTTCAGGTGAATTAATTTCTGACCAAATGTTCATGGAAATGATTTCTATAATCAAATATTTTTCTGTGCATTTAAAATAGGCTCAGTTTGTTAATAAAGCAAAATAAGAACTACGTTGCAAATACCCAGGCTAAAACTATGTTCAAAAAGAACTTACTGCGGTTGACAACTGTCACCAGGTCAATTCCCGCGTGACGACGTATTTGCAATCCCGAAAGGAAACAGGTGTGTCCCTGAAACAGACAGTTCACAGATGTCGTGAGAACTGTTTACAATGTTTATCCTGGTTTTTACGTGGCCATAATGTTCTGTGTTCCGGTGCAGTTTTTGTTCAGGGTTAAATTGAGTATAAGCGAGGCGTGTGACTTCATTTAATGATCGTTTTGGTGTAATATAACGCTTGTTATTGCTCAGTCAGGTAGTTAGAGCATCAATTGTGTGTTTACTTCTAGTACAATTGTAATTCAAATAAGCATATTGCTTAAGACATCGGTACGTATAATTATGACATACCTATATTCGGACCAAAACGAGGTCTTATTAAACACCTTTTTGGTCCTAGAATCTAACTCAGAACCTTTACATACAATTGCAATATAAGCGATTCTAATGTTGCATAAACCTTAATGATATCAGCAAAATCGGTTTTCAAATTTACGCTAATATCAATTTATAATCACGCGATACTATTAACCGCAGCGAAAACTATACTAAAAGCTCCAACCACACTGTTAATATGGCTCATAGTTTAATGCCCTGCCCTGGCTGGTGGTCGAGTGATCTCTCTTGACAAATTAAGCGAACATGCACCTGAGCTAGTTGGGACTTGTCTCAGGGACATATGGGACGTACAGGAGGGTGACACAGCCGTACATCACCATTATAGGTAGTGCTAAGATAGGAACAGAAGGATTACCTACTAGTGGTATATGAAGAGACCAGATGAGACGTAGACGCATTATTTCTGCTAAATGTTTTAAGTGTTAGAATGAAATGGAATGTAAATGTATTCCGACTAGGTCCTTTTTTGCTAATTATTTAGCATCATGCATTACTATTTCCCATACACTTGGAAAAATCACAAACATGCCTTATAACGAGTGATCTTCGGTTAGCCCTTATTCTGTAGCGTTTGATTTTGACTATAATAAATTATACGAATTTTATTCCACGTACCAATAAAATAAACGAAATTAATACTTTTGGTAGTGACTACGGCTAAAATGAAATTGTATATCAAATTGTAAACCGTACAACAAAATTATTAAGCGGTTTAGGGCCATTAGCGTATTTTCGGAAAGCGGTAGATGATGGAGAATTATTAAAGATTAGGAGCGATTTATTCGCGAAATGAAATAAGTCTTCGAAGAAACAATTACCGGTCGTTTGCTTGTCTTTGCGTCTTCGTCAGTAAACGAGATATTAAATATTTAGATGGCAAAAAATTTTGAAATCAATATCTTTGTTTGTGTCACTTCTTTTGGATCTTCAAGCGGCGTTTGTTGCTTTTCTCTTGGATTATATTAAATTTTAATATAATGTGTACTCCTCTTTCTCAAATAGTCATTTGATTAATTTAATTATATTTCCCTAATTTACCTACTTGGTATATCTCTACGCAAAAAACATGCTTGCTAATTTATGTTATCTCTCACAATACATGCATAAAAGCTTAAAGTAAAGTTAGAAACCGAATCTACTTTTCAAGTTACTTACGAAGTGTACTCCTGTGTATTAATGTAATACAACAACTGTTCCAACGAACTGGTTTTTCGGCTTAAATTCTGTTCGTAATTCATTACCAAAAGGATTAAACACGGTACATTTCCTATACAATATCTGTTTAGATTACGAATGTTAGCGGGAAATGAATTTCGGTTTACATCGCTTGGTAGCCCAATACGATAATTTGAGTATATTGCAACGTAAATTATTGGGTCCCAAATGAAGTTGAATCGGTATTTACGTCAAGCTGCGTAAAATACAACAGCGAGCAATGCTGTAATTAAAATAATGAGTACAAATAACCAGATAGAATTTGTTTGATGTTTCTTCTTCTAGAAAAGATTTTCTGCATTCAAATCTGAAATGGCTTCCTTTATAAGCTGGTGTGCAAGAACGTAAACTCTTTTTGTTATCATTATAGAATACAAACATTCTAAGTACTCAACGTTGAAGTTTTCTCTCATATCTGTATACTGGAAAGTACAAATCCTCGCAGAAATGTTTAATCCGTTTCCCTCGGATTTGTGAAATAATCGTGTTTATTTAACACCTAGATGACAGAACAGCGTCTCACAATACAGAATAAATCCTTATCACATTTCTGCGTTGGAAATATAAGATGAAAATATTACGAGATTTTATGTTAGGCTGACATATTGGAAAATTTTCAACGCCTGCCGCCTTGCGATACGACACCTACGCTTCCAAGAAACTAACAGGCTTTAATATTGCCAAGTTTTTGTACTTGTATCTACTCTTTTATTTTTATCTTCTCCCAACTGGCATTTATTGCATAGTGTCAAAGTTGATAATTTTCTTTTTCTGTTCGAATTTCTGTTTCTTTGGTATCTGCTTCTTTCTGAACTATATAGTGTACAGAATATATTTCAATCTTTCTTTTATCTTCTGGTACATGACAAAATAATAAATCATTTTGTAATATTCGTAGAAAACCATTGCTAACCTAACCTAACGTACTGGTTGACCATATAAGAGGTAGGTATTTACGTGAGTATCATTCAAAATCCCTTTGTATATTAAAACCTTCATGACAAATGATGCATATTCAACTTTTAGCTCGAATTCTAAAGGTTTGCATCTCGGAGGCTGTATAAGCAATTCCCTGCGGCTTGCAACACATCACTCATGCACTGCGATGCTTAAGCCTCACACGACTTACATAAGTAGCTAGCGAAGGCACATTTTGGCACAGCCCCAAAAAGCATCAACCATGCTCTATTTTATTTGCCGTAACCAAAGTATTGAAATGCATAAAATTATTTATGGTTATACCTTTGCAGAAAGTTGAAGAATTTAAATTGGTGTTTTCATTCGCGACCTGCTTTTGTTTTTGCGATTATTAAATTTATATAAATAAGCTACAGTTCGTTTTTTGGCAAGTTTTCGCTATTGTTTCCCATATTCTCAAACTATTTCTGGAACCAGTCCTTTCTTTTCATTGGTGGTCACTAGACGAAGCTTTTAGCATAAAAGGTAGTCTCTATCTTTTTAGCTTCTATCTAATGTATCTAGTGACAATAAAATTTCCATTGTTACTAAGTCTAGCAAAATCTAGTCCAATCAATCAATGTATATTCTAAGAATCGTAAAGGTCAATGACCACGCCACATCAATGAATTGAGTTCGTTAATACATTATTGATGCAACAGTATCGACCTTGACCTGTATTTAGCACTTTATAGTTAGTTTAGCAAATTGTTTCGCACTAAACACAAATGAGGTCTAATTTATTGGAAGATAGACAAACGATGGTCTGTGTGTTGTAGATTGTTTGATTGTTGTGTGTATGTAATAGTGCTATGTTACATTTAATTTGACTATATTTGAATGTCACTGTGACCAGTGTTTTATTCTCTACTAGCTTCTGCCAGCGGCAAGTTATTTTTTTTGGTGTATATACTGTTTTGAGATAAATAGTACCCAATGTTGCCTAAGATATTAAAGTATAATCCTACCAAGTTTCATTCTAATCGGACTAGTAGTTTTTGCGTGATGCGTGAACATTCAGACAGATAGACATTCTTTTAATAACATTTTTAAAGCTAACAAAAACTTGGAACGAGAAAAACTTATTTCACGGTCTTTTGTTAGAGTTATTTGGGGGCGAATTGTGCGGGAGAAAATGGATATCATTTTCGCGGTCTACGTCTATTCTTAACGATCGAAATATAAAAAAGAAAACTACATTTACTAATGACACTCTTAAACTATATACACATAAACTATATTAAAGCTTAGATACGATATCACAAAGAACATTTTTAACTCTTTTACTTTCTGTTGTTCAAGGAAACAGGTACACATACGTACTATTTACCTCTCCAAAAACCTTTTTTATTTTGTTATACAGTTTACTAGACATCAACCAAAACAGAGACCACGTTCAGTCTCGTCACGTAGTTCCCCATAACGAGGCGGCGCGACAGTGGCGCCCCCACACGCGTGACATGACGACGCGAAACTTAACAAAGGTACAGACAACAAAACCAATGGATGGAGTTTGCTATAAATACCTACAACTCATTCTTTTCAAGATTCCGTTTTAGAAGTTAATTATAACATTCCAATGCCCAAAATCTTATTTTAAAATGGCCATAATGTAGTCGAAGCCTACTTTATTATTCAAGGATACAAAATGTATTTGCTAACTGTACCATATTCTGCACGTCTGCGACATGTGTATAGAGTATTATGTACGGTCAGACGACGATAAATGCCTTTATTTTTCGACTTCGACGCTACGGATGACAGATTATCTATCTAATTAATTTTATTTTGAATTTAGACGTTTTCAAAATAAATGTATGTTACAGCTAAGCATGTATACTTTGATATTGGCAGTTAAGATAAACTAATATTTTTATTGCCTGAGAAAATTCTCAGAAAAATCGCATTGATTTATTCAGTGGATGAATGAATTGGATTCTATGAATTTGTATTCGACAAAGTAAGTGATGCCTACTTAGAACAAATGTGCTATTTTTATAATTCAAAGTTTTATTAATATATTAATCTATACATATAATAAAACCGTAGAAGTGTAAATTATGTACATTGAAAATATTAAAAAAAAAGTAGTAGTGATACTAGATAGTGGATATTATTAGCACAATATACGTCCATATTTATTATCCCTTCGGACTCGAAACGAAGGATTTTACGAAATGTTTATAGATGTTCCACATTAAAAAGAGGTCAGAAAAGTAAAAAAATTGTCGGATAACAAGAAGGCGTGTTTTCTTTTGTTCTTATTTATAAGTGTACCCGCATTTCATTATGATTTATTCGGAGAGTTATCCAATATTTATGTGTTGTTCGAGTGGAAATAAATATACTGGTCGCGGGATGAAGGAAAATTTATCAGTTGGAAAAACGAAATAAAACAACAGAATGCTCCTTCTTAGTATTATTAGAGACCCACTTTTGAAAGCAATAAAGTGGACACTCGAGTTTTTGTTCAAATTTTCTCGAATTAAAAAGGGGGAACTTGCTTTTTCGATTAACTTTATTAGAATTCATTTGATCGTACGCTAGGAGATTGCTAATGAGTGTTGCATCCCTTTCTGATCGTAATACAAATTTGCTTAGGCTCTTTTTACCTGTACAATTTTCCGAAAACAGTGCTGACTTTATAGGTAAATTGCTTTATGCAAGCTTTAGGTCATCATGCGCTTAATATAACTTGTCTCTCTCACTACCGAAAGTGACAACTCAGCTTAGAGTTGTTCTTTAATTTCACTTTATTATGTCAGATGTGACAATGATAGTTTAGAAAAATACTGTGCAACAAAGGCGCCATCTGAAGTAGAAAAAATACAATGAAGAAACTAAAGTTCCTATCAGCCATAATCTGGCTTGTCTAATAGTTTTCCATGTAACAAATTCCATTCAAAGAGGTTTACTTTTCACAATATTCTCGTTAGACCGACCACCCACAGAGCTAAAAAACAAATTACCTACATAATTTCGACGCATTAGATTGAGGTTCTTAGAATCCTTTTAAAATAATATTCATGGCATGATACTCAATTAAAGATGATGACTCGCCCAATTGTTGAGAGAAACTAATATAGAACAAAATATTTGAACAAAGATTCCTTAGACCTTACGGTCTAAAAGATCTTTGACTTTCTATAAAGTTATTTGTGTAAATCGTGAGTGACGGGTTGTCGTCCCAAGAGGTAGCTGGCCCAATTTGCAAGGGATGACAAGCAACAAAAAAATAACTTAAACACATTTATTTGCCTTATGATCGTCCTTTTTATTTTGTCATAAGGTTCACGAAATATTTTTATTATGTGACCAGTCTAAATGCTATAAAATTATTTGATTTGATTTTGAATACCGTGACGATATAATTCGATGGTTAGTATTAACATAATTAGGAATAATCTTCTTAAAAATTAGTGAAGCAATTTGTAAACGTTACCTCTAGAGATAATTCTCCATACTTGATGTAGCTTACGACATTCCACTCTATAGGAATGGGGAATAAGAATCAGATTTTTTCGTAATATACAGACTTTTTATATGAAAATGAAGTCACACCGGTATTTCAGCTGAATAAATTAGTCCTTCGGCAAATATCACGACGAAAATAAAGACAAAAGCTACAATGGAGACTTCGTTAATTCCCTTTTCCACAATCTTACGGTTTTAAACAGATATTATATCACTGTTACTCTAGGGAAAATATTAATTCTGTAAAAGCGGATTGTAGGCTGTATCCCGTCGGCACCGCGGGACAGGCTTATTTTATTATTATGCGTCTTCCTTAGTACTTTGGAGCTCATTTACATGTGATACGGGCATACTTTAATATTAATACGCCTGGGATTTATGGCCTGATACTTTTCAATTAATTGGCCTCTTAAAATCAGTGGAAGTGTTGGTAATTTATGGATACGTCCAATTAAGGCTTGGTAAGATTAATTTCTCGTACATTTATTGGAGAAGTTTCAGAGTCAATTATAAACTGCTCGAAGGATGGGAGCTTGGGAATAAGTAGCATGATATTCTATGTTCTCGCAGTAACCTCCTTGTGTTTGATACTTTTCTAGTTGTTTGATAGTTTTAGTTACGTTTGTATTAAAACTTTCGGGAGACGTACATAATTAATTATTATGTTTTCGGATTACTCATGCAACTGTTTGACGATTAACTGTACTAGTTTCAAGCCATGCTAGAGGCTTATATTTATGAGCAGCTTTTTGCGACGATCGCCGTGTCGCGTATCGCGAAATGCCTATGTTAGCAAGCCGAAAACATAATAATCAGTTTTAGAAATTAAAACTATTACTCCTTGCAGTTGCAAATGAGTAGCTTACCAAAACTATTGGATAGTGGCTTACATATAAACTTTACTTTCTTTTAAGTACAAGTACCATAAAACTACTTAAATACATTTTCACCTACCACGTTGATCGTAATTACGATACTATTACAGAAGTCAATGTCACGCCTCCCATTATATGTTAATAAATAATAATGGCCGCCTACAACGACATAATCTACTAAAAACCACATTAATTTGTAAGGAGGCTTTCTCTAAAATGGACTTAAATTACTGTTATTAAGTGTCATCATCGCAATTGTGTTTGTATAACTTTTAACTTTTTAGGAACAGTAGGTGTCATAACTAATAAGATATTTGATATCTGTCCCATAAATCTAAATCAATTTCCGCATGTTTGATGGAGCAGTACTCGAGAATAGTTCGACCGATATTACTGTTGTTTTTTTTCTTAGTATTTTTCTTCAAGAAACATGCGGTGGAGGTAATTTTATTTAATTTTTAATGACTTAGTACAGTAACTCCTTTTTTAATTTCTACCTGTAATTGAAGTAAAATTAGATAAAATTTTACTACAGATGCATGTTAAATCAAACAGTTAAGTATAGGTTTAAAAACTAGAAATCTAGTAAATTAATTTCCGAGCCAGATTATAGTTTGTCTTTAGTTTATAGGCTGTTAATTCCGTTTGGAATAACGTCGACGTGTCAGTGGATGATCAAGGTTTGTTCAGTCTACTGCGAACTAATTGCTTTTTTATTGTACACTCATTAACGCTCATTTCCTATACTTACGTCTTAGAGCATTGAGATGGATTTAAGAGCGAATTTTGATTAATTTATCGATCTGCAAGATCGTGATGAACCTATTTAATCAGACAGGGTATGGGAACTTAAAATTATCTGATTTCTCAAGCTATATCTACTACTGGCCAATTTGTTATTTAGTTAATATTTAGTTTCACATAATATGCTAATAACGGAAATCGACAATTCATTTTATGGTGTAAAATGTTGTATTAAAATTATATGAAGCACCGTACGGTATTTCATTTAATTTACTGTGTGATCATTATATTAAGAGTTAAGTATCAGTGGCATTAACTCGATATCAGTAAGTGCAATTATGTATGTTAGTAATCAATGCTTATTTTGGAAGCAAAATTATCTATTTATATTTCTTTATCCAAAACGTCCTCCAAAATAAAACATTCAATTCTATTCCCAGAACATCGAAACATTACTCCTAAATAATTCAGGAACCGGCGTTAACACGGTCTTTACAGCTAACACAGTAAGCTAACATAATCTTCTAGGTATGGCGAATCAAAACACCCCTCAATCGCTTAGTTAGACAAACAACTACATGAAGCGTTAATTTCCAAAGAGCGATAATACGAATTGAAATTTTCGGGGTGTTGGGCCCAACCGCAGCAGACGGGTTGGTTTTCACGCGCCAAGATATACTGAGTGCGAAACACTGCGAGAACTATCAACTAATTTTGTGTTGAGATTTAACCGGTACCAGGAATTAATTTTACACTCTAAACCAGGGTCAAAGCCTACAAAAATGGTAAAAAATGAAAAAAATTACAGTACAGAGAAAAAATTACAGGAGTAATTAAAATGTAAATTTTAATAAATACCTCAAAATTGTACTTAATGAGTAAAAAAAATTTTCGAATTTGAGGTATTTTCAATTTTTTGCTTTTTCTAAGAATATTTCCTATAGTAATGTATATTTTTCTTTACACCATCAGAAAGTAGATATTTCAACGAACAAAAACCCCCCAAACTTTTTGAAAAAAGCTGATATTTTGACGTCAGAATTTTCGATTGAAAATTAGGGTGATTTTTTGATATTAAATTAAAATGAAGCGAAAAAATAAATATTTTTAATCAAATAAATTACAGTGTATTTGGGACATAGTAAGGTAAGTTTTCACCAAATTTCGTAGAAAAAAAATTTTTTTTGGAAATGTTATAAATAAAAAACCAAAAACTTGGTTTTTTGAATTTTTAACCTAAATTTTGAGGTTATGTGAAAAATCTGCAAATACAAAAGTTGTAGATCTTTTTATTGCCTACAACTTTGCCATTTAACTTTTTTCCATAGGACTTGTAGTTTTGCCGGAAATCAAAATAAACCATTTTTTACCCTTAAAAGCTCCCCCCTCCCACTTCCCGATCTCGGATCGACCGTAATTTATTTTTCCTCTCATTTTGATCATATTCCCCTGCTTTTCTAATGGGTTTCATCCTACTGTAATTTTTTTTGGTTTCAAAAATTATCTACTCTGGTCTACTCAGCTCGGAAGCTTTCTGGGTAACTTTAAGCTAAGCTGCAAATCCTGAATTATTTATTATTTTCTAATTGCTTCTTTAAAGGGTTTCGGCAGGAAATTATAACTACTTTTTTGTAGCAGTTGATATAAAATCGAAAGAGCCTGATCGTAATTACTATACCTAACCTCGCCTGAAACACAGGATGTCCTAGTTCAGGCACCTTATATTGTGAACCTTATATAGCTTTAAGCAAAACTGAATTTTTCTAGACTATTATGTTTGAATATATATATATATATTTTTACTGTTTGCTGATTCAACTTTCGTCATAAAATCTTTAAGTTTAGTTTAATAAAAGATCTTAGAAACTCCTTGCTTCATTTTTTATATACGGCTTTATAATATTAGCAATGTTTCCTGTAACGACTGGAAGCTCCGTTTGTGTGCTAAGCTGAAATGAAGATGCAAAAACGGCCAACCGCTAAACATTAGTGTTGCTAAAACTAATTAATATTGTACAGTAAAATTGTTTACTTTGCAACTCGTATGTGTCATAAACTTGTTTCCGTTTATGAGTATCTTCGTTTGTAGTTGGAAATATTAATTAGTTCTAAACTTTATGATACGTCTCTATGAATTTTATTCCGTTTGGGAGTAATTCTATAATAAAATTATATCCGTACCTGGAAATGTCGCAGATATGATACGAACTGAAATTGATATAAGGCTTTTAAAGTGAAGTTAATGTTTAACGTACTAGCTAATTTGTTCCTTTGTGGTAATTATTTTAATCAATGTGGAAATTAGACTAATTCATAATTATCTAAAGTCCATATTATTATGTACGAAAACAATGATAAAACCTACCAAATTAGTACACCTAAATCACCTAATGTTAGAAGGTGAGGGAACCAATTGTGATGTTAGTTCTCATTGCACTTTTCACGTTTCATATTTCCCAAACCACTTAGCTCGTCAAATGCCGACGCACTGGGTAAAATAAACACCAGCTTCACTAATCTTTCCAGCTGGATTTATCCCTTCGGCGTTGAAATGTATGCACAACCATGCCCCCTGTTTGCAAAACCGTGATACTGCTGAAATTAGCCGTTCACACATCACTCGCGTTTTGCCGGTTTACGCTTCCCTGGATGACGTTGACAATCAATGCGATCGTTCCCTTCGTTATCATGATTTTGGGGTAGATTTTTACCGTCTTAAGATTATGAATCAGTTTAAAGAATACATTCATCGATACTTTGATCATTTAAAATGCTTGTAATATTTAATTTAAAAAATTCCTTGTGTAGGTACAATTTATGGTTATTTAATTTTACACCCCAGCATAACTCAAAACTATTAAAAACCTTTCCCAACGAAACAATATTCGATATAACATCAAAAATATGTACTTCAGTAAGGCTATTTCCATCAAAATGCTTTCAACGCGTAAAATCCACGCAAAACTCATTGGTCCGACCCACGTGTTTTAAAAACATTTCGCACAACAAAAACCTAGTAATTGGTGTTCACCTGACTTTTGCGGTATAATAAATAGATCCTTCGCTAGGGGAGGTTTTCGTAGGGCTGCATTTGACGAGAGCCGTGGGCGACATGACGGAAAATTGGACGGGAAATATAATTGGAAAATTATAAGGGTTCGCCACTTCCCTGCTAGTGCACCTACGGCTTGGACCCTGAGGGCGAAAGTCTTCTTACTCGCTGCCCCTTAACATGTCCAAATTGGAAAATAATTTGATTCTAAGCGAAAAATTGCAAGACATACGGCCCGAAACCATTGACAAATAATATTTATTACATTTGTCATTGTAGTTTGTTATAAGCTAGCAAACCGTAACCGAACACCCATATTGTTTGGTACCCCATAAATTCTATTTGAGGAAAGTATTTAGAGTTGTATTAGCAAATGGCACGCGTGTAGCTGTTTTATTTTTATTTAGTCTGACCTTTGCGGCCCTCATTCCAATTACGTTCGCGAAAAGTTTTCTCATTAGGTTAGCATGTTTTTTTAATCCTACAACATTGGCCCAATAGCAATTCCACACAGAGAAGATACTGTCAACAGAATAAGGCAATTTCCACACCGCGGTACATACCAGTGCGCTGGTGCGGTGCGCGATAGAGCGGATTTAGTGTTCACTAGTGCGATCGGGATCCGTGGTAGCTTTACACTCGACGTAAACTGTGCCCTCATGCGGAAAGGCGGCTACTGTGTGTTTAGTTTCGACAGTTCCAAAACAAAGTGTCAAATAAATATCATAGCGGTTATGTTTTGACGTTTTGTTATTTGTACATCTGAATTCATTCCGAAAATAACAAAGGGAATTATTGAAATAAGTGGGAGGACTATAGTAACTTTCATTACTATTTCTTTTATTAATAATAGTTTAAATTTGTAAGTCCTAACTTTAAATTACCAACAGAAATACACTTATCATACTCAAGAGATGAATCAAAATCATTTTACTTTTTAACACAAACAATACCTACACATGACATGTACATCGATCTATCAAAATTCTGCCTCAATCAGTCCCCCACCTTCCGCATTCAGCACATGACGGATGTTCATTCTTCCAATGCAATTTAGCGGGATAAAGGCACCCACTAGAAGTCTATTATTTCATAAAATATTAATTTGTATTTTCAAAATAATGTTCTACATCAGTTGTTATCTGAATAATTTGTTATTGGTTTTCGTATTGTTTTAAGTCAAGCCAATACCATTTACATTTTCCAAGTTGTCCTGCCTAACGGAGTAGTGAAATTGCTTTGCGTTGAACATTTCACTTTTTGGCACACACGTCACTATTTCCAATTTTCTGCTGGTGCGATTGTCACACAATGTTACAGAGAATTTTCTAATAAAGTTGTTCCATACAAATGGTTCTGTGGTTCTATTTCGCTCGAGTCGACTGCGAACTTCCGAACAGCTCCCTATATTCAACATGTTGGATTCAAGTAAAGGCGTCTCTTTCACTTGTTTCGTTGTTTTGCTATTCTTTGGGATCGACGTCCCGTCTCTAGATGATATTGTTTCAACGCAAAAGGAATGTAATAAAGAAGTATTTTATTACATTTTCCCTGTTACCATCGAACAAATATGATTATACATTTTTGTTGCTGTGGTTGTTATCAATCACAATGACGCCTACACTCATTGGATCATTTGGTTTTTGTGTTGCGGATTCATTAAGCCGATTGTTCTAAAACCCGCAAGTAATTGATACAACAGAAGGCAAGTCTGCCGGCTCTATTAAATGACATACAATTTTCTTAATTTCATGCTATTTAAGCACTTGTCGCCTAAAACGCTTAGCGGCTTGTGTTTACGCGTGCAGCAAAATTTGTTAATTGAATTCCCTTTACGCAACGAATTCTACTTCACGGACGACCGCGAAGGATTCCAAATATAATTACAAGTCGCACAATATTCTGAAGGAGCGGTCTCCAGAGATACCGTGTCTTATGATAGAAACTGATAATAAATCTGAGACTAGCGCGCTTCTAGTACAGTTTATTCACGTCAACATCGCGTGTTGAATCTGTTAAAAGCTCCAATTTGTCTTTATAATCCACTATGCTAGGGAATAAACAGCTCAGAACGTAACTTTGTTTGCTTGCAATGATATTTTAAGTGACGTGTATTGCTCTCGTGGCGCTCTTAATTTTGAGCGATCGACGATCACGCATTGATTATGCGTGATTTTGTACTCGGAACGGAACTTACAGCGTCTTGCAGCTTGACTAATGTTTGGTTTAGGATTTGCGAGTGTAGCAAGCTTATTCGTTATTAGTGAACTAAGTAAATGTTTGGTTTCGCACGCAGATGCGTCATGTTATTCTCTTATACTTTCATTATCTCAACAACAACGTAAACTTAAGTGAAAAGCAACATTTGGATTTGTTCCATAACAAACAACTGTGAAGTTACACGAGCCATTTGTTCGCTAACTGAAAGGTTTTAAGTAAAACGCTGCTTAACACCGCATTCGCTCAAATATTGAACAAGCAATACATATTTTATAAAGAACAGTCAAAAGTACAGCACTCAGTGGTATCGTTACGGCGGAAATTATGAATTCGGCGAAAATTTTCCACGTCCCATCAAAGTTTAAATTATTTTTACTTTTCGTAGGTATCTTTTGGGTACCAAGGTTCTTCGTATAATCAGTGAGACGTATCACGGCTGAACAAATTGGGTGATGTCAAAGATTTATAGTGAAAAGTCAGGGTTGGTTGGCTTATTGGCAAACATGGGAGGGTGGTGGATAATTAATCTGGCCAGACGGATGGGCGAGAGGTGCGGAATACAAATCGGCGGTGACGCGTCGCACTGCTAGGGAGTCCAGAAATTTGCTGTAGTTGAATTTCAAACGTTATTTCACATTTGATGGATCTCTGTGTGTACATACAATGTACGTGTATGGTCACCTATGAATTTTAAATAGTTTTTGAAGGAGATATACGTATATCACACCAATGTCGTTTCTTGTCATATGTGTCCAATACATATGTATGTGGATACTTAGATAGTATAAATTATTATATTGTTATAAGGTGTTATGATATCGTCTATACTGGAATCACAATGTACCTTTTACCTAACATGTTGACTGATTTAAAAACGTAACGAATAAATATAATATCGATGCGATAGGTACAAAGCAAACAGCACAAAGTCGACTTCAATGAAAACCATTTTCAATGTTTACACAGGCTTGCTTTCCACGATTTTATTCTATGTACCTTTTGTTCGTTTGTGTGAGTTCCTGATATTGCGGTGTAGATTAAAATACGCTCTAGGATCCCATTGTTCAACCTCAATGTACAGCAAGTGTCCGACTCGTAAAAAAGCCGGTTAGCCATGGAAGCCGCTTTGTAGGGTATTTTAAGCTGATCGCTGCATAATATCACGCTTTTGATTTGAGTGGTAACTTTTCGAAACATTTTTTTGTATAGTATATACATAGGTATGAAACTGTTCTGGTTAATATCAAAATACGCATGAATAATATTAGTTATGATCAATGTAAATGATTTTATGACTGTTAAAACTCTAGATAAAATGACATTATCAATCAGTACATAAGCAATGACAAGAAGAAAGTTCATGAACACAAAGACAAATACTCTTTAAGCTTCTTAGATCATAGAGTAATAAAACAAATGTATTTTAACTTAACAAGTTCAGTAATCTCATAAAGTATGTAACGTTCTCAATCGCATTTGATTCCAAATGAAGTATCTTCGCAAGGTAAACGTAGACCCCTACAAATAAAATTAAATCGTGAAGTACGTTTTCAAACGAAATTGGCATTCCTTCAGTCTTGGGTATTTTTCTTTGGAAACTTTTGTATAGATTAAGTCTGTGTGTATTCTTTCGAAAGGCGAATGTTGCATTGATGAAAAAGATGGACTTTGATTACGGCTTGAGGCTTCAATGGTATCGAAGGTAAAATAAGATATTTAGGTACTTTGACGCCCCCAGTGATTGGTGATTGGTGCATGCATATTTTAAGTTTATTTATAAAAAAGTTGAAATCATGAAACTTTTTGTGGTAATGTTTCATAAAAGATACTCCAAAATGAGTTCCTAAATTGAATATGTTTTACAAGTACGCCATTGTTTGAGGTAAGACGAAATTTTCAAGCAATTATTAGCAAGACGACAGCTTAGCGTGAAAGACTACCAGCGTCCACAGCGGACAACATAGTCACGTATAAAAGCTCTTCTTGCGTAAATCCTTTTTATACAAGGAAGCTAGATTTTCCAACAGTTTCTTAGTACTTTGTAACTGGCAAATGACTTGAAGGTGATAATGTTCATAAAATATTCTGTCACTTGACGAATCTCTGAAAATGAATTCATTTTATCACTATTATAAAAAGTCGTAAGATTAAATTACTTTAAAAATCACATTTTTACTAGATGGCTGACTGAACGTAGGTGTTGGTATTTATTAGTATGAATATTTACATATCATAGTGTACCAGCGAAACCGGTTCCAAATAGCGAGCATCGTGAATTGAATGTAATAGTGTGCGTAGGCAGCCACTTGGTCATCGTTATGTGGAGTTACGACAAAATTACGTCAGTGAACCGGACGATGCTCTTGAACAGATAGAGCAAACTAGACTAGTACAAAGTTTGCACTGATTTATTATTGCTTTGAATCTCAATGTTAAAACAAAGTTCCAAGTAACAAAGCTCAAGGAAAATCCAATAAATATTCGTTTTAAAAATAAACCGATAAGAACTGTTTATCTAGCTGTTCAAAGATTTTCATTTTAACCTGCAACCGCTTTAAAGGCAAGCCTTTAAAACGAAAGATATTCAAAACTTTCCAGTGAAGTCAATTAAAGATGAGATGAAAACTTTACAAGAGGTAATAAACAACGCGGGGTGAAATGATGTCGGTTTGTTTGCGGGCTATAAAATGAGAAGCAGGCTTCAAGGGGCCTAGCAGGCACCAACCAGTAATTAATGCTCTGCTGTGGGGTGCTGGGGTAGAATCGGATCAATTTTCTGGCTATTCTTCGTTCTAAAGGGTGAGCCATTGGTAAATAAACATTGATTAGGCTAAGAATTTCTTAACCCACATCTTTTTATTTTGCTTAACTTCTTCAGTTTCGATTTTAAGTTCGATTTATTTACTTACATTATTTCTTTGTGGTTATTTTCAAATTTCAACCCGAATTTACGGAGCCCGTGGGACGCCATAAATATCCGAGGCAATAAAGGAGTCCAAAAATTCACTATAAAAATTCTACGAATTCAGCACATATTGAGTGGTCTCGAACAGTTTTAAGTATGGGAAGCGCGGTGTAGGTAGCATCCGACCCTCGTATTTGGCTATTGTTTTAAGTGGGCTACACTTCGTTACGCCCCTGCTATTAAGCGAATTTTTGAGATCGGGCCTTTTTATATTCTTTTCTGGTGGAAGAGCCCTCACGCTAAACTGATAATGACGCCCGACTCGAGGGGAATTCGAATGTACGCGAAGTTTAGCAAGGCTTTAACGATGAAAATTTATTGTAACTGTTGTAACGCTTTTCTTTACTCCTAATAGCACCGTTAACAGTAATCCTAAGGACTGAAACACCTGAGTCAGCGCTGAAAGTGCGAAATAAATACTTCGACTTATAAACTGCTTCGTAAAAGACGAATGTTGGCAGAATGATAATATCTCAAACGAAATGTGAAAAGAATTTCTTTCTTGTTGAATTGTTTAAGGAAAATGTGCTGCATACTTTATTGCTATTTTGTGTGATGTTTGTCAAGTAAGTTTTGTCGTTTCCGTGTGACATCAGCTTTCATCAATGTTTTGCTACACGAGTCACAAACGAGGGTCTCCTCAGGCTGTTCGTCTCCCCTTTCGTAGCTCAAACAATCCACAAGAGTAATTTATCTCATTTCCCTCAATTACGCGCTTTTCACTACAGACGGAGTCACATGTCAAATGGGGTGAACTCGGTTGTCGAAGTGTACATACATATTTTATGTGTTGCCAGTAAGAATGATCGAGTTAGATGTCAGTTACCTTCAATCAGTTTGTGGTGATACATATCAATATTTGGTTTGGAGGTAACTGTATCAACTCAATTACAGTACCAAAACGTGTTATTCCCAAACGTTGCCCTTTGAGACTCGGGTAATTTGCAGTATGAATTACATTTCTAAGTTATTTGAACAAGAATTTTCACTGTTATTTGTTATAGAAATAACTCCACCCTTCTAATTTGCGTTCAGCGTTAATTCAACAGATTTTCCGATTTTCTCAGTTGAAGTCGGCCCATTTGTATTTGTTTCAAGTTCGCAGACACTCCCTCGGGCGACGCATTCATCGCAAGGGGAAGGTGGGCTTAATTAGGAAATAATGCCTAAACGATTAATCACAATACCCCTACGAAGGTTGTACGTAGACAGTCTTTTGTTTCTAAATTGTGAACACGACCCGTTCTTGAAGTTGATTTCCAATGGGAGGCGGCGGTCGAGGGACGTCTCCGGCAGACCTGAAACTGTGACGGTTCGTTTCACATCTCCGTATTGCTGTTTGCCTATTATTTTAAAAGTCGAGGCGAAATTGAGGGACGGCCATGGGTGAAAATAATGTCTCCAAATTCAAAATTTATGCTCTGAGTGATTTTGTGGTGGAATAAATTCGTAGACATTTATTTTTATGACCGCTTTTAGAAATGAGTGTTTTGTATACTTGTTAACATTTTCATTGAAATAATTAATTTACAGTATCAACTTACCTACACAATAAGTTTTATTAATAACTTTCTTAAACTATTATTAATGAAACGGCTATATAAATAAGTAAGCAAACAGACAATTTAAGCATAACTCTTTGTTGTTAATGGAATTTGTGGGACAGACAAATCCATCGAAACAGCTTGTTATGAATTAAATGAAAATAATTGGTAGGTAATACAAAACCGCTTGGGGACGCAGGGTTGTTATGAAGCACACAAATTTTCCACAAACCCTTTAATCCTGCGCTCGCTTATTTCACTTGGCCCCTCGTTGTCGAATGTCCCCTATCTCCCCTTATGCTAGTTGATGAAATTTCGGTGATACCTCTAAGGTACAAACTGCAAAATTCATGGTAAGCATTTGGTGCGGCGGTTCTGCATTATGCCGCGCAGGTACACTTGTTCTGTGGAATGTGGCACAGGGGAACTAAGAATAATGTGGTATTGTTATTTTAATGTAATGATATAGTATTTCACTTTACGTTTTCCACTCCCGGTAGTTTTTGTGATGCTTTTATGTAAATTTTTAAAAGTACACAAAATTAATGCCGCGGTGCCATGTTGCATACATAGATACTAAGTACTTTTAGTTTTTCCTGTTTCATGAAAAACGAGCAAAATGTTGCAGCTGTTCTCGTTTTGAAACTTCTAGAGCGAGTTGGTAAAGTTGTATTTACTTATAATACGTAGCGGGAAAAATGCAGAAACTACTAGTTACTCTTTTGCGTGATTTAATTAGCATTTTGTCTTTGTTGGTTCAAACTTGTCTTGTTGGTTTCCGTTTGATAATTCAAACGCCGAATAAAAATATCAGTACCTATAATTCCGTAAATAAATATTAAAGTTAATATAACATATTTACTAAATTAATAATGCGTATCTATTTATCCTTTACTTACCTAAATATAAAGGTTCAATTCAAGACTAGGTTTCGTGTCAGTTGCATACGTACTAAAAATTTAAAATTAATTACTCAAATATCTACATATTATTTATTTTTACTTTAACGAATTTTTAACACACAAAAATAAAGGTTTTACTTCACACAGTGTCTACCTTCATATACCTAGAGGTATAGAATATTAGCTTTCCTTCAAAAGAAATGTAACTAAGAACGTTGTTCGTTGACGAAGCAGCCCCCGCTATGCTTAGATTCACATGGGACTCAATACAAATTCCCTCGCCCAATCTACACGAAGTCTCGTAACCGATTTTATATGAAAACTCAACCCAGTGAGAATATCTTTATGACATAATGCTCGAACGTACCCCAGATTTTTCCTTTTATTTTTTTGCGTTTGCGTACCCGGTGTCTGGAATCGTAATTCAGAAAGATTAATGAACAAAAAAGAATTCGGTTTGCAAATTACATTTGTGATACGGACGGTTTTTTTATTTGATATAAACTTTTCCACTAGGCTATTTTACGAGTCAATAAAATTTACGTATAATGACATATAGTTCAGTGTGTGATTTACTTTTTTATTCAAATAAATTGCGATTAAACGCCTCATAGAACAACACACCTAAACAATTCAGATATAAAGTTATAAGTCGTCCAAGTTCATTTATGTTCTCGGTCAAACTTATAACCATTGTAAATTGAATGCTTGAACCATTCCCAAGACACATAACCATAACGTCTTTGTTGGAATTACTGCCAGAGTATAATTATGGCCAGTTACAACCGACTTAGTGGTTACTGTTAATTGTATTGCTAAGCCCCCATTCCTTGGGCTCGCTGCCATTGCAGCGGTAAGTCCCTCTTTGAGGAGTGGCTTGAGATACGCTACGGCGTCCTCACTTACCGCCTGACGCAGGTCCTCACCGGACATGGGAGTTTCGGGAGGTACCTGTGTCTGATGGGGCGGGAGGAAACGTTTGGGTGTCATCACTGCGAGGACCGCCCTGAGGACACGGTGGAACGCACTGTAGCGTAATGCCCTGCGTGGGCTGAGCACCGCCGTGCCCTCACGGAAGTGATCGGCGATGGCGACCTCTCGCGTCCGGGCCTAGTGCAGGCCATGATGCGGAGCGAAGGGGACTGGGATGCCGTCTCCTCCTTTTGCGAAGCATTCATGCTAGCTAAGGAGGAGGCGGGACGCGTGAGGCAGCGAAGCGCTGCCTCCTCGCAACCCAGCCATCGCGAAGGACACACCGGGCGTCGGGGATCGCGAGACGATCTCCGGCCACTGTAAGCGCGGGCCTGCGGACGGCGAGCATGGGTGGCTCCCCGTCCGATCAGAAACAGACCCGAGCGTACGGCGCGACGCGTTCCGCGAGCGCCTCAAAGAGCCATCAGACCACCACAGATGGGGCCCAATAGGGCCGATGCCGATTCGGAGTCGCGGAGAACCTAACGGGTAACCGGGGCTCCGACTCGACGTGCAGGAGAAGGAACGGGGTGGTTTTTAGTCAGTAAAAGTCTGACACTCCCTCCCGCCTCACCCAGGCTCGGGAGCAGTCATTCGATGATTTTCCCCCCTTAAAAAAAAGCCCCCATTCCTAGGCAGAAGATTCTATTATTCACAATATGTGAGTTAGAAAATGCATTAGATATAATGCTGTATCGTATAAAATGCAACCGACGCAGTTGTTGGCAAACTCGAATATAAAACGAAGGGTCTGTACGCAAGCTGCATACAAAATAACTTCGCAAAAAATTCTTTGCGTCTCCCGCCTACCAAAAGTTGTATAGATACGTCAGTACATGGGCCACCCATGCTCGTATATATGTATATCATCCAGAGTAAAGGAAAACTGACTTAACTGATGCGATGACGTCAGGACGCACATTTCTAACTTAACTCGTCGAGTACCGGTTTTGTAGACACAATTATAGAACAATAGGTTGCGGTCACCGGTGACCGCTTGGTGTTTGACAGTTTAAATAACTTATTCACCTACGAAAATCTATTTTGAAAATGTATAATTTAGAAGTGTCACATACAGCTGTCTAATTTCATAGATTTCATATTAGAATCTGCTGCAATATAACTTTTCTTCAAGGAACAACAGAATTTGCGGAAAGACATCTTAATTAAATACCTAATTAAGTCCCCAACTTTAACATGTGGAACGAACTATTATGAAACACGAAACTAACTAAACTTAAGTATAACTTATTAATCGTATAATTTCAACATTGTACTAAACTCATTAGCCACATCGCAACTAAGTTTGTGGGTCAACAATTTGATATTGTTACTTAATAAAATCTGACATACCATCATATCAGTATTGAAACAGTAATAAATATTAATTAGGGCCTTACAACATAACATACCGTATTGAATTTAATTTCAAAAAGTTTTAATAAATTTCTAATTTTATACCGTGAAAGGTTTTTTCTATACATTTCATGTAGTTGTTATATGTTATTGTACGTCGTCGAGAAAACTTTTTAAATTAGGATGTTAATGCGTGATAAGCTTTTTGTAATAATATGGGTATGGGTGCCCAAAAGTTAGGGACTGAATTGAATTATCAGCGATTTCCAATTGTTGACAAAGGACTTGACTTAAAATTTTGTTTTACTTACCTATTTTAAGACTCATTTTATTTATTTTTATGGACTATAAAATTATTAGAGATCGAAACTAACTATAACTTATACAAACTATAACAATTTGTTAGCATTTAATTAAAACAGTAATGACTGTATAAGAGTAAGACGTCAACATCTAACTGCAGATTTAGACAGAGATCATATATCATGAGTTTGACCAAGTAACACATATAAAAAACTGTCACAGCTCCAAAATAACTCAATATGTCATGCCCCAAAAGAAGTTACGGATCCCTTACCCATTTTTCAGCGATGACCGTAAAAAATAAATTCTGGGCGGGAAGCAAGAGGCTTGAAATCCTTACAGTAACGAGACGTGCCCACATGAATAGACTTGGCAGCACTTGAGTTGATGCCACAGATACGCGATAGTAGAGATAACGTCATACATACAGCCATAGATGTGTCTGTGGATATAGAGTAGCAGATAGCACTAAAAAAAGTTTGTGCAGTTTGAGGTCTGATGTATCAGCAGTAAATTTATGAGGCTTGATGTAATTTTTGAAATGAAGTTTCAGATACCTATTCGGTAGGCCTGATATGATAATCTTGAATGTTTATTAATAGATAGTGTTTTCGTGATTTAGATTAAGAAACAACACAGCCATCATAATTTCTATCCAACGAATTATAACTTTAAGATTTAATTAAGATTAACGTTAAGATATCAATAGTGTCTAAACCAGCTTTCTACCTCTACAATCGTTTTGCAAGCAAGCATGAAAGTTTGAAGTCCTGTTGTGATATCTGAAATTTAAAGCCTCAAATCATGTGTTTAGTTTACCTTCTCGTGTACCGCATGAAACTAGTTGAATTACTTCGTCAAACAGTTACGTGAGTAAGCAGTAATACACAATTTATATAAATTATTCCCTAAATATTTCGTGATGACAATCCTGCTCCTTTCAGCGCATAATCCTGTGACGTCATATCCTCCTTTTGACCAAGTTCATAAGTATCATAATTTTGGAACATATTCTAACTTTGGGACTTGCACGCGTTACATGCACGTCGTATAATTAACGGTGCGGTCACTAAGGGACGTATAAAGACCTCTAATAAGTACCAGGGTCACGTGCCTCCGAATAAATTGCGGTAAACTTAATTAAAGAGTTATGCACTGAGGGTCCGTATATGTGTCTATCGTGCTTTAGGAAGATAATTATTATGTACCTATTTTGCATTGCAAATTGAAACATGAGGAGAGCAAAAATGTTTCTAGAACAATTAAAATATTAAATATTTGTTACATAACATCACCTACACGATTCTAAGAATAAGTAATTAAGATTTTAAAAACAAAACAACAATGTTAATGTAGAATCCTCATTGCAAAATCAATGACCCATTGAATATTTATCAGAAGTTTTTTTATCTTATGATACACTTATATGGGTTGTTAAAACATCAAAAAAAGTCGATTAATATTTCTTTCCTAAAATATTTTATTTTCTTCCCCAGGATGTTCAGCGCAGACGTTGAGGATATTCCCGATACAGAAACAGCAGACGGTGGCTGTGGGTAAATCAGTAGTGCTAACGTGTCAGGTCGACTCACCTGATCCGGCGCTCGTCACACAACCACAATGGAAGGACCCTAAGGGATTCGTTATTAATGAAGCCGCGTAAGTAAATACACGCGTAAATAAAGAGGTTGAAGCTTATACTGTAAAGTATAAACTTTACATTAATGATTTATGATTAAAATCTATGATCCATAATAAAATAATAAATTGCTATTATTTTAGCCGTTATTTGAGGATAGCCATGGAACAATACAATGATGCTAACAAATTGATATAAAAAAGTCATATAAAAATATTTTCATTGATTTCATTTCAGACTGCACGGTTGGTGCGGTGGCTGGGCAACCGGCTACCGTGTATCGTGTCGCGGGTTCAATTCCCGCACGGGACAACTTTTTGTGTGGTTTCGGGTTACCACATATTGTTGTTTCGGGTCTGGCATGTGTATGTAAACCATATGTTTATAAACGCACCCACGACACAGGAGAAAATCCCAGTGTGGGACAACGTTTTATATAAAAAAAATCTTATCATGACAATATTTTTAGTCAAGTCAATATGTTAAAGTCTAGATTTTAAAACTGATTGGGTGAACTATTATCTGTCATATATATTGTGATGAAAATGCACTATTTATTATTCGTCATCAGTTTAATAATAAGATATTTCTAATTGAACAGCGCCGGTACCCGACCAGAGATATATACGGAACCGATGCCCGCGAAGCAGCTGCAACTGCTGTACATATCGTCGATCACTCCGGCAATGGCTGGGAACTACACCTGTGTCGCTACTTACACCAACATGCCTTTGAGCGCTAGTGTTGTTCTTGATACGTTTGGTAAGTATTTCTGAATATTATTGCTCTGTTTTATTGATTGCTTCAATTTGCATTCGAAAAAGGGAAGTTAGTTCTTCGAAGCGGTTTCACTGCAATTCTGTTAGTTTTATGATTCACAAATATTATTTCGTATGTTTTACAATTTTTATTTTCAAAGACTTTTGTAATTAAAGTAATTTTTTATTCCAGTCGCAATTACTTGGACAAATGCAAATGAAAATCAGTATGCCACCAAAGGAAAAGACTTTAAAATTATGTGCGAAGTTACTGCAGAACCAGCGCCATCCGTTGATTGGTTCAAAGAAGGAAATCCTGTAAGTAAAATTAAAACAAACATTTCTTTACTCAACTTTAAAGAGAATGTAAACATGAAACTAATGATGGAAAACTGTTTAGGTTGTGACCGGTGATAGATACGTGATCCACGCCAACGGACTGATGATTAAAGGCGTGGAAGAAAGCGATGATGGAACTTACACCTGCCGAGCTGTAGTCATACAAACTGGTGAACTTGCCGAAAGAAACATCAAACTTGAAGTAAGTGAAAATGATATTAATGTAAAGTAAAGTAAAATAGAAATTAGTGTGAAGAATTTGCTATAATTACTGGCTTTTTAGGTTTACACTGCACCAGAAATGGAAGAAAGGGACCCGAGAGTCGAAATTAGAGAAGGTGAAAGTGCTGCCATTTCATGTAAAGCTAGAGGAAAACCGCTGCCTACTTACTCTTGGATCAAGGCCTCAACTCGAGAGGTAAATATTACTTTTTGAAACCAAAACAGTTTTGATTTAGTAAATTACAACAACGACTATTCCGTATAGATGTTAATTGTGACCGTTTTTGAAGATAAATGTTTATTTAAACTACCTATGTAAATATTATTTGTTTTAGAATCTGGCCAGTACGTCCCGATTTAGCGTCAATGAAAATACTGGTCTTTTAACAATCGATCGTGTAGAAGCCGCTGACTATGGTAAATACATCTGCAGTGCAGTGAACCAGGCTGGACAAAACGAAACTGAAATCGAAGTCGAAGTGTTGGTGAAGCCTAGAATATTCGAATTATTCAATACAACTGCTCCTGAGAAGCAAGAGGGTAGATTAGAGTGCAAGGCGACCGGACGGCCCGCTCCTCGCATTAGTTTCCGCAAATTGAGCAACCCTGACCGCTTCCTGAATGGACCTAACGACGAGGGCAGGTAAGACAATTGCCAATAACAATGGTGTTTTACTATCTTAATTGACACAGCTGCTAACACGGCACGTGTTAGGGCTGCCGAACTACGTTTTCGGATTATGTAGTTAGTCGATTATTGGTAGGGCGACAGATTTAGGTGTCTTTATTAAACCTTATGAATTTGGTGTTATTGTGGTAATCCTTGAAATATTCATTTTGATGCAATGATACAATCGTAACAATACTATTTATTTATTTATTTATTTATTTATATAAAACCTTACCTAAACTATCATGACAGGTTTCTCCATTGCGATAGCTAGGCCTTAAATTAATTAAAATACGAATTCATTTGAGAAATTATATTATGAACCAGGCAAGCAAGTACGATAAAAGCTTATAAAGAGTTTAAAGTCGATTATAAATGCGAAATAAAAAGTGCGGATTTGAATAAAAAAAGGGCCTCTCGCTCTTCATTGACTTTTATGTACTTACAAAATAATGTTATAAAGAAACTTTTTTGTTGAGCCACTAACTTAGAAAATGAAAGCTTTTTTAAGTTAACAGACAATTTTGTTTTTATTGATCGTTAGAAAGTTTGTTGAATAAGTAATTTTTTGCAGGATTACTGTTGAAACGAGCACCCGGCAGACTGGCGACCAGATGGAATCTAGTGGAGTTATTACTATCACCAAACTGAATAGAACTGATGATGGACTGTACGAATGTTTTGCTGAGAACGCTGGTAAAATAACATTATTATTTGTTTATAGTCATGTTTGTCATTAAGTATTATGAGGTCATTCTCTTTTTCATCTTGACAATTGTGAGAAAAATCGTGTGATTGCCTTGCGGTAGCGTCTTCAAGTTGATGCAATATGATTAATTTTATAATTCATACACATCGTTTTTAAAGAATATCATCGATAACACTATTAGCAATTACTATGAACTAATTCACTAACTACAATTTTAGGTGGTGAGGCAAGAAAGAACGGCCATTTAACAGTTCATTTCAAACCAACTTTCGAGCATATGCCAACAATCCCGATCTGGAGTTGGAATAGCCGTCCGACCAACTTAAGTTGTACCGCAGAGAGTATCCCGAACGCAACCATTAAATGGAGGTAAGTGTATTAAAACAAAGGAAAGTCTCTAATGCAGTAATTTCACTTAGACCACCATTAGCCTGACTGTTACAGGAATTTATGACGTCGTTAATGTGACTATAAGATTTATTTTTGTTTCCACAGATAAAACTTTAGTTTCGAGTTAGTATTTAATAGTCTTCTTTAATCCAATGATTGTGTCATTAACAACTTTATGTCGTACGATATAGGTAGTATTTTCAACTGCAACAGATCTTGATTTTGCAACTAAACAGGTAATTTTTAAATTATCTGGGAATGGAAACTAGGATACTGTCGCTAGCAATGCGCTTGTATTATAATTAATGATATTTATGGACCATACCGTCTACGGTACTAGAGAGAACTAGTCATTTATTAGATTTATGGCACTTAGGGTTTCACTCTACAAGCACTATTCCTCCTTTATTAGAAATGGTAATTATGACGTACATACCGTTAGGTAAACACTATATACAGGTATTCATTTTTATGTACACCATTGCATTGATTTCACTAATACAAAGAGCTTTTCTTATAGATTTAGGTGAAGGTTATGTAACATTTTTCTACCTATCATTAAAATTCTCTACAATACTAAGAAATCCATTTAAGTATGTGTATTAATAATAATTATTTTTGACAGATTCCGTGACCTAGATTTGGTAGAAACTCCTCAAGTGAAGATTTATGGATCTGGACCATCAAGCTACGTGATCGTCACGCCGACTGACAGAGCTTTGTATGGTATTTACAAATGTATTGCTACCAACACACTTGGAGAGGCTGAACACATCATTCAGTTCAGGGAAGCCTTCCCACCAGGACCTGTTGTACAAGTAAGTAAAAAATATACCTCTAATACTTCTTTGCTCAATATTTCTTCAGGTCACTTCAAAAAAGGCCTTATATCTGAATAAAAAACAGACTTCTATTATTATCTTCGTCTCGTCTGTGGTTTCTATTTATTAAAGTATAAATTTAGACATAAGTGTGTGCTCCAAATATGTATATATTTGAGACTACCTCCAAATATGTATAATATGGATATATTTTGAACTTTTAAATCTTATTTTATTGTGGTAACCTGGTTCTATAATAAGACCTAGCTGGTCAGGTTTTGGAGGTAGTCTCAAAATTAGATTTCTAAGTAATTTTTATTTTTGTGGCTTGAATTCGCGGTATTCGTAGGTTCCAATCTGAATTACTTTGAAATATTATAGGTATATAGTATTTTGAAGATTACGTACTTTAGAAAAGGGTGTACCTTAAACATTCACTATACCTCTATTTGCCAGAATAAACAAAAGTATACAACATCTGGTTGGTCGTATTATTTTCTTAGACTACGCCACTTATAGAACTTTTCATGTGACCCTACTGGAACATAACTCATAACGAATCTTTATTTCGTAGGCTCGACAAGAAACAATAACAGCGACATCAGTTTCATTCAATATCGTGGGCCCGGCTGAAGAAATGGGCCCACCAATAACGGCCTACACATCCCAATACAAGGAAAATGGCAATTTCGATTGGAATCTCGCCCAGAACAAGACTTGGTCCGCCAATTCACCGTACATTGTGGAGAATTTGAGGCCGATGTTCACTTATGATTTTCGATTTGCTGCCGTCAATCGAGTCGGGCCCGGCAGCTGGGGTGCTCCAATTACCGTCATTATGCCCAGAAGGTAAGGTCTTAACTCCTTTGTCTAGACTTCAAAGTACGCATATCAAAACGTCTGTTTAAACGTCGCTTAGTTCCGTACGCTTCGTGCTTGATCAATTGCATTATTAAGTAGTCTGATGTAGTTCATAAGTTGATGAAATATTATATGTAGGTAATAGGCAATATAAATAAAATATCTACTAAAACATTATATTTTTCAGATCGCCACCGGAACAACCGAAATGGTGGGAGAATGAAACCCCAGAATCGCTTATTCATGGTAAATACGCAGACAGATATGAGTTGAGATGGCGAGTACCCGCCAACAATGGCGAACCTATCGACATGTATGAGATCAGCTATTGCCCCGTAAGTTTTTTATTATGTTGTAACATCATATAATATTCCCATTTCCACACACAATACATACGCTTTCAATAGACTTGTTTGGATGATTTATTTCGCTTTTCATACCACGTTGAATAAGATAAACTTATTGCTTATCGTAGTACCGTTTCGCTATTATAGAGGTATAATAATATTCTTTTAGGATAAATGTATTCTTATATTTTGCTATTGCATAAGAAAAATGATTCTCGAACTCGATGGAGAGTGAAACATTTTAATGTAAATCCATAATTATGTTTAGGTACTGAAAGTCAGTGGAGAGTGGCGCGTCGCATCTGAATCTCAATGCGTCATTGAGGAGCTTAAGTCCCTAGAGGCAATCAGTTACGAAGTACGTGGCCTCCACCCAGACACTCGCTACAGAATGCACGTACGGGCACACAACGTCCTCGGATATTCGTTGCCAGCTCAACTTTACGTCCAAACGGCTCTCGGTGAGTACAATCAGGAGAGTAATGAAGTCCCCGTAAGGGCCGGCTTCTACGACGTTTACACCGCCTCAGAATCAATATACAATTCGAAAGCAACGACCATATCTTCCTTCAGCCTACTCACCATTATTTTGTGTTTGGTTTTGTGAACTCAGACCTCGAAGTAGTGTTTGTGCGCCTTTATTTATTTTGTCGTGCTCCTGTAAAATATTATTTTACAACGAATTTATTCCTGTCTTGTGTTTCCAGTGGTACTACGTTTTTTTTGCTTTTCTTTGATCAAGTACAAGTATTCATAGTGTAAGTCATCCGCTTGTTAACTGTTTTGTGTTATTGATTTTTTTTTCATATTTTTCTGAATGGTTTTTTTACTAATTTATCATTCATATTTTACTTTTTATTGTAAAACTCTTGCCTTTACAAAAATAACATAACATACATTTTAATATGTACAAATATATTTAAAAATATTACGATTATAAATTGTGAGGAGTGTGTGAATCTGTTGTATTTTGGCATGCGTTTTCTATTATTTTTGTATTATTATTATTTAAAAATAATAAAACTTTTATAGTTTTTGGGTACAATTTATGATTTGAAGTTAGTTCTGATGATGTACTTTTATAGTTTTATATTTCGTATTAACGATTTTATATTATGTTGGTGTTAATTTATTATCAGTGGTAAGTTTGAATTGCCTATAATTTTATTTGTTGATTTCTTAAAGTAGAACTTTTTATTTGCCTTATAAAATATAAGTATTTATCCTTATCAAATATTTTCTAGGTAACCCAAATGGATGTCCAAGTCATTTCAGATGGGCTCACACTAAAATGGATGTTTTATCAGCGATACTTATAATGATCTACATAATATAAACTAGTAGTTAAAATCTAAATAATCTTCTAAATTAAGCAAGTCCAAAGACGACTGTTGTTATTTAGGGAAAAATACTTGTTGTGATAATGCAATTTGTTGATGTATAAATAAGTGTAAATGTTACTTGTGTTTGAAATATCATCAAATGATTTCTAAACTTTAGCAATTTCAATTGTGTGTTTTTAATATTAAAGTTTAATTTATAGTTTCATCGAATTGTGAAACGACGTTATGGTTATAATATAAAACTTTTTTAAAGCTAAATAATAAATAAACTAATGTAGGTAACTTAACGGCTAATAAATTAACACTGCCAAAGTATAAAATCGTAATTATAGTGTTAATTAAGTGACATGCCAAAAATTATGGCATCCATTACATTTTATCATAGAAAGTTGTGTAAGAATTCATAAGATTTGTGTACGAATTTTTGATGACTATTTTGTCTTTTTGATAATAGAATAAAGGTGGGAAGGGAAATCGTCCATCTTAAGCTAAAATGGAGTTTGAAATGAATTTGAATGTTTGAATATTGAGGGTTGAAAATATAATGTAGTTAGCCAAAAGTTCTACTATAATTGCGAGGAGTTCGAATTGTGATTTGTTTTAGGAGAAAAAAAAGATATGACCAATGTGAAAAATAATAAATGTTTTCAAAACAATCTATACTATTTGTAGTTTTCTGTATAGTTCGTAAAATGAATGAAGTTGTATTCAATAATTTAGTCTCTTGTAAATATTAAATCGGATAATATTGGGATAAGGTTCCATTCGAGAGCTTCATTCATTTTTTAAATGTAACCATCACCAGATTCCAATAAGTTAGTATAACCTCCATTCCCTAAATGTACCCCATGAACTAATGATTAACTATAATAAAGATCAAAAAGAAAGCTGTCAAGATGCTTATCAAGAGATCCATTAACCTTTTTGAATGTTGATCATTACACAAGTGTGTTTGTGTCGCCCTGACTGAAATTTGGGTAAATATAAATTTTACTTAATATAATTTTTAATAGTAATAATCCTGCTGCTAGTATCCTTTGGAATGTACTAATTACTATTGCATGACTTTCATGTACACCCTTCGAACGCTGATTAAATCACATTGTCCCGTTAGCATGGTCCGAACATTGACGACTAAACATTATATACCAATCCCTAGTCGATATTTCCAATCATTTTAACTATAATTATCTTAGAAGTCATGATAGATGACAATGTTATAGAATTTATATTTTCCATTTTATTATAAAATGTACCCTAGTCGTGTCAGTTTATTTTTCAAGCATGGATGGTGTAATCTGTGAAACTGCCAACTATATACTCCCGGTTGAAAGTATTATTTATATCATAATTATATTTACTGTGAATATAACATTATGTGTGTATATGTGTATATTGTTCCCATTGGCAGTTTCACCAGGTTTTAGGTTGTATTCGTAGATTTTTAAATTGTTGTTTGAAATGTTCTCCTAGTCCTTTTAATTCATTTTATTGTTGTACTACCTCATCCTTTTTTCAAACAGCAATTAATGTTTACTATATTAATTAAGTCTACCTATGTGTGTTAAGGTGATGGTTAATAGTTCCATCCAAACTTTAGTTGTTTTAAAACATTATTATTATTATTATTGTTCAAAATTATTATTCTTATTACATTTACATTAGATTCCGATACCGCTTCAATAGTAAAACAATCTTGTCATGGGGTTTGAACATTTATTTTGCGATAAACAGAATTCATTTGGAATGTTTGCATCTTGACAACTTTTCTTTCTTATGATTATTATATTGTTATCATTAATTATAAGGTCATCGACTTATGCATCAACATCTTTCGTTTCTATCATTCGACATCTTTCATTTTTCATTCAAACCCCATTTCATTCTAGAGGAGAGCTTTCTTCCAAAACAGTTGATGAGTTTAATGATAGAATAGTAACCGGTGATTGGGTGCACGATTTCTTTTGTCTGAAAGCACTCCCTATTTGTCACCAAACAGTTGATTGCAATGAATGTCTGTATGCAACTTGCTGTGTACAACTCACATTGAACCTTATTCTATGTACACATGGGCTGGAACTGCATTGATTACAATCACTTCCATGTCATCTAATATCTTCAGCTTCTGTGACATGATGCATAAACTAACAATAAGAAGAGCAGTAGATACATTTACCACGTATTTTGGAAATCACACTTTGGCTTTATCCTATATAGCAACTGGTATCCTGCTTCTACTGCTCTTACATGAGTTGCAAGAACTATATCGAATCAATATTGTTTTGACAGGCGTCGAACGTTCTGGATTTGCGCCACCTCAACTTTTGTCAAGCGGTTCAATTATTGGACTCGCCCTGGCCGGAGTATTCATCTGTCTCCTGATCGTGGACCTCCTTCTCCTGTGCTTCAGACGACAGGGTGTTATTGCAACAATTTGCGGCAAGCGTGGAAAGAAACACAACGATGATGAAGCCAAGTTGGGAAGGTAATTACTTATAATATGCTCATGTATTGCGAACAAAGTCTCAACTCAAGTAAAAATTTCTAAACCAGTTCATATTCAGATAGCACATCATCGACATCATAACCGATACACTCCAGTCTTCCATTGTTAATGACGTATCTATATGTATTTCTCCTTGTGTTTAATCGTGTCAAAACCTGTCTCCTTGTATCCCGTGTTCCATATTAAGTGTTAGTGTCGATGAGAGATGTTTCTGCCCGCTAGTCTGTACGGTTGGCGCTTCCCGCTCCCTTATTGCAGCACGAAGCCACGCGCGCCGCCCTCCCCCGCGCCCCTGCCGCCACCGGTCAAGCTCGTGCCGACCCCTACGTAAGGCACCATACAATAGCCATACGAAACCTTGAGACTGCCTGCATGCTTTGTTTGTGCGGATGATATGGTTCGGCCCTCGTGAGGAGGACATACCTGAACCGTTAAATGATTTGGTTTGGACAAACAAATGAGTTTCTAATAAAGGGGATGATGTATGTATAAGACTTTTCGCTGGGGCTGAGCAACATGTACATATCAGACGGAAAGCTTCGCGATTTGCCTTATGTATATAGCTATGGAGACCTACATAGAGACCGTAATGCTTTGGTTTGAAGAATGTAAAGTGTTGTAGTTGTGAAGTAGTGTACAGTGCCGCTTTTTGAAGGTAACTTATTTAACAGCAGCAGAGAGTTGTACAAATTTTATAATGGAAGCAGGTGCCACGTCTTTAGAATATGAAAACTTTCGTAAAGTTCTATTAAACTGGAACATCTCTTACGACAATTTTCTTTCTTGTTTCTTTTCTTTTCGAAATTATTTGTGTTGGATCCCATTTATTACCTCATTGTGTTTAACTCTTTCCCGAGCACCTATATCACGGAATTTTATGAATCTTTTAGAATGTTTGAATATTTGCACAATCCACTAACAAATATATTTGTCTTTCCCAATGCTGCCTCATTTCAACCACGTGTAGCTATGTACCGACCACGCCAGTGTAAGACATTCAATAAATATCATACAACTTTATCCTTAATATCAGTTTTTGTATGTGCATTGTGTTTTGTGTTTGCAGTGTCTGCCCAACTATATTCAGCATTAATTCCTTGGCTTATTGTTGTGTTGGCTTTATTAAACTTCAATCATTTTTCACCATCATCTCTGTACTTTATATCTCACATCAAACATCCATTAATGCGTAGATTTGTTAGATCATTGTTTACAGTTGAATGGTCATCAAAACTATATTTTATCGCTGTCATCATATGACACATCATTAGTTTTAATTCAATTGTAAACAAATGATATGCTGTAAATAAAGCCTCAGTATTAAAATATACAGAACAGATTTTAACTAAAATTACTATCACAGGGATGAAAAGGAGCCACTGAAGGATACAAATGACGACGCTATCAAGAGGAACTCCTCAGTTGAGTTCGATGGGCACAGAGTGTATGCTACAAGTGGAGGACCAATCATCGGCAAGAACTCTGCCGTATAAGGACCACAATGAGATCAAGATTTGAACCTTGGTGTTACATTCTTTATGCTTGTGTAAATGTGAGCGCGACCAGTATTTTAAACTGCCAAAAGTCTATTTAAGTATTCAGCTTTACTGTCTCAACTTTACTTCATCACATATATACTCTATAATATATATTTTTATAATAACTTCTTAATGTAATCATGCGAAATATATTTTATACTATTTCTAAGGTTTCGTAGTTAAAGATGATGATGACGGATTTGTCTTTTTCAATGAAACTTTAGCGCACTCTATAGATTGATTCTTGAATGATACAACTGCTTCAAGAGGTACGGTGTGTGCCTTTTAGTGTATTTCTTGTAATGAGGGTATAATACTTTAGTGTATATAGGATAATGTATATTTAACACATCACAATTTCATATTATTATTACTACTATCAGCAAATTCTATCAACAGAAATTAAACGACAGATTATTTTTTATTTGTCTGTTTTTATATGTTAAGAATTTTAATTTAGTCATCGAAATAATGTGAAACACTAAACCATCATGATATTATCGTGTTTGACCAGAAATAACTTTGATTCGGCATTGTGCCGAATGTTTTTGTTTAAGTTACTTTAGTGAGTTGCCTCTAATTTTAATAAAGAAATCTGAAACTGTACTTTAAGGCAGGTTAGGCTTTTGTAAATAAATAGTTAAGACTGTAAATATTATCCATTATTGTTTTAGGGTCTCATCATAATTTAAATCTCATAAGAAGGGGTGAAAAACTGTTACATGTATTCCTATCTGAGACGAGTTATTAGGACGCTTGCTTATGTCAGTAGAGGTATAAGCTGTGTAGGTGTCATGTTTAATTTTATAAACAAAATCGTTAGTTAGGTAATGTATACCTGTTAGATGATCTAAGGTTATTTAGATATTCCTACTTATTGTATTGAAATAAGGTACCTATGTCAATATACATAAAGAATATTATCTCTTACACGGTTGATTGCAAACATCACAATGCAATAAGACTTAGTACTTAACACTTGATACACTTAAACTTTTGATACTTAACTACACATATTTTTATACTTCTGATCTCGACTTTAGTTTTAATATTGTACTTTAAGCTTAAGGGAATAGATCCTATTATTCTTTATGTGTATTGTCAGCTCATTAGAATTGGACTGCTAAATACAGCCGTACACCACCTTTTTGACAGTTGAAGATCTATTTAGCAGTTCGTTCTAATTTGATAAAAATGATTTTATAACCGCTTAATATATTTAAGATATTTTTATTATAATATTTATCTACATATTGTACCTAAACTTTTCCATTTATGTTTTTAAAATGTCATACCGCGCCTTTAAATAAAAAAGAATTTATAACATAAGCAAATTTGCATCTAATCATAGAATTGATGTTTTGAAATAAATGTTATCGATGTTTTTAGTGTAATCGATTGTTTGTCGTTTGGTAGTTCGGTTTGATTACGTCATAAATTATTCCAGAAGTGTCTAAAACTTGACTGAACTAGTCTTGAGTCGTTATGGGCCAATAACAGCACGGCAATCGATATTAATCTATTCTATACAGCAGCTAAACTCAATGGCGCCAATTTACGGCAATTTTCCTATTCAACAAAATAGCAAATTGAAGGATTTAAGTACCTTGTCTAGTTATTTGCTTGTTCATGTACAAGCTTCAATGTTATTCGTATGTAAGTATGTCTGTCAGCTTATAGTGGCCGAGTATTCGACAGGAGAAGCGCATTTTTATATGAAAATAAATGTATGGAAAATGTCTCTTTGTATTATTTTTCCGAACCAATTAATAAGCTAGAAAATATTATTAAAATATTCTTCATCTCCTTATTATATTATATTCTTCATCTCAACTAAATAGTCTTAGGCATAAGTAATAAGTTTACATACGTAGTTCTATCATTAAATACATCGAGTATATTTACAGGTTCCATAATAATATAGACAATTATTCAAAACAATTTTCTTGCCACATGGATCTAATTCAGGCATTCGACATTCCATATTGCGAGATGCCAACGAAGCATATTCTTATTATTAAAGAAACATGGGTGTAAAAATACAATTATTTATAGAAAAAAAAACACATTTGTAAAGGTGAAAATTTATTTCTTATTTTACAGTTCATTAATACTAATTTGCGTTCATAAATAAAATAGGGACGCCCAAAAAATTTGTCGACAAAAGACATAATTTATTCTCGTTACTGCATCGATACAAAACGTTTATGCTTTTTAATCGGTGTGGTGTAACAATGTAATCTTTAGTGAGGGGGTAGAGTGAACAGACGGGACCATAGAGGGCAAACAATAAGCCGAATGTTGTACAACAATACTTAGGAATGTATTAGGAGTAGGGATGAGCTTTGTAACGCTGCGACTCGTCGATTAGTGCACTATTGGTTAAAGCTGGGTGAATTTATACAAATTATAATTTAGAAACACATCAAAATTAGAAAATATTTAGGTAATTCATACTTTTCATTATTTAAAACAATAACCTCTCTTTTACTTGAAACACTATTTGTCTTAAAGTTATAAAACATTACATCAGTTGTAATCTATCAACCTATAAAAATACATACCGCAGTCTTCTACCTATAACTTCATTTTAACAACGACAATAAAATAAAATTCACACCATCAACCCAAAATATAAAATCAATTTGTGATCTAAAACATTCTAACGATGTAAGGCCAACTAGTGAAGTAGAACAACAATTTATTGAATGGCATACAACGTATCGATTTTTCATGAGCCGTGACGCAGTTAGCAGCACTATTCGCAAAAGCAATGCGTCACGGTTGATCCACGGGGTGCAGTCAATCTCTGCGGTCTATGCGTGAACCGAAGGACACAATGACGCACCCTGCATCGTTATAATTTATATTTCACTGACATTCACCGTAGGGGGACCTTGCGTGCTTTATATAGCGGGACTGGCGAGTAATGGACAGATGGAATAGAGACTTGACGGTAAGTCATTTTTTTTTCGTTCTACTTGGTGTATTTCCCCCCAAAGTTTTTTTTAGGGTGGAAAATCATCCAATGGCCTCTCCCACCTTGGGTTAGGCGAGAGGGTGTATAAGATTCTAACTGACTAAAACCACCCCGTTCCTACTCATGCTCTTCGAGCCGAAGCCCCGGCAATCCGTTAGGCCTTCCGCGGCTCTGTAAAAGAAGACTTAGGTTGGAAATAAAACTCTCTCCAAAACTCTTTCCAAAACTTAATATTCTACATATACCTATACTTACCTACCTAAATTATCTTTATATGATCTGGTAACGCCTACGAAAACATTACATAACAATATAACATCACGTCTTTTATCCCCGAAGGAGTATGCAGAGGTGCACAGTGTCGTAACTGTACAATGTCACACTTTATAATACCTCGACTTATGTTATAAGTCCCATTAAACAAGGGGTGAGACTATTACCATGTACTGATCACGATTCTAATCTCCGTGCTGAGACTTCTGAGATTTTTTTGAAAAACACTGTAATACTTTGCCCGACCAGGAAAACGAACCCGAGACCACTCGGCCAACGAGGCAGCCAAGTATGAAAACATTATTTATGAATTTAAGCCAATCTTAAGTTTAGGGGCCTAATACTTACCTGGAACCTAAATGTCACCTTGCCATCACATCACAGCTCTGGCCATTTGTCATTCTCAGCAGCATGATATAAATCTACATTAATAAATAAAAGGAAAGCGTTGACTGGGTAGTATATTTTTATGATTACAGAGAACATTAATCACTCTGCTCGACGGGCTTGTCATCAACGGATATTGTACTGTCCTTAATGAGGGAAATGACCAGACGAGTGTTGGAGAAGTAGGTAAATTGTTAATAGACCTCGCTTTGCTACCAATTTATCATCGTCTCTCACTTTTTATTAAATTCAACAACGTGAGTAATAGTATTACCATAAACATGCGAGGATCACAAAATCCCATTCGATCTAATTTCCTCAAATTCAAATTACATAGTCACCCTACGCTAAGCCCATATTGGTTATCGCTGGCTACAATTAGGGCCGTCCACGCGGCCAGCTTATGTACGCTTGGAACAACTTCCCTTTCAATAATTTCCTCAGTAGCAGATGATACGGATTACTAACGGGGCGCAGCCCTATCATACAATAGAAAGTAATACAGGTCGACTCATTTCCGATACAAGTTGTCATTACGAAAAAATACACCCCTAAAAAGTTCGACGTTGATGCCCTTTTTAATTAGGGGTCGTATTAAAAGGATATGTTTAATATTACTTTTTGTAAACGATCCCCTGTACGAAATTAGTTTTCTAAACTAGTTTTTCGAGTAGGTATCAGATAGTGATGTGCTGGGGAGAAATAATGAATTGTTTGAGATTAAACTGGGATTATAATAAAATAAAAGTCGGCCCTTGTTGCTGTCCATTTTATTTTATCGAATCGTAATACAATTAAAAAAGTATCAAAATATTCTCAAAAGATTTAGAGAAAGAAAAGCAGACATAATATTGCTTTATCTTTCAAATATAAAATGTACCTATTATTTTAGACCACACAAAAATATAATTTTTTCTCCCTGTCTAGTCTGCGTCTTAAGGCTCTTTCAAAAACATTTGTATTACATCAGCAATGGATTTGAATATAATTTAATAACCAACGTACCCACAGCTCACGTAATACGTACAATAATTACTGAATTCCCTCATAAAGCCGTTCGGTGGCAATCGCTCTTGTAATTAGATACAATATATTCCCAGGAATTGCAGATCTCATTTAGTAAATAGCTGCTCTCTGTCTAATTGCTGCAGATTAGTTCAGATTTAGTACTTATCGTGTACGTTCTAGGAAACGGGCCGCTTGTAGGTTCTTGTTTACTATTGAATGATTTACTAATTAGAGTATGTAAGTAATATAACATAACATCACGCCTTTTATCCCCGAAGGAGTAGGTAGAGGTGTACAATTGTACATTATGCCACTGTACAATAACTGTACAATACAATAAAAGTGTAATAGGTAGAGGGTGAGCCTATTGCCATATACCGGGCACAATTCCAGACTCCGTGCTACTTCTGTGATTTTTTTGAAAAACCCAGTAATACTTTGCCGGACCCGGAAATCGAACCCAAGACCCCTTGCCCGGCAGTCGCATTTGCGACCACTCGGCTAATGAGGCAGTCTGTATGAGTGTGTTAGTATGAAGGTTTTATTAGGTATAGTACAAACGTTTCAAAATACCTCTAGATTAGTCATAAACTTAGTAGGCATTCAAACCACTATTTATAAAAAAGAAATTAGAGTAAGATTAGAAGCCAGCATACTGACCCAGTAACAGAAAAGAGGATTAGCCCCATAGTTATTTGGGGCATAAATTCCTTAAAAAACAAAAACTATATTCAGAAATTTCCTTCACTATAGGAAAGCAGCTATAGCAGAACAACATAAATATCACTGGTAGCCTGGTAGGTATTCTTTCTACACTCACAAAGAAACGGAGTTACCAGCATTATTTTTTTCTTGATAGATATTTTCTGATACAAGTATTTTATTAAAAGGTAACATATGTCGTATAAAAGGCGATTTAGTTTTCTTTAAAATGAAAGTATTTTGTTGTAAAAATATGAATTTTGGGCCCGGCGCTCACTATAGGCATTGACAAGGAAAAGCATCTTACATGCAAGCGGACACTGTCGGAAACTATGCTTTAGCATGCGGATATGGCGTACGTCCTGTAGCATGCCGCACCGCGCTGAAGCGTCTCAATATCGTATTCTTCGTCATAAGTCTCAAAGTTGTTACAAGCTAGTTGTCTGAGTTGTATTTAATAGAGGTAGTGGACTGGGATCTAGTGCTCATAGCAGCTCTTGCTGAAGAAGAAGAGAAATCTAATTAATCAAGCCGGTGGCGCGCGGCCGGATGATACCAAAGAATCCCGGAGCATCCTGAAGGATTCTCAATGCCGTCGATACAGCAGCCCTAAGCACGACCATGCACGGCAATTTCTACTTTATTGCCTTTATGTTAATCATCAACAGCATAAAAATGCCTACTGCTGAGCAAAGCCTCTTCTCACACGGAGAAGGTTTGAGCATTAATCCACCACGGTTGCTCAATGCGGGTCGGAGATTTCAAACTTATAATTAGAAATTATAAGTCCAGGTTTCCTTACGGTGTTTTCCTTCAACGTTTGTCAGTGGTGTCTAATAAAATAATTTTAGAAAGTACATATGACTCGGAAACTGCACGTTAAGGTGGATCCACACATTGCGAGGCATGCGCTCCGCACGGCACACAACGCATGCCTCGCCAAGTGTGGACCTGTATATTCGTGGCGAGGCATGCGCTCCGCACGCGCGAGGGCGAGCCAACGTATGTCGGCAAATGCTTCAAGATCAAAGTGCCTCAGTGCGAGCATTACGTTGGGTGTGGACGTAGCCGCGCATGCACGTTCGAGGCGTGCGCCGCGTACAATATCAACGCACGCCTCGACTGCGAAAATGAAACTTCGTTTACTCGGGCCAAACAGCGCGCAGCGCATGCTCGGGCCGATCCACTTTTTTCCCTTCTATAAGGTCCTAGATGAGAATTTTTTTTTTCAACTCAGCGACGGTTACATTTACTTCGTTCGCGATTATACGCCATACGTCTTCTCTTTTATTTTAATTAAAATAATGATTATGTTTAGGATTCCATAATAATCTATTACTTTCGTATAATAAAACTGCTTTTCTTAACATTTCTTTGTCGTTCATAATGCGCGCGTACATCCGCAGCGAGGCGGACACAACCATCCAAACGCAACGCACTGCTCGCAATGAGCCGGTCGCCACACAGCGCACACGCGCTGTGCGTTGTGCGTCGTGCGGAGCGCATGCCTTGCCAAGTCTGCGCGCCTACTTGCCTCGAGCATTTGCATCGCACGCGATGGCTCGACCCGAGCATATGTTGGTATAATTTGTCAACCAACACGCACGCCTCAAGCCGAGGCATGCGTTGTGCGCCGTGCGGAGCGCATGCTCGCAATGTGTGGATCCACCTTTGACTGCACGGTTGGTGCGGTAGCTGGGCAACCGGCTGCAGTGCAACGTGTCGCGGGTTCGATTCCCGCACGGAACAACACTTTGTGTGATCCACAAATTGTTGTTTCGGGTCTGGGTGTCATGTGTATGTGAACTTGTATGTTTGTAAACGCACCCACGACACAGGAGATAATCCTAGTGTGGGGCAACGTTTTTTTAAGAAAAAAAAATCACATTGGTACTTGCCGTTGGAAGATTTCGAACTGTGCTAGTTTTTCGCATTTAGAGGTTTATGACGCATTTCTCATGTATGAGAAATGCGTCATAAACCTCCGGGCCACCACGACCTTTATGTTAATGTATGTTGCTATTTGTCAGCTAAAATCCTCAGACGTGCCGGTGCCGATAGTGGGCGCCGGGCCTTAAAGTTATAGAGTGATCGATAGAATGCTAAAAAGCGATAGTGACTCCGTTTCTATACTCCCGAGTGTAGATCCGTAGAACGTATTTATATTTCCTACTCCATCAAAGACAAGCGACTCACTGTACATTTAATAGGTATTAATTACTCAACCTTCACCAAGTAGCATGTCAAACCACTAAAATCGAGTTAATTACATTGAATAGTAATTACGTGCATCGTAATATTATCTGATTATGTAGGGAACGCAAAGATAACGTAATTATTATTGTTGAGTGCAGCATACGTGCTCTATCAATTTAGCAATATTGACAGCGTACGATGTCTATCCATCAATCTGCCAGCCCTCTGACTGGTGAGGGTGATAAAACAAGCTCGACGCATGGGCTTTTGAGAGTAAACACAAAAATAATGTTTAGAAAAATAGTTTTGCTACGATTGCTTTAGAATTATTTTGGGCATGGCTTGTGTACTTTTTTATTTAACCACATATAATATGTATATGATAATGATTGCTTTTACGGTATCTATCCAGCAAGTAGGTAAGTATTTGCATTTTCATTATAGGACTTAAGGTTGGTTTCATAACTAATATGTAATTAGGCTTCCGTTAGGCTCTAAATATGCTTCAGTTTAAAGGATGTATGAATGGCCTTAGTTTAGTTGACCTGGAATAGCTATCACTTACTGTCTGACTTAATTGGGTACCTTCTTTCCTTAATCAAAAATAAATTATTTCGGCTGTGCAATACAATAAAATATTTAAAAATAATCATGCTTTCATTAATGTATTTTATGAGTATGACCAACTTAATTTTAGTATTTTTTCCAGCAAATTTTTAAGAAAGAAGTATGCGGTTTGCTCTGACAAAAACGTTACGTCACAGTACACAATCTCGTACAAAATTCATAGAAGACTGTCGTTTTTGATAGTTCGAAAAAAATATTGAATTTGACTAGCAAAGAGTATAATAAGTAGTAGTTTGACTAGTTAGCAAGTACCCAATTATTTCACATAAGGATAGATTTTATCGATCTTAATAAGAAATATTATCCACTGAAATTTGTAACTTTACCAATGTGTCTAATTAGCTGGCACGGATTATCGATTCTAAGAATATTCTTTAGGTGTTTTAAATACTCAATAGATAGCTACTGACGTGTATATCAAAACTCGAAAATAATGAACGAAGAGTTTCTAATAGCTACGTAGGTAATTCTAGTCATTAGAGCACCTTAATTATTTATGACAGGATAGACTTAAAAGCTCTCCTCTTAATATTGAACGATATTGATAAGTCCTAAAATGTTTAGACCTCATTTATTTACTGGTCCGTTCTCTGTTTCAAAAGTGAATAAATCAGCTACAGCTTCAGGATAAAGTAATATTATTTCTGAGGGTTATAGAAAGAGTTGTTTAACTGCTTGAATGCACCGATAAGAGATACGATAGAAAATACATTTGTCGCGTGGATCCGCGTTTTAAACACACGAAAGGTTTAATTGCAGTATATCAAAAAGCATACATATATAAGATAGGCTCGTTGATTGAAGAATTTGGAGACACAAAACAGGAGATAGATATTTACAAAAATTATTCATTGAAAATGTTTTCAGTAGGTGTAAATTAGATATAAATTATGTATAATTACACGTTATTGAATTTTAATCAAAAACTCATATGACACGAGGTGGCATTTCAAAGTATTTTATTTTAAAACAACAATGCCATGTTATTACAAACCAGCGCTAGGTGGTTCACAAAGAGCTTAGAATTTTTAATTTCAAATTCTCTGGTCGTCCTGCACCCGAGTGAAAACGTGTTTATATGTAAAAGTATCGTATGAAATAAAAAAGCCTACATAGAAGCTGCATTTCTCCGTAGATAATCTCCGCTGTGTGAAACTCATTTCAAACTAGGTAATTAAAATCCTTTAGACTTTAGACGAAACGAACTCCTAAGAGTTTCAATTGTAGATCGTATTTAACTCTGGAAATAATGTATTTTAAGCTTTGCCTTGGTCTAGGAATTTGTCTATTTTCATTAATATTTTTGTAGGTATTAAAATATTAGTAGTATTATCTATTGGTCCTTTTTTTGAGGGGGGAAAATCATCCAATGGCTTCTTCAGACTCTTACTGACTAAAACCACCCCGTTTCTACTCCTGCTCTTCGAGCCGGAGCCCGAGCAACCCATTAGGCCTTCCGCGGCGGTATTATAGGTCCTTACAAGATATAATCCTAAAAACACACACCAGATATGTTTCTCAAGCGCTAAGTGAAGACACGTTTATAGCTATTGTCACGTTTTTTTTTATATTTGAACCACTATATCGCCTGGTGGTAAGTGATGTTGGAAGATGGAGTACGTCGTTCCATAAGCAACCTATTCACTCGGGCATACATACCGTGATTCTATGATATCGTAAAATAATTTTGCAGTTTCACGCTTCTACACAACAATAAGACAGAAATAATCTGAAGCATCATTAGCGTTAAACGAAATAAAAATCTCAAATAGTCAATCATCCGTTGCATCATATCTGGCACGCAACATCTACCCTTCTAATACGCGTGTCTATACAACTTACGTCAAAATACACCAGTGCGTCATCACTCAAAGGAGATTAAACATTTTCCGCTCCAGAGTTATTGCAGCATTCAATAATTGGGTGCATGGGCATGGGGAGCCATGGCGGGGATGTCTAGTCGCTCGTCTAGACACCACATTTATAAATAAAGAGAAATGTCAAAAACAAAACGCAAAGTTCGAACACCAGCCATGTTGACGCACCCTCACAAATGTTCTTTTCCTGTAAAACTTCGTCGAAAATAAAAATGGTATCGTAACAAATCAACGCCAACGTCATACGTTTTATTTCGTCTTATTCTCATTTTTACTCCAAAATGGAATATATTTAATGGACTTATAGAGTCGAGAGTTTCGAAGTTTTATTCAATTTGCGCTGAAAAGTGTCCAAAGTCATCTCAGTTATCAGTCACCATTCGGTGGCTCTTTAGTTCAGACGAAAACTGACGGCGACGTTTTAAATGTTGTTACTATTGATTCCCTTGCGAATTGCTATGAAACCAGTTCCTAGTTTATTTCTAACTTCTACGTTTTGAATTTATTTAGATTAGTGAATATCTCAGTAGCTAATTATTACCAGAATCATCCACCTCTTGTTTGTCTGACGTGGAGACGAAATAATTACTTTATAAACATCGTATTTTGCAACCATACAAGTACACAAACAGATGAGTACAGAATATCTACAACAATATCTCAATTTAATGTAAAAGTGTAAGTATATTTATAAGTAATTACCAATCTAACCTACTCATTAAAACTTTAATATAAATTCTTCGTGGGTTTTCCAATGATGTACAAAGTATCTTAAAACTTTGAAGCCGATTTCTCGGATGAATTTCAAATTTTCCTCTGAATAAGCGCTGTGGTTTATATACTTGTACATTTATAGCATTATACCTCTACATAATATACTTATATTATATCAAGTATTAATAAGAACGTTTAGTCATTTCAGACAATCAGGTTAATAGCAAGAAACGATTATTTTATTGTGTAACAGGAGACAAACACAGGATATTTGGACAGCCGCGACACCAAAGGATTTGGAGCGATCAACGTTATCCAACCACAACACAGTGAAATAATGGATTTAAAGTTAACTGTCTAACAAATAAATGACTGATGGATCACCCAATGACTAGCACCACCCTAATCAAGTTACCCAAATAAGTCCAACATAAAAAGCAAAAAAAAAAACATATTTTAATTTACTCTTACAAAGGTAGCCCCATGTATGATGTACAGTGCTATAAATTATCGTAAACCCAACGTGGTTGGGACTTATATTAATCTAATCGAGCTGTTGTTTGTCCGGTGGGCTCGCCCGGACAAACAGAGGGTTTGGGGATTATGACGTTACTCTAATTGACACCGTTATTTGGGTTGAAAACCTAAACAACGCACCCCTGTTGCGTGATGATGCATCTTGATTAGAATTTGTATTGGATAAACCCGAGCCGTTGAGTGTATTACGAAAATTGGCGGAGTTTGTACAGGACAGGTGTTAAATCAAGATTATAATGTGTCCATTTTGGTTATGTGTTACTTGCAGAGTTACTGACAGGGATATGAGGGTGATGTGGATATTTTTGTGTGGAAAAATGTATTAACTTACCTAATTTACTTTATGACAATTTACACGTCGTGGTGGCCCGGAGGTTTAAGACGCCCACTTCTCATGCATGAGGGTGCGGGTTCGAAACCTACCAACGGCAAGTACCAATGTGACTTTTTCCGAGTTATATGTACTTTCTAAGATTATTTAGACACCACTGACAAACGGTGAAGGAAAAACATCGTGAGGAAACCTGAACTTATAATTTCTAATTATAAGTTTGAAATCGCCAACCCGCATTGAGCAAGCGTGGTGATTAATGCTCTAACCTTCTCCGTGTGAGAAGAGGCTTTGCTCAGCAGTGGACATTTATAGGCTGTTGATGATGATGATGATGATGAATTTACTTTATTGTAAAAAAATCTCACTGACATAGCTTGTAAATTTGCAGTCACCAGGGCCAGTTTAGAACTAAAGGAGTAAAATTATGAACCTGTTCTTTAAATGAATGATGTTAATGAATTAAATATTTGCAGCGAAAGTTTTTTTTAATAGCTAATCTGGGATTTGAAATCTAAATAATGGTCTCGTTTAAGACAATTTCATAGTGGATTATTATTCACCTCTTTGAAACAGGTCACATTTTTGTCATAAAAGAAAATTAATTACTTGAAACAAAAGTTTAGTCTTATTTTAATTAATAGCTTTGGCCTACTTATCTAACCCTTATAATTTATATGTGCGCCCCACATTTTCTGAATCCAAATTTATAATTGGGAAGATTTATTACTAAGTTTACATTCATACATCACATACGACACCACAAATCTCACATTACACACACACGCATTAGTTCCTATTGTGCGCCCTTGTACCAGGCCCGCATGACGCAAAGGAGAGTCACCGTGACCGCGCGTTTATCAACATCGGTACGTCGGCAATATTCGTACACATTCGTGCCCTCACGAATTGGACGCAGATGGTCAAGCAATTGACCGGATCGTTCCTATGAACAAAATCTCACCTAATGCTCAAATATTGCCCCGGACAGATGTTCGGTAGTTTCCTATTGGTAAATGTCGGTAAGTTTGTTTAAGTAACGCTAACCCAGTTACTGATAACATTAAGCCAGATAAAATAGTAGTTGGGTTTTATGCAGCTTGTAACAATTTATAGAACTTTAAGCTGCGGCGATAAATGAAAATATTTAAGAAAAAACTTGATGCAAAACTTTATAAGAAAGATTGAAGCTTGCAGAAAACTATAGCGTTGTTGAGGTTAAAGTTTCAGGATAGCCTTCCGCTCTGCTCTGGAAAGTTATCTCGATACAGTTTTTCGAGCACAATCGTTAAAGAATATAGAAATCATTATAAAGGTGAACCAGAAATAACACTTTGCTTTAAAACTGTACTGCATATAACTATATAACTATTTTCTTAAATTCAATTTTTTTAAAGATTTTAGCTTACTTTAATGCATTTCATTACAATCATTTACAACTATCAAATTATACGTTGATAGTCACCATTAGAAAAAGTGCCTTGTTTATACCAGTTAAATCACGTTTCCTTTTAATTACTCATATATTACTCATAACATAAATAACAAGTCCATTCAACCGTAACATTGTTACTAAGATCCTGACAACAGTTTACAACCACACCCGTCGCTAACCGTCCCTCATCGCGATACCCATCGAATAACAGATCAAAAATCCTTTCATAGAACCCTTGGACCTTATTACACACATATATGACAATCAGTAACAACCCAATCCGTATCTAATCGTTACACGCTTTATATTGCTTTGAATGGCCTTTGACATGCTCAGTAATCCACACACAATACGATTTCATTTCCAAGTTTGCCCACTATGAATATAACATGGCCTTACTACCGAAAATATTAAGCAATACAACAGTTGTAAATGTTGAACGCAATTGAATATATCGGTCCGTGTTAGTGCCTATAAAGTCATGTCACGATTCGGAATTGGGATTTTTGGCAATGCTTGTTAGTTATTATTGTAATAAAGTTTGAGTTAGAAATTAATAAATTTATAAGATGTGTAATGTGTATAGTCAAAACATAAGAAGTTACAAATTATTTTTGTTGTCTAAATGCTTGCTTGTGTTGTGGTTGCATTTTAATCTACTATTTTATCCACCCGTGTAAATTTGCTGGTAAATGTGGTTCGAACGTTATGTAAAATTTGAAATGAAGAACTCAACTTCACCGATATGAAAGTTTCTCTTGAATCATATACTTATATTTAAATTGTTTAAAGGTAAAAGAAGTGTTGTCCATTATTCCTTAAATAATAAAACGTCTTAGCGGTCATATTTCTGATCTCAATGCCTATCCATGTATGCAAACTATTTATAATGTAGAACCAACAAAATGATAGCTGTTCCATGCGTTTTGGTCGACTAGTTCCGAATTTTCTACGAAACTGAGATTTTTTCGCTCTTTTGAAGTTGATGTTTTGTTCCTGGTTTTTGTTGAAATATTACAGTACGAATGAATGTGATCAAAGTTGATTCAAAAAGTTTATTCGAGTGTCGGCTAACTCAGCATAAAGCGTGACAAATAAAGTATTTACATTTGCGGACTGAACTGTATTTTTTATTTCACTTAGATGCCTACAAATTGTGACAGCGTTCATACAAATATACCAAAACGGTGCTCTTGTAAATAAATTATGTAAATCTAAGGCATTCTCGTGAGCATTTCATGTTTCGTAATGAATCCTTTCCACATAAAACCTACGTGCTCTTTAACTAAAGTGAGTAATAAAACATGAGCCACATTTTTTTCCCGAAAATATGAGAAAAAAGGAGAAAGTACGCACACACAAGGTCCTTTGGGATGTAGTTTGATGGGGTCACGTGCGGAAAAATTTTTACGGTATTTAGCAAAGGGCAGCTTTCATGATTTTTACTCAAATTGAATTATATGACGCAGGAGTGCCTACTTGACGCTCGAAGGCTCTTCATGGTGACAATGGTCATCGTAAAAATTAGGGAATGGTACTCGATTGTTTTTGTAAATTCAAAATTGTTTGAATGGTATCTAAGGTCCATTCTATTATTGTATTATTAAGAACGTCTCTCTGGAGTCTGGTAGATGTTTACACCGTGATACGGACATGTCCAAATAGAATTTGATTGTTACATCCACAATGAGTTTCGGCGCAATTTATTTTTACAACGCAACAATCTTGCCACTAAGGTACGAAACGAAATGTAAAAGTTTACAACCCCTTTATTTGGCACGTAATAAAGTTTTACGATATAGCATTTACTTAACGTATAAGTTGACCCTATCGTGAACCCCGGTTACGAAAGTTTATAATTTAATTATAACACCCTCAGGAGCCGTTAGACAGTGCTCTGCATTTCAAACGTGGATTTCGGACTTCTGCCGGATATAAGGTAGGATTGTTCAAAACTCTAAAACAGTAACGTTTTGAATCCATTCGTTTACCTGATTGCTGAAGTTATTAACTTTGCAGAAGGTATTAATAAAGTTTCGACTTTATCATTTCTTAGAATTAATATAATGTGTAGAGGTAGAATGTTTTCGTAGAATGTCAGGTTCTAACGCAAATTAGGTATATGAACATTGCTTGGAATGGTCATGAATGGCCTAGACGTTCGAAAAATAAATATAGGTACCCTAATCTTTACTACAAAAAACATTTTTAGCGCATTAGGAAATATTTAAATCGAGAAAATATTTAGTACAAATATTTAATTCAAACAATATTTTTGAACTTCAAAGTAGCATCGGACGGTTTTGCTTATTTAAACGAAAAATGTTAATGTAGAGAGGTAGCATCTAACATGCATCCTCTTTGAAATGCATTTCTGCTAAAAATTGTGGAGTACTTAAAGTAATTCCTTTGAGTGCCATGAATCTTGCAAAGAGAACACTTTTCTAGCGCATAAATTAGCTTAAACTCAGTAAGCATTATCATTTAATAAATTGTTCAAATTAAAGTGATATTTAAACTTCCATGTAAATATGGATATTATTATTTTTATAACTCGTGTTTCCAATGCACTGATTCCTATAATCATGACTACAGTCGGTAGACTTAAATTAATTCTTCTCATCTCACGTGGCCCTCTATTTCAATTTTCCACTTTTCTAGGTAATAAAATGTAATATTCAATGAGAATTAATTCTTTACATTCATTACATACTAGCGATTACATTGGAATCGCTAGTATGTTGTTTTTTAACACTGTATGATGTTTACGTCTATCACTCTTTAGGCAGAGATAAACACATCAGTTAGGGTTGCCAAACGTAACTTACTTAAGACCGTTGGGCAAGTGTTAGGGCTGCACGCAAATAGTCACATTCACTCTCGCTTTGGCCACACAGCTGAGCCACAGAAGGGAGGAATGTTTTATTGTACTGCCGACGCCACTACGTGTAAGACACGTTGTTCCAGAAGTTTCATTCTGTAACAGCTCTGGAAACTTAGAAAAAGTTACTAAGTTTCCTTTCTGTGGTATATCATGTTAGATAAGCCTTGTAAAATAGTTTTTTTTTTATAAAATGATACCTTGTAGAACGTCTACTTACTTACTTAAATAAGGGCCAAATTAAAAGTAGGTACCCTTAATCGACGACCATACATGAAAAGATTGATGACTGTTGATAAAGCGAAAGAGGTATATGAGAATCAGACATAGGCGTTCCATAATCTGTGCCTACCCCCAAAGGAGATAGGCGTGAAGTTATATTTGCATAGATGTAACCTCTACGTACCTACTAAGAAATAAATTAAAAATATAACTTCTTTAACGCAAGTTTATTAAATATCAGTTTGTAACATAAACTTTTGTGGTACAACCACACATTTTAGGTGAGTTTTCCACCTATAGCTCTGTATCTAAACACATCACAGTGTTCATACACAGTGCATTAGCCAGTAAACTCGCTAAATAACCAGCCATTTTAGTATAACACAGGATGCGGCGTGTTAGAACTTTGAATACGCGTACAACATGAAACGCATTGTAAGCACTTATGGTGCATTAGAAGACGAAGTTATTAGTGCCTATAAAGTGTTCGCCCTGTTCGCCTAATGGAAAACGTCTGCATGCGGTAGATGTGCGTTATTGCTATTTGTAATTGTTCAGGAGTTTGGCAGATAAATAGAGGTAAGATCATTGTGTCGGACGGTAGGTATTAAGGCAGTGGCTGTTGTTGCTTTTGTGTTGATAGACATTTGTTTTTACTTTTGTTATTAAGTAAAGAAAAAACAACAAAATATATCTTTGTCCCTATAAAATATTCTCGATTTCTTTAAAAAAAATAATGTACTTAATATTTTTATTTATATGTTTAGCTTTAATAGACCTCTAATACCTATAATAAAGTGTTTTATACCTCTATCATATATATCTACAACAATAAAAATATTTAAAACACAATACCTTCAGTAGGACATAAAAATTATACAACCCTGTAATAACATTACAATTTTCAAAGCAATATTTAATTTTATGGTGTGGAAAAAGCGCTCCCCAACAGGGGTCCCTTAGACAATGGTATGAATTGTAATGCGGAGATACCATCTTAGAAGAAAATTCTCATCTATGGCATAGAGTTGGGTTTGAGCAACATTTTTTTTTTATAATAGCTAGTGTTGTTCGTCGAGGCGTTTTTATTAACGTTATTTATGAAGGATCTTTTTGGTTGCGATTATATTAAAGTACCTTTTTTATTACGTTTATTTAGTAAATTAGGGTGGTAGGTGGTAGCGTTGTATTTACTTTGGTTTATTTAGTACGAATGTTCAATTGTTCTTACCGGGCTAAGTATAAGAAGTATTCTTGTGGTACCTATTCTGAATTTTTGTTTACTACATTTTTAGTACCTACTTGTTGTGTGAAATGGTAAGTAATATACATATATAACTTCACGCCTGTCTTCCATGGGGGTAGGCATAGACTATGAAATGCCAATTGCTACTGTAGTGTCTATTAGGTTTATCGAGATAAATAAAACTAATGCACTAACGTTATAAAGTCTATATATTAAAATAAGAAATAAATATACAATAATGAGATCAAATAAAGTTACGGTTATACAAAACGAGAAGAGAACAATAATTTCGATGCGCGCGCGATCGCTAGCCGTGGCGGACTGTGTGGGCGAGCGAGGGGGCGCGTGCGGGTCGAGCGCGGGGAGGCGACGGCGACGACAGCGCTCGATGTGTCGAGCGGGCGGCTCCGCGAACACCCGAGGCGTCCGAGTGCATCAACGCGGGCCGGGGCTCCGCTAGCGGCCGGGCCGTGTGTAGGTATAGCTAAGGGTGTGTACAAGCGTGCGGAAGCATAAGGCCGTGTACAAATGTTGTAAAGTATTAAGTATTATGGTATGAATGTGAGTGTATGTGTATGTATGTTTTATGTAAGTATTTGTTATGTATATTATCTTGTACCTTAGCTATATCCTACACTACCATTCTTACATACCTCTTTCGCTTCATCAACAGTCATCAATCTTTTCAAGCATGCTCTTCGGTTCAGTACTTTTAATTTGGCCCTTGTTTGATAAAGTAACTATACAATTAATATATATATATATTATATATGGACACAACGGTCAGTTAATGGACTACGCTTTTATAAATCTAAAGAGGGGCGTTTATGCCTACCATGGGATAATGGAAAATTATTTTTGAATGTAAAACGTACCTTATTTTTCATTTTGTGGCTTTTAAGTGTTTTCTAACGAAATGTAAGTAGTATATTTAATAAATGGATACGTAATTTGGGTTGGGTATAGATGGTATGGATAAAATTGGTTCTCTATAGATATGACATTACATTTAGTGTCGAGGTTTATAGAGTTTTTACATCTTATCTGACTAATCCTACTAATATTATAAATGTGAAAGTTTGTGTGTGTGTGTGTGTGTGTGTGTGTGTGTGTGTGTGTGTTACTCTTTCACGTAAAAACGGCTGAAGGGATCGGGATCAAATTTGGAACAGGGGTAGATTATGATCTCGAATAACACATAGACTACATTTTATGCCACGGGATCGCGGGCGAAGCCGCTGGTTAATATTTAAGTTCGAAATAGCCTATCAATGATTCTAATTAGGGGTCATATAAAAGTAAGTAATATGTAAATACACCTTTGATGATAATTTTCATTAAATTAATGAATGTGCTTCTCTTCCCTACTCTTTTAAGGGAAGAGAAGCGCTGGGTGAAGGAAAAAGTCGTGGCTCCGCATTATTCGGGAGTGGACTGGTATCAGCTCTGTGGAACAACTTTTCCGCCTGGCCAATGACAAGGACCAATTCAAAAAGTTGACGGTCAACCTTCAGAAATGAACTGGCATCATAAGAAGAAGAAGAATGAAGGTGCTCTTCGTACTATTTCTTACAAAGATGTAAACTACTTACATTTTTAATAATTAAATTATCGAACAAAAATGTATCTTTGATCGAAATGTCATTAGGATCAGAACCCTTATACGCTACATATTTTCCTGTAAAGGTATTAGAATCAGCAGAACGCATATCTTGAATCAGACTTACGCCTACTGGAAAAACAACATCCAAAAAAAGGTGTTGAAAAATCAATCCACTCATTCTATCAACATGATTCATTGTGGACGTGGACAGTCACAGTATTTATCAAAACTGGGGACCCTTTTACAACAATTAGCAGCCCCAACTTAGCCATACATAAATTCAAACCCCCAAATTCGTGCTAATATTTTGAGTGCGCCACGTGCATCGATTGGTCACGCAGAACAAACTTCATTGGTAATGGACGAGTGACCCTTACGTACCGCACTTCAAACTGTACAAAACCATCACCATCATAGCCTCGGTTTGTATGATCTGTTCGCATATTCAAGGGTCATTTTATAGTGGTTATGTATATTTTCATGTGTAGCTGTGTGTGTTACGCACTGTCCCTGACCTCCCTTTTGTATTATGTCCATAGATACTTCCATCTTGCTTTATTCAGTTAGGTTCTGTTGACACTCGCACACTAACATAATGCAGTTGGTATTTCGCAAAGTTAATTTTTTTAAGTATAACGGTTCACAGCTTAAACATAATTAATTATGAGATTTAAATATAAGGAAATATAATGAATGTCTTTTATTATGAAAAATTCTAGTGCTTTGTTAATGTTTTTACACAATCGAGGAAAGATTAATGTAGGAACATTAAAAAAAACGCGTGAGCGAACGCTCATACCTATGCATGGGAGACATAATTATGCCATGATTGAATTATTACTATTCATTGGGAGGATTCAGTTGCTCAATCTGAAAAATAGCTACAAGGTATATAAAGGTTTTACAAAAACGAAATAAAAATACTTAAGGTAGTTGAATCGTTTAAGCACGTCAAATTTATGTCATGCAACACCTTAAATAAAAAAAAAACAATAGTTACACTAGCCTATACGTGTTCTGATGAACTTATGAAGATCATAGTCACACAAAACAGTCTCGATTGCTTATAACAGCCTCATGGCACCCCAACCCTCAGTATTGCCAATTAATTAATTAACTGAGTCCAATGGACCGGCGGATTTCGGAATGACTATCAAATTCATTTACCGAAATTGATGATTGACTTTAATATTTATTAATGTGATACTGAAGGTACTTAGATGCAGTATTTTGGTGAGCGAATGTAAGCCGTATTGTTTCGTATCGATATCAATCAATGTGATTGAGATGGAACGTCGTATTGTTTTTACGAATTTTTATTTCTAGTAGTATGACGAAATATAGCTAGGTAGGTAATATAAATACGATAGTCGACGGGTAGTCAAATTCAATACTTTTATTGAAATGTCAAAAACGATACTTTTCTATGAATTTTGTATTGGATTACAACTAACAACAGCATACAAAAGTAGGTAGGTAAATTGTCAAATCAATGGATAAGAGTATGATTATTTTTTAATTATTTATTACATTGAAAAGTTGAAACAATTTATTTTAAACCTAGGAAACTAGCCAATCACCATAATCTCACTTATCTGTCATTTGTCAAAACATTTGAGAAAAACTGTATGGCACTCCCGTGATAAAGGACAGAATACATTTGTCTATTGTTTAAAATGTCATGATTAAAACTGATTGGTTTAAAATAAACATAATATGTGATTACGAAGAGACGTTTAGAGTTACACATTTAAACTATCTGTGTAAATACCTTAAAGTTAAAAAGTTAAGTTTCCTTAACGTAAGTACTTATAAAAAAATCAAGAGGCAAATCGTTAAAGGGGCAACTTATTGAATTTTTATTTCGAGTTAATAAAATTTTTCAGAGGTTTTTATGGTCGTCTAATAACCTAAGTACTAATAATGTAACAATAAAACTACAAAATAATTATGATATGTTTACAATAACATACTCTTTTTTTATGCTAATCCTATTACTTCAAGTAAAATAATAAGGAGATCTTTACAATAAAAGAAAAATAATACCTTTATCTGATCAAGAGATTCTATTCTCAGAGCTTTGTGCTATAAATAAGTTATGTAGGTATCCCTAATTTAAGTGTGGGAGAGCCATGCTTCGGCACGATTGGGCCGACTCGACCGCCCGGTTAACGCACCTGTAACGCTTCTGGTGTTCCAGGTGTCCATGGGCGACGCCGATTGCTTACCATCAGGTGATCCGTTTGCTCGTTTACCAGCTTATGCTATAAAAAAAAGATAGTGATGGATGAAAAATCTTTTAATTTTTCTAGTTAACATCACTAACCTACCAGCCTTTATTTGCGAATTGTGCTTACACTGCTGACGTCCGTTTTTCCGTCAGTTTTGTCAACTATAAAACATTTTCGCCGACAACCGCACTCACACACCAAAATACAATGCAAGCGTTGTTCCACGTCGAAGCTGCGGGTTGCCGGAGCTCCGGCTCGAAGTGTAGGATTCGGAACGGGGTTGTTTTTAGTCAGTAAGAGCTCACCCGTCTCGCCTCACCCGAGCTAGAGAAGTCATTGGATGATTTTCCCGCCTCAAAAAAGCCGATTTTCTGTGAGGTCGTGGTATCACTCCGGTCGAACCGACTCATACGCGCTCAACCATGACGCTCCCACACATCATCACATTACCATCAATCTGATTCCACCCACTATTAAAGGTACGATACGTATCTTCACCCCCGCCTCTTACAAATTATGGAAGTAAGTACCTCATCAAACTACTACAATGTGTCAATTTTCGTAATTGGTATTTCGACTTCAGGTATCTAAACGATCGAGTTGAAAATCTAACTCAAAGAAATTTCCCACTGTATTATAGAGGTAAATAAAATAAAATAAAATTCATTTATTTCAGGCACATGCCCATAGAAAATTATACACAGAAAATAGAAATTACAAAGTACAAATTACAAAAATTATTATTAATAGGAATTACAAATTATTAATTAATTAATTACATTACATGTCACAAATGTCAAACTTGCAGCAGTCATACACAGCCTGGACAATGATATTGTTAGTATTTCGTATTCGGTTCATGAAGGAGGCAGCCCGTTTTCTCATCACTGCATAAAAGTCATCTACCCTATTCTCGGCAAACATACCAGATGCACTACACCTCCACGGTAGGTTGAGATAATGAAATGATTTTGAATGTCACTGAATGTAATGTAAGTATTTTATAATTAGTTAGGTAAAACTAACATGTCATGGCTAAGACTGACACCTTGTTTTCTTGGGTTTCTGAACAAGTATAAAAAGATAAACGAGATGTTTATCTTTCGTGGAGTCAGGATAAAGTATTTATTAAGGGGCATCAGGTAGGAGTCCTGTGTTGAAGGCCCGGTCTACTGGGACGGGCCGCATGAGCCATTGTTTCTACGATAAACCCTTAAAAAAACACAGTTTTCATTTATGCTGGAATAGATGTATAGATGTTTAAACAACAAGTTTTACTAATCTGTGAAACTTTTTTACCTTTTTGTTTTAACTACCCCATTGATCAAGCGTTCGCGAGGCTACCGAGCCGGGGTTTCGGGATCAATTTACTTCAGTATCTGGATCAGGCTATTTTGGGCCTGGGCCTGGTGTAGCCTCCGACTTACGTATTACTGTAACAAAAGTATATGTTAGATTGTGGTAAAACCTCTGTCTATCCCGTTAGAGATTTGAATACATTATTCATATAATGTCTTTCTTATATACTTTCATTATTTCTTTATAAATACCTGATGTATTACGTCTTTTCTCGGAACAACTCGCTCGTTATTTTGTGTAGTATCGATGGCTCTTCAAACTATTTCTAAGAACTTCGTTAGTTTAAATACGTTCTGATTTTTACTGAAAAAGGATTTACCTATATTAATCTTGTAAAGCGAATAATGTATACGAGAATTAAGTATTTCCATGTGAAAATATGGTATATCATTAGTTTTCAGTCCAGATTAAATTACCTAACAAAATAAGTAAGTTGTAAAATCTAAGTGATTATTTACTGGAATAGATTTTAAATTTTACCACTTCGTAATGAAATTGAAAATATGCTAGCCAGATTGGAATACACCGATGTGCAGCTGTCTGTACAGTGTACATACTACACGTACCATTTGAACATGAAAAAGTAACATTTGACCTGCAATCCAACCATCCGTTCAACTTTTACAGCCCCATATATACTTGGGAACATCCCCATAAGTTTACCCCTAACCACTGCTCCTAATAACGTTCTAAGCACAAGCAAGCTGCGTCCAGAGGTGAATGACCCCGTCTCTCGGGACACCTGCTGATGTTATTGACAACAAAACCAGAGACAAAAATGTGTTGTTTCTTTTATTTCCCGCTCGACAAGGGAGCGAGATTATTCCTTTGAGCCTCTCTCTGCAATGGTATTGTTATAAATGTGTTGCAAGGCAATATCACAATTCGTGTTAAATAAAGGTAACAAAACATAATGTAACAGTTCAACATAAAGGTTTTAATAAAAATATTTATATAAAAAAATAATCATCTTTTTTTAACAGAAATAAAATCTGTTACGCTATGATAAATTCAAAATTCGAACATTTCCAAATGCGATTGCAGATGCAGCGGCGGGCGAATTCGATATTTCAATTCGAAAATTGGAGCGAAGTGAGCGTGAAAATCTTTCAACTTAAAAATTGAGTAGATAAATTCTGCTCAAAATTAGTTTTTATTACAAACTCAACACTTTTAAATGTAAAGAATCGTATACCAAGAAAATCTCTTTGCAATATTGTGGTAATGCAGTGTATTATTTCGTATTATACTTCAATTTTATTTTATGTTGATCCCGAGCTTCCAAAAATGGCTGCTAAGGGAACAGTAAAGCCGCAGCTTACATCGCGTTTTACTAACCTGGCTTTTCGAACATAAAGAATTCATGGCAAAGAGAATTTTTGAGGTAAGACACACTTGTTTGTGAATTTTATTTTTGTGCGACTCCAGTACATTTTATTCTCCGTTTGATATGTTACTGCAAAGAGTGCTTTTATCATGCTTTCAAATTCATTTTATGTACTTTTATAATACTTGTATGTAATTTGGACGCGCGGATTGTTTTTGAAACAAATTCTGTTTTCATACAAGCAAATTTTTATTCCTGTGTTTTACTTGGTGTTATCAAATTGCACTGTTTTTACATTGGATACCGCTATATTATGGACTAGCGACCCGCCCCGGCTCCGCACGGGTGCAATATGCATGTATTATACATATAAACCTTCCTTAAAAATCATTCTATCTATTAAAAAAATCGCATTAAAATCCGTTGCTTAGTTTTAAAGATCTAAGCATACTTACATAGGGACAGACAGACGGCGGATAGCGACTTTATTTTATACTATGTAGTGAAGTATAATGATTAATATTATTATTAATATTAATATTAATATTAATATTAATATTATTTATTTTTATGATATTTTAAATATTTACATAATCTTAAACTCATAATCGCAATCACCAATATCTAATTTGAAATAACATAAGAGTCACAATGAATAATGACTACCTATAGCTATTCACTCTTGTACATTTTCGTGACTACATTCTTTATTCCTTTGCAGCCGCAGTATCTATATACGTATCTACTTGGAATCTATCTGCGCGCTTTGTAAACAACTTTACAAGTCGACGCCATCCATTCACAAGAAAATAGGACGGTGCATGACATTATTTCATGGAAGTTCAAAAAAGAAGTAGCTCAAACTTAAAAGGTGAGTAGTTACCTACTAGTATTAAATATAGGTACAGGCGTAGACCTAGACCTAGATTATTTTGTAGTGGAAAATCTTTTAGAGAATTTTGACATTTTATCGTAGCTTGAAGTCCTAATGGGCGCCTAGGTAGGTTCATACCATGCCTATTCCTAATTATTGTTACTATTGTCTCACAATATTTTTGATAAAACGACTTTACTAATTATGGACGTGTTCCATAAGATAAAATGTTGTTGTGGATTTTAAAACTACATATGTAGGTTATCAATGACGAGGTGGTTGAAATTCAATCCTATGTTTGATACTAAGGGTAACCTAATAAAAATGTAAAAATATGACATTATAATATAGAACGAACCTATAAGTACTGTATTTAAAACTATGTGTAAATGCTTACCCCTTTTGGTACATTCGTGATGTTATGTGGAGTAAATACTTGTACACATTGCAAAGATTACAGCTCTATATAGAGGTAAATGTATAGTGACCCCATGTCGTAAAACTCGGACTTAGGGTAGTGAGGAAGTTGTTTTCCATCAGTATTCTCCTGTGTGTTAATAACGACACGTTGTAAACTATACTACAACAGTATATATAAAGGTCGATACTTTTTTGTACCTGTATCATTCTTTCCGATATTTTTCACTACTGATCTGTATAATTGGACTATTTGGGACTTTGTGTCACAATAATTTTCAGTTTATTGAATAGTTCAAACGGATTGCACCTTTATTTAATAATATTTTATTTTTGGCGCTTTTAACCTTATAGCCCACGTCAGCCCCATACCTTTTTATTTAACGAGTTCAGCAACTGTTTTAAAAACTTTACCTTTATAGCGAGCTACATTCATTTTGAATTAAACTACCTGGTATATACACGAGTCGCGGAGAACCTAACGGGTAACCGGGGCTCCGGCTCGACGTACAGGAGAAGGAACGGGGTGGTTTTTAGTCAGTAAGAGTGTGACTCTCCCTCCCGCTTCACCCAGGCGGGAGCAGTCATTCTATGATTTTCCCATTAAAACAAAAATTATATACACGAAGTACCTATACTAATAAAACATCGTGATTTTAAGGTAATTTTGATACACCTTTATTCTCTTAAAATACAAAAATCGTGTCACTGCTTGTAAAAAACAAAACCTATTTAAAATACATGAGACCAAGATACTCGTACATACCTCAGTCTTATTCCATTGGGCTCAAGTGTACAAGGGTAAAATAATCTTTGTAAGTTACATTTGTTAACCAAGAAATACTTAAATTGTCCTAGATTTAGTATGAAACAGGTTGAAATGGGTAGAACACGTAATGTTGGGACTTCGTTTATATTCATGCTTTACTTTTGCCTACCTGACACTAAGAGCTGCTCCTGGAATGGGAATGTAGGAGACAGATTTGTAGTGTTCGCTCCTTTTAGTTTAGTTACTTGTCAAGTTCGTGTGAAATAGTTCTTGTGTTTTAACATTATTACGCATCTTACTTGCAATTTTCTTTTAGGTACTGCATTCTATAAAGGTTAATTATTATTTTGTTAACCTTCTGCTAACCTAAATATTATTTTGTAATTACTGAGTGGTATAGATATTGGTATCTAACGATTTGTGTTACCATTTTCTATTATTGTTAGCTAGTGTAACATTACAGTATGGCATAAATAATTAAGTATGACGTCATAATATTATATAGGTATACCTTAAAAATAGTTCTAAAAGGTTTTCGTATAATCCTATTTCAGTTAAATTCTTGAGTACTTACAAACATCAAAAGAATGCGTAGTTTGAGTGCGTTTTAAAGAAAAACTGTCAATATCACATTTTATTACCCTACAATTCAAAGTACGTGTCGCAACTCGTAGACAAATCGCTAAACCCAAAAAATCAGAATAACTCAGGAAGTTGTAGGAATCGAACCGTAAAATCGAAAATGGCGGACGTCGTGGAACCCCTCGGTCGTTTGCCACTAAATCATATTCACTATAAAAGTCCCGATAAGACTATAAATATTCCTTATGCATTTATTGTGCTCCTGTAGTGCACACAAATCTTGCGATAGTGTTCCGACGAAGTGTGTGAATGTTGTATTATTTCTTCAAAAATGTTAGATAATAATTTAAACATTACATTTTTATTATTGTAATGGAATCTTGTATCATTTACGGTTAAATTCACATTGGTTGTTTACTTTAAGTCTTTTGGACTTCTAGGCAGGCAGACACATTAAACAAATCTGTACACATCTCCATTCCTCATCCTCCATGACCTCCACCAAAGTATAACGATTGGCAAAATATTTTACCAACAGTAAACACCTTCTTTATATGATCTGTGGTAAACACAGTCATACAATAGAATTATCAAAACATGCGCAACAAAGACATGAGATAATCAGCTCATAAATTCAAGTGATCTCACCTACCCTATAATAAATCCCATGTAAGATAAAACCCTTATTAGCATTCTCCCGTTTACGAGATTTCTCATAGTTGACTCAGTTGGCGGGCAATGTCATCGTCGGGAAGACCTATGAGTCACTGATTCATCTCGTTTGCCTAATCTGTCGCTTCTATATAGAAGTTAATTGGAAAATTGCTAGAATTTACACGGCTTTATAGCGTTGTAATGAGATGTATTTAAGGGGAATTATGTGCATGGATCAGATGACGTGATGCGTGTGGTCCTGTTTAAGTCTATACGTCTTTATGCAATGCTTACCTGACGGTGCATAATTGGATCAAATTGAGATTGAGCTCATGTGACAATGCTAGGAATAGACGATAGAGGTCTGTAAAGGATGCCTAGTGCCTCGTTAAGACAGCTAAGATAAAGCCAAACAAAACTAATTTATTTTATAAACATTCCAACAATTCTTAGAATATCTCATTCACGGAAATATTAAGAAAACAACAAACGGTTGTAAATTTAATAACAGGCGGTGTAAAGTGAGAAATTTCCAACTTGGTGGGATTCAAACATCCGCTTTTACTTAATTTATGACCGATTCGTTTTCGCTAATTAATTTCAACTCTTATCTAATAAGCTTAATTGGAGTTACAGAGTTTGTTCCCAATTCATCAGAGAGTTTAATATCACCACAGAGTTTCGTAAAAGGACTTTTGTGATAATTACAAAAATATTTTCCGTAGGTTTTGTGTTACGTCACGTCGTATTTTGTGATGAAGTTTCAAGTGTATACGTGTTCAGACTTGGTCGTTGCTTTATTTTCCAGAAAATGTAAAATATTTACATTATCGCTAACCTATTTGATGTATTACTTTATAATACAAAGCTATCTACCCCTATACCTCTAGAGGAAACAGTCAAATGTGAATTGGATACTTGTGAACTCAGAATTAGAATTATGGAAATGTGATTTTCCTTTTGATATGGAACTTAAAACACGATCGAAAAATGTGCATTTACATTGAAAATATGAGAAACTGATATTTATATCGAGATGGATAATGATTCATTTTGTCAATGCTGCCATGTACCTAAAACCAAGTTATTACAAAGGTAAATACCGAAGTCAGAAAATTTTGTGAATGATAAGTGCCTGCGGCATTAAGTCCACCTTATGAACACTTTGTGCATGAAGCTTTAATAAATAAATAAATAAGTGTATTAAAAAATAATGTTGAAATCCAATTATTCGACGAGGGTTACGATTTTTAATATGCAATCGTAGGACCCTTAGAATTTTCCAAGCTGAATGAAAGTAGCCAAGTGTGGAGCAAAGTTTTAATAAGCGATTCCGTGGATCATTATCTCTTAACTGTTCACCTTTTCTCGAAGTTTCTGTGACTTCAAGACTTCGAGATTCCGACGCCGAAGACGATTAGGTTCGTCGTAATGACCTAACTTAAACGTCAACACGACACGACCGAACGAACAATTATGGAGGCATTTGCTTAATTCTGTTTGTTTGGTTACAAAGTTTATTTAAAGTTCTAAAATGGAACTGTACGATTAGGGATACGCAGCCGTGAAATTATTGTGCAACCTCTTTTTGTCAATAATGCTTTTTATACCAAGGTCATCATCTGTCTGATCATTTGCTGACACAAAATCTTCGGTGTCAAGACTATGTTGGTCATTTTCTACCAATTAATCAACAGATAATAAAGTTATCTTAAACACGTAGTCTAAAAAACCTTCATAACCAGCAGGGTTGGCACGAAGACGTTATGTTATTATAACGTCAACCCATATCACGTGGTTGCTACGTAAGTGGGATATTTTATTATGACATCCCTTTGTATCCCTCGGAAGATAAATGCCCGTACAGTAAGTTAACTGAAGAAATGTTCGGACAGACACTAGACTGAAATGGAGTGGGTTAATTTAAATTTCAAAGTATTACATCTAATACTTTGAAATTTCCCAAAAAATAGACGAACATAAATACTATATTTATTGTATAACTGGCTTCTGCCAGCGGCTTTGCCTATGTTCCCAGGGGTAACAAGTAGCCTACGTGTTACTACAGACCATAATCTGTTCCAAATTTCATTTTGATCCCTTCAGCTGTTTTGCCGTGAAATAGTACCTATCAAATAAACATACAAAATATCGGATTTATAATATGAGTATGATAGAAGATTATAGAGGCAAAAGAAACAGCAAATTAATTTAGTGGTGAACCTATTGGCATTAATTAGTTTCTTAACACAAAAAGTTACAATCGAAAAATAATCTCTTTTTGCCATACATAGAAATGGCGATATTTTTTATAGTCGCTCTTTTGACATAAAAAACAAGAGTAGGATATTGTTCCAACATACCCAACTAAAATGTAACATTCTAAAACAACACTGCACAACATAGATACTCGTAAACGTAGAATAAAATAACATACAACAATTTTTCAACCATTCTAACCGTCATCACACACGGAAAATTTTTCGCATAGTTTGTCCACAAAGAAAAAAAATGTTGAAACTATTTCAACTTTCAACAAATTGTACTGTAGGCTCATACTGAATTATCTCTAGCAAAGAGAAAGAATAAACAAGACAAAAATACTATATAGGAACGAAACTCTTTCTTTGTCTCCCTTGGACCCAAGAGTTTTCATACTTTACAATTTAACACGATCAATCAATGAAACTTGTTATTAAAATGATGATATTTTTTACAATTATTTACACACATTAACATTAACATTGGATTGACAACAAATTAACATTGGATTCAGTTACCATTTTATAAATCTGCTGATACGTACACCCATAAATCACCAAGCGGTCACCGGTGACCGCTTTCCACTAATATTACATTACATTATAGACCTTATTTCTAATGTTTAGAGAATACTTTTGTATGACCAAATTTAGGGGATGGATATCAACGGGTTAAGTCATTAAGGTGCCCCCCGTGTTACAATAATACCTCCCTGACTAACGAGCATTCGCGTGTAATGTAACGTTACAGATCTGAGCATTACATCAGTGAAGGATGAAAATCGAGCACTACTTTGTGCACCTTGTAATGAAACAATGTATAATATCTTGATACAACTTGTAACATCAATGTGCTCCACTTCCCCCAGCTCCCCGCCCGCCCGCTTCGTCTGACATCTTGCTATGAAATGCTCAAAGTCGAATCAATATGTTACATTACACGCAAATGCTCGTTAGTCAAAGTCAAAGTCAAAGTCAAAATCATTTATTTCAATTAGGCCAGAATGGCACTTTTGAACGTCAAAATAAAATTAATATTAAAAGTGAAGCTATTTGCTCATTCCAAGGTGTAGATTCCTATGGAGAAGAACGAGCAAGAAACTCCAGAGGTTACTCTTTTTCAATCAGGTTCACAATACAATTTACTAGTTACATAGTTTTGCAGTTTGGATTGTGCGAGAACAATGTAACACCAAAATCCAGTCAAAGTGATCAAGAAAGAAAATAACCTTAAGAACAATAATACAGTCTGGAGCTGACCAGTCCCAGTTGACGGCGCCCGTTCACGAACATGACACGTACACCAGCACCGCCCAACTCAACCATATTGTAGGGAATCGAGCGATCCACTGCACGCGCCACCGCCAATGAGACCTTTGAGTGAGCATGACAACTCCAAGCTGACACAAATGACTTCTATTAATCTAATTTAATATTAAGTTAATTACAGGGCTCTCACATTTACATTGGTTATATAATTTAAAAAATATATACAATTTAGCAATATAGCTGTATTATTTACGATTTCATTAAAACAACAGTGTTTTTAGTTATCCTGTGGAGCCGGACTAGCCTGCATCCAAGCATTTTTATCCTCTATATATTCATTAAGTTTGTAATATGCTTGTCTACATAAAGTTTTCTTTATACATAATTTAAATTTGGATTCATTTAGTTGTTGTACATCGCCTGGTATCTTATTATAACATTTAACACAGAATCCCATGAACGATTTACTTACTTTCGCTAATCTCGAAATTGGCTGACTTAATCTATTCCCATGTCTAGTTTGATAGTGGTGTCTGTCAGACACTTTACCAAATAACTGTAGGTTTTTCCTAACATACATGATGTTTTCATAGATAAATTGACATGGAACGGTCATAATGTTGATCTCCTTAAACCTTTCTCTGAGAGATTCGCGACGACCTAGATTGTAGATAGCTCTGACGGCGCGCTTTTGTAAGATAAAAATAGATTCAATGTCAGCAGCGTGTCCCCACAGCAAAATGCCATACGACATAATGCTATGAAAGTAACTGAAATACACCAGTCTTGCCGTGTCAATGTCAGTTAACTGTCGTATCTTCCAGACAGCATAAGCTGCAGAGCTCAATCGTCCCGCTAATGATATAATGTGAGGACCCCATTGCAATTTGTCGTCTACAGTAATTCCCAGGAAAGTTGTCTCTTTTACAAACTCTAATTTCTCACCATTCAATAATATGTCACATTCGTTGCTTTTAACATTTGGCAAAACAAATCTAATACATTTTGTCTTTTTATTGTTTAGTACTAAGTTATTTAATGTAAACCAATTTTGAACTTGCATTAGGGCATTATTTACGTCGTCATAACTATTTGTGCGTCTATTAATTTTAAAAACTAATGAAGTGTCATCAGCAAATAATACCATCTGCGGTTCATTTTTAAATAAATGGGGCAAGTCATTTATGTACGCTAAAAATAAGAATGGACCTAGTATCGAGCCCTGCGGTACACCCATAGATATGCTAGCACCCTGTGAATTTACTTTATTTACTTGTACTTTAAGTTGCCTATCCTGAAGGTATGATTTCAACAGATTTAGCGACGTCCCCCGAATGCCATAGTGTTTCAGCTTCAGCAATAGCGTCTCATGTTCAACACAGTCGAATGCCTTCGATAGATCACAAAATATGCCGATGGCATCCCGTGCTTCTTCCCAAGAGGCGAACACCCGCTTAATTAGAGCTACTCCCGCGTCAGTAGTGCAGCGACCTTTGGTGAATCCGTATTGTTGATCATGAAAGATAGAATTCATGTTAAAGTGACGCAACATCTGAGAAAGCATCAGCCTTTCAAACACTTTGCTGAGCGCTGGTAAAATAGAGACCGGCCTATAGTTATTGGGTTCTGCACTATCACCGGATTTAAACAATGGAACTACTTTACTATGTTTCATTAAATCCGGGAAAACTCCGTGATCTACACTTTTATTAAAAATGAAAGCTAAATGAGGCGCTATAGTCTCTATAAAAGACCTACACACCCTAACAGACATTCCCCAGAGATCTTCAGTAGACTTAACTTTGATCTCTTTGAACGCTTTAATTACTGCTTGGGGGTTTGTGTATTGAAATCGAAACTCAGAAAGGCACTCCTTGATATTACTTTTAAGAAGTTCGACGGAAAGAGTCGGAGATGATTTCAATGCTTCCGTAGTTTTTATCGGAATATTTTTAAAGAAACTTTCAAATTCCTGGGCAACTTTCAAATTTGAATTGATGTGTCCATTCGCAGTATTTAGATTAAATTCAGCATTACGGGATTTATTTCTACCTGTCTCGTTATTAATTATATTCCAGGTAGTTTTTATTTTATTTTCTGCAGTCTTAATTTTATTAGTAATGTAAAGTGCTTTAGCCTGCTTGCAAACTAATTTAAACGTTTTCGAATATTTGGAGACATAAATGTGAAAAGCCTCACTATGATTAAATGGTTTCATACCGTAAAGCTCAAATAACCTTTCCCTACTTATGCGTATACCTGGTGTAGCCCAGTCACAGAATACCAACTTACATTTAATGTTTTTGCGTTTTACAGGGAATAATTTATCAAATTGAGTTTTAATAATTGACAATAGGTTGGCGTAAATCTCACTCGGGTGTTCACTATCACGCATTTGACCGCATAAATCATTTTTTAAATTATGATTTAATGACTCAATTTTTTTATTTGAGATCTGTCTAAACATAATTTCACTTTTTTGAACAGTTGTGATGGTGTTAAAGGTGACTGTCAGCCCACTGTGATCAGATGATAATTTATTAACAACATCTTTATGTAAATAATCACAGTTACAAAAAATATTATCTATACATGTTGCCGTGGTGGATGTTACACGGGTGGGCTCAAGGAAAACATTAGATAAATCAAAAGATTTGAAGAGACTTAATAAGTTAGTACAAATAGAGTTATTTTCCAAGAAATCAACATTAAAATCGCCACATATTATGGTACATTTACTACTAGAACACGTTTTGTGCAGTACATCTTCCATTACGGAGCTAAAACTATTAAAATTTTGTAACATAGGAGGTCTATAAACACAGACTACAATATGCTTATCCAGCTCAACACAGGACAACTCTATTGTGTGCTCTATTGACAATAATGTAATATCTTGTCTTTCTTTATATTTCACTGAATTGTTAACTAAAATTAGGCTACCACCATGTATCATTGTTTGACGGCTAAAATAGTTTCCAACACAATAATTTTTAAAATTTATAGATTCTACTTGATAATCCTTCAGCCAATGTTCAGTAATGCAAACAATATCATAATTAAATTTTTCTAAAAATAATTCAATTTCTAGAGATTTTGATGAAAAGCCCTGCATATTTTGATTAAACAATGTTAACAACTTTTCTTGTTTTTTCTTCTTATGTACTACTTTCATAGATTTAGACTTAAATATATTGCCAGAAGATACCTTTACAATGCATGGAACATTTGTAGTATTTAATTGTTTATCCTCTGTTGTCTCATTATTCAGTTTAAAAAGTTATCCAGAGTACCCACATTTGTCATCAAATCATGAGTCTCTTTCGTACTATAGGTAGGGAGTTAGTCGTTAGTCAGGGAGGTATTATTGTAATGTAATGGTCAAAGTAGAATCTATAATGTTATATTACACGTGAACGCTCGCGGTGAGGGAGCACTTTTACATACAAATTGAAATCACAGGGAAGTAAAGTTCGTTTGTTTATTCGCTGAATGCACTTCAGAATTCCGTGAATCCTAGCATTCAGCGTTGATGCAATGGATTTACTTTTTGCAATTGCGCAGCGACGCCTGGGTTGCTCTTGAGGTCCCTTTTAAAACAAGCTGATAGTTTAGTTTTTGTTTTGAACACTATACAAAATTAAATTTATAAAATAAAAATAAAGACCGTTACATTTAATGTATATCATTGATCAGCTTTATTATATCCGAGAATCCCTAAATAAATGATTATATAATACCTACTAAACATTCTCTCTTTTCATTCCACGCAGAAATCTGATCCCTAAAATGTAAGAGGAGGACAGTTCTTTTTAAACCCGTTTTATTGAAAGAGTTTCCCTGAACTAGGATTGAATAAAAAAATAGAACTAGTTAGTGTCTTATCGTCCCTAAAAGTTATTAGGGTACCGAGGAAACTGGGTAAGTTAATGGAAGTTGTACGTGATAGGCTTCTGAAGTCACATACTGAAGACGTTAGTTTTAGGTATCCATACATATAATAAAATCGTAAGAAAGTTAAAACTATACATTGAATATTTTTTTAAAAGAATGCTTGCCGCGTAATCTGGAAATGATATCGAAAACAAAAATTTACTTTTGGAAATTTTTGTCTGTTAGTCTGTATGTAGGTATGTCCGGGCTAAACTCAAGAAGTGCTAAATGGAAGTACTTTAAATTTTGCATGAATATAACTAACAGGTCGGGTCACATATAGACTACATGGAGGCCAGTAGAATACCAGCGCAAGGCACTGTCTTGCACATGCTGAACTGGTCCCATCACCGCAGACTTGGGCCATTAGTAGGTGTTTATAAACTAATGTGTAAAATCTGTATGTGTAACCTGTTTTAGCGTGAAATAAAGATTTTTCTTTCATTCTTTATATATTATTACGCTATGGCCTACGGGGAAGGAGCTGTGTATCACTAGGTATTTCACGTGGACGAAGTCACAGGCACAGCTAGTAGTCTTAGGAACCTATATAAAGTAATCTTAGTATTATTTTATACTTAGTTTGGTCTCTTTATAAATTGTGCAGAAATACATCATTCAGAATGGTCTATCAAATTAGGCTTGCTATTCTTATTGAGGATGGTCTTTCTTTTGATGGTCACCTCAAATCGTGTCACGAGAAGCGCACCAAAAATCTGTGTAGTATTCGTCTATAATTAATTGAATACAATCTACTCTAACCATAAGAGAATTCTTATCACATTACTTTTTACATTTTTATAAATTAATATTTAGCATGAAATTATATTAAATGCCTGGAATTCGGTGCATTGGCTTAGATTTTTATGTGGATTTCAAAGTAATTGGGAAAACAATTCTATGAAAGATATCTTGAGATCACAAAACTGTACTTCTTTGATTTCAAAACAAATGTGTTACCTTGTTTTAATATATATATTTTCTGCAATAAAGATACGTATCATGTATCTCTATCCGTAAGCAAAGCGAAGTCTGGAACTCAGCCAAAATGTCAACACACATAAAGAATTTAGTAACAATTTAACGGACGACCGTTGCATGGCAGTTTTCGAACAATATCATATAAAAATAGTTTTAACATTTATGCATTATTTTGGTAATTTAAAAAGTCATTCCTATGAAGCGGGCACTATAAAAATGAGAGTTCTATAAACTTGTGTAATATTATATGAAATAAATTTAAAAAAAAGCCGTTGGATGAAATCATTGGGGGAGGCACGGACTCAATAGACAAAAACAAGAAACAACAAATAATTCTTTTATATACTACGTTTAAAAAAACTGACTACATCACATCCCCTTCCTTTTTGGAGTCGGTTAAACTGTCAAACACCAAGCGGTCACCGGTGACCGCAACCTATTGTTCTATAATTGTGTCTATAATGACGGTACTCAACTAGTTAATTGATATACTAAAACCTATCTAGACACCACTGACAAACGGTGAAGGAAAACATTGTGAGGAAACCTGGCCTTATAATTTCTAATTATAAGTTTCTAATCGCCATCCCGCATTGAGCAAGCGTGGTGATTAACGCTCAAACCTTCTCCGTGTGAGACGTAGGCTGTTGATGTTAATGATGATTGATTCTCCAAGTGTAACAAACACTTCATCAAAATCGGTTCTGCTCTCTGCTCTTTGCTCACTGCATTAAAATCGGTTTAGCCAATTGCGAGATAATCGCAAACAAATAAATATACATACATATATATATATTTTTTTTTTAAGTGGGAAAATCATCGAATGACTTCTCCCGCCTGGGTGAGGCGGGAGGGAGTGTCAGACTCTTACTGACTAACAATCACCCCGTTCTTTCTCCTGCACGTCTAGCCGGAGCTCCGGTTACCCGTTAGGTTCTCCTCGACATACATATATATATGTCGGAGAATATGATACTCGATAGCTGTGCATCTTTGTTGATTCTACGACATATATATATAGGTCAAACTAAGTACCTTTACCGGAGTAATACCTTTTATAAGTCTGTTAAAAATTACTATTTACTCAAAACTTTCTCAGTATATTTACGTACTCACGTGAAAAACCGTAGTTTTAAGTTAGTTTAGCTGTTTAATATACCTATATTATATTGATTTCAGAACTATTTAGTAGTATAATAATGTTATTTAAAACTGATTGATATCTCAAGCTACAATACAACAGTACAGCCAATATTCAAATAATTAATACTGATATAGTGACATTCTCTTTGTTCTCCACGTTACGAATTACCACATACAGAATATAGGTAGTAGCTGCAAGACACTAATTGACTGACATATTATCAATGCACGAAGCTACAGTAAGTCTACAAAATTAGGAAACAAGGAAATAGGAAAATTTCCATACCCTGAATTTGATACTGAAATAAGAATCGTCTTATCCTATGGAGTTGTGGAAATAAGATTTGTAGGAACATTATGTTTACTTTTGTAAATTGAGTGATATAAAAAATATTTCCATAGGCATATTGTTAAAACTTTATGGGATTGCAAAAAGTAATTTTTCTATGGGAGAAAAGCGTTCGTCAACTGTAAAAGATCCATCTCGTCTTTGTGTTGACAGCCGAGTGGCATGCAGGCGAAACGGAGGCATGGCGGTATCAGTATTCAGTCCCCGTAGCTAGGGAGGGGACACGTCTCGTAGCATTTCATTATTGCATCCCTACTGGGCTGAGTCGAGACCTATCATGCGATATTTCGACATTTTCTTAAAAAAATATGTTGCACTTTTTGTGCTCGTCATTTCCGCGATACGCCATGTGAATATGTTATGCTGTCCTCATGATGGTTTGGTATAAATAATAAAACTTTAGCTATAGGCATTTTCAATAGTGTACGATAAATTTTTAAGGTGAAAAATTAACTGTCAAAGAGAAATTATAATGATGAGGATGTATATTTCTGTGTTAAAGTTGTCAGTTAATTATTAAAGCCATCAGCCCATAAAATGTACCTGAAAGAAACAAGTAATTAATAAACGTTTCATCCCACATATATTTTATAAAATTCTCTTTAACTGATATCATATTTGCATTTCATTTAACAACATATTTTGTTACTGTTACAGTATAAACTTTGCGTTTATAATTATTGTGTTAAAATGATTCCGCGTTTATTATTTTAATGTTATTATTAAATTGAAAATACAAAATAGGTCATACAATAATAATATAGGTAATATATAAATTTTATAAGTACTTATATATAAAATGTAATCCGAAAAACTTAATTTGCCTCACGTTTTTGGACGGATAACGACAAATAATAATATGTAGATTGATTTAGTCATAAGATTGAAAAAGCTGGATTCTTTTTCAAATAAATCTATTCGAGAATTAGCTCCAGTAAAAGAAAAAGAATGTTATCTAGTCGTAAGAAAATGTGTTATTACGAAAATGATGAATTATTATGAAATGTAGATGAATCGAATGACAAATATGAATAACTTCATGCAGCACAACTTCATTCTGCCGGCGGTTTTGCCCACGTTCTCGTGGAATAAAAAGTAGCGATAACGCTACTTTATAAACTCTAGAATAATACATAAGTATTATTCTAGAGTTTCAGATCATAATCTACCCCTTTTTCAAATTTCACCTGGATCCCTTAAGCCGTTTTGACATGAAGGAGTAACAAACAAACATACAAACTTTCGAATTTACACCTATAGACAAAATTGATGACCTTTTGATATTTTAGTTAAAGTAAATACGTAAAATGGATTAATTTATTATTACTTTCATCTTCCTTTATCACATGGTAATAAAGTAGATAATTGACTATTGTAAAAATTCATACATTCCCCAGTTAATCCTGTTTAATTTCCCATAATATTATTCTAGTGAGATTTAAGTGACTGATACACGAACCCTCTTCTCTAAGACAAAGGATTTAAAACGTTGTCCCGTCTTCAAAAGAATAGAGCCATGCTTAACAACACTGATCCCTATTCGTAGCACGTTTTCAGTTTTATTGGAATTAAGTTATACGGAACCCTTTACTTCCACCGACATTTTGGTGGTATTACCACGGATTACTCTCCGAAGGGTGTGACTCGCCAGCCGAAACAAATGGTACGTTTTACTTATTTACGGACCTCTAATCCTTATTATGTTGTGTTTGAAATTATATTTTGTGTCTGGAAATACCTACATCACAATTTGCGTGGGATGTCTATCGGCATGAATTTGCTGTTGTTTTATTCATATACTGTATTTAATGTTTCGGATTGTGGTTTAGTCTAATTTTAGATCATCATCATCATCATATCACGCCTTTTATCCCTGTCGAAGTAGGCAGAGGTTCACATCACGGCGCTTAATGCAACTGTACAATGTAACACCCACTATTCACTATTTATGTTATGAGGCCCATGTAATAGGGGGACAGTCTTTTGCCACATACTGGGCACAATTCCAGATTCGGTGCTACTACTGAGAATTTTTTAAAAAGCCCAGTAATACTTGGCCTGACTCGGTAATGGAACCCGAGACCCCTTGCCCGGCAGTCGCAGTTGCGACTACTCCGCCAACGTTGTTGTTTTAAATTGAGTTATTAATAGTTGCTAAATTGGAGCTTTATTTAGTAGTAAGACAACAAAATACAAAATCATAAGAAGTTTTGTTCTCAACTTAGAAAAATGACAAAGAAAATTGATACATTTTATTACGTTTTAAAATCCGACCGTTATATAATAAATAAATATTACATTTACCCTCTGATATACAAGTTTTTAGAATAACCTTCTATAAAATGTACAGAACATCGATTAATTTCATTTATTTATGTTAACACCTGGCTGTTAGGAGTACATTTAACTTGGCGTTAACAACGTGATCAATAATAATAGCCACTGAGTAGTGCAAGTGTTCTAGTTAACGACTTTGTAGTTTAGGGTACAGGGAACATTATCACGAAATAGGTGACCTGGTAACTTATTATGTTTTATGACTACCTCGTGAGACTAGATTAACTTTAAGTTCTAACACTAATATATAAAATAGGTGAGTAAATAAATAAGTTTAAGCATTTGACTGCCGACAGAAAACTGTTGAAGGCAAATCTTCCGCTAACGTAGGTCACCGGTGACCTACGTTGCGGTTAACGTGTTAAGAAGTATGAACAGGATTTTTCTTATGTGTAACTGTGTACATTCCAAAAACTCTAGAAAGCGTGTAAAGATTTTAATGTAGGTGTTTATTTATTGTATGTATTTATTCGTTTATTACATAAAAATTACGAGTTTGTACTTTTTCCTAAGAAAAGCTTTATCTACTAGTAGGTACGCTTACGTAAGATGCGCTACATCGCCGCGACCGCGTACTGATACACAGACACACTGCTCATGAGGAAGAGTCCTTCTGTGACTCGAAACTAGTAGAGTTTTTCTCAATATATTTACGTAAGAAACTCGTAATTTTAGTCAATTCAGCATGTTTCACGATAGTTATTATAGAAATTTATTCGTTTATTGTTAAATTTTATCTTACAAGGATATCGAAGCTATGTTAAGGCTACAATATAAGTTTTCATAAATAATGTTGGTATCTCTAAACGTAAAATATAACACAACATAACATCACGCCTTTTTATCCTCGAAGGGGTAGGCAGAGGTGCACATTTCGGCACTTAATGCCACTGTATAATATAACACCCACTTTTCACTATTTATTTTATGAGTCCCATGTAATAGTGGGTGAGTAAAATATGTCGTCTAATATTGCTATTATGATGACATTATCCACTTCAAAAATTCTCAGGGACACTAAACAGAATGTAGATATAGTGTACAATGTCTTAGGTTGGGTTTAGGTAATAGATCATCAACATTACATTACATGAATGTCATCGCCTAGTAACAGGAGATAATGCTCCTCCGCGTTGTAGTATTGTGTTCTAAGGCAAAATATAAACATAATACATTATGTACGGGCACATAAATAATTTACTACATTTCATTTTCACCTATGGAGAATATAACGAGACGACAGAAAAAGAATGAATGTTAATGTACAGGTAGCCGCAAAAGTGTTTTCAAATATACATATATTGAAATACAACGTGAAGAAATAAGGCAAAGTCTATAAATGCTCGAAATTTTGCAATAGAAATTTAAATTTTACAAAAAAGAAAATCATAATAGTATAATAGTAATTCACTACCTTGTTTACCTTAACTTGTCGAGTACCGGTTTTGTAGACACAATTATAGAACAATAGGTTGCGGTCACCGGTGACCGCTTGGTGTTTGACAGTTTAATTATGTTTTTATGACAGCGGAATGTCGTTTGGTTAATACTGTTGGAATAGACTTGGTTTAGCTTTTAGTTATAAGCAACTACTATCATTAGACAATTAGTTTATGAAAAAGCAAAGCAGAACAAATGAAATAGAACAAAACATCAAAAAATATGTATTAATTTATATTAATACAATGATATCAAATAATAGAATCTGGTGACGGGAACTTTCGTTGCTCATTGTACAAATAGATACAAGACAAGCACATACACGAGTGCAAGGGGGTGCGACGTAGTAATAAAATTGGTCGTACAGTCGCACTCGTAAACTATTGTGCGTTTTTATGATTCATCTCGAATGTTTGCCGAAGCCCTCACTCCGAAGATATAGTACAGTCGCGTGCTAAACGTGTATATCGTAAAACTTGTATTGTTTTTAAATTACTCAACGAAGGTGCTTTTCCATAATCGACGGAGAAGAAGAAGAAGTTCCCTGTTTAAAAGCAGGATAGTAATGGATTTTACTGAGGCGTGCATGTGGTACTAACTTTGGTACATGTAATTTTTATATAGTTGAATATGTTTTTAGACTATATATCTACTTTGCTATGTATTGGTTAGAGTTATTGTAAATTATTATTTTCGAGACCTGTTAATTAGAGTTTTGGATTTGAAAATTAAATTAAAATTAAAAGTCCCCTTAATCGACGAGCATGAAGAATCGAAAGAGGTGTGTAGGAATCGTAGTAATTGGTGTTCCATCTCGTCTCTGTTTACCCCCATGGAAGACAGGCGTGAAGTTATGTATGTATTTATGGATTCTTAATTCCTCAGAAGTACAGAAGTGCGTGTGGATCTTAAAATGGGTAGTAAGCCACCAAAGATATACAACACCAAAGATACCTACTGTAATTTTGTTGATTATTGAATAGTAAATAAAAAAATACATATTTTTCATTATAATTGTACCATTGTGCGTGAATATACGTCAGTGCAAAAATTTGTGCAGTACCGTCTAAGTAAATTTGGTCATCACACCCAATCTGTGTTTACGAGGGGTCAGCCCTGCGTGAGCCATCGAGATTTAAGGGCCAGCCCTAACTATGAATCATTGTCGCGAAGACGTTTCTTATTTAATTTGTTCTCTGTTTAGGTGTATTTTCTTGAGTCACCCTTAGCTTAGAAAGACACGTTTTCGAAGGAAAATGGCTAAAAACGAATAAAGATTGTAACTAGTCACGTTTCTTTTGATTGCCCATTTTAATTTGTTATCAATGCAAATTATTATCTATGCAAAAATATTATTTATTATGCATCAGGTTGATTTACATCAATCAGAAAAAGAATGGATAGAATTTAAACACATTTTATTTTAGAATGAATATTTTACCTTCAACTTCTTTACGGTTCTGTATCTATAGGTTATAATTAGCATGTAAAGCCTTGATTAATGATGGAATTAACCCATGGCGAAATAAAATCAATGAAGTATGAAATATTAATTAGTTAAAATCCTTTCAAAACTTTAATTCTACCTTCTCTAAATCCTTTTTCAATACGGATCCTTTACACCACTTCATAATGTTAGACAAGAGCACATATCGAAATCTGCAGGAATATATCTTTAACATAATCCATGTTTGTTTATTCTTTAGAAGGTCTTTAATTCTGAAGGGGTGGGAGATATGTGAGCTTAAGATAATCATAGGTACGTACATTATAAACTCCTTGAGTATATGTCAATGACATAACATAATATATCCCCTTTGGGGATAAAATGCGTGATGCCACTGTAAATGTAACACCTACTTTTCACTATTTATGTGATGAGCTCCATGTAATATTGCCATATACCGGGCACAATTTCAGACTCCGTGCTACTACTGAGATTTTTTTATTATACAATATTATTTATTTATTTTTAGCCATGATCGTCTCACTGCAGGGCAAAGGCCTCGATTTTTTTATAAAACCCAATAATATTTTGCCCGACTTGAGAATCGAACCCGAGACCAAGGGGTTTTGCAAGTGCTTGCAAGTGTCTCACACTTGCGAGTACTCGGTCAACGAGGCAGTATGCATCAATATTCTAAAGAAAATTTTAATCTATCTCTTTACCTAAATCTGGTTATGGTGCAGAGAATCTCTAGAAAGAGACTAGCCGAATAAATAAGAGGTATTACTGTAGTTGATAAGTGTACAAATAAGGATTCATCTTCTGGACATCGCATTTCATAATCAGGTGACACAGCAATTTGACACGACTGTTGGGTGTAGGACTAAAGGTTTTACATGTCCAAAACTTGGAACTAGTGATAATTAAGGCTCACCTGGTGTTGCAGGTTTGATCAAACAAGGATGACCCGTTACGTTTGTTTCAGCCCTTTGTTGCTAAGATAAATAGTTAAAAAAAACTCAAGATGACGATTGGTCGGTCAGACTACAGTGTAGTTTCGTGTCGACGATTTTTTCTTAGGGTATCGACACACGTTCCTAAGGTTAGCAAAGGAAATCTGCCAGCCGCAGCGATTTCCACTATTGACACTTGGTTTTATTTAGCGTGAAAGTTTATAGTAAAGGGTAATGTAGGAACTACATGAGAGAAAGGAAAGGTTCTCTAATGGCCTGTGTCTTTCCCTGTATTTTACTTTATTGCATACCTATCTTAATTCAAGATTTATTTTAGCTCTTACTTACAGGTTTTTTATTTAGATTAATTTACTTTAACAAAGTTTTGATTTTTGATATTGTTACATTTTTTCTATGAGTAAGCATTTCTCTCAAATCTTTCAATTCAAAAACAATTTACTATAGAGGTAGTATCTCATGTGAGTAACATTGCCTGACAAAAGCTACAACTACGAACGTAACTATAATTTTCTATTTTCTTAGAAAAATAATTCATTACTACAACTTAACCAACCTGAATTCGTAATTAAATCCACGCTACAATTTTGTCACCGTTCCATAGAAAATCAACGTAACCAAACATAAGGAAATTCAGAATTTAAACACAACAGAAATAAAAACTAAATGGAATACAAAATGGAATGGCTAAAGCAAATAACATGAAGTGGGACATTTGCATTTATGTTAATTTTAGGAAAATTTGTAACAACGCTCATATAACGGGTGCCCACGGGAGCTCCACATACAACTTCCATATACGAGTCAGTACAATGGAAAAATTAAATCCACGTTGTAATTCCACGTCTGAATGGACAATTTGCTTATTAATTTACGTCGATATTGCTTCTCTTGTAACTGTTTACATAAATCCTGACTGTTATTGGCCAGGTCAGACCTTTTTTGAAACCCCCGTTTTCTATATTTAAAATACTGACTGCAACCACGCTAATGGTGCGATTAATTGTAAAATTTATCTCAATTGAATTAAGATACACATTTGTCTACTTATTTTAGCTTATTTAGCTTTAGTAATAATGTAAAAGTTGTGAATAAAATACTAGGTGTATAAGATAACGTAGTAGCAGTCATGAGATGAAAATCCCGATTACGGATTTCAATTAAATTCCTCTGTTCATGGAGTATGTTATATCTAACAACTATAATCGTTATCATAGCAGTGTAATGTAGAATCAAAATGTTTTATAATCGATGTTAAAGTCAAAGTAAATAGTCAGTGATGATTGTAGAGGTAGAATATGAAATATGTCTCAATACAATTCGCTCAATATTTTCATATTTTTTATTAATATCATCACCATTTTCCTTAAGTGTAAAAAAATATGAACACTAAAATGATTCTTTAAAGATCTAGTGATAAATGAAAATTATACTAACATTACATTTTGACTTCGATATTAAGAGAAAGACTGCATTGTTATCGCGGTGGCTGGGCTACTGGCTGCCGAGCAACGTGTAGCGGGTTTGACCCCTGCATGGAGCAACTCTTTGTGTGATTCACAAATCGTTGTTTCGGGTCTGGATGTCATTATGTATATATACTTATATGTTTATAAACGCAACGTTTCTAAAGAAAAGAAAGATAAAATAGAAAGAAATGAGTTAAACATTATTTTAAGTTATTTTTCTTTGATGACGTGTTTCGTGCTTGCTTCATTTACCTCATTATAAACACGTTTGATGCTTTTCGCAACAGAGCCAGGCACGTTTGTGGGCTAATTTACTATGTTCAGCAGCTCTGTTCTCTTGCTTTGTATAATGTACTGTCAAACACTCTTTGTAACTTTAATGAGAAATTTTAGCTCCAAACTAGGAACGTTGTAGAACAATTAACACAACTTTTTGTTCAAGTACAAAAGTTCTAATTAATTGAATTTACAATTAAGTGTAAATAAATTGCAGTTCACAATTGCCCAACGTTTACACTTACAAAATGAAACACAGGTTACGCTGGCGGCTAGGCAATTAGTGCAGGTTGTGGGCCAATAACAAACTGAGTGCTGTAATTTTTCATTATTCTATAGAGGCCATAGCAACTTTTAACTAAAAATTACTTGGATCCATTTTGTTTAACGTTTGTATTGTTTTATCATCAAATACATTTTCAAGTTATAAACAAGTTAACAAATTAGTTCTGTCAATACAAACCAATGCGCCACTCGTTCCTTTGAGCGACCGTCTAGTTGTAGCATTCAAAGGCAAAGTAATTGAAACTAATAATATAATTTACCTCAAACGTCCAAATTATGATGAAAGGCATCCATTGTATTCAATAGTTTCAATATTAATCAAATTTGAACATGCCATAAAACACAATTTGTCGCGAGTGCAACTGACGTTAGCCGCAAGGGTTAAACCAACCCTGTGACTGCTACCATCCTTCATAATTAATCGGAAAACGGGTTGCGCGGTAACAAACGGGAAACACGGTTCGTGCGACACATCATCCACTGACCGAACATCGTTCTCTGTTATTTCAATGGGAGATTGAGTCCCTTTTGTGTTTTTTGAGTGTCCAATTTAACCTGCGGCGATTGAATGGGTTAATACTTCTATAACGGTAGTGGCCTGAAAGCGCTGGCCTTTTCACACGTACTATAGACGAACGGCTTTATAAAAAAGAAGATGGTTTTCACGTAGATTCACTTTTTCCAGATTGATGTGGCAAACAGACATGTTGATTGCTTTGTGGTTTAATAAGTTGCACGTAGGTCCTTTGCTCAAAATTTGTATGGCCAATATAGTTCATAACTATAATTAATTCAAATAACTCGAACTTTCAAGCAATTACCAATGAAATATATCGATATATTAAAGAAATCATCACCAGACTTGGTTGCCAAACATTTTCCCGTAACAAACAAAAGTAGAGATTTGTTGAATTTAGTCGAGCATGCACTAACAACAGTATCAACGCAGATCTAAGCTCCGATAAATATTTGGGGAACGTGACTATTCGCTGTACTTCGGTATTATTGTGCACAAAAAAGGACTGTACACCTATAAATATATGCTCTATATTGTAATAACAAAGATAAACTTTAGATTTTGTTCCATATTATTTTACAAATTCTTGCATCCTCGTATTGGTAACTCACTGCATATTAGTAAAATTTACAATGCTTTACAATAATTTATTAGAAATAATGAATTATTTTTACATCATTATTTAAAATTCATACCCGAAAGCAATAACAAAGACCCTCTACTTTTGAAAGTCAAGAAAAGTCAAACAATGTATTTTTAACGAAATACAAATTAATGATGACTGCAATTAATGATAATACAAATACATATGTCTACTAGAACCAAAAATCGCAATGTCCTTTCAGCTTCTTCAACATTCACATCAACCTGATAATTACATTATGCGAATGACTTTCATTGAATGAGTTTGGTAAATATTTAATTTGCCTAAAGATATTTACGTTCAAGTCAAAGCTTTGATTAGATAGTCTGAAAGTGAATAGACAAATATTAGGTACCTAGTTAAGCTGCATAGATGTGAATCGAGTTCCATGTGATACTAGCTGAGCTACACGCATATCGGTGTATAATAAATTCATGCACCAATAGTCGTACACGTGTGCATAAAAAGTGTAAAACAAAAGAATCGACATTTTTATATTCAGCTGGGAGGATATTTCATTGATCTTTTATTGCGTTTACACTGGGGGATAAAATCACAACTTCGGGGAAGAAATGAACTGAAAGGAAAGGGTTGGTACAGATACGACTTGAATAGACAATGCTCATTCGGAATGTTGATTTGTTAAATCGCTACGCGCATACCAATGGCTTTACCCGGTTTAAAATTAAATTGTTCTTTAAAAAGAATATGAATTTTTGCATTAGGTACTTTGTTGAAATTCCAATGTGACACCTTTTGCATTTAATTTTAGATTTGAATATTCGTTTTTGTCGTGCAATTTAGTGGTTTTGAAATTTCCTTTGACTTTTTCCAACCGGTTTTAGTTGTCCTATTGTAAATATTTGATCGTTTTCCGATTCGTGGTATAAGTATCTACACTAGTTTATTTGACATACGAGTATGCTCCGGTTGAGAGCGGGTGTAGGTTTCAGTTTGTTCAACAAATAGTTTTGTTCGTTATATGCGCTTAGCGTATGCTAACTAATTTAGTAGCGAACTCCTATACTTAGTTGAGATATAAACTAAAATTAAACTAACGTACGTTTCCTAATTATGACGTAGATTTGTTGTTGTTTCGTGAACTTTAATATAGTGTTTTAATTAAGTGTTTATCACTTGACTTGATTCCCCATCTTTTGTAGAATTAAAATCAGTAATTTAGATAGATTGTCAGATTTTGGAATATTTTGTCAATCTTTGCTGAGGCTGCATCTCATTTTTAATATTGTTTAAGATAGTTTTGATTTGATTTGATTTTGATTGCTGGGAATCTTTGGAGGTAGAATTTAGATCGATATAAAAGGATTGTCGAGTGCATAACCGCCCTTTTTGTTCGAGAATCGTTAGACCGTCAATACGTTTGTCCTGGCATCCAATATTTCTTAGTTAGTTTGTTAATTTGAGGTTTCTATAATTTCGTCACAATTATCTAGTCGTTATAACTGTGCTGTTGTATTTATCTTCTTAAAATGTTTTGTGTCAATCATTTCTCTTAATCCTCTTTTGTTGTATTGTGTACCTATTTTTTTAATTTTCTATTTACATTTTTCTTAAAGTTTGCTGTTGTATTTTTCTTCTTAAACATAAATTTTCACCTGGTTTCTAATAATATGTATACGGTAATTATTTATTTATCATATTTACCGATATTATATTGTTCATGATGACGTGATAACAAAACGTAGGTAATTCAATCGTTAAAGCATTTGATCCAAACACCTGTTACCATGATTTATTACTGCAGAATATCAAGCAATTAGAAGTTCTAACTGGAGGAATTTGTAGTATTAGATACAACATAGAATATATATATATATCAGGCTTTGGAAGACAATGCTATTCAGCTACTTTTAATATTATACTCATTGATATATTTATCTCAGTTCAAGAAAAGGCTGATTCTAAAAATATAAAACCATTCCTTTTATTAAATATATATTTTTTAACACTTTCCTTAAACCAAAAATAACTCTAAAAATTATTCATTCAATTTTCCTCGTCCCCAATCTGGGTGCGACAGGACACGATGTCTTTCTTTAAAATATACATAATATTACGTATTCGTTGAACGAGTATATTCATTTCATGGTAAATATGATATTCATATCCGCAGCTCTGGATTTTAAATTATGTACGTATGAAGAGAAACTTAATGTAACTTTGGTTTTGCTGTGACTTCATTATGTTTCATCAGTGTAACGAAAATGTGTTATTGTGTTAACGGAGGGATGCTCACAGTCACAGTAGATACACAGACGTTGGTTGTGGCATTGTTTCTGCTTTATAGCGTTGGATTCTGACTGAAAATTTTTGTTGTACTGCGATTGTTTTTGATTGCGTTTTTAATTGAATATTCTGGTTTAATTTTTACTTTTAAAATGTTTGGTTGTTTTCTGTCAATCGTTTCTCTTAATACTTTTTTGTTGTATTGTGAGTTACTTTTACCTATTTTTTTTTATTTGACTTCAGCAACATATTATGAGAACGGTTTATAAATTCGAGAATTCGCTGTGTTATTACAGAATCCATGAGTACCTATGCTTTGCTTTTTTATATTAGATGGGACTGACGTTTGACCACTATCTCGCCCGGTGGTAAGCGATGATGGCCTACTATGGAACACGTTGACCCATAAGCAACCTATTCACTCGGGCCTTGAAGATACCCAGGTTATACCCTTCAGGAAATACAGACACTGGCAAAGAATACTACTCCTTAGCAGTACGCACAAAGAAGCTTGATACGAAGCGCTTCGTGTGTGTGGGTGGGACATCTACCATGAACTGGTGATGCTTCGCCGATTGTCTTGTGGTACGATGATGGAAAGGACTAGCAACCTTACGCCTGTTGACTGAACATAAATTTTAGGCAATCATATTTAGTTTCACTGAAATAACCTAATTTCAAACATAGAGTCCAAGTATTGATTGAATTTTAAACACCGGTGATACCTACAGCTACCAGCCACTTCAACTATAGGTAACAATCTTGCTAGAATATCAGAGGGTAGCAAAGCTTCCATATTGCAGATGCAATTTGGAACGTAATAGCTCTTTGTCGATATCAGGCACCCACTACACACAGAGTAACTTTATACCCTAGGTTCTCTACGAACTCATATCTCTTTAGATGTAATTTCAGTGAGACTGTGGCTTTGAATTATACGCCATCTCGCCATGCAGCTCAGAACATCTTTCCTAATAACACTTCCAGTTTAATCTTGCTGGTATTATTGTGTGAAGTAATATGCAGTTTTCATTTTTTTAGAAATTTTGTTTATGTTATTTTTTTTTGCTAAGTTCCTGGTCTTTAAAGTATTTTTAACGACCCGCCCCGGCTTCGCACTGCTGCAATATGCATGTATTATACATTTAAAAACAAAAACTTTTTACATAAAAAAAACCGCATCAAAATCCGTTGCGTAGTTTTAAAGATTTAAGCATACATAGGGACAGATAGACGGCCCATAGCGAATTTACTTTATACTATGTAGTGGTAACTGAAATTGGAAATTAATTCAAACCATTTAGTTACTCCCTTATTTTCCTACACAACAGATTCATGGTTGCAATAGCTCAACGTATGAGATCTGCTAGCTACAAAGTCTTTCTTGAGTAAGATGTAGACTTAACTTGTCTCTGCACGAGATTTAATAAATTTTATTCATGGATGCGTGGAATCGTCTTCTTTGTCGTGCTCGTGGTACAAATATTGTTTAGAGTACTTTGCAGCTTATTTTGAGAGGACATGCCTGATAATCGAGGTCTTCAACACTCTGGTGACCAAGCTGTACGACTGCCATGCTCCCTTTAAAAAGACAAGGATTAAGCGACCACCCGCTCCGTGGATGACTTCTGGTATCAGAATGGCTATGCGACGCCGGGACCGTGCGTTCCGCAAACATCGTAGGGATCGTACGGACGAAAACTGGGCAGCTTTTAAAACAGCGAGAAATAGATGCAACCAGATGGTACGTGACGCTAAACGCCGCCATATTCTCGAAAACATATTATCTTCTTCTTCTTCTCCTGCCGATATCTGGAAATTCCTTGGAACTCTGGGTATCGGTAAAACGCAATATAGACAGACCAGACCTTCCTAACACAATTGACTTAGACGATTTAAACAACCATTTCTCCACTGTCCCTGTCATGGATCGTCAAGTCAAACAACATACGTTATCTTTCATTGCTGGTCTGGAGCGTCCTAAGATTTCTAGTACTTTTTGCTTCGTACCGGTTCAGTCGGCGGAGGTCGGAAAGATGATCCTGTCCATTAAATCCAAAGCGGTAGGATGTGATAATATATCTCGTCATATGATCACAACTATACTGGATCACATTCTACCAGCAATAACCCATATTGTTAATTTCTCCCTTTTTTCAGGAACCTTTCCATCCTTGTGGCGTAAGGCCTTTGTTCGTCCTCTCCCGAAAATCTCTAACTCCTCTCTCCCCACTCATTTCCGTCCCATATCCATACTTCCTTTCCTTTCCAAAGTGCTTGAGGCCTGTGTACACAAACAGCTGTCCAACTTCGTTTACCGGAATTCTCTCATTAGTCCTCTCCAATCCGGGTTCAGACCAGGTCACAGCACTACCTCCGCTCTCCTTAAGGTGACAGGTACAATTCTGGTTTTAGTTGATTTCTCGAATGCCTTCAATATGGTCAGTCACGACATCCTTCTAGCCGTCCTATCCCATCTTACGATCTCTGACAAAACACTGAACTGGTTCTCTTCTTATCTTCAGGGGCGTCAGCAGTCGGTCAGGGTTGGTGATGGTTCATCTACTTGGCGCGAACTAGGTGCTGGCGTTCCTCAAGGCGGTATACTATCTCCTCTTTTATTTTCTATCTTTATTAATTTTATAACTTCCGAAATTCAGTGTGCGTACCATCTGTACGCTGATGACTTGCAGCTATATCGTCAAGCTGGTGTTGATGGGCTGTCTGATGCGATCTCGGAGATGAACGGTGACCTGGCGGCCGTTAAGAACTGGGCCGATAGGTTCGGCATAGCAGTTAATCCTGCAAAATGCCAAGCCATTCTTATAGGTGGCTCCCGCACGCTGAATGGAGTTGACATGGCGTCCTTGCCGGCCGTGGTCTTCGATGGTGCGGTAATCCCGTTTAGTAGTGAGGTGAAAAACTTGGGCCTGCACATGGATAAGAGTCTGAAGTGGCATGCTCAGGTCACCAGCGTATGCAAAAAGGTTACTGGATCTTTGCGGGCTCTGTATCGCGCTAAGAACTTACTTCCTCCTACTACGAAGGCTATGTTGGTGCAGGCTTTGGTTCTCCCTATTATTGATTATGTTGATGTGTGCTACTACGACCTGAATGCAGATCGCCTCAACAAACTTGACCGACTTCTGAATAACTGCATTCGATTCGTTTTCAACCTGCGTAAATATGATCATATTTCTGCACATCGGATGCAACTAAAGTGGCTGCCCATACGCCAGCGCAGGGAGCAAAGGGCGCTAACCACCCTATTCTCCTTTCTTTGTTCACCTTCTTTGCCCAGTTATCTTTCCCCTTATTTTCAATATCTATGCAAACCACAGCAAGAACCTTCGTTCTTTTCATAACCGTCGTTTCATTGCGATGAGTGCATCGCACTGACTTTTTTCATTCTTCCTTTTTCGTACAGGCAATTTTGCTGTGGAATGCGCTCCCCCTGGATGTCAGGATGGTGTCGACTCGTCTATCATTTAAGCAGAAAGTGCGTGAACTTCTCTTGGAGAGGGTGGCTGAATCATCACGCTAATTACTCACAGTCTATATTTATGTATGTATGTATGTCTGTATGTATGTATGTATGTATGTAAGTATGTATTTATGTATGTATGTATGTATATATGTATATGTGTATGTATGTATATATGTATATGTGTATGATTGCATTCATGTGTATTGTGTTGTACTCGTGTGTAGGTATATATATTATAATTTATTATGTTTGTCTATTTTATTTGCTCTATTAAATAATTGCTTGCTTCTTGCTCACACCATTAACTCTTCTCTGCATCACCCAAAGGTCAGACTGGGAGAGAATGCCTGCGGCATTAAGTCCACCTTGTGTACATTTTGTGCATGAAGCTTTAAATAAATAAATAAATAAATAATCAAGACTATAATATTATACATTCAGCATTCTGTTAGCTAGCAACAGCAATTTAGTGAAATAATACTTATAATAAACTGAATTAGTTAACCCTAAAGTATAGATTTAGTATGCGCCAGACGATCTCGGACAGCGCTGGAACGAGGGTTAATCTGTAAATCATGTCAACTTCACACTACCGTTAAAACCTAAATACACGAAACAGTTTTAAACGAGAATAGCCACATTGCGCTACAACCTTTATTTGAAAGGTGTAAGGTTGAAAATGTGGTGGAAATTGAAAATGTGTTCGGATATCCGCACTTAAATGAGCGGAGACGGGCATACATCAGCGGGTGGTGAGACTGCGCCCCCTAGCGGACAATCACGAAATGCTTTTATTTTTTCAGTCGGTCGCCGTTTAATGCCTCATCAGAGGCTGTTATGGTCTGGGGCACTGCAGTTACTGCCACCATTGCAATTTATATACGATACATAAGTAACTACACGTGTCACACCCCTGGACTTTATAAAGTTGAACGAATGAGGAATTATGTATGAGTGCGGTGTTGTTGTTTTCAAAAAAGTATTTAGTTAGTCTCAAGGAGGACTTTCCAAACTGATTCGCGTATTGATGCTAAAAAAACTTTAATCAACAGCTAACTATTTCACTACCATGTGATGATAAACCCAGTTACCTATATTTAGATTTCCGCGTTACTAAATCAGAATAGTAAACAATATTAGTTTAATAATAGATCAAAAGCGCGAATATAATCCGACCTTATCAAATTAGTCTAAATTATCTGTAAAAGCTACACATATTGAGGTAGGTAATACCTAATAATTGGCTACCATCATAGTTCGACAGCATGAATCGTTTAATTAACGCTTGGTAATTACATGCCAAAGTCAAACATTATGTATTAAGACTTTATGTCACAGCAAATATACATACAGAAGTACCACGAAGTTGTCTAGACAGGGATTTGTGTGGTTTAGGGGAAGTTATACCTTGACTTTGGTAATACGAGGTTGAATTAAGAGTTGGTCCTCAGTTTCATGACATTCAAATGCTTCAAACATACGTTGGTCAGTTATTAGATACCTAATTAGTTCCTATTGTATTATCATGTACGTCATAATAATTATAATTACAATATATTATGGGATTTTTTTTTTTTAAGTGGGGAAAATCATCGAATGACTGCTCCCGCCTGGGTGAGGCGGGAGGGAGTGTCAGACTCTTACTGACTAAAACCACCCCGTTCCTTCTCCTGCACGTCGAGCCGGAGCTCCGGTTACCCGTTAGGTTCTCCGCGACTATATTATGGGTATAAGACTATGTCATTGGGGGAGGCCTATGTTCAGCAGTTGACGTCTTACGTCTGATTATGATGATATGTACCTTGCATGAAATAATTACAAGTTCGGTATTTATTTAATTTTATAAAAGGTTAAATAATTGTTTTAAAATCCATATTCGAAAAGCTTATCGAAATTATTACACATACCATCGCGCAATTTATCCCCGAAGGGGCAAGCAGTGCATATTACTGCACTTAATGCGACTGTACAATGTAACGCCCACTTTTCACTATTTATGTTATGAGTCCCATGTAATAGAGGTGAGCATATTGTCATATATGCTCACCCCGTGCTGGCTGCCGTGCAACGTGTCACGGGTTCGATTCCCGCACGAGACAACACTTTGTGTGATCCACAGATTGTTGTTTCGGGTCTGGGTGTCATTGTGTATGTGAACTTGTATGTTTGTAAACGCACCCACGATACAGGAGAAAATCCTAGTGTGGGGCAACGTTTTTTTAAAAGAAAAAAAAATATATAGGGCACAATTTCAGACTCGTACTACTACTGAGATAATAAAAAAACCACAAATAATTTGCCTGGCACGGCAATCGAACCCGAGATCCTTTGTCCAACAGTCGCACTTGCAACCACTCGGCCAACGAGGCAGTCTCTTAATTATTAATTATTCTAATTTAGATTTAGATGATTTCAGGTACTTGCTTGATTAATAGTGACAGTACCCTACAATCGATATTATCACCTCTAGTTCAAAGACAATAAATATATCACGTTGGCATAACTGGTAAAATAGGTAACTAATGTCATCAATTGTTCTCTCTGTAATATTATCTACATTTACATATGTAAATGTAGATAATAGGCTATATATTATATAATATTGATGAATATCATCCCTTTGTGTTTGTGTACAAACTATACAATAATATTCTATTCCATTTTAAATAATTATTTGGACATCTACGTATAACTAGCACAATTAATTGATATGTTCCTTTGTTTGTTTAAACAATGAATATTTTCACTTTTGTAACAGGTTACAAAAGTGAAAAGTGAAGTTAGATTATGGTCTGGAATATCACGCAGGCTACTTTTGTGCCACGGGACCGCGGCCGAAGCCGCTGGCAGAAGCTAGTTTAAGTAGGAGAATGTGTGATTCCCTACCCCATATCATAAGGCTACTTCGTATAACTAATTTACTTAACTAAAAACTTTCTGTTTCTAAGTATATAGGGGAAGGAACATACTAACATGCAAGAGCAATTCCGTTGGAAACTTTTGGTAGTAGTTGCTAAGTCGCGCTGGTAAGCAGTGTATGCAAACTGGGCGACGTGATCGCTGTGCTTAACACTCCGTTACCGAGACCACTTCCCGTGTCTCTTGCTTATTATCACGGAGAAGTGAGTGAATGGAGAGCAAACATCTTTGTATATGTTTCATTGGAGCTTTTTCTGAAGTTTAGTTAACATAGTCAAGTCATAGGGCAGCTATAGCAGACAGTTTGTTTTTAAAATTTTGATTTTGTTTCCCATCTTTTTCTAAATATATATATATTTGTGGATGGCGTTAATATCTTGTTGAAGTGTAAAATAGGTATGCTAAAAAATAATTTCCTTAAAAATGATTAAATGAACGCATAATTACGGGTTTCTTCCATGGAACTCCATTTGCTAGTCACTTCATGCTACTAACTTTACTGTTTATGGAGAGGAGAGTTCACGAAAATCTAGTTTTGGATGAAACTAGACTAGGTTAAGTCACCGCTTTGTGAAGAAGATTCGCTACCAGCAAAGTTTCATTAAAATACTAGTTAGCTTCATATTTCATCTAGACAGAATTGTTAAACTTTCAACTGATTCCCACCAAATTATAATTTAAGCAGTGTTTTATGTGGAGCATTTATTTATATTTAGAATGTTATAATAAGTATTTATATGTAGACATTTTTATCCGTCATGGTCATTACTTATGAAGTACCTAGTAGCCAATTTGATCCAGATTTCATTCAGACTTAGGCGTTATGACAATATTCTATAAGGCCCAATAGAGCTGATGCCTTTACGTGGCCGCAGAGGACTTAACGGGTTGCCGAGTGCGGGACTAGGAATGGGGTGGTTTTTAGTCAGTATAAGTCAGTGATACTCCCTCTCATCTCATACGGGCAGGAGAAGTCATTGTATGAAATCCCCCCTCAAAAACAAAAAAGAGTTCCAATCAATTAGAATTTTGTAAACGTAATATTTACTTTGGATTCAGATATAGTTATTTCTATAAATAGCTACAGTAATTAAAAATATGCCGCAGTTCATTTTAAGGCTTGTAGGGTGCTTCTATTAATTTACTTTTGACACCGTCAAAGCAATTTTTATTTTCAACTTTCAATGGCTCGTCTCTTGACACCTTGAGTGCTTACTCAGCTTAATTAAAAACCCTTAAGAATTATCTTTGTATTTAATTCAAGTTCGCCAATAAAGGTGGATATTTTTAGTTTCCAAAATTATTATAAAAGGAAAGGTATGCTAAATATTATTATGCGAAAAAATATATTGCCCTTTTAGTTTCTGAAAGCTAAAACTTATATATACTAGTAGGCTGCGCGACATCACGCGATGTCGCGCAGCCAATTATCGCCGCGGTCGCGCACGCTGCTCATGAGGAAGAACCCCTCTATGGTTCGAAACTAGTAGCTTTTCTCAGTATATTCACGTGAGTAACCCGCTATTTTTAGTTAATTTAGTATGTGTGACGATAGTTATTATAAAAAAGCTGAAACTGTTTTATAGAGGTAAGATATTAATTTACCTTTTTTTGTCTTTTTTTTTTTCAAAAGTTGCCCCACATTAGGATTTTCTTTTGTGTCGTGGTTGCGTTTACAAACAAACAAGTTCACATACACAATGACACCCAGACCCAAAACAACAAATTGTGGATCACACAAACTGTTTTTCCGTGCGGGAATCGAAACCGCGACACGTTGCGCGGCTGCCAGTTGCCCAGCCACCGCACCAACCGTGCAGTCAAAATCTTTTCGTTTAAGCTTTTTTTGAAATCATCATGTATATTTGCCTGGATTACGGCTATAAGAATTACTAATCCATCTTTTATATTGCAATACAAAAGACCACTGCATATAATAATCAATTACAATTAAATAAAGTGCTCTAAATACCCAACAGATGGCCAAGTGACAGTGATGGTAAACTCACAATATCCCACGGGACCGCTTTACTTCGAAACTCTACAAAGCAAAACATCAGAAGTCAAATAGAAAAGTTTATCAATCGACCGATTAATTTTAAAAGCATTATCGTATTTAGTTACATTTGGGGTGAATATCATTTGACTTTAAAATCAAAGCCCTTTAAAATACTGTTTTGTAAATTCTTTGGTATATTGTAAAGACTAGGGTTGCATGCATCCGGAGAATTATGCAAATGCGCTGTGAAAGATGATCGTTGAGTGATGTGATAATGGGATCACGCCATTAACCTATTGTATCTAAGCATGATTTAAAATTCTACACTATTCTATGTAAGGACATCAGTCGTACTATAATCTTTAATTTAAAATATACTGCTGATTTCTAAACATATTATATTTTAAATCCAATTATCAACAAAATTACATGATAATATCATAGAAAAGTTTCCCGAAAATTTCTACTTAACTTTGAGTTATGTTTACACAACGTCCAATATAGGTCGAAACCTCCTTCAACTTCCATATGTCTATTTGTGCGAGAGATATATCAAACTAGTTAGCAGGTAATGAGGGTAAGGGTCTCATATTTGTGTTGCTAGCCCTTAACTTTGCGTCAGGATTAACCTTTTTGGAAATAGTTCAATTTGAAGTAAGAAATATTAAATTGGGTATACGAATTACATTTCTCATATATTTTTAGTAAACTGTCCATTACTAAAATATTGCATAAAATATCAGATATCATTCATGAGGTTATTAACGGACAATGTAGCGAGGTGTTGGATGCGTCACGTGTCGCGTCTCGACGTCGCGCCGTCGCGTCGCCACCGACTCTCTCGTCGCCTAGCAACGCTGCACCCCGCATTTATAATCTCCTCGGGTGTTCTGACCTCCTAGTACTTTGCACACAAATCGCTACAAACATGTTTTCAAGCTTTCCATCGTGTCTGTTAAATTATTGCTTGTATAAGTTTCTAAGAAATGCCTTAATATACTAAGGTACTTTAAATAAGTTCTCTTCAAATACTTGTGTAGTATTTTTAAGTTTTCCGTAGTAAAATTGAGAGCATAAATAACTGAAGGAAGGAAACTAAAACAATTACAAATGGAAACGTGGAGGAGGGAGAGTTTCAAAGAGTAACTAAACTACTTAGGTAGATACTTACTCTTTGAGTTTTTTGAACTGTGAAGTTTTTAAATAAAACACTATAAGTAGGTAAGACTTGGAATGCAACAATACTTACATTTTCCATGAAAATTTATTATAACAAAGAAGTTTTTTCCAACATATAAATTATTAGCTATCAATGGATAGTGGGTTACAATAATTGCTGACTAGAGCTTGGAAAAATAGAAAATTGTGCAAGTGAAAAAATATTGCATGTGAGTTATTGAAGACTTACAAAAGGAAGGGATTAACAATAGACTGCAGGTTTTTGTATTGAATTATTGAAAACACAGTAGAGAAAGTAATTTAATATTTAATACCAGAGAAAACCGCAATTAAACGACGATTTCTTTGTAAATATTATTTAAAATACATGTATATTACACCAGTTATTTATAACAACAAAGATTCATGTTTTCATATTCGCACAGGCAAATCTATATTTCGCTAGTTTTCGCCGTAGTAAAATTTCGATATTAGGTGCAATTTCAAACTTTCGGGATGCCACTACCAGTTCCTAAATACAAAATATAGTAATCGTTTACCTTATACACACACACAAATAGGTGATAACATTTGATTCATTTCATACATTCACAACCTATTCATTATTAAATAACAGAAAAATGTTTTTCTTGCCCCAAGAGTGCTACCGAGAATTCCAATCTTATACAAGCATAGCATGCTTATTTTAAAATAGTAATTATAAAAGGCAATCTTGTAGAATTCCGTATTCATTATACTGTTGGACAGCGGCCATGAGAAAGATAAAGATAGTTCCTTTAACTAGAAAAGAAAGATTTTTCTTTTAAACAACGAATTAAAAAGTTTTGTCGGTAAAATATGTCCCTCTAGCTGTCAGGGAAATTTAAATTTTGAATCATAAAAAATGTTTTGCTGTAAATGCGAAAATTGTTTAATAGAAAACATTTTTTGTGTGGTGAAACTTGTTGAGTACAGGGTGTATTTATTTATAATTTATTTTCCATATACCTACACACATTTTTCGATAGCAAATTGTTGAACTAGTCTCATTTTCACTACAATTAATGAAACATAATTATTTCCGAAGTATAGTTTGAAATTAAAGCTATAGTTCTAATATTACTTTGATCATATGACAAGAACACACACATTTTTGTGTCTTATTTTACTTTTCTTCTTGAATGATCGTCCTAATTACCTCTAATAAAAATAGTAATATCTGTAATTATAACCACTATAGTCGTAGCTAAAAGAAACTTTATAGTCAGTAAAATATTTCAGAACTAACACAATCAAAACTATACTTAATATCAACATTGCAATTCCCTTTACACTCCAGCAAAGGCTGCGAAAAATCAATTTTAAAACGTGCGACATTAAAAACGCAGTTTGTGGAAGCAATCAGAAAGCGCAATAATAGCCCGAAGCGATTACTTCGCTATTACGAAGTAGTCTGTTTGCTACCGACTACTTCGACATAAATCTATTAAAACCTGGTTGTATCGACCGTGTTTTGTTTATGCGTGGTCAATCGAAAGAAATTAGTATTTTCTATTTTCTAGAGGATTTTCTAGGTTGTTTTTTTACTACATAATTTAAATATTTACATTTTAATATACTTGTATGATAACACGAAATTTAAACTAATCAATATTATAAAATAAATATAATTAATATTTACATCTTAAAATGATAAAAATGTCAGCTTAAAACATCAAAAAGAAATTGTTATTTTATTATCGATTTACTATAAATACATATTTTAACATGAGTTCTATTAAGTAAGTTTTGTGAGGCATAAGTTTTACGCAAAGCAATTTACTGATGTCAATGCTTTATAAAAAATATAACACAGTTTAGAGTTCCTCGTTTTCTTTTAATAAATCCTAATAAATTTCAAAAGTTACTTAATCAAAACGTGAGTAATTACATGCACAAAGTCTTCAAAACTCAACACAAAAATAATAAGTCAAAGGCGAAATACTTTGGAAAATAATTTTCTTCTTCCAAGCCGTGAGCAAAGTAATCTAAAACAAAACGTTAGTGTAAAACTTAAGTTTTCATTAGAGTGGGGCGAAACTGATTAAATACAAATTATAAAATAACAGAAGGCTGGCAGGAGTTGCTGTTAATCGCGATGATCCTATAGGGACGTGTGGCCTCCCTAATGTGTCAACAAAAGGGTCTATTAGCCCCGCCAGGCGCCAGGGTATTACCTGGCCAGTCCTCTGTTGTGTTTCCAGATTTCGAGTCACGTGTCATGTGATTTAATTCGGGAAAAAGCCTGCGGAAACGGGAAGTTGGAAACAAAATGTCCACTCGTTAAGTTCGCTTTGACCGATAAAAAAATTGTCCAATCCGTCGGAAATAACCTTTAAAGTTACTGTGTGGTATTTGGTATAATGAAGTCATTCGGGATATAACTTTCGCTTATTTTTATTACATTCACTTCACACTAGTCCCCAAAGGAATTGAAACTATTTCACTTACAATTTATAAAACTATTTCCGTTCAATTTCTCCGAAACAAACAAAGAAAATGTAAGGCGAGTAAAGAGAATTATTTATATTTGCTCACGGCAGCCAATCATTGTTTCAATTATCGATTATTGCATTGGTGTAGGTAATCATACGAACCTTATACGATCGATAACAATAACTTGTCAAAGAATAATGAACATGAAAAGTAATACTACATACTTACTTTATTTCATACATAATTGGGATGATGACAGGGTATGAAAATTAAAAAAATATAATTCAAACTTAGGAGTGGGGGCTAAAACGTCATTTCTACGTATAAAATGATCGTACGTGTCTTATGATCTAAATTATCTACCAGACGGACATTAAAATAAAAATTAGGCATCTACCTATTATATACATCCATGCATACTATATGTATGTATGCATATAAAACTTTACTCACGTGTCTCCTGTATCATACCTACTCTATTTCATTTGCTAAATATGTACATTGTTTTTTTTTTGTCATTGAAAGCCGTGATAGTCACACTTTTAACCTCCGACAGATAGGCACAGGTTATGTTATGTGTTCCATAAAACAAGAGTGAATAATACATAACATATAACATCACACCTTTTATCCCCGTATGGATAATAGGCCGAGGTGCACATTATGGTACTTAATGCCACTGTGCAATGTAAAACCCACGTATTTAAAAGTGAATAAGAACTGAAAATACCCCAATAAAACCTTCCTTGATCCACAAATCTAATCGAGACTGTAAAAGTGAACCATACACCTATAACTAATATAATATTGAATAAGCAATTAATTTTTAGCATCGCAATCAACCGACCGATGCGTTCAATGACGTCAACGATGAAACAAACAATTCGTAATTAGGGATCGTCAATCATTTGTATAGCAAATAATAATCTTTACTTTAACCCAATACAAAATAATGAGCTGTTAGTCAAACTGATCACTGATTTTGTACTGGATTAATATGGTTTGTGGTTATGTCTAAACATACCTGTATAATGTAGTGGTTTTGACCAGATTAACTGTTTGATTAAACAATGCACTCACTATAATAATGGAGAGTTGGAAACCAACACCAATCAATGAAAAACAAAATAGAATTTAAACTCCAAATAAGTAAAACTTGGTCTTATAGGACGAGACCGACTTGACAACAGTAGTTTTGAGAGCTGTGAACTTGATTCTTCAATATGGGACTATCTACAACAGTATGATTTGATTTGAACAGACGAAAACAATGTTACATAAATAAATGGTACTCGTAATACCTTAAAGTCGAAATAAAATATAGCCAATGGAAAATAACAAGGAGTTTCCAGAAACCATAATCACTACTGACCCCTTTGATCCCGTGTTCAAACTTCAAAGGACGCGTAATCTTCTTATACAGAGCCATATACTATAAAATTTCCAGAGAAATGGATTATGTACTTACTGAGTCTATAATAAGCTGATATAGTTGTTTTAGTCAGGGTATATCTAAACTCTACTATTTATTACAATGTAGTTTATTCAACATTATTTTTTAGAACTAAATGTCAGATGTCGTAGTGGCCCGGAGGTTTAAGACGCCCACTTCTTATGCATGAGGGTGCGGGTTCGAAACCTACCAACGGCAAGTACCAATGTGACTTTTTCCGAGTTATATGTACTTTCTAAGATTATTTAGACATCACTGACAAACGGTGAATGAAAAACATCGTGAGGAAACCTGGACTTATAATTTCTAATTATAAGTTTGAAATCGCCAACCCGCATTGAGCAAGCGTGGTGATTAATGCTCTAACCTTCTCCGTGTGAGAAGAGGCTTTGCTCAGCAGTGGGCATTTATAGGCTGTTGATGATGATGATGATGAAATGTCAGATAATTTTCTTCCACGATTTTCCGGATAATTTTCATCCAACACTCTTTTCAAAAGGACCCTTTTTCCACTTCATACTTGAAGAAATATGTACGATAATAACATCACTTATCAGGTTGTAAGATGTATGTATCTGATTACAAGGAATTGGAAAATATAAATTGCAAAGACATATTAGTCTAATCGAGAGAATGCGATAATCAAAGTTTATGTCAAACTTTTAATAATAATTTTCTGTACCTTTTTATCATGAAGCCTTTGTTTTTTTTTGAGGGTAGAAAATCATTCAATGACTTCGCCCGCCCGGGTGAGGCGAGAGGGAGCGTCAGACTCTTACTGACTAAAAACCACCCCGTTCCTACTCTTGCACTTCGAGCCGGAGCCCCGGCAACCCTTTAAGTCTTCCGCGGCTCCGTATCGGCATCAGCCCTGTTGGGCCCTATCTGTGGTGGTCTGATGGCTCTATGAGTACTATCGTACGCTCGGGCCTGGTTCTGGTGGGGCGGCGAGTCACCCATGCTCACCGTCCGCAGGCCCGTGCTTACGGTGGCCGGAGATCGTCTCGCGATCCCCGACGCCCGGAGTATCTTCGCGAACCATAAAGCCTACCATGCTATTTATGTAGTTATTTTATGTTGCAAAGCCCAAAAATTTATATTTAGAGAGGTGATAATTATTTCGACCAGGAAGCTATAAAATGAAAGATTATACTAGTATAAAATATTAATTAGTTTATTAAGTTTTATTTGTCGTGCAGGAAATCCAATGTAAAAGGTAACATTAAAATAAACTGCACTATTAGCAACAAAACGCTGCAATCATGTGTGATCGCATTCGCAAGCCAGTACTTAATGTAATTTTCTGTGTTTATTTAATTGTAGTGCAATTTTCTTCAGTTAAAGTTTATTATTTAAAAAAATGACATAATTCACATATAGAGGTAGATTAACGGAAAGTTTAAAATTATGACTAATACTCCTTTTATCATCATAACATCACGCCTTTTATCCCCGGCGGGGTAGGCAGAGGTGTACATTACGGCACTGAGCACCCACTTTTCACTATTAATATTATAAGTCCCCTAATAGGGGGGAGCCTATTGCCATATACTGGGCACAATTCCAAATTCCGTACTACTACTGAGATTAAAAAAAAATAAACTTATAACAAATAACAAGGCTGATAAAAACTAATTTTATTAAATTAGTACCTATATTACCTCCGCTTTCTGACGTAACAGTTTGAGGTGGTGTATTAGTTTCAAGCCATTATCAGAACTCATAATCATGTATAGTATCGACGTTGATCAACATTACGTTTATTCTAATAGTAAAGTACCAGCCTTTATTACTTATTTATTTATTTATTTATTATTGTGATGTTAACACGGCTTTACACCAATTACATTAACACACATACAAAGAGAAATCAAAGAGAACCAAACAGTTACAATAACAGAAAGAAGAGAAAAAAATTAAACACATAAATAAACATCACAGTAAAAAAAATACAATTAAAATTCAATTAAAAAACATAAAGAAAAATCAGACAATTGCAATAGTAGATGACAAAAAAAAGAAATGTACCTATATCACAGTAACCTTTTTAATAGCTTTAAACTCGTCCATGAATAGGTCACAGTCAGGGTAGGCTTCCACGAGGCTATTGAGCGCGGACAGGATGCGAGGAATGGGGGACGACGCCCGGGCCACGGTACGACTTGCAGGCACGGATAGTAGACGGTGCCTCCGGGCGCGTATGTAGTTATTTGGGGCATACAATCGAATCAGCTCACTGTGGAGATCAGGAGCATCTATGATCCCTCTGCAGATTTTGAGTGTGATGTGAAGTTGATTGTATGCCCTTCTAGTATCCAACATATTAAATCCTAAACATCCTGCAGAGAAAATTTATAGAGGAACCTCAAGAATTTCTTTTGAACTTTTTTTGAGTGAATAAGATGCCTCGTATGGACTCCAAATGCAGGAGCTGGCCTCTAGCTTGCTCCTGACAAGAGTGTTATATAAGTCTTATCACGTGTGCATTCTTGAAATCTTTTGAATTTCTTAAGACGAATCCAAGTCTTTTGAATAATTCCTTAGCAACCGTGGCGATATGATCGTGAAATGTCAACTTCTGATCGAAGACGACACCCAGGTCCCTCATACTTGATGATCTGGTTATAGGTGAACCATTTATTTTATAATCAAAGGTGATAGGGTGCCGTCCCCGACCAAAAGTCATGACGTAACACTTAGAAGGATTAAAATCCATTTTATTTGCAACTCCCCAATCATAAACCAGGTCTATGTCCCTCTGAACAGCCTCACAATCCGATATGCTGTTGACACAAGTGTAGAGTTTTAGATCATCAGCATACAGAACACATTTTGCGTGTTGGGGAACATCTGGGAGATCGTTGATCATGGGAAGGAATAGTAAGGGGCCAAGGATTGAGCCTTGACTTACGCCGGATCGAGTGTGGTAAGTGCTGGACTCGTAAATTCCTAATTTCACATACTGCTGACGGTCACGAAGGTAGTGAGCCAGTAAGCTTAATAGGTTAGGGCAAATACGTACGTTCATCATTTAATGGAAAATATCAAATATTTACTTTTAACTAAAAAAAATATTAAGGCATAAAAACTAGTAAGGGCTGATGGCGATACGGAGCCGCAGAGGACTTAACGGGTTGCCAGAGCTCCGGCTCTAGAGGTAAAGCAGAAGTAGGAACAGGAAAGAAATAGGAAGGTGATTTTTAGTCAGTAAGAGTCTGACGCTCCTTCTTGCCTCATCAAAGACGGGAGAAAACATTGGATGATTTTCCTACCTCTAAAAAAAAGCATAATAGCTACTATAGTTATACACATATACCTACGTACATAGAAAGAGTTACTGGTAGTAACTGCCCTTCAGACCATGATATTGCAGTTTCTACATGTACCTATGTAGATGACCCTTCCGATTCTCGGGGAAATACCATTAATAGACTATTATAATGCACTATAATAAGAAACCTTGTTGCATAATCATTTCAGGAAATTAACTCTTGGTACAAATAAATTAATCTGGTTAATAATGACTTACAGTTTGGTTTGTGATCCCATATCTTTAGTGAGCGAGCCAATATTAAAAACTTAGTTCGTTTTGTGGAAAACGAAAAACTCAATAGTTTTACTCTTTTACTGCTAAGATATTCACACAAAAAATCTAAATTCCAAGAACCTAGCAAAACTTCAATAGGCTCACGATTAAGCTTTAGATGAAAAGGACCTGACTTTGTCTAGTCAAAAGATTTTGATTAAAGTCTTGATCATTGAACTCAATTTCAAAAACAGTTACTCTTAAATGTCAATACGAAGAAATCTTAAACCCTGTTAATGTTAGTTTGTAAGATTAATCGTATCGGATAAGATTAATTATCATCGACATCCGATGACTCGGCATGATAATGGCAGATAGTCAAGGGAAGTTGTGTTTATATTAGTCGGTTGGAGTAGCTACATAAATCACTGGGGACGAAATCGGTAGCCTTGACGTTTTGTTTAATCAGAATTCTGTAAATGAACTTTCCAGTAATTCAACGAACTGATAAATTACTGTTAAGGTACCTATAGTCTTAGTTGCGTAGGAGATGTGAGTGCCTAAAATTACTAATAAAGTGTATTTCTCAAAAGCTCACTAGACTCTACAGCAAAATAATATAAGTTTAATCACTGTACTTCATTCTGTATCTAAAAGATAATTATAACTACCTAAGTAATCACAAGTATTACACTCCACATGTTCAAATATCGCTTTCTTTTATTTCAAGCGTTCCTACATATACATTACTTCTGGCACCATTGCAAATCATATGAGTTCAGGTACAACTTACAATAGAACTAGTTTCAACAGATTTCCACTTGATTGGAATAAAAAAATAAAATGCATAAGATCATAAGTTTTTACTCAAAAGTAACCTACGTTACGGTTAAATGGTAATTTATTTTCATAGACATATCCCATTATTCACCCCTTGGAAGATCCCCTTAGGTATAATACATAGAAGAAAGATGCATAATAAATCTTATATATTAGTTGGTAACAGACAAATGGCTTTACCTACTATTTATTTACTCATACCAAGCTATGTCAAGTAATAAAAACGATGGTACAATTAATTCCCCATTAGACACGGCAAGATGGCCTTATGCCTACAAATTGAATATGAATAGAATCTCCTGATTTCCTATTATGAGGCAAATGATTTATTGTAGTCATAATGGATTATATAAATAAGATAATGATTTATCATTTTTGTATTTTTAAGCTTATTATTTTTTTCATATTATTTTTTATGGCATAGCCGGTAAACGAGCAGACGGATTACCTGATGGTAAGCGTCGCCAGAAGCGTTACAAGTGCGCTACCGGCCTTTTAGGGATTAGGAGTTTGAGGATTGTTGGGGATTCGGGGATTGGGGAGATTGGGGAAGGGCAGGTTACTTCACGTCGGTTTTCTGTCCGTGTGACCGTGGTATCACTCCGGTCGAGCCGGCCCATTCGTGCCGAAGCATGGCTTCCCCACACTTCTTAGTGTAACTTAGTATTTAATGAACATAACTATAGCTGGGCTTCCGGTAATTTCAGTCACACGACGAAACACAACGCAAGCGTTTTTTCACGTTGGTTTTCTGTGAGGCCGTGGTATCACTCCGGTCGAGCCGGCCCATTCGTGCCGAAGCATGGCTCTCCCACACTTGAAAAAATTATATTAACACTTCATAAAATCATTCTTACCAATAAATGTTATTATAACTCTTATTACAATTAGGTAAACTTAAAAATGACGAGCCCCAAGTTATATTTTAATTATAACTTCCAGTTAATTTTTTGAGGCGATTGATTCCTTCTGTTTACTGTCACGCAATATTGTATTTAACATGTGAGTAAAAATGCGTTAAAGATTACTTAAATCTTATTAAATTTGTCATTTTGTGTTTTCAAACAAAACTTTGTACAGTGGCCAGCACATTAATCTACTCCAATGTGTTATTTTGTCATTGGATTTTCGACTTTATATCTAATTGATAGAGTTGGAAATTTACTAATGTTTGATAGAAAATACTAGGTTAACTTGCTGCCCATTGTACGACTGAAAGATAATTGTAGCCACTATGTCTGATTACTGTTCACCAAAGGATTCTCTAGAAGCAAGAATTCTCAACTTGATTGCGTTTACAAAGAAGATTTGTAGAAAATATTATTTAATACAATTTACTCGAACAAGAAAGGCTGAAGAGTAACTTAATCGTAATCTAATTCCTTTCCTTGACTTTTATAAATTGCTCCAGATAACGAACTCTAGATGTTTTCCTTCAATTTTCATTTTGTAAGACATGCTTCTTCGATGTTATCGAGGTCAGAATAATTGCTTTGTTGAATATTTATGGCATGGTTTTGTGAATACAAACATTCCTAGTTAAATTGCATGTATTTTATTCTTGTAACGACGCAAGTCCAAATATCGTAAAGTTCCGCTCGGTTCGTCAAATGAGGTATGTACCTACGTCTAATATTAGATGATATTGATTGGTACTGAAACTGCTAAAGCCACACATTGCAATGCCCTAAACTCACTCTATTTACATTAGTCGGTACTATAGATATATTCATAGTCGGTACATGAACCTTATTCTCGCAATCTATATCTAATTAAAAATGTTTTCCTCAAAATTGGTTTGATTTTGTCCTGCTAGTAAAAAACATGACATAACGTTCTACATAATATCTCCCCTTTTATCCCCGAAGGTCTAGGCAGAGTGACACATTACAATTAATGCCCCTGTACAATTTAGCACCCACTTTTCACTATTTATGTTATGAGTCCCATGTAATAGGGGGTTGGCCTATTGGCATATACCGGGCACATTTCCAGACTCCGTGCTACTACTGAGGTTTTTCTAACCAGAGTCCCCTTGTTCAGCAGTCGCATTTGCGACAACTCGGCCGACGTGGCAGATATAACTTTTTATAGAATTTAAATTTATGTAAAAGTACATATCTACCATACATACTAAGGTACCCAATGCAACTGCATAGAAAGAGCCCAATCCAAGCGCGCAGTGGGTAAATTAATTAGTCTAAGACACAAAAACCCTCATTTATCAGTTCCTTTTTACTTTTATTTCAAGGAAATAATGGAATAAAAGTGTTTTTGCAACGTCTAGAATAAGAACCAGTCTTTGTTTTAGACGAATTGAGTTTTGATAAATTGAATGGAGAGAAATTAGAAGAAAATTTTACTTTTGTTTGGAGAAATTTTTCTTTAGCAGACTTTCTAAAAATCGGAATAGTAAAGTAATGAACTGCTTACCTCAGGAATGATTTCGATGTTGTTTTTGTTACATATTTACACCTAAATTCATTATTACAGTACGTTTAACGATTTTGTGATCTCTTCACAACTCCAAATTAATGTTTTTTAAACGTTGCCCCGCCGCCCCGAAATAACAATTTTTGGATCGTATAAAGAGTAGCTCCGTGCGGGAAACGAACCCGCAACGGGTTGCGCGGTTGGCGCGCGCTAGCAACTGCGCTAACCGTTCAGTCAAATAATAAGGTACAAGCGAAACATTCCTCAGCTTATTATGAGTCATACCACTATTTCATAGAATTCTCAGGAACAAAATTCCAGGAATACCAAGTCCTTTACTGGGTCATCCATTCATACAAAAGTATTTACTCATAAAAACCTAATCGACACAGCATAACTAGTCACTACATCACACGGAACGCAATTGGCTAATTTAAATTACTTTGCGAGGCCACTCCGCAAATTAGGCCACCCAAATATTTTTCATGGACGTCAGGAGAGCTAAATAAAACGAAACTGTCATCGAAATTGCAATTGCAATCGTAAAACACCGTAATACTGCAATCAATAAAGTTCTATTTGCAGTTACTGTTTGTTACAATCCACGGAAATTATGATGATTTCAATGTGAATTACCATATTGTGTATTGACTATGAATATTTTAACACTAAATTGTGAGGTTATTGTGCCACTCTCAATAGTTTGTTATTATTCATCAACAGCCTATAAATGCCCACTGCTGAGCAAAGCCTCTTCTCACACGGAGAAGGTTAGAGCGTTAATCACCACGCTTGCTCAATGCGGGTTGGCGATTTCAAACTTATAATTAGAAATTTTGTTATTATTATTGTTATTAAATAATAATTATCGTATAGATAATTAAAGATAATTAAATTAATTAGGAAAAAGATTCTCCGGAGTCCGTAAGAAGCAGACGTGTACTAGAATATTACAAATTTTAATAAAAACTTAGCTAAGTAAAGTGATCCTTATAAGTGCAGTGTTTAAGTTAATTTAACATTGTAGTTGCTTAATCACTCAAGACCTTGTGTTTCTTACACGAAACTACGCCAGCGCGCGCGCAGCACCGCTCACCCCCGCGGGGAAAAGAGAGCGTCCGATATTTTTCAACCTCCTCGCACGCACTCGTAACATAACAACATGAGTGTAGCAAGGACGCCGCCCAAGGCGACACTGATAAGCGACAGCGAGAGCGGTAGCGGATCGGCTCCTAACTTATCCACTTTAAGCGATGAAGACTTACGCGCTAACATTACCTCAAGAAAGCGGAAGGATCGTACAGAAGAAAGTGATTACAAACAGGATTTCACGAATTTCCGCATGGAAATTATGAACTTCCTAACCAATTTTGGCAAAACCCAAACCGAAAACCTAAACCAAATTAAGGAACAAATATCGGACATCCAAAACGAAGTTAAGACCATAAAGCTAACTACTGAAAATTTTTCACAACAGCTGAAACTTACTAATACAGAAATAGCAAATATCAAAGCTAAAACAATTGCTACTGAGGACAAAATAAAATGTATAGAAACCGAAATATCCCAAATCAAACATGAGCAACACACAAAATGTTCGGCTATAAAATCGCCCGTCGAGTATCACGAAGACCTCATCCTAGAACTTAAGGATCGATGCGACCGTGAGAAAAATATTGTTATTGTGGGTATATCGGAAATAAACGACAAAAACTGGAAATCAAGACAAAATCATGATAATCAAGAAATTATGAAGATAATTACAACGCTTTTTGAAGACTGCCCTAAACCGATCAAATCTCAGAGACTAGGAAAATATGTGCAAAACAAGAATCGACCCATAAAAGTTTACTTCGAAAATTCCAAAACTGCTAAATACCTGTTAAAAAATAGAACTAAACTACCCGAAAACATGCAGATTTTTTCTGATCAAACTCGAAAACAAAAACAGTACTTAGAGTCTCTTAAAGATCAGCTAAATAAACGTACACAGGGTGGTGAAAAAAACCTCACTATTAAATATGTGAAAGGAACGCCTACAATAGTTACTACAAACCAAAAAAACCAGTAAGTAACCCACTACAAAATGCCAAACCAACAGATAGTTCTAAGAAACTATACCATCATATAGTAAATAAGTATAAGGACATTCCATTGCACCCGTCTTCACTAAGATTTCTTTATGCAAACTTACGCAGTATACGCAAGCCTGGTAAGTTTGATGAAATAAAATGCATCCTAAAGGCCATAAAAAGGACTACTCACCTTTTGATTTTTACTGAGACGTGGATTAACTCAGAATCTGATGCGAAGCTATACCAACTACCTAGCTATACTCATATATATAATTATAGACAGAATTGTAAAGGCGGAGGCGTTTCCATTTATGTGCACAACAGTATTAAATATGATATAACTGAAGAATTATGTGAGAACGGAAACCACTATTTATGGATACATATAAACAAACTGTCATTAAACATTGGAGCTATTTATAAACCGGGAGATACCAACGACGAAAAAGATCAATAGTTTTTGGAGATTTCAATATAGATTTACTAAACGCAAACACAGTAATGTAAAAAAGTATCAACATGGAGTCCAAGAAGCCGGCTATAGAATAATAAATAAAATCAACAAATCATACAGCACACGTGACTCGGCCACAACAAACACAATACTGGACCATGTATGCACTCATATTCACAATCATTCTCTCAGCATTTCCATAATTGAATCAAGTCTTTCTGACCATAAACAGATATATCTAGAAATGGGAAGTCTGTCTCCACAGCACAACAAAAAGAAACATTATAAGGCTCTGGATTACGAAAATCTGTACAACAACACACTGGAAGCAAAATACAGCAACGACGACCATGACTACAATCAACTAGAGACATTTATTTCAAAACAGATAGAAAAGAACAGAGTAGATAAGATTAAAATTCTAAACCCCCCCCCCAACAAGACTGGATTAATCAGAACATTATAAATGCAATCAATTCAAGAAATAGTTTATGGCAACAAACCAAATCAAACCCAGATAATAACGATTTGCGGAAAAAGTTCCAGAAAGAGCAACAGAATGTGAAGATGTTAATAAAAAAACAAAAGAAGACCTATTACTATAATTTATTTGAAAGCTGCAGCAAAGAACCAAAGAAAATGTGGGACCTGATCAATAACTTGGGTTTAAACAAAATTAAAGACAGCGCCCCTCCTCCCAAACTTATGTCAAACGCTGGACTTCTAGAAGATGGTAACTCAATATGTGACTTGTTTAATTCTTTAGTAATTCTTTAATTCTTTAAAACGAACTAACGCCGGTGCACAGAGGAAATAATTAGAATCATAGACGACCTAGATAGAAACACTAGCACTGGTCTGGATGGTATTAGTACTAAGGCAATAAAATGTTTGAAAAATATAATCGTTGAGCAGCTGACCAACTGTATAAATGCCTGTTTACGACAGGGAACTTTTCCAGACACTCTTAAGGTTGCTAGGGTCAGTCCTATTTACAAATCTGGAAAGAGAACTGACCCAAGTAACTACAGACCGGTGTCAGTCTTACCTGTAATATCTAAAATATTCGAACGCGTATTATACACTCGCCTAAATAACTATCTGACACATAAAAAATTTCTAATAAACGAACAATATGGTTTCCGCTCGAAATCAATTACTCTGTCGGCTGCAATAGACCTAATTACCAAAATTAAAACTCACATAGATCAAAAAACCTATGCCTTAGGAATATTTATTGATTTAAAAAAAGCGTTCGATACTGTGAGTCATCAAAAACTGCTTCAGAAGTTAGATAATATAGGTGTTACAGGTACAGCACATAAAATGTTCAAGTCGTATTTGGTGAACAGGCATCAAGTTGTTAAAATAGGAAATGCTCACACTAGCTCGATCCAAACTGTCTCATACGGCTGTCCTCAAGGTTCAATAATCAGTCCGTTACTTTTTCTAATATATATAAACAATATTAATAAAATAGGTTTAATAGGACACCTAACACTATATGCAGACGACACCTGTCTCTTTTACTTTGACAAAACAATTCATAACATTATAAAAGATGCTCAACATGACCTTGATTTATTAAGCGAGTGGCTAAAGTGCAACCTTCTTACAATCAATACATCAAAAACCTCATTCATGATTTTTACCACTAAAAATAAACGTATACCCGACTTCTCGCCTCTTAAAATAAATAATGAAATAATAAAACGATCAACCAACGAAAAATATCTTGGATTGAGGGTAGATGAGAAACTAACTTGGAAATTGCACATTGACCATCTCAGGGGTAAATTAACATCGTTATTGGGAGCGTTACGGAAAGTAGCAAACTGTATTCCTAGTAAGGTGCGCACTTTAATTTATAACTCGTTAGTTAAATCGCATTTAGAATATCTTGTTGAGATATGGGGTTCAGCAGCAGTAACTAATTTAAATTCACTTCAAAGAATTCAAAATAAAATAATTAAAACCTTGTTCCATTATAATTATCATACTTCATCAAAGACCGTATACGAAAAAACAAATATATTAAATATTAGACAATTATACATTTATTACACCTGCATTCTTATTAAAAACATAACTTCAAACTCAATACAAACTAACATACAACTAAAGAAAAAAACAATGTCACATAACTTGAGAAATAGATATAAAAACAAACTGGAAGCCATTAGCGTACGCACGAATTACGGCAGAAAGACTATATTATATGAAGGAGTACATCTGTTCAATGCATTACCCGACGATATCAAAGATTGCGATGACGTGAACACATTTAAATATAAGCTAAAGAAACATTTAAGTACATTATAACTGCTAATACTTTGGAGGAAATTTGTATTGTACCTACTATATTTGTTTATTACTTTGTATCTCATTATAAGTGGACTGTATGTTCTTATGAGAAATAAATTTCTTTAAACCGATATCGTATGAGTAAGCGGCTGCTAGGGATTGTTTCAGCATAGGTGATGCTATTGTATATATGCAAAAAAAACATTTCAAAATCTTAACTAAACTGGAAAGACTGTTTTGTTATCGATTATTATCCTTCAGAATGTAACATTTGATCTGTTAATTACTTCTACAATACCATAGCATTCTATAATAGTTTCCTAGTATAAAATCTCCATAATTAATATCATACAGATCGTAATATGTAGTATGTTCCAACCAATGTCAGTAGAATACATGGTCTTGAATCAGGAAGAGGCGTGTCTTTTGTGCTGTAGTACACATTAGACCCAGAACAAACCGTTAGGAACGTTAAGACTTGCGTTTACTACTATTCATTTTGTAGATATAAGTATATTTTTTTTTAAAAAAGAAACGTTGCCCCACATTAGTATTTTCTCCTGTGTCGTGGGTGCGTTTACAAACATACAAGTTCACATACACAATGACACCCAGACCCGTAACAACAATTTGTGGATCACACAAAGTGTTATTCCGTGCGGGAATCGAACCCGCTACACGTTGCATGGCAGCCAGTTGCCCAGCCACCGCACCAACAGTGCAGTCCAAACTATTAGTTACTAAAAACAAAATATTAGTTATAACATATTAGTTACTTACTATTTCGTTGTAAAGGAAGATTTCATTGGATTTTATACTAAAAGCATGCAAAGGTCAAATCATCATCAAATGCATTTTTATGGTATGTGCGAAGTTTCAAAATTACATAATGCTTCGTATTTGCTAAAGTAAAGTACATCATGTCTCTCCTGTAGTACGGTAATCAGTCAGTGCTAAATATAAAGGTATTATAAACTATCACACTCTACTCTACATTCCCACCCCAGATAAATTCATAAAACCGAGGAATAGCTCGTATTCAAATAGCGTCCAAGTTAAACGTGAAACTGTAAACTTTTGACGTGGACATCAAACACCTTGGCTGATATTAAACCGGTTTGTTCTGAGCTTCTTACAAACTATCACCGTAATATTTAAACTGAAGCTTCGTGTAACTTCGGGAATGTTCGTAAACATTCGGGAAAGCGAAAAAGTAAAGTTTAGCAGCTTTATATGAGCAAACAGCTTGTAGTGAAATGGATATCGCTATGTTCGACGCAGCTGTGGTGCTAACTTCGTCAGTGATTTGTGCACACGCTTCGGATGAGTGATGAAATGAATTTTGGAGCTGACACAGCTAGTGCATCTAATCTATATACATTTCTATAGCTAATGGATGCTGCTAGATGGTAATTAATTAAATTGGCACAGACAAGTTTTTGAATTTCAGTGCGATGTTAGTAAGGAGAACGGGTTAAATGTAAGTGGCATTCGGTTTCCAGTACGTTATGTAAGAGAGTTTTATCCAATTACTTAGGCATTTGTGTTAAGACTCTCATTAAAAATAATTATGAATTATAATTTAAATGAAAAAATACATAAATATGTACAACTTTTTTTTTAAGGGGGGAAAATCATCGAATGACTGCTCCCGCCTGGGTGAGGCGGAAAGGAGTGTCAGACTCTTACTGACTAAAAACCACCCCGTTCCTTCCCTTGCACGTCGAGCCGGAGCCCCGCTTACCCGTTAGGTTCTCCGCGACAAATATGTACAACTTAAGATACACTTTAGCTAAAAGATACAAATTAAACAAAAGAGAAATAAAAATAACTACTTACAACATCAAAAAATTCGTTTTCATCGACGTCAATAGGGAAAGTACCCAGAAGGCTGGCAGCTTTTTTTTAGGGGTAAAATCATCCGATGACTTGACCGAGAAAGAGACCAGCTTTCTGGTCACGACATGCGTCGACCAGGCAGTTTGAAATATTTTTATAACAAACGGTTTTACATTGTACAGCTACATTGCACAGTTGGTATTCACTTTAACATAATATCCATAGCAAAGTTATTGATTACCGATTTACTCCTAAACTTCCCCGCGTGAAGGTAATATTAGTGGACCATCTGTGCCGCGTCTCCCCTCGGGAGATGCACCAATATTTGAACACGGGGCGGTATGTTCAACGCAAATAATAACTCGGAATAAATTGTAAGTAGCTTCAATTGCCCTTTTGAGGAATTAAATATGTATTTAATACTGAATTTATGGGGTTATTATGCATTGAATTGTTTTCTGTAGCATGTGAATAATAAATTGGTTTTTGAGTAGGTATATTACATAAAATCATACCATATGAGTTCTGTCTTGTTTTCTGTATAAAGTATTAAAAACAAAATATAAACTTCTGATAAATATATTGTTTGTAAGTAATACAATAGGTAACAAATGAGACGGACACATTTGGATCGAATTATCTAAAGACATGTTAGAAATTCTTTCCAATTGGTCATTCTATAAATGAGTTTTGTAGGTAAATGTTGAAACTGCACAAACAAGGCAGATTCACAAAATTTTAAGAAACAAACTCCTAAGTCCTTCACTGTCGTATTAAATGGTATTTAATCTATAAGATTAACAATTTTTTGATTGTCCGAAGTACAAACTTATCTACGTACAACAATGCAACAGCTGTGATTCAGTGGTATCTACCTTTAATGATTATTTAATAATAGTATTAAACTGTTATCTTGGTACGGACACAATTCCGTGCAATTTGTCACTCATTATTACTTGATTGTCACGCCAACGACCGTTCTTGACCGATATTTGGACGGAAAAAGAAGTCGTTTTAAGATATAAGTCTCGATATCATCACTAGTTTGTGATTTGAAGGTGTTGGGTAAGTTGTTTACACTCATATTTTGTTATTTTTTTTTATCAGCCATGGTCGTCCCACTAATCTCCCTAACCTCCTTCCACTCGTCTCTTCGTAGAAGTTTCTGTGGCCAATCCTTTTGATAGACGTCAAGATCAAGACGCCATCTGAAAATAAAATTAAAATTATTTTTAATTTGTAAATAATAAAGAACAAACAGATACATTACTTGAGTGCTAAAAACAGTTCCAGATTCATTGTTACTAAAGGAGTAAAAACGTCCGTCCGGGCGTCCGTGATATGAAAATTTCATACTAAAACAATAGAAAAATCAACTTCATCCATTATTCCACTCATATTACAAAACATATAGGTCAAAAACGTTCCCAAATTTGAAATCAATAAATCAAATACAATGACAGGCCCATGGGACACCACTAGGTTAGAGTCCTGAGGGTCGCCGGCTTTTAATTTAAAAGCTATTTTATGTAACAACTTGGTCCATAGGTAGGGAAACCACTCATTTCTGCTTATTTTTCACTCATATCAATCAATCATGTTCTTTGTTAGAGCAAGCAAACAATGCCGGCTTTTTAGAAAAATCTTTACCCACTGTTGTCTGAAGTTTTTGAAGTTATTTGAAGCATTTATAACGACATTATATTCAGAATTTTCCCTAAAACCCAAAATTTAACATAACATAACATAACTTCTCGCCTTTTATCCCCGAACCCTGAACCTATTGCCATATACCGGGCACATTTCCAGACTCCGTGCTACTTACTATTGACATTTTTTTATAAAACCCACTAATACTTTACCCGACCCGGTAATCGAAATCCGACCCCTTGCCCGTCAGCACTTGCGACCAATGAGGCAGTCAGGCCAAAATTAAAAACAATGTTTTATCCACCAAAACGACGCAACTGAAAGTCAAATAACTAAAATAAAAGTGTCTATCTGTCAATCGGTTAATTTGTAGACGTATTTATTTGTTCATTATAATTATAAATCTTAAGTTCTTAATCTAATTTACAAATGCACATCGCACAATATACACATGACTTATCTTACGATACATCTTAGAGATGTCACAGTCGAGCGGGTTTCTAAGCATTATTCTTTCTTCTTATATTATAAATCTTACATTATTTATTAACTGTAGTCTTGTATTGAATCGATAATACAATGTTACAAATATAGATGCCTAAAATACATTTAAGCTTCGAATTTTGGCCACAAATATCTTAATTGCTAATTAGTGAACAGCGTTGTGAATAGTGCGGTGTTATTATTAAAAACAAAAGTTAAATTTGTAGTCTAATTTCTAGCTTATCTAGTTGGTTTTAAAGACGTGACTACAAAAACATTATTAGATTTACTTAAATGTAAGTGTAGTATGAGCTCTAGGAAGACACATAGGTCTTCACAGGAAGGTGTCATAGAAGGCGTTGCGTGAGGGCTCCGGGGCTGGTCTACTAAGAAGACCTAGTGCCTCTTTCAGGTGCAGATGGTGGCCGCCGGGGAGGTTTTAGTGAAGTAAGAAATTAAGAATCCCGCGCTCCCTAGTCTTTTTCCCCAAAAAGCTAGCCGCTTTTTGAAGGTCTCCCCCCGTCACCAAAAAAAGTATACCAGGAAAAATTAGACACGTTGTTGGTCTGGTGATTGCAAGTAGAAATTATTAGGCTAAGGTTAAAAGTTTAACGTTTTAACAATTGAGAATTATCCAGTACTACAATTAAATATTAAATAACGATAGAAGAAAAAACACATATATTCAAAAATGATACTGAAATAATATAAACATATTCAAGAATATATTCCTGTAAGTACTACATGAAAATATTTTTATGCGAATTTTACAATCCAAACTGAATGTGTTATAAATATTTTCTCGAATATTACCCACCTTGCCATTCCTTGCATAGCCCGCAGCGGAATTCGTATCCAAATCGTATTTTTATCAGGAAATGGAATATGTATTAAACTTGTTTTATAAGCAGTGGTATGATAATTCATTTTTCATTTGGTAATGTGAATCGATCTTATGAGCTATTTATTTTATTTACAGACATATTTACATATCAGTTAGAAAGTAGTTTTAGGTACAATTTTGCAACGCCAGTTATATTTTTCGAATATTTGACAATTCTTCCTTACTATCAAAAGTTAAGAAACTTTAGAATAAAACTGATAGTTGACAGTTTTTCAATCTACAGTTAATTCTTATTAACTGTAGATTGAAAAATCGGCGCTAAAATGGCTAAGGGCCGAGTTTTCATCATTTCATGAGGAATAACTTTAAATATTTGACAATATTCTTCTATACTACCTCTATAAACTGTCAATTTTATTGTACAGTTAAGAATTACCTGATTATTGAAAAATCCTAGGTAGGTAAAGCTGTTACATCTTTGATAAGAAGTGAGTGTTTTTCATCTAATCCTTCGGAAAAACTCGAAATTTTGAGTAACTTGATGATGTTTTGACTAAGGAGATATTCAAAAAGAGAAGAAATAAGAGAAGAACATTGAACCCAATGTACTTTATAAGTAAACAACAACACCAACAATCACGAGAATCCCCTAATAAAACAAATATCCGGCAATCCATTCCCATTCATATAGTGCAACGAACAAATCCACTATAATGTTAACTAACTTCAAGAAACAAAGCAAAGAGTCAAAACAAGTATGAGCGAGGCATTGTGGTGCCAACAACCTGCATAACACAATTTCTTGTGCCAGCACTTCCAACAGAGTTAAGAAAGAGGAAATTGCAAGCCTGAACTATTTATGGCTACTAAAGGTGCAACTCGGCTTTATGGGACTTTTGATATACGCTTTACATTAGTACCGCACTATGAGAACATATGAGTAACCACTGTAGATCGATGTTCTAGATTTTATTAGCTTTGGGTTGATACGTAAGTGAAAACATCACTTTTCCTTTGTGTTGAAAGCGTTTTTCTTATTTATATTTTGTTAGTAATAATAACCATGCATGAGTTTTCGGTTAAAATATGTGATGTCATAAACTAACGATCGAACGACTGCCTGATCGATCTAGTGAGCGAAAGTAACGAGTTTAGAATGAAACTAATTTATATTCTTATGTGATTGCATGACTGCGGAAAATTGTTCTATGTAGATGACCCTATTTTAGTTCTGTACAGCTCCTTATTCCGTCGTAATCTCCACACTAGAAAGGCGATTAAAGTTTCGAGCAATTTTCGGTAAAGGTACAGAGTTCCTTACAATCCTACGTAAGTAATTCAATTTAAAACTATAAGTGAGAATACCTAACGCCTAAAGTAGAATCTCCTCGAAACTTGACTATTCTTATTAAGGTCACAGGAATAGTAGTGAAGTTTGTCACAGAACTAATGAATTTTCATTTCTTGGGCTCATGAATAATTCTTTATATTTTTTTCTAAAAAGAGGTAAAAAGAAGTAAAAAATGTAAGGTCATGATTAACATGGTGATTTATAAGTACTTAGATATTAATTATTTTAAATATGCAATCGTATGGCAACAACCACTGAAATAAATAAAAGATATTTACTGAAGCAAAATAAGACGATGTGTTCAATAGGTACGTAAAATGTTTGCTAACATTCTCTTTTTTCAAGAACACCTTACTTACTTACTTATAAGAAATTTGAAACTGCAACAGCAATAACATCCTAATGAACACAACTTAGCTGTACCTATTAAAGGAGCTCATAACAAAACATCTCAATCCGTTTCAGACATAACGCAGCAATAATACGTACCCTCGGTAGCTGTTACACAAAGTTTCCCGTAATAAAGTTAGGGGCATCAGACAAACGTGATGGCTTCTGACATTCGTACCAGGTTCCAACTCCGCGCAGATGTCAACTATAGATATTAGTTCAGCTAGACGATTTAAAATTTAATCAAGGAGTTGAGCTAAAGTGAATTACTTCTTAGTTGGTGCTCAGAAACAAATTGTTTGAAGTTGTGCATCATGGTTTGTTCATTCAAGAGCTTTAATAAAAATATGCCTACATCTGTTATAAGACATAATTGTAATAATTCCAATTTTCCTAGATAGCATAATAATAAACAGTTTTATAGCAGCAAAAAGTAATGAAAATTCATATCACATCTACAGGTAAATGCATAGTGCTAATGTAGAGAAAAAAATACTTAAATATAATATGAAAAGTGAGGGAAAAATACTTAAGATAATAATAAGGCACAGAGAATAATAATGTTGTGGGAAGTCAGATTAAATGTTTAGCGTTTACATTAATATTACAACTAAAATGATGCAATTGCACAATGCACATAGCTTCCATAAAATGTAACGCAAAAGTGAGCAAAGTCACACCTAAAATTGTTACATACTCCGAAAATAATGTTTCCTTGTACGAGGGGAAAATCTAGATACGTACAGCAACGTACAAAGAGATTATCATACAATCAGGAGATAAAGGTGTTCTTAGACTGTGTTCATATGGGTAGGAAAATGTAAAGAGTTCTAGATAATTCTACGTTATATGTTTGATTTGTTACAATTATACATTCGAAGATCTTCGTTTTTGAATTAAAATGGAAATTACCTCTATCTAATTTTTTGTTCAAAACGTCGCCAAAAAAGTACCTTTATAGCGTCAATTCCTTTAAAAATGTTGAAAAAAGAAACTGAAATAAAAAACTTTGGCTTAAAAATGAAGTCGGTTAATAAAATAAATTTTGCAATGGTTTATGTCCAGTGAGTAATAAAATCAAACAATGACCTTGGTCAAGAAGCACTTTAATTAATTGTGTACATTCTTTAACAAGCTAATCATTTTATTGCGACTACGACATCATTCTTTCAAAGTTTAATATAACGAAGTACAAAATTGAATGAATGACTCAGTAAAACACAGACTAAAAATGTCATGTGATTCCTTTTTCAAATATAGAATTCAACTGTCAAGTTGTGTAGAACGTTGCGCTGCCGGCTGGCTGAATTTACGTCTTGAAACCTTTAAAATATTATGTTTTTTGCCAGAAATAAAAATAACTACATTGAACTAGAATCAAATAAATAATGGCGGTACTCGGCGAGTTAATTATGAAAATACCAACACGATTGAATGACGTCATTCAGTCGTGTATATAGATAAATAATAAATCCTACTACCTACTAGGTACAAAATACTATCTTGGAAATATAGAAATGCGCAATCTAAAATCATCCTTAGACACAAACATGTAACACAATTGTAACAAAAGATCTCATGGAAATTGTTTGGTCGTCGCTTAAGGCGCTTGCCTACAATTATTAGGGGAAAGGTGACCAAAATGGTCTTCTAACAAGGAAAACATCCCAGAAAGGTTTGGACAATGGGTCCCGAAATAATCGGTGTTCCCCTTCTCGGAATGCTATTGTCAGTGTTTGCCTCAGGTTTAAGATGATTGTTTTTGGAGAAGGTCAATTAGGCAAATTGCCCAAACAAACACTCAAAGCAAACGAAATTCGGAAATCAGTTTAATAGTTAAAAAAACATAAAAAACATACGGATATAGTTGAAACACAACCTACAGCTTATTCACAGGTTATCAGGAACACAGCACTAATTATTTTGTGATTGCCAATTAAAATAAATACTTCGTATGAACTCATAAATTATTTTAATCAGTGAAGCACGTAATTTAGGTAGAATGTTCCGAGATAAAGCGTAACTTTTGTTAAAAGCCTTGTTTTCTAACAAAAAACGTATTAAAGTATAAGCTTTTCAAAAAGCTATCATAATTTTATTTTTAAGTAGCATCTAGGAAGGGGTGCTATTGTTTTGGTTACTTTGCGCGATTAATCCATTAGGACGCATTTCAAACATGATTAAGCAACGTTGCTACTTTTGTGCAACCCCTTAAGTTTCCAGAAACCATTATACGCCATCTTAATGCTGTTCTTTTCAGAAAACGAACCATTTATTTAAGTGGGGAAGCACACAGCTTGTTAATTTTCGTACACAACGAGAACCCCTTACATTTCGAATGGGCAATTTCACCACAAGAATAAAAATTGAAATATCATCCCATTTACGGAAGAAAAACGATTAAACCGATAACAATAGAATAGAATGCAAACCCTTATTTTTCTTTAAAAAATAGAGTCTAAAAATATGATGACAATCCTCTTGTTGAAAAGTTACGTAAGTTTTTAATTTAACCGTTTAAAGATCTTCTGGTAAGTAGTAGTACACACCACACAGAATGACATTCCAGCAGCCCAAATACTCTAAAAATAAGCGTGATGTTTATACTTCAATATTACGTCCCATTTCCGAGCTCACAGTGTCAGTAAAAGAGGCACAAACGTCAGTCGTGTCAAGCCTTGCCCGCATCTGCACGAGCCATAAACAATTGCCTGATTTGGAACGCAACTACTTTTTTCGAACGCATTTGAATAAAAAAGGCGCGAAAATAGAATGTGACAGCCTTGAACTTTTTTATCTGTATCATTTGTGTTTTGTTTTGTAAAAGGTTTATTTTATGATGGAGCGTTTTGTTTTATATTCGGTTTTCGTGATATTTTTAACAAATGGTGAGTTGAATTTTATTTTATTTTATTTTCGCTTTTAATCTAACAAGTACTTACGTATTATTTGATTCTTTATTATTTGTTCTCGATTAAATATTTTTTGATTTCAATGCAAGTTCTCTATAAGTATTAATAATGAGTTACGTAAATTGGTTAGTGCAATATAGGCGACTTGTGCCGTTAATATGCAAAACTTAAGCAAAGAAACAAGTTGTGGTATAAGGCAAATAGGTATATAGATAGGTAAATACTAGAAGTTTATGTTTACCTAACGTGCTTACAACCAGTAAGTATGTACGTAACCGTTTCACATTTATAGTTTTACTAAAATTAAGTGATAGAGATGCATTTTATTATATAAATAGGTATCATTGAATTAGTTAAAAGGAATATGACGTTAAGTCAGTGATTGTGTAATATATTGAAATCAAAAAGTTAAATGACATTATTTGTGTTTATATTTTATACTAAATCCTTTACTAGAGGTACAATTATTATTTCTTAAAATTCAGAATTATCAAATAAATAGGGTTACGCGGAAAATTATCCGAATCGGTTTGTAAACATTGACGCAAAGGTTTCGATTTGATCACATTTGCTATGTGGTAAAAACGAAATTATTATTACCTTTTGTAAGGATTATCTCAAAGGAATAACGAATTTAATCAAAGGGATGATATTAATTTAAAACATAATTAGGAAAAATACGTATTTTTCATACGATGAGAAGTTTTTGTAAAGCTTCTAGTACCTAATTGATTCAGAGATAATAAAAGAAGTTATGAGAGATACTCTCTGGAGTGGGATAGAGAAAAAATAAATAAATTCGTACATAGAATGTCCTACACACGTAGATAATATAGAAAATAACATTCATTATTAACACATGACGCACACATTTATTAAGAATAACATACTATTTATTATGTATGCAGTGTTTATTGTCCATCATTTGCAATAATAATGTCTAGTATTGCAAAGCTTGCAATTACAAGGCCAAAGTAATTTTGCGCAAGTAGGTCCCAATAAAAGAGTTGCAGGTCAATCATTGTATCAATAGACAATGATCTTGGCCGACACTTGGAGTGTCATGTAACTTTACAATGATTGATTGCAAGGATTTTCGCAGAATGTGTGAGACATTTACGTCACAAGTCTTATTGATCTCGTTACAGTTTCTGATGGGTTTTTACAAAATTCAAATGGGTACTTACCTATTATTTAGTAAAGTGTTTTTATATTTAATGTTCGAGTTTTAGTTTCTTTGGTTGAAAGGCTGGATTGGAAATATATCTCATTATATTTGATTTTAAACGAAGATTATGTAAAATTATTTCACACCACGGTACTTATAGACATTATATACCTAATAGAGAAACACGGGAGACTGGATTTTTAAAAAATTATCACTAGTAGCACAGAGTTTTTTTTTTATATTTGATGGGCAGACGTTTCAAATTGGAATCTGGGGTCTGGTATTCTGCCTGGTATAGGTACACCAGCCCTAGCTAGCCCCTTATTACATGGGTTAAAAGTGGGTGTTACACTGTACTCTGGCATATTTAATGTGCGTAATGAGCACCTCTGCCTACCCCTTCGGGAATAAAGGTATGATAATGATATACGAAACAAAGGAGAGTTCTTTTGCATCTTTATACATACGTTGGTTTACAGTATAGATATAGACGTATCCTATAAATACTATAGGTTTTCTAACAACTAATATGTTTAATACGTTAGGCACAAAAAGCACACCCATGTTTTTATCCATTTACAAATCATACGAAATTATTTAATTGAATCCGGTTTTTAGCAGCTTCTTTTTCATCGATATTTTTGACGTCATAAATGCAACAGCAAATTCAATAACAAAGTCGAGGGCAAACTGAAAATAGGGCTGTCAAAGTATGCATGTGCTAGGTACTGTTCAGTATTACGAAGTTTGTGAAACTCAATTTTCATACTGTCTATCAAACTGGAAACCGTTTCGAACACTTCTCCGTGCGTTGTGTGGCAAAGAAAAATAAAATAAAATATTATTTTGATATCACCCAGTAACCTAAATGTTTGAATTTGAAATAAGTGGGTGTAATGACTCTCGGTATACATTAGTCTTCAAAGGTTTGTTGGTGATCTCTCTTTCGTATGGCGGAAATTATTCAAAGACTTTTCTAAGAAATATTTTGTAGCAACATGAAAGATCCTCATAATAATATTAATTATTCTTATCTAAAGCGTTTAACCACTACGCCTTCATATTTATAGTTAATAAATCCCGATATTTATAAAACTAGTCCGCTATAAATGCGAAAGTCAAGGTCAGATATAACAAATATAGTTTTATTACCTTGCCTACAGAATCAAATATGAAATACACAAAAATAAAACAGCTTCTTCATAGAAAAATAAGAAGCTATTTATTCGCAGTCTTGTACTTCAGTACAATGACCTCATAAAACATCTTACAAATTGTAGAGGTATGTGTTAGGAAAAGTACTAAGATTGCGAAGATTATTTCAATTTACGCACAGGTGTAGAAAAAATATGCAAGCTCCTTTGATCATTACACCCAGATGTGAGCACACATCCTATAACACGACCTAATCTTTTTAAACAGTAATAGATATTTAATTCTTTCTATAAACAAATTTTTTCGACTGTTAACTAGCATAAATCTCGCGTCAAAATTTAACGCCTTGATGTTTGAAACTCAATCCGCATCGGAACATACCTCTACAATAAACACGTTAATGTTTAATCGATAATGTTTAGTAATAGAAATGTATTACTATTTGGTAGTTATAGATCGTACCTAACCTAAACACATCCATAATTGAGTACTTTCCTTAATAAAAAATAAATGATTTCGACTGTTCAATACAATAAAATGTTAAAAAATAATCACACTTTCATTGATTGATTTTATGACCAACTTAATGTTACTATTTTTCCAGCAAATTTTTAAGAAATAAGAGTATGCTGTTTGACTTTTAAAAAACGTGACGTCACAATACACAATCTCGTAAAAATTCATGTCGTTTTTGACAGTTCCAAAAAAGTATTGAATTTGACTAGTTGGCAAGTACCCAATTATATAATATCAGGCATAACATATCGTGACTCTAGAAGTAATCTTCTGCTTCTTCTTCTTCCTGCTCTTGCCCAAGCTACTAAATTTTGGGCGTAATAAATGTCTTAATTTTCAATTTTCCGTCGTCAAACTGTAGGAGTGACCCTAGTTGTAGTTAATAAATATTATAGTATTTCTAGAGTTGGTTCGAATTTTTTTTCAATAATATGGAGGTAGATAAATGTTAAGAATGCTAGAGAATTTACCTATCAAGGATTACTTATTGTAAACATTTTTGTATGGAAGAGAAGTGCTTTGGTATTAGGTACATACAATCCATCTCTTCGATTTTTAAAACTGTACTCTGCACTATGGTACATTTGGTTCGTCCAGTCTCGCTTGATATGCCGACAGCTAGAAAATGGAACAAACATACTTCAAATGCCTTCAACCCGCACTAGGTTTTAGATTTTCCTGTGTTTCGATCAGTTTTTCGAAATTGGAAATCTGGGTTGCTTTGAAACAATTGAAATCGCGTAACGAAGTAAATACCTTTACGGATTGCATAGTTTCATTTACAGAAAAACGAGGCTGAACCCTTATTTGTGAAAATTCATAGTGTTATCAATTTTACAATGGCAACCCATGATGCTTCTGAGAAGGGAAAAGTCTGTTTGCCACCTCTAAGAGGAAAAAACCACTCAACGCTAAAGTTAACCGTTTCTCGGAGATAAACTTTATTTACGGTACCTTGTGTAATGTACTTTACATTTTTCTCTCTTACTCTGGGCGGGAATAGTGAAATAGGGTGTATAGCAACATTACTTACATAGTAGATAAGTTAATGTAACTTTCTTTTGCTTCACCTACTTGTAAAATAGAGTCGTAGCTACTAGACGCGGATACTAATATTGACAATTAAGTATTTATGTGTTTAGTTTGCCTTATTCATAGTTATTTATACATACGTATACCGTTTTTTATATTTGTATTAGTGAATGAACAGACATAACATCACGCCTTTTATCCCCGAAGGGGTAGGCAGAGGTGCACATTACGCCACTGTATAAAGTAACACCCACTTTTCACTATTTATGTTATGAGTCGCATGTAATAGGGGGTGAGCCTATTGCCATTTACCGGGCACAATTCCAGACTCCGTGCTACTACTGAGATTTTTTGAAAAAACCCAGTAATACTTTGCACGACTCGGGAATCGAACCCGAGACCCCTTGCCCGGCAGTCGCCCTTGCGACTACTCGGCCAACGAGGCAGTCTATGAATGAACAGAATAGAAATAGAATTCAATAATAACAAACACTCCAGAAGTGTTGTTACCGTAACAAAATATTTAAAAGCGTAACGTTAGGAGCGTGCATCAGCGACAATTTGATGCGTTCGTTCGGTCACCGACTAGTTGAGCTCGTTAAGCAGACGTGGCGTTATCAATTCCTGAAATTATGAGCCCCATTATTTGTGTCATGGTGCTGCTAAATGGGACGCGTGTTCGAGGCTTGGAATTGAAAAATTTTACTGTGCCTTACTATTTAATAGCCTGTGGTATGTTCAGGAATAGTTGGTTTACAGCGTCTTACATCAGGTGGCTTACTCTTGAATCCAATTCCGATCGATCGACATTGGTATTGTAAAATTTCGTACTCTTGAGTTGCAACACTAGCGCCAATTGCATTTGTATTGCGTGGATATTATATGAACTAAATGGTATTGAGTTTGGCTTTATATTCCGTATTCTAAATGCTACTTTAACACCTACGATTGGGGTTGTATAGTTTTGACATTGGATAATTATTGAGATTTTATTGGATTGAAATCGCATTGACATTGAGATTGGTTTCAAGAGTAAGCACCCAGGAACCGCCTTATTTAAATCCGAGTTTAGGAAAAACTGCGGAAGAGTGAATTCCTTACCTTTTGTAAAAAATCACTTATATAGACCAAAAATGTTATCGTTTTTAAATTTTATAAAGTGTAATTTAGTGTTACATAGTTTATTTATAAAAAATGTTTCAACATTATACTCTACAACTCTATTGTGATCGTTAAATGAGTTACAGAGGGATATAAATAACCACATTTTTTGAAGAAGAATTTTAAGCCAGATTTATACAGATGTTATGAGGCGAGTGCCTATATTATCTCATGACGTCTAACTTTTAAGTGGTGAAACTAATTACACTTCACTATTTACTCAGTCGAACTTACTTATTCAAATATTCATCTATTCAGATTTCGTTTCAGTTCAAGCATAAAACCATTTCTTTAAGTCTATAAATAAATAACACTTAAAACATTATGATACCACCGTTTTAAATAAACAGTATGTATATATATACTGGCTAAGTAAGTACATAATCCTGCATAGATAATTCCGGTATTCAGTATATCCTGCTCGTTATTAGGTCAATGTATCTTCCTTCATTTGAATTTTACGATAAAAGTAAAAGGTCCGAGATTCAAACACTTACTCCTGATTTACCCTTATTAAGCTACAAGACTAATATCGTTCACTAAATGTATTCAATTGGATAATAACGATGTCTGCTCTTGACTGACATAAGACAACTCGGAAATATTGACCTTGTTTTAAGTAGGTATATTAAATAAGGAATATTTTGGGTATGACTGCTGCGTTGGGTTGGGGAAAGGCATACTGAGGTTGTTTCGGCTTGGAACAAACCTTCAGCAGTAATTTAAGGTTTGTAGAAGCTTGACTTCGGTTATAATAAATTCATAATATTACTCATACTACTTCATAATATTAGACATAAAGTGGGTACCTATTAAGCGTTATGTCACCGTTCTTAGTTCTTTATAGTGTATCGTGTTTTATTTTGTATTTTGCTTGAACTTTGACCTCATTAGTTTTTCGTCATCATCACCTCATATTGAAGTAGTTCAATGGACAAAATTAGCTTGATAATTTTAGCTATGAGTCAATATTAGATTACTAATTTCTATGAATTTAATATTTGTTTAGCAATCAAGAATTTCTGACTATGAAAACGTAATCTACAATTTGTTTTTGATTCACAGTAATAACGTCGCCCCCGATAACATTAAACTAATAACACAACTGGTGAAAAGTGGCTGGTTATTGTAACATAACGCCTAACATTCGGGACGCTGAGTCTATCGCTATCTTTAAAAAACGAATGAGAGAACACTACCTTTCCTCCTGATATGTAAATTTCTTGATTTATATGTATAGTTTATATTTTGTATGTATTTATTTATATATTGTATGCATTTATGTATATATTGTTTTAAGTCTGTTTCCTATCCCAATTTTATATTTGTTACTACACACTGTGTCACTATATTGTTATTACTTTTCCTGCTCCAGGTCCACAGGAAGAAATTCCAATAGGAATAGGTGGTACCTTTGTACTTTAATTTTATTATGTCCTTTATGTTGTATGTGTGTACATAAATAAATAAATAATAATAATTTAATATCGCATGTCGGGAAGACGGAGCATTTCATTTTATATGCATTATTTTCTACCTATGGGAGGTAACTTCAAACGGTGTTTTTTTCGAATTAGGCCGTGACAGCACTGAGCTTCTCCCTACGTGTTTGTCTCTTCTGGAAAATTTATAGTCCTAGATAAGCATGTAAATTGGTGATTGGGTGTTCTTGGGTGTATCAATCCAAGAGAAACCCAAAAAATGAAGTTTAATTTTGTATTCTTGATACCAAATCTATTTTTAAGTGTATTTCAAATATTGCATTGTTTGTTCATGAATAAATAAAGAATTACTTAGTAAAGTTACATGATTATTATTCAACACTAATTTATGGTGTAGGTACATTTATACTATTACACTAAAAGTAGTGAATAAATTTTAATAACAATTCAGTACTACCACGAACCAATAAATAATTTAGTATAAGCGAATCATACATCATATTGAACATGCACATTCAAGTATTCTTACAAAAAAATCACTATACAGCTGTAAATCTCAGAGATGTAGGGAAAACATGTGTTAAAATGTGGAGACCTACTAGAGAATAGACCTATTAAGAGCTTAATAATTTGCTACTAACCTTAATATCACCTTGGTTATCCGCAGCGTCAATATAATTCCGATTACGTCAAACGTGCAATACAATGGCGCCCTAATTAATACCAGATGACGAGAACTATTTATAAGGAATTTATGGTCCATGACCCATTATTCTTTTAACGGTCATTACTATTTTAATATTTTCAACAGAAGATTAAAATAGGGGTATACAAACAAAGAGATCGGCGTTCTTGGAAATGTATCATAACGAAAGAGAAATTCGAACAAAATAATTGGCGTTTCTTTGGGCTCACAAAGAGCCCAAACGAGGCTTAACAAACATAATTCTCACACACACGTAATTATTTTACTTTATTTTTCATTTTTATGAGATAGGTGAGAATGCAGGTACAAAATTTTTTTGTTCATCACAAAATAGTAGGTACGTGGAGCGTCCAATCTTGGATTAAAAATATAGCAAAAATATGGCATAAACCAAAATTCCTAGAACATTAATTTTTATTACAAAAATTGCCAAAAAATTTTTTTTCTTATCGCATATCCATTCACAATTTTCTGAGTAGCGAGAAATACTCGTATTTTTGCAAGTAGTCCAATTCATATCCCACGTCGAGTTTTTGACAAAGGTAAATAGGAGATATTGCTTAGGGAAATAATATTCATAAATATGAGTGGAAGGTACAACGTATGGTTTTTGCCAGACGACCGAGTTTTTATGACCAACAAAATAACTTCTCACTACTAGGAAGGCAAGATTAAGTATTTTTTTTTTGTATTTTCTTCTCTTGGACTAGAATTTGTATTGAATCATACATTTGTATTTTGTTATATTATATATAATATAATAAAGTTTTGTTATATAATATTCCAATTACATAGATTAAATTTTGAGTGGTGTTATAGGTCAGCCTCTATTTTTCTGCAACCTTCTGCTTTCTAATTGCTTCGATTAGTTGACTGAATAAAAAAAACATTTGTGTTATATTTATTTATTTAATATGTAATATATATATATATGTACACACAAACAGTACAGAGGATAACACATTTATAAAATAAGAGTACATAGGTGCTACTTATTCCTGTTGGAATTTCTTCCCGTAGACCTGAGACAGGAAATGTAATAAAAATATGAGACACAGTGTACCTCTATAATAGAAGAAAAATGTATAATATAATGTTATATGTATATTTAGAACAATACTATCTAATTATATCAATTAATCAAACACCTAGCTGTTATTTTAATGGTTGTTGATACAATAACAAACCTGTCATTATATCCACAAGGAAATACCACTACAGTATAATGTTATCTTACATTTTTTGATTCATCTACCATCATTTGTCGGTCGTGTACTTCAATCAAATTAAATTGTCCCTTAGTCTCTACTTAGATTGATGACTTGCATAACTGCGGCCGCGGGCCGACGTACGGACAAATGGGACCAAACAAGTGTTCACTTGTAACTTGTAACATACTGTAGATGTAACTCTATTAATAATACCGTTCACACAATAATCTTGTAAGGGATCTTAATTTTTGTTATTTATTTTTGACAGCTACAATTGTTTTGTGGTTTGTACCGAAGAAACTATGATTTCATCTAAATAGGAATGTTTAAACATTTATTATCATAGATTACTCTTATACCTATTCAATTTACCAAAACATTGCGTATTATTGCTATTAGAATATACTTCTCTTGCACAAAAGATAATCATGATAATAATTATTATGTTTCGATGTAAGTACATAGATAATTGTCATATTTTGTGTCATTATTATCTATTATAATACAAGATGGCCCACCTTGGCAAACAAAACCCAAGTAGTTTATGTTTATTATTTTAATGTAATTCCAATTTACCTAAGGCTGTTTGCTTTAAGGTACTAACTAAAATCAATACGTAAGATCAAGATCATTAATTATAATAATTACGAATTAATTAATTGAGACAGGCCAACCTGTCTATGTTAACATAATGATGTGATGTATATTATATTTTACACGGTGCACTTAATACCTTAAGGATAATTAGATAGCTAGCAACGATAACAATATTACTTACCTCACTTTAATTGATAGTAAGCAGAGTACTAATACACTCTATATAACTACTAGAGCTTCGAATATCCAACTGGAAACTAGAACGAGTTTGGCCTAACCAATTATTAGTTGTTTCATCTCTCGATTAAGGGCTAGTAACACACTGGATGATGTTAGTAATTCGGTGCTGTGTTTAATCATAATGTTCGTATTGACCATAGAACTCTGCTATACTATTCTGTAACTAACTGCTAAGCAGTGGAATTTTTTGCCAGATTCTGTATTTCCTGAAGTGTATAACCTTGGCGTCTTCAATGCCCGAGAGAATAGGTTCCTTATGGATCGACTTGCTCCATCGTAGACCGCATCATCGCTTACCACCAGGCGAGATAGTGGTCAAACGTCGGCTCATCAAATATTATATAAAAAAACACTGTCAATTCGAACTGTCGAGGTAAGCTCGAACGCATTCTCGCCCGTCATTAGTCGAAATTATTCTTACAACCAATGACATGGCGGACAGCGATCAAGTTTATTTCGATCTTTTGAATTGTAAGTAACAGAACAGCTTAGCTTTTTCTTGTTTGGAATTTAGTCGCAAATGTTCATCATCAAGATCATCAATAGCTTATAACAGTAAATCAGACTATAGGCTTCCTCTATATAGAGGGAGTGTTTGTTATAATCATCACGCTTGACAGGCATATTGTATTTAGCCGGTTAAAATCTCTACGCTTATCGAGTAATACAGCAGCCCGGTCCTGCTAATGCAGTCTGTTAGTCGGCTCTTACGACTTCCGCGGAAGAGAAGGAATCGTGCCAATTGTATCGCGTTACATACTATAGTATTTAGTACAGTGTGCCCACCAGAATAGGAAAAATGCGCTAGAGCGTAGCAAAGATGTAAAGATATCAAATGTATACAGATTGGTACTTATTTCTGGTGACTACATAGATTACCGATAAATTGTAATATGAGACCTCAACTTTTTGCGTCGGCTTAAATATTTTATATTAGTCACTGTAACTTCCTTACTTATTTTTTTTCTTATTTTTTTTTTAGCTTAGAAGACTTATGTCTTCCATTGCTATTTTTATACCTCTATAGAGATATAGATTTTAATGGTCTTATTAAAGCTTCCTGTTTTTTTGTGGCTACAAAATAATCCGTCTGACTCCAGTGTGACCCCGACATTAGGTTAGGTACACATTGTTTATGAACTAAACCGTGACGTGTTATCTATTCTTGTTTTATTTAGATGGACAGTGATTAACACGCATCTGCACACAATGTCAAAATGGTCATATAACATTTAGTGTATTTTGTTTGGGTTATTTTCATACATATGTGTTTGGGATGGAATGTAGCAGATGTCGGTTTTAATTCATTGTATCATGTATCGTCATGCTGTATTCCCTTCCGGATGAGAAGAATTAGCGTTAATAGTGTAGGTGCAAACGAATGCAAATATTTCAGAGGTAAATAAAACGTTGAAAGGCAAGAATTTTTTTGCCATTTACTATAAATTAACTTAAATCCTTTGTTGTTAGTATTAGCTTAAAGCTGTTTCTGTATTTCTTGTAAGGTACAGAAGAAATATATAATAAGTGAACGATATCATTTTCTATCTATAATGTTTTCTCTTATTATAACATAACAGGTAGGATATTGTTGTATTGTAAACAATAATAAGAAAACAAAGAACCAGGAAAACAATACAACATATTATATGATATAACAGAACAAATACATGTTTTATAAACAACACTAGAGTACGTAACAGCGATATAATGGGACTTAATTGAACGACGACGGCGCGACGATAGTTTATGTCACTTTAATAATACTTCGCGACAAGTAGCTTGTGGCAAGTGAGCAGCGCGCGTCGATAGTGTTGCGACCAAATTATGAAACGATTAGTTTGATGGCACGTTGTCGGGTGGAATATTTTATGAAAGTCGTGCTGCGCTAGTTTGTTAACTATCATGGTGTAATTATGTGATGTTAGTTATTTTTAGGTAAAGAGACTTTGTTTGTAAGGGTTTTATTATTGTCATTTAGTTACCTTTCAGGTTTCCTCAAGTTAAAAATGGTTCACCTATTTCGTAGTTGACAAAAATACTCACACTTAAACGTTAGTCCCTATAGTCTATACTATAAGTAGGTACTAGTCTAGTTCCGCCTTTTCCAAGCGATCAAAAAATATAGTACGTAACAAACCGATATTGACACGAACCCTCCACATTTAAATCCTACTCTCATTTTATAGGTTTTTTCCATTTTGCCCATAAAAATAACGATAGGGCTTCGCCCCCCGATGTTTTCCATGTGCTAATTCCTACACTTGGGAGAAATAACATTAAATCGTAGTGGCTTGCCTCGTTTCCAATGCTTTTCCACTAACGAACCGATAATTTAGGGGGAGGGAAGTTTTCTTTGGATCTACATTATTTTTGTTCGATGTTTCTCTTGTTTTGGTCTGTCGATGCAAACCAGTATTTGTTAGAGGTTTCTGTTGATGGCATATGGAGGAAATTACAATCGTTTACTTACTTTTAGCTGATTCTCTGGTCCCAAAGACTATTCTTATGATACTTCTTTCTTATAGAGCTCCACGTCCCTTAAAATAACAATAATTTTAAATTCAAATAAAAGACAATAAAGTAAGGAAATCCTGTCGTTACAATGTCAATTTATATTTTAGGTAAGGTTATTAAAGATCACCAAACATAATTGGCTAATTGGTTTGTTAACACATTTAGCACGACGAAAATAGTATCTATGACGTCATAACTGAAACACAGGAAGTAATAAAAAATGAGGAACTAACTTTTATTCCTTATCCTGAAATTGGCGTTTCTTCCTACAATTGGTCTGACCTTGGATTTCTTCAAAGATGTGACACAGACTTCATTCCCGCGATACATTATGTTATTCAACCTTTATTCTCTGTTAAAAAGACGTACAAACAGTCATATTTTACTTTAGCAGTGATGTAATGAACTTTAATCTTCAGATCTGTAACGTACATAACATAACGTCACGCCTTTTATCCCCGAAGGGGTAGGCAGAGCACATTACGGTACTTGCCTATAGCCACTGTACAATCTAAGACCCACTTTTCACTATTTATGTTATGAGTCCCATTTAAACTGTCAAACACCAAGCGGTCACCGGTGACCGCAACCTATTGTTCTATAATTGTGTCTACAAAACCGGTACTCGACGAGTTAATAGGGGGTGAGCCTATTGCCATATAGCGGGCCCATTTCCAGACTCCGTGCTACTACTGAGTTTTTTGTAAAAAGACCCAGTTTGCTCGACCTGGGTATCGAACCGAAGACCCCTTGCCGGGCAGTCGTACTTGTGATTGTGACCACTCGGCCAATGAGGCAGTCATCTGTAATTTTCCTATATAATATGTACACATGTATTGTATATGAATAATAAGTAACTATGCAAGTTTAATGATTCTAATGGTGTAATAAAAATCTAAGTTTTATATTGCCGTCTTATTATTACTTCATGTAGATAGTTACTCGATTTCGATTTACGATTTTGGTTTGCGAGTCTTATAGTCGGAAACACGTAACTATTTTAATACACAGTAAATTTAATGTATCATTAAATTTGTCTTTACTAACTTTATAGATTATTAATTTATGATTTGAAATTGACTAATAATAAATAAATCATTTTTCTTGGATCACTTATCTTTCAAATTTACCCTCAATTCTAGTAATTGAAATTTAAATTAAATCTTAGATATACTGCAGTCGTAGGTAATTTTTCTCTGTCTAGCCATCACTATTATCAAATAAAAGTTAATTATAACATATTAATTAAGCGAATAATTTTATTTACGGTCAAAATTTTGTGATTTTGATCGATAATAAAATTACAATAACGGCAAGATAATTAAATTATGTGTTCGTTTATAAACACGTTCGTACCGTGTCGGAGTATCAAATGGATTTTTTGTTTACATCGTTTGTAGGTCATTAATGTTGAGAGCAATTAACTTTCATTGCTTTTAACGAGATATAATAATTTGTTACCATGTGTTTTTGTAAACTTATACCATCATTGAAACGTACGTATGAAGTAAGACATCACTTAAATTTAGGTATTTATATATTAGGTATACACTTGTGTGTTTAAAAAAGATAAGCGGTGGCCTAACTACCAAATCTTAGCTAAAATATAAAAACATTTCCCGAGTTATCCTATGAGCCTAAAGTAAAAAAAATTGAAGCTTTTTTGAAAAACAATTTGCATTCCATATTTAGTCTGTATCTATAAATTAAAATCTGTGCAGTAGGTTTGCTTAAGACATCTTTTATGTAGGTATAGATATGTATCGGCGATCTATCAAATAACTATTGCATTGGTTTACATCGGCGCCATCTGGGCTTGACACTTCTATATTTATCATCTTAGTACCGCGTGCATTCGAGATTTTAGTTGTAGTAGGTACTCTTGTACAATACATTATTAACCCATTTTTCTCCATTTCTTTCAACTTGCAAGTATACAATCGCGATGTTCAGATAGTATAGTTAGGCTCATTAGAAAATATCAACGATAAAATCTAATTCACCTGTGTTCAATCCACAAAAAGGGCAAAAAGGATTTTATTCTAAGTAAATAAATATGTATTACTTGAATAGCTATAATGACAGTACCAATAACATCTTTAGAGGCATTGAATTGGCTCTTCCAACGTGTCCCCCTCATAAGCCTTCGCTATTGATTACGTCAAGACACAGGTTGGACACAATTTCCGGCTACTACGTCAATTTCATTTGATCAGTCGTCTGTGGGGATTCCACGTAATTTTATCCAACAACGAAAATAATGACTACTGGGAAGCTTAAGGTGTCTTTGATGTACCGAAAACAATCTTTAAGACGTTTCGACTTATCGTAGGTATTCGGGATGGTTTCAGTTATTATTTCTGTGGCTATACCAATTAAGGTTTTTGGATGTGGAAATTCTTAGTAAGAACATAAAGTCTGGCATTGTATGGCTGACTTAAACCTAAACTTTACTTATCTACTATTATTTATAACTCGATGTATGTAGGTACCTACTTTTTTAAAACTACTCTAGACATAAAATCCTCATATTTTTTACCTAAAAGGAATTGCCCATTGTCTAGAAACTGGCGGTATTACAACCCTGTGCCTCTGAGAACACGTAAAGCCGTTGGTCTCTGTTACCATACGAGAATTTACTATAGTCGTTGCTAGTTCGATGGCCAAAAATAACAACGGGTATAACTAGGGATTTTATGGCATACTAGTGAGTCGTTTGGGACTTACCTACAGCGGCTCTTCGAAGTACATGATGAAAATAATTTAATTTACTAGCTTATGACTCAATGCCGACCCTGACTTGCGATAGTTGACTGTTAGGGAACCGAAATTAAACTAATGTTCAATTGAAATACCAGTATTTAAATTGAATATTAGTTTATTTGGACGATTTAAAAGATTTAATCAATTCAAGTGTGGGAGAGCCATGCTTCGGTACGACTGGGCCGGCTCGACTGGAGTGATACCACGACCTCACAGAAAATCGACGTGAAGCATAGGTTGCGTTGTATTTCGTCGTGTGAGTGAGGTTACCGGAGGCCCAATTATCCCCTTCCCCTTCCTCAACCCCTCCGATCGCTAAATCCCCAACGATCCTCAAACTCCTAATCCCCAAAGTCGGTAACGCACTTGTAACGCCTCTGGTGTTCCAAGTGTTCACGGGCGACGCCGACTGCTTACATCCGGCCGGCTTATGCCATAAAAAAATCAATCAATGCCTATCAAATAAAATCTCATAATGATTAATTTTCTAACAACATTATCGACTCTAATTTTTTAGAACTCTTATTGCCTAGCAGATTCGTACTGATAAAACTTTTCACATTACAAAAGTCTGTAAGAACTTGTATGATTTTTGTGGATATTATATTTAACTGCGATCTAATCCCGTCTTACGACAAACTCGACTGATCCGATAAATGAACTTATACAAAAGTTTAATATTACGTTACGCGTCGAAAACGCGGGATTGCGATCTTTCCCGACGACTGACTTTTGCCAAAGTTAAATAAGCTACGCCACGAGAAAACTCGGCCAATCTACCTCGCCGAGTGTAAGTACGGTTCTCTTAATAATAATAGCGAGGTATAACTATAATTGTGGTTATATGTACCTCTATAATTATCTTTATACTTTGGTACACTTATACCAGAAAATTATTTATTCTCTATTTGTTCCGTTAAATATTGTTCCAAAGTTGTGTGGGTTTTCGGCAATTGATTCTTTTCGGATATTTCAAGCACATTTTTGCACTATTTTTGACTGCCTCGTTGGCCGAGTAGTCGCAAGTGCGACTGCCGGGCAAGGGGTCTCGGGTTCGATTCCCGGGTCGGGCAAAGTATTACTGGGTTTTTTAAAATTCTCAGTAGTAGCACGGAGTCTGGAAATGTGCCCGGTATATGGCAATAGGCTCACCCCCTATTACATGGGACTCATAACAACTAGTGAAAAGTGGGTGTTACATTGTACTGTGGTAGAATGTGCACCTCTGCCTACCCCTTCGGGGATAAAAGGCGTGATGTTATGTATGTATGTATTTTTGCACTATGACTTTTACCTTAGGTAGGTACTTACTTCTTATTTTGTTTATTTAGGTTATTGCTATTTCGTTTGGTTATGTGATCTTTATTGCAACGTAAATCATAGAACACTAAGTACTCACATAACTTCTTAGCTAAATTCACTTTCAGTGGAAAACATTAACAACAATAAATGGCATGATTACTTACGAATTATTTCTACCTACCTACATGCATGCCTACCCACATGCAAGACAGGCGTGAGGTTATGTGTGTAGGTATAACTTCTAACATGACGTGTTTTTTTATGGGGGAAAAATCATCAAATGTCTGCTCCCGCCTGGGTGAGACGGGATGGAATGTCAGACTCTTTCTGACTAAAAACCACCCTGTTCCTTCTCCTGCACGTCGAGCCGGAGCCCCGGAATCCATTAGGTTCTCCACGACTCCGAATCGGCATCAGCCCTGTTAGGCCCCATCCGTGGTGGTCTGATGGTCGGACCTGATCTGATGGCTAACCAGCCACCCATGCTCGCCGTCCGCAGGCCCGCGCTTACGGTAGCCGGAGATTGTCCCGCGATCCCCGACGCCCGGAGTGTCCTTCGCGATGGACCATGACGTGTAGTTTTTAATTTAATAATTTTTAGGACAAAATCTTAAGTGCACATGCACTTATTAATAAAGCTAATACATTTTTGTATTTCTAAATTACATTTCCCTCAAATGTTATCTTTACTTATTGCTACTTAATATTGTTACAGATTGCACAGCATGTTTACTAGAGCGAATGGTAAACAATAGAAGTATCACAACAGGGAGTTCGTTCTATGAGGAGTGTTGCTGTTCTGATGACTCATCAATGGTGAAGGAACTAACATGGCTAGATCCTTACAACAGAATAATTGCGGGGTATGTTATTATGTCTAATAATTTATATAAACTTCCAGTTAAAATAATGTATGTATGTAGCCGAAGACTTTATATTGTTATTTTGACGAGTATCTAATAGCCAAGTCAGCATCTAATAAAACTCATAGTGGACAGAGAAAGGATTACGACGAAATACCCACCTAAGTGTATAAAAGCTCTTTGTAAAATACTGTATAATTTTTTTTATAGTAATGATATAGCTAAAATTATATTTGTAGAAGATTAGACTGCATCGTTGGCCAAGTGGTTGTAAGTGCGACTGCCAGGCCAGGGGTCTCGGGTTCGATTCCCGGGTCAGCCAAATAAATACTGTTTTTTTTATTTTCTTAGCAGTAGCGCGCAGTTTCGAATGGTGCCCGATATACGACAATAGGCTCACCCCGTATGACATGGGACTCATAACAAAAATAGAGAAAGAAAGAGGGTCTAGAAGTGATGTAATGTTATGTTAAACTTGTAGAACATCTAATTTCTCCGCTGTAAAGTCCTAAAAACAACATTTGTTTCCACAAGACCAGGTACAGATTCAAATTTGTACACCGAAGAGCAAAGTGGGTGCCTGTCGCTTCATATTCCCAGTGCAAGCAAAACAATGTCAGGAGCATACAAGTGTATGTCTTCCTACGAGGGAAAACAACAAACCCGCACTCACAACCTGGATGTATATGGTAAGATATATTAAGAATTTTATTTTCCTCTTAACTCAACAGACATTCACATCCAAAGTATAATGATTGAAAGTCGTTTTGTCTAAACTAAGAACTACATGTTAAGACTCATTTAGTGAAGAGTGTTAAGTAAATGTAAACATATTTACCATAAAAATGAATAATTTTGATCCAAATGAAAGTTGTACATTACATTTCCAAAGTTTTAAAAGTCATTTATGAGTATGACGTCACAAAATCAAAACAACATAGCGACGAAAAGTGGAGAACATTGGATATACGAAATGTTATTTACTTTCATCATTGTCAGTATATTGCTTGTACATATAGGTAGTACAACAATCAATCTAGAAATAACATAATATAATTGTCTTTGAAGCCCCATCCATGCCCTTAGATTGAGGAAGCCACCGAGCGTACCAATTGATTGTAACCTTTATTTATTCTTTATTTAAAGTATATTATTGAACATATCAACAGATCCATTGTACTTCTATGGCACGGCTATGGAGCAGTACTTAGTGTTCAACAATAATTCCTTGATCACGTGTCAGGCAAATGGAGCCACGCCTCCTTTGATCCGATGGTACAAAGGTGAAGACGGAGCTAGTGAGGTAAGATCTTTAAGAATTACTGAAATAATTAGAAAAACAATGAAGATATAAGTTTTTCAGATACCTACAGGCTAAAGCATAATATTATATCTACTTTAAAATTTGTTTTATGGAATAACCCGGTAAACGAGCTGACGGATCTGCTGATGGTAAGCAATCGGAGTCGCCCATAGAAACCTGGAACACCAGAGCCGTTTCAAGTGCGTTAACGGTTTTTTGTGGATTAGGAATTCGAGGATTGTTGGGGATTCAGGGGCTGGGGAGGTTGAGGAGATTGGAGAGGGGGGTAATTGGGCCTCCGGTAACTTCACTCACACGACAAAACACAACGCAAGCGTTGTTTCACACACTCCGGTCGAGCCGGTCCATTCGTGACGAAGCACGGCTCTCCCACACTTAAAATTGTTTGATATGGTATGATGATGATTGTTTTGTGTACCTAATTATTGTGACTCAAGTATGAGTTCAAGACTACCTCTAGTTGTCACTTATTTTGAAGTTTGTAATGTGTACATGAGAATTGTCTACTAAGAGTACTAAACATTAGGTTTAAGCCTAATACTATGGTGGTTATTTAAAAAAACTTTAGAATGAAGTTTTTTTTTCATTATTTAGATATACAACAAAACGACGGAAAAATATCAGATCATGCCAGAAGGTTTGGTTGTGAAGAATGTGAGCACAGATGATGAAGGAATATACAAATGTTCAGCATCTGTTTTATCGACTGGAGAAGAAGTGGAACTCGATATTCAAGCTAAGGTAAGTACAAAAATAAATAACCATTCGGTATTATAATAATGCATCTACCGAACTTGGGGTTTAGTAAAAAAAATACTCAAATATGGCTGACCATAAAAGTAACGATTAAAATCTATTTTGAGACGCTTTAAGTTAAAGAAACAAATGACCTATCTGAATTGATTGATAAAATAGAAGAAAAGCAATAATTGATAAAAAATGTTTCGTAATGAAAATGAGTAAGAAATTAAATTAAGTGTAGAATATTGACTGCCTCGTTGGCCGAGTGGTCGCAAGTCCGACTGCCGGGCAAGGGGTCTCAGGTTCGATTCCCGGGTCGGGCAAAGTATTACTGGGTTTTTAAAAAAAAATCTCAGTAGTAGCACGGAGTCTGAAAATGTGCCCGGTATATGGCAATAGGCTCACCCCCTATTACATGGGACTCATAACATAAATAGTGAAAAGTGGGTGTCACTTCTGTGTGCACCTCTGCCTACCCCATCGGGGATAAAAGGCGTGATGTTATGTTATGTTATGTTATGTAGAATATTGTTATGGTCAGATATGTGAAATGTGACAACTTATTTCAAAGTGACATAGAACTTATGATTTTAAACAAAATTGAATTGCAGGTAATGACGCCTCCAGTTATCACACAATTAAATGGAAATCCTGACTCCGTTGTAGCAGTTGGGGAAAGTCTCATGATCCAGTGTTCTACTGAAGGTCTCCCTGAACCTGAAGTAGAGTTAAAGAAAATACCTGAACCGGTAAGAACTATGTAATTTGTTGTACACATCAATAAGTCTTGAAATTTCAACCTTCACATTTCGCAATAAAGTTGAATTATATCTATAGGTTGAAGTACGTTGATGTGCTAATTATAAAAATTAATAACTGACTCCAACCTAAAATGTTTGGCCTAAGATCGATGTTTGACAATAGTTGCATTCTGTCAAAAAATAAGACCCATTACAGATTTTGGATTCGGTTTTAAATTTCAGTCTTAAGCAATTTTGTCCTAGACAAAATTAAAGTTGCCTCGTTGGCCGAGTGGTCGCAAGTGCGACTGCCGGGCAAGGGCTCTCGGGTTCGAATCCCGGGTCGGGCAAAGTATTACTGGGTTTTTAAAAAATCTCAGTAGTAGCACGGAGTCTGGAAATGTGCCCGGTATATGGCAATAGGCTCACCCCCTATTACATGGGACTCGTAACATAAATAGTGAAAAGTGGGTGTTACATTGTACAGTGGCATTAAGTGCCGTAATGTGCACCTCTGCCTACCCCTTCGGGGATAAAAAGGCGTGATGTTATGTTATGTTATGTTACAAAATTAAAGTATTTTCAATTCATTCATAGATTCCATTCAAGTAGAAACCGTCTTCACGTCGGTAATTCGCAACTACTTAGAAAGGGACTGTCATAGTGACAGTTTTAGACGTCTCCGAAGATTTGAGGTCAGCAGTAAAGTTTTATTAAATCTGACAGCTCACTTACCTAAAAGTCACCAAGGACTCATTTAAGCTACGCAACTTGAACGGACCATAAAAGCAAGTTCGTTTGGTACTTTTTACTAGCACTTTGTATACCGAAGTTACGACGAGGTTAATAGTAGAACTAAACTTGAGTGATGGTAATAAAGGTGTTGCTCTAGTGCTGAGATTTCTCTTGAAAATGTGTTTTAATGATTCAGATTTAAAGGTTTTATTTCCTTGTTTCACTTTATCTTCAGTTTGGTTTGTAATGTTAAGGATTGATGTTGTCATAATACCATGTACTATGATACGTAGTAAAGTTGGTAAAATACTTAAGATCACGTGCATATGTCTTCAGTTGAACGCTGTGAGACGTAAAGAAAATTCGTGAGATAATAATAGAAACAAAGATATTGAACTTCAAAACTAGACTCAAAATGATGCATTGAAATCATCGGTTTCCCATAGTAACAAAATATACTTTTTATTTATTTCAGAGTCCAGGCGAAAACAAGACAGTTCCTTGGGATATACATTCGAAAGGAATAATTCGTTTTAATAGTATAACACCAGAAGACGCTGGCACTTACGAATGTATAGCTAAAAACTTCGTTGGGGAGGCTAAGCAGCAACTGACAATAACGGTAATATAGGATTGAACTTAAATTATTATTTGATATCAATTACTTTCTAACCATTCTTCTTTCTTTCTTCCTTTCTTTCTTTCGTATTTAATTCTGAACAAATTATAGCGTATGCATACTTACTGCGACCAATAGGTACTTTGTCCATGCATAATGCAACTTAATCAATGAAAAAAAGTCGCGGAGAACCTAACGGGTTACCGGGGCTCCAGCTCGACGTGCAAGGGAAGGAACGGGGTGGTTTTTAGTCAGTAAGAGTCTGACACTCCTTTCCGCCTCACCCAGGCGGGAGCAGTCATTCGATGATTTTCCCCCCTTAAAAAAAACATAGAAAAAAAACACAAAACTATCACACTATATGTATACTACGAGAAAATTAAAATAGAAGTTAATATTTTTTTCTAAACCCCAAATTAAATCTTAGTAGTTTACAAATAAGTCTACATTTTGTTTATTTTATTTTACCAGGTACTGATCAAACCAGAAATTATAGGCTTCACGAATAGATCTGCTATGGAGGGTACAGTAATACCAATGTTCTGTAATGTAACAGGTATTCCTATACCAAGTGTTATGATTACTTTCGAAGGAAAAAGTTTAGATGAAGAAAAGTAAGTATAACTTCTAAGAAATGGTTATGTAAAGTTGAAAAGTATTCTAAAAGCTAATGTTGATAATGTTTTCAGAGAAACTGATTATGATGAATTTGTTGAAAATTTCTCACTACTCAAAGTAAATAGATCTAGTGAAGGGATATACATTTGCAACGCTACTAACTACGGTAAGTCGAAATTTTCCTTCAGACCTATATCCTATTTATAAGTGAAAGTAGAGATAAAAGCTAAAAAGACACTTAATAAAATAGCTGCATATTGTTTTTTATCCCCCTGTTAAATGTTTTACCTATATTCTCTGAGAAAATATTGCCAACCCAGACTCTTGAACATAATGTGAACATGAGTGTGTATAAAACTTGTACCTAACATTTATTAAATACTGAAACTTGCATTTTTCATCAAATCTAGTGGACACAAAGACTGAGTTGATGTATCTGACAGTCTTACATCAGCCATACTTCGACAAGACTTATGAACCGCTCTGGGCTTGGAACGGTGAAACTGTGAACATCAGTTGCGCTCAGGATAGCAATCCACCCGCCAATTTTACTTGGAGGTATGTTCAAGGTATTCTTTAAGGAGTAACGATGGACTCTCTTGCTCTGTCTTCTCCATTCGAAACTAAGCTTTGAAACGAGCACCTAGCTTCACTGATAATTCAATTTGACGTTTCAAATGTGCATAAGGATTCATTGATTTGAATTTGATTTTCCGTTCTTATTGTTAAAGATATTTATTACTTCAATTTTTTTTTCTTAATATTTGTTGTCCCTCGGGTTTAAGCCTCGTTTAAAGGGCAATGTTAAAATATACATGTTATAGTCTAATCGATAGTGTCCTACATATCTACATCGCAAAAATTAACGTCTTTGTAGATCCGATACTTGTAGAAGTGTAGATACATACTTAACTCTAATTTTATGAATCAAATGTCAGTCATAACAATCACAAGCTTAAACCGTAACGTAACTACTTATATTATTATTCATTGCACCTTTCAGATCGTACATTTAAAATAACGTCATATTTTTAGCTTTGTACCAGGGAACTTTTCAACAATAGAGCGACAAGAACATGACAATATTGTTCTGGACTATGAAACCACACTGGAGCATTCGTTCCCCTTCTCAGAGCAGTTTGCACCATTTGGAAGACATGAGTGTAGAGCTCGAAATCAACATGGAGAAGCCGTTAAAATCTTTCATATTAGAAAAGGATCTGTACCATCAGTTATTATAAATGTAAGTAGGTGTAACTTTTTTTAATCATCATAACATAATAACCCAGAATGTACACTTCTGCCTACCCCCTCGCCCGAAGGGGTAGGCAGAAGTGTACATTATGCCACTGTACAACGTAACACCCACTTTTAAACTTACTTACTTTTTAACTTAAAGTTTATTAATAAGACTAATAAAAACCACTAGCACTACTGCAGTTAGCTTACCGCCGCGTGGGCGGGGACGTCATGCATTCGTAAATGTTCTACAGTCGGTGGCGCTGTGGGCTGGGTCGTTCCGTTCCCTACGAAATGGTTGATCGGACCGATTGCTGGCCTACACGTCATACCCGTGAACGGGTGCCTTCTGCTGGAACAGGTTGGCTCGCTCATCGTGCTGGTGGGCTGATTCAGTAGGGTTAGTCTAAGATAATAAGACTATAATAATTAGGTAACAAAATAAAGTATTGTGTGTAGTATACCTCTAGTGGTAGGCGTAGCATGTAAGATCTTTATAAAAAAAAAAAATATTTGACCATAGAAAGTATGTACTTGTAATATGACAAGGGCACGGACACGAGTCCGTGGAGAAATTCAATTTTTATAAAAAAAAAAAACACCCACTTTTCACTATTTATGTTATGAGTCCCATGTAATAGGGGGTGAGCCTATTGCCATATACCGGGCACAATTCCAGACTCTACTGAGAATTTTTAAAAACCCTGTTATACTTTGCCCGACCCGGGACTCGAACCCGAACCCCCTTGCCCGGCAATCGCACTTGTGACCACTCGGCCAACGAGGCTCTTTTTAATCAATAAATCTGATTAGTACATGGATTTGAAGCCACGCCACCATTTGGGTCCTAAGTAACTGGCTAGATAAAGGTTTCTGATTTTGTAACCAATTTTTTCTACTTGGAAAATTCTGAAAATTGTAGGTACTTAATGCCCCAATATTAGTCTTGATTTATTCTTAGTTATTGCAAATAGAAAAATCCCTATTATTACAGATAGAGAAATAACAACGTTAATTCAGATTATTTTGTTTGCCTACCTATGCCAACAAAATAGTAAATAAACAACCAGTTTTACACAGTTTACACGCAATACACAGTTTTCAATATGTGTTCCATGATACGAGAAAACACGCTTTCGTAGGCGTGTTTGGACTGACAAGACTTCTATGTCTTCTCGTCATTCCGTCAGTCTAGCGCTACTTGGAAATATTTCATCTGTCTCGCATTCATCTTGCGACACACTTGTCTAGTTCTTAGATGAAAACACAAAACCAAACCTTTCTAGTTCCCATTTTACACTTTGAACAATATCCGTCGCAATTGGACCATGACCTTTTCCGTTCGACAACTAAAGAATTACAAATTCTGCATACATTATAACTTTTAAGTTAACTAAACAAACATAAAGTTCATTTGAATCACAAATACATACTGTTATTGTAGTTAAATATTTCATCGGAATTTAGCAAGGAGGTTGTTTTTCTTTATTTTTTGTGATAATATTGTAATTGATAATTATTTTTTAAGATTTTTATATAATTTATAGTATAGTACGGTTTTGAATTGATACTTACTTTTTCAGATACTTTTATAGTAGGTGCTCAATGTTCACTTCATCAGAACATTAACCTGGTCGTTGAACGAAAAATTGTATTAATAATCACTAAAATACTAAGACAAACTTGAAAGGAATCGAAAGATCTTGAAAGAGTTTGCCAAATGTATGCATGTACGCAAAGTATCTACAAATTGTGACAAACACATCACAATTCCACACTATCTTGCTTTTTATGTACCTTGAAGATTTACTGTAAATGAAGACACTCTTTCTTATACCTACATAAAGTTACTCGACAAAATGTATTCAAAGAAATCATATTTTTATTCCTTTTGCGTGTTACTTCTTTGTCGTTGTGTGGTTTTTGACGTTTAAATTATTGTTATCATTATATTTAATATTTTTCTACTTTTATTATTTAGTTAATAAATGAAATCCTGGTGTAGCGTCTCTAAAAACAGTCGTATACCCAAAATTGATAATAATGATCTTAAATAAGAACAGAGCTTGAACTATAAGTTTTTTTGCAAATCGATTAAGCAAAAATGTTGAACTGAGATCGGTGATTAATTTCGTCCAGTTATAATCTATTACATAATAATATAGTTAAGTACCAACGCGCTAATATATACTTAGTGATTAACCATCATTACTAATATTTTCAGATCCTACGATTTCCAAAGAACTAAGCCATGTTTATATAACCAAAATATTAAACCATTTACCATTCTCTGCAGGCTACAACAATAGAAGAAGCGGCGACATCAGCTACATTCTTCATTGAAACTCCGACAGACTATGAAGGCCCTGACGTCATAGGTTTTATAGCAGAATATGACGAGATAGAAAAATATGAGATCACCAATATTCACCCAAATAGGACTTGGGCAGTTGGAATTCCTTTCAAGCTGGAGAAACTTAAATCTAATACCACATACTATATTAGGTTTGCGGCGATAAATAGAGTTGGTACTGGAGAATGGAGTAAATACCTGGCGTTTGAAACTATGGACAAGTAAGTATCTTTAGAGGAAAAAATGAAATGATTTTGCAGATAAATTATTTGATTTCATTTAACCGACTTCAAAAGAAGGTTCTTAGTTTAACGAGTAAGTATGGTATGTTTGTGTGCGAATATCTAGCGATAGGCTGAACTGATTTTGATGAAAAATAAGTGTTTTATACATTCAAGATAAGGTTTTACTATATTAATTAACCGACTTACTTCAAAAAGAAATTATTACTTGATCTAATGGTCGACAGTGTCATTACTGAACTTTGGTTTCAGTAAGCTATTCTGAACTCGCTGTGTACGGGAGCGCAGATGTACGCGAGACACAATGTTTTTCTATTGTGTGTCGTATACCAGCATACAGGAGGTTAAAATATATTAAGTATGAATTTAGAATTAATTTTAATGACACTTCTGTGACGTCACTGTTTTAGTGAGTTACAGAAGAATCCCACAATTCATAGTATTTTTTCTCAAAAGCTCTAGAAGGTAGAAATCTTCGCATCGTCAAATAAAGTACCTTTCTCCTATTATTTATTGACAGAGATATAAAAGTCAAGGTTACAGAGACAAGTCAATATATATAATTATATTGTGTTCAAAATATTGTTACTCAGTCCATTAGGTACATACTTACCTATTAGCGCCTACGCACAACTTATTTTTTGTAGCGTGGGTGTTTTTATTCTGTGTAAAAAACGAGTAACAATCATTATTAAATAATAGGACCCGATTTAATTAAGATGACGATGCAGAATTGTCCTACTTGATTATCGAATTTGATTCAATTTATTGCTACAAAAAATATTGATTGGACATTCGGAAATTGTAGGAAAGGTTCGTTCGACACTTCGTTAGCGAATCTTGTTATTGTTTTATTAAATTTTACAGTATTGTTATTACGATTGTAAGGAACTTTTCATTTGTATTGCGTAGCAGACTATATAGAGCTATTAAAAATACTTTGGTACCACACTATTTAAATTGTGGAAAAATAAAAAACAGTCCGCTGATCATTCGAAAGATTATGTTGAATGTGATCAGATAATAATTTTTGGCAAACATTCTAAATTTTTCTGAAACATGTTTTGCGTTAAAAGGATATATTCCATCGAAAATAAGTAATTGCAGCTAAAATAGACATCAAACAAGACGTTAATTTTTGAAACTTTATTTACACCCTATAATTTCACAAAATACAAAAAACAATCTAACAAAATAATCTTTATAGGTCAGCTCCAGAACCTCCGATATGGCAACTAGATGAGGTCGAGATATCGTCGAACAAGGTGCTCAAGTGGAAAGCTCCGGAGAACAACGGTGAACCGATAGACTACTACGCTTTACGATACTGCCCGGTACGTGCCCTGTGACGTCATTAGGAATGCTGAGGTCACAGCCAGCTTCGTGTTATCACAATGTACTTTGATTATTAGAATATCGTAGTAGTGTTGCATAGTGTTGAAGCAAAGTACTAGGAATTCTGAATATCTAGCATTCTATTGAAGTAGTATGTGGAATTGGTTATTTGAAACGACAGTTGTAGCTTTTATTGACATGACAGCATATTATATTTTTTTTAATTTTCTATATCTTCTTCTCATGTTTCTGATTTTCTCACCTTCTATCTGTTTCTAAAAATAAATTTTATGCCTTAACAGGTAGGTTCATTTTGGAAGGAATGTTTTTAAGTATACACAAGCAGGCACTAGAATTAACTAAACATAGGAAAAAATATAATACATGTAAGATAGAATGGACCAAACAAGACACCACTACAAGGGTCTATTTTTAAAACTAGCTCAATAAAATTTTGAAATTATACCTTGATTAGGTACTTTCGAAACGTCAAATTGAATTGTTTGTGAAGCTAGGAGCTCGTTCCAAACAATAGTTTCAAATAGAGAACATTGAGCAAGAAACACCATCATTACACTTTTCATAAAAAGTTTTTTACTATCTACTGTACAATATTCCTTTGTCTTTATAATAGTTGTGGTTTTAACTTATCAGTCGGTTGGCGTAATTTAACTGTCATCATAAAGAAGGAAGTTAATAAAATAATATTTCAAATGTCTTTGTCATAATCTGTCTTAATAGCCCGGTATCTTTTGTTACTGTCAATCATAATAAATAGATACATAACAATAATAATTTAGATTTGGTAAGCCGTTTTAAGAAAGTTTAAACGTAATTGGTTTAAAATCGAAATTGATTAGACATTACAAATTTTTGATGAATCAAGTATGTATTTGTTTTAATGTCATGACTTGCTTATCGGTTTGAATTATCAGTGCAACAAAAAATTAGGTCTTTCCTTTCGGTAGTCCTGGCAATGACATAGCAACAAGAGCTCGCATATTCACAAATATTATTTAGTTTTTAATGCTATAGAAAAAAAATTCAAAGTCATATAAACTTAAAATAAAAACTAAATTGATTACAATTTTATAAGTGTATTTAATAAAATGCTATCTCTCCTACAGGTTGATGAAGAAATAATTGAGTCATTATGTAAAGAGCATCGACTGGAAGGGGCAACTGAACTATTAGTGAATGAATTAGAACACAACGCTACTTATCATTTAGAACTGATAGCTCATAATGCTGAGGGAAACTCTACTCCTGCTAATATAACTCTTACTATACCAGGTAAGCACTTCTTTAAAAGAACTTCCCTACAATAAACGTTAAAAGATTTTACAGACATGCAAACGAATTTATGAATGATGAAATTTGATGGTGCTCAGGCCAATTTCACGATTCCTTTTTTAATTTAAATAAAGATTATGGAATCTGCTATATTTTATTAGATTTCCTTTAAGTTTATCAGAATCCATTCAGTCATAAATTAAATACAAGTTCAGTTTTATATTTAATGTTACCCATTAAGCGTGAGTAGTAAGCGAAATCTCCGATTTGAACCCTGAGGTACTCCATTTAAAAATGGATTCTTGAAGAGAAATTAACACAACCTAAGAAATAAAAAACTTTCACTAACTATGAATGCAAACCTATTGTAAACGAACATGTATTGTAATGTTTCAGACAAACTCACAAGTGCACCAGTATCAGTACTTACAGCAGGCGCATTGATAGGGCTATCCATCGTCGTAGTGTTAATATGCCTCGTACTACTGGACATATTGCTCTACTTCTGGAAAAAACAGGGCATCATTGCCAGTTGTTGTTGCAAGAAAAACAAGAATAAGAAACCAAACCCTTTGAATCAACGGTAAGATTTAACATTCATTAACTTTAATAGAAATTTGTCATATAGTTCAGCACCAGTAGATGTTTACAAAGAATTAATGCGCAATGATGTATTGTATTAATTTTTTCTTTCAATCATCGCTTTAAAGCTACATATAAATTGATTTCTCCTAACCTTTAATAAAACCATTACCTCACAGACCCTTGCTATAAAAAATCTCCGTGACCTTATTTCAATAGCAAGTTTAATAAATTGCGTCATTACGCGAAGATATTAAAAACTCCTAAATCACGTGGATTACCCTCAAAAATCTTCAACTTCCAAAATCCCTACCAATTATGATTAAAGGAAAGTAATAAACGACAAATCAAATCAAAATTTATTAAGCCGACCCGAATTCAATCAAGAAAAATTCAATTCTAAAGGAGATTTAATGAAAAAAATCGGGAATAATTTGTCTTGGATTGGCGCGTCACCTTAACCTCGGTTCCGTCGATTTTCCGAAGGTCTTAAATCACGCTCTCTAAATTCTTATTGATTTTCAGTGACAAGAAAGGTCTGTTGAAAGACAACGGGGAATCTGGCACAGACGATACTTTGAGGAGGCCTAACAATGGGCACAAAGAGTACGAGTACAATAAGACCACAGGCATTATTACCGGGAAACATTCCTCTGTTTAGAGTAAAGAATTTTAAAACGTTTAACGTGAATCGTATGATTTTTTTGTCAGGAAATCTGTTGTCATTGTTCGGTCTTTTCGTACGCCTGTGACGATAAACGAGGCGCTCGAATTTTATTATAATGGCTTTTCTGTTTGTGTTATATTTCCTTGTATGGTTTATATTCTAAACATTGTCCATTACTCCTATTTTCTCTGCATAATATTTATAATGTATTAGTTTCATAAAATAAAATATTGGTATGTGTGTTAAAAAAATTTGCAAAAATATTATTTTTGGTCAAAAATAATATATTTTTCTTACTATATCGCTTACTAATACTTACATTTACATTTAGGAGCTTACGTAGCTTTATATCATTACAATTAATATTATGTTACTTTATTAAAATTAACATTGCGAATAAGTCGTACGATTCACGTATTATTTTTTGGTAAGTAAAGTGATATTGTGTATCTATGGAATGTCAGTAATGTGTAAAAGTTGGTTTGTAATGATATTTTATTGAGTGTCCTGTGAATAATGACGTTAATTTTAGTTACCTACTTACATACCTATAGTTTTTGTATGATTTTTATAATAATTTATTTATGAAATGAGACAACAATATTTTCTTTATTTCATATATTAGGTTATATTATTTGTTTTTATATAACAGTAAAATAATGTGATCTTACCGGAATCGAGAATATATAAAATACTATCTAATGTAATATATAATCACATTTTTATCAAAACAGTACAAAAGTAAAGTGCCTTTATATTATGCAAAAACATGAAATAAAGAAAGAAAGATCATAATTGTTAAATTTTACTATTCCAAAATATATTGATGTTATTTATTAAATGTTGTCAGTATATTTACTTTTACCTAAACCTTTAAACCTTTAATATAGCGTAAAATAAATATAAGCTTAAAATTGTTATCGTACCAAAGAGTAATACGTACATAAACATATTATAGCAAAACTATTTTTTACTTGAAATATAAATTACGGTCTAAATATACAGTTTCTTATACCTCTACTTAAGTAAAAGTATAATATTTTTTACATGTTATTTATTACTTAAAATTAACGAAAATAGTAAAGTTGCCAGTAGTTTTGCTATAAACCATTTTATTTTTATTTTTCAATAAAATTATCTATAATTGTAGTTAATATTAGTTTTCTTTATCCCTTTCATAATTGAGGCAAAAAAATACTATCTACTATTATAAAGATAAAATTTACGAGTGCTTTTTTTGGATTAGTGCTTTTTGTATCCTCATACACATAGCTAAACATGTTCACATACTGATATCAAAGTCGCGGAGAACCCAACGGGTTACCGAGGCTCCGGCTCGACCTGCAGGAAAAGGAACAGGGTGGCTATTAGTCAGTAAGAGTCTGACACTCCCTCCCGCCTCACCCAGGCAGGAGCAGTATTTCGATGATTGGGAAAATCAAAGGAAAACCCTTAAAAAATACTGATATGAAAAAACTAAAGACACTTACTTCGTGGACTGATTTAGTCTACTACATAATTTACCTCTAATCAATCTACCTACGAAGTACCACTAAGAGAAAATAAAATACCTAATCCTTCACACCTACCTACATAACAAAGATTACACTCAAAAACATTACTTAGAAATCTCCAACAGATCTTCAACTTTACTTGACAAACATACTTACCTCAGCCGTAGACTGAACATTTTGCACACACAATATTATGTTAAACCTTAAAAGCAAGACAAGATGTCTACCCTAAGAACGTGACTCCGCACTAATCCTACCGTATTTAGACTTTACTTTCAACTCCATAATATGCATACATAATTAAAATAATTTTTTATATAATTTTAACACAACATTAAAGATGTCTTTGTTTAGTTTACCTTATTAAGGTTCTTTAGAAAATCCTGAACGCTAATGAAAGAAAGTAATGAAAAAATAAATTACTTAAACGGAAAATTTTGCTAGAAATCCGTTTAAGTAATCAAACAGTTTTAGTGGACTGAACTGCGAGTAAGCGACAAAAATGAGAATTACTGTTTTTTCACATAATATCACGCCTTTTATCCCTGAAGAGGTGCACATTATGCCACTGTATAATGTAACACCCAATTTTCACTATTTAAGTTATGAGTCCCATGTAATAGAGGGTGAGCCTCATACAGGGCACAATTCCAGACTCCGTGCTACTATTGAGAATTTTTAAAAAAACCCAGTTATACTTTGCCTGACCCGGGAATCGAACCCGAGACCCGTTGCCCGGCAGTCGCACCTGTGATCACTCGGCCAACGAAGCAGTCTGTTTTATAATTACTGTCAAAAACATATTATTGTTACTGCAGTAGCTGTGCTACAACTAAAGAAACTCTGTATGTGGTTAATAGACCCGAACTATTACAGACTAACAATAAGGAGCAAGCTTAACCAAACTCTAAACACCGTTCAGTTTCATTTAGAATTCTCCAATAAATACAGTACTACTTACTTTCATACCACTTTATATCATCTAGGTAACATCTAAATCATCAACAGCCTATAAATGCCCACTGCTGGGCAAAGCCTCTTTTCACAGGACAAGGTTTGCGCATTAAACTGTCAAACACCAAGCGGTCACCGGTGACCGCAACCTATTGTTCTATAATTGTGTCTACAAAACCGGTACTCGACGGGTTGGCGATTAGAAACTTATAATTAGAAATTATAAAGCCCAGGTTTCCTCACCATGTTTTCCTTTACCGTTTGTCAGTGGTTATAGGCTAGATAGCCTTAGTAAGTATATATAACTCGGAAATAGTCACATTGGTACTTGCCATTGGTAGGTTTTGAACCTGCACCCTCATGCAGGAAAAGCAGGCCATCTTAAAGCTCCGGACCACCACAGCATCTAGGTATGTAGTTAACAAAACTGTCACAGTCAAATAAGATTTCAAGATAAAAGCAGGCGTTAAATTCAAGACTTTAAAATAAAATTAATGGCAGTGATTATCTCGTTTTAATTAACTGTAAATCGTTAATCGGATTGATTCATGAAGCAATCGGTTGGTGCGACCTAAATCATTCTGAATACTTAATGAATTCGATTCCAAAGGCTACGGCGCACCTGTTATTGAAAATTAATACTTTAGAAGACGGGGATCGGTGATATAATCTGGTAAGTTGTGAGAGTACGGCGTTTTGTGTAGAGTATGCTGAAAGAGGACTACGAAAGTATATTTTAAAAGTACTTATGATTGTATTTGCACAAGTTTCAACACAATAAATTAATGAAAAATTGCTTTTGAAGTATAGTAGAGCTATGCTTCGGCACGTATAGGCCGGCTCGACAGGAGTTATACCACAGAAAAGCGACGTAAACCAACACTGGCGTTATTTCATCGTGTGAGTGAGGTTACGGAGGCTCAATTACCCCCTCCCCAATCTCCCCAATCCCCGAATCCCCAACAATCCTCAAATTCCTAATCCGCAAAAGGCCGGTAACTCACTTATAACACTTCTGATGTTCCAGGTATCCATGGGCGGCGACGATTGCTTACCTTCAGGTGATCCGTCTGTTCGTTTACCGGCTTGTTCCCTAAAAAAAGTAGTGTTCAATCATAAAATCTTTTTTTTTTCAAGACATTAATAACTCAGTAAAAAATGTTACAAATTCAACGAATACTCACATCTAAATTATACTTAAATTAGGTGGACACTACACCTAAGTATAGTACTTCTGAAAAACAAGTGTAATGATTCTGTTCGCGAAATCATACAAAAACGTAGTACGAAGTGATATTTCATATTCCGATCACAAAATGAGCAATCCCGCTCCACGTAACGTTTGGGCCATCCATCCTCACCTGCAACGCTGATATTAAACGTTTGAACTGCAAAGCAGACGAGCGTGCTATTGAAAAATTCTGGTATTTTATAACATGTCACAGCTAGAAATACTGCGTGCTATACCTAACCGAATCCATGTATAAAGAATATTCAATCAAGACAAAATCGTTGCGAAACTCTTCATCAGTTATGATAAGACTCGCATTTGATAGGAACTGTGCTTACACCCATACACCGCACTAAACTCCAAACTACTACAGTAGGTACTAAAAATGTCGAAACGAAAACACTCAATAATGTGCTATTAAACCCATGAATGACCTCCTTAGACCCCATGCTCAAAAATTGCACAAACTTCTGACCGTTCGCCAAAAGAAACTCAAATAATACGTTAAGAAACACCTAATCAGCATTATATTGTAGAACCAATTATCATAACACTAACGCGGCACTTTCTCTATCCTTTTATAACTCTCCTAGTCTCTGAGGCGCCGTTTATCACCATTCTCCCACTAAAACTCCACAAAAATCCCCTCAATTTCCATTAGACAGATATACCAACAGTTCCGCAAATCTGTAAAAGTAACCGCAAGCAATACGGTTGGACGATGCAACTGTCAGTTCCCAAGAATAAGCGGCTATTTGGCCAATTTATAGGCTTCCTAACTGAATGGCCCGCAGGTGTCAATAATAGCTTTTAAAGGTAACATTGTCCGGTAAAATGAAACCTCTCGTAAATTAGTTGTGTCTGGTTTAGACAACAACATAGAAAATAATAGTTTTTAGCAGAAACTGCCTTTTATTCCATTTTAAAAACAAAAGTTGAAATTATCTCCATTCATATTATTTTCAACATTATTTATTTGAAGAAAGAAAGAAAGAAAAAACATTTATTTGGCAATTACACGCGCAGAAAACAAAGAATATAAAAAAATAAAAATACATATATATAAACAAAATACTAATAATAAACTTACAAGAATAGAGATCAGAATAGAAAACATCGCAATATAACAAAATAATAATACGATAATAACAGAATTTTGAATAGACAATAAAAAAATAAAAAAAATCTAATAAACAAAATAATAATATTAATTTGCGCGTGCTAATGCCAAAAGGGCCTCCACCTCAGCATATAGTTGGACGTTTGTGCCCAACGCTGGTTTTCAGGTGGCACCCTGCAGTGACTCACGGACGGCGGTGCCGCCCCTCAATGAGGACAGAAAATAAACATGAAATTATATAAATAATATAAATTTTGCTGAATATGTGTGTGTGTGTGTGTGTGTGAAAAATTGTGAATAGAATAATATATATATCCGATAGTACATGTATATACATACAAACAAAATGTAAAAATGCAATTATAAGAGGTAGTCACTTTGACGTTTACTCTTTTTTTTTAAATTAATTGGGGGTTATTTCACATTTTTGATTGTCAAACAAAGACAGTTTTAGTGACAACTCTGCTGAGCTCTGATTCATTCCGACGCGCACCCACAAAGAAACAGCCGCCGGCCTCTGGCCACAGGACACAAAAACTCCAGCATAGTTTACGAGTGGCGGAATGATCACAATTAAAACACAATTATTAAAATAATGGCGAGGTACATTAAAACAATGCTCACACGTTGAGCACAGTAGTGATGATTCGCCGGTTCTGGCTCAGTAGTAGTGATGATTCGCCGGTTCTGGCTCAGTAGTAGTGATGATTCGCCGGTTCTGGCTCAGTAGTAGTGATGATTCGCCGGTTCTGGCTCAGTAGTAGTGATGATTCGCCGGTTCTGGCTCAGTAGTAGTGATGATTCGCCGGTTCTGGCTCAGTAGTAGTGATGATTCGCCGGTTCTGGCTCAGTAGTAGTGATGATTCGCCGGTTCTGGCTCAGTAGTAGTGATGATTCGCCGGTTCTGGCTCAGTAGTAGTGATGATTCGCCGGTTCTGGCTCAGTAGTAGTGATGATTCGCCGGTTCTGGCTCAGTAGTAGTGATGATTCGCCGGTTCTGGTCACCATACCAACGTGGTCATGGTATTGGGAGCTTCTTAGGAGGGTTATTTAGATCAGTTTTACCCTTTTTAGCGTACGATGCGTGGTTCTGGAGTTATGCAAATCGATTGCAAATCAATTTATAGTATCTATTAATTAATTATCTCATTAATTAATTATTTAACCCTCATTATGTTTGATTTCCTATGTCATCAATAAAACACAACCATTCATTTTTAATTTTTTATTTCATTACTTTTTTCTACAAAATATGAGTGGAACATCTCATCCACAAAAATATCATTGTACAGTGTGTTTCCTGTAAATATGTTCGTAAAACTATTCATTGAACATCCTTGAAACTTAAATAGCAAATACATTAAGCAATATTCACCACAAACTGAAGTCCAATCATTCTGAATCCTATCAACATTCCAGTCCCATCTCTTACAATTCCTTTTCAAAAACTGAAGATGATATCGCTCAGGTGTTCGTCCATATGAATCAAAATATTGACCGATGCCATTCACATCGATATGTACAGCTACCCAGTGTGAGCCTGGTTTATCATCCGCATCCAAATTGCATATTATATACGTTGGCACATGTGTATACATAGGTAGTCTATTAGCAGCATAAACATTATTTTCTAGACTGGGATGAATCCTTTTCATATGTTTTTTTAATTCTAGTGTATCCATGATATCACTGTTATTAGCAGTTTATTGCAGTACCAATCTATTCAATGGTTGTCATAGGAATGTTCAATTATAGTGATTTGTAAATCGCATAGTGATCTTCATGTCTGTTGCGATGTGAGATAAGTTTGTTGACTCATAGAGTTCCGTTGTACTTAGGAATTTACTTCAGATAAGGTGGTCATAGTAATGTGTAATTAATGTGTAATTAAAATAGTGATTTGTGGGAGTCACAAAACAGGTTCATGCCTGTTGCGATGTGAGATAAATTTGTTGACTCATAGAGTTCCGTCCGAGATAAGAATTGTGCTATATAACATCGAACAGTTGCAGTCATGCAGTCAGTCTATGGTCGTTTGACCACAGTGGATTGTATACGTCTACCAATACTACGTTTGTGTTACCTACTTCAACGCATCAATGATCATGGAGGTAAGTGTTTATTCTATTGACAAACTTACTTGTATTTCTGTTGTTGTTTTCCTAACGTGTGTGTGCGTGTGAGTCAGATTAAGTGTAAACAAATTGATATTAATGTGATAATTCTGTTGTTGCAGAGATCATTCAGCTTCGCAGACGATAATGAAAACACTAAGGAAAATATCATGAATCCCAATACTATGATATTAGATGTGCAAGGATTTAAGGATCTCTACAATAATTTTATAGTAAAGGAGTTAGCTTTTACCACGCATGAATATACACAAACGTTTTTAATTAAACCACCGTACCAGTTCACATACTTAACAAGAGATGAAAAGAGACAAGTCGAGTGGTTGGAAAAAAATAGGGGTCTACGTTGGAGTGAAGGTTATATTGACTATAGAGAATTCCAACACATGATCGTACCATACCTAGAAAACAAGAATATCTATGTAAAAGGTTCAGAAAAAGTAAAATGGATAAAAGAGATGTGTGATAACTGTAATGTACTAGAGCTTCACGAAGGAAATTATCCTAAACTATCTGTGTTAGTTGAAAAGTACTGTGGTAGAAAACCTAATTTAAATTGTAATCATCATAAAAAATATTGTGCTATTAGAAATGTGTTATGTATAAAAAAGTTTTTAAAGTGGTAATTATATAAGTTTTTATTTGTGTGCTTAAATTTGACGTTGAGATGATTGTGAAATTCTGATAAGTACTAAATGTATTAGAAATAGTATACAAAACATTCTGTTTTTCGCAAATTACATGTTTTATATAATTTTGGCAATATATAGTAATTTTACACCGACATTTTCATTTTTATTTCATCCCTCTAAAACTCTAGACGTGTGAAATGTATCACTTTATCCATCCGTTTACTGCTATTGTGGCAGGACCAAGTGGATGTGGGAAATCAAATTTTGTAACAAATTTCATAAAATCAGTTAAAGAAATATGTAATTGCGATTTTAATCAGATCACATGGTGCTTTGATGAAATGCAGCCTTTATATAATTTACCAAATGTTAACTATCATCAAGGAATTCCAAATCCTAATATGTTTGATGGTGAAAACCCACACCTTATTATTATTGATGATCTAATGAGAGAGTCTGATGGAAGAATTGTGGATATATTTACAAAAGGTAGTCATCACAGGAATCTTAGTGTATTTTATTTAACACAAAATTTATTTCATCAAGGTAAAGGTCAAAGAGACATTTCTTTAAACTCAAGTTATATAATTTATTTTAAAAACCCTCGAGATAAAACTCAAATAAGATATTTAGCACGACAAGTGTCACCAGATAACCCAAAATTCATTGAAGACGCCTACAGGGATGCAACTTTAGAAGCGCATGGATATTTAATGATAGATTTAAAACAGAATACAAATGATTTTTGTCGTATCAAAACCAATGTATTCCCATTTAATGGTTACTGTACAGTCTACGTCCCCACGAAAGAGTTTAAATACACCAAGAATCAAACAATTCAAATCATTTCTAAATGATGCATCGTCGACTCACAACGCATAAACATTTGCTGAACGCTTTGCGCACGCTTAAACCAAAATATCAAAGAGCGTTACTTAAAACGTGTGATGAAGAAGAAATAAATTGTATTTGTGAATGTATTCATAACGTTTTACAAGGAAAGATACCTCTCAAAGATCAAGATAAACAAAAATTGAATAAACACAAAAATATACTCCGTAAACTGGTGCATAAGTGTAAACATAAACTAAGAAAAAATATTATTATACAAAAAGGAGGGGCTTTCTTACCAATAATATTAGGTGCAATATTGAGTGGATTAGTAAGTGGACTAGCCAGTTAACATGGAAAATGCTAAGAAAATGATACTTATTGAACCTGGATTGATTGAAAAATTAAAACAAGAAAATAAGGTTACTAGTAATTTGTCTCGACTAGATATTGAAATGCAAAATATTATGAATAGTAAGACGGAAGACCGAAAGAAGTGGATGTTATATTTACAAACACTACAAAGATATCTTCACTTTACCGAAGAGGATCGTCAACCACTCAGATTACCAATTTATTCTGATACATCTAATGAAGATTCAAATGGATCTAAAATTGGTTTTAAAAGTAAAGATAGAGATCTAAAAAGTTCAGTTGATGCTGAATCTTTGTTAGAAGAGAAAGGATCTATTAAAAGTATAGAAAGTGAGGCAAATCCACTGTATTCACCGACACAAATACTCAGTTTAATACCAAAAACTTATAATAAAAAAGGTGAGTCATTATTAAACTTAATTGGAATAAGTAAAAGTAAAATACGTTGGGATAATGAAGGCACAGTCATAATTGATAATGAAAAAATTTCAGGAAGTAATATTGTTGATTTAATAAATGATTCACTTAGACCCTTAAAAAAAAGTGATCCGATAGGGTGGGATAGATTTGCTAAAGCATTAAAAGATATTAAAGTACCACTTACTTATATTGGAAATCCAAAGAGATGTGAGTTTATTAACCAACTTCAAGCAAAAGATCTGAACAAAACCTCTAAGATTGAAGTTCAAGAGTTTTCTACACCGAGCAGTGGAGATAAAAGATCTATAACTAAAATACGTAAAAAGATCGATTGGGAAAAATGGACCCCGTACTAGAAGAAATTAACAGGATTTATTATGATCCATCTAACCCCGCTGGTTTTGGTAGTATTGATAAATTATCAAAAGCTATGAAGGGGAAAATGGATAAAAAGCAAGTAAAGGAATGGTTACAATCGCAAGAAACATATACACTACATAAACCCATTCGGAAAAAATTCCCGCGTAATAGGTACATTCTATCAAATATTAATGAGCTGTGGCAAGCTGATTTAAGTGATATGCGAACTTATGCTCAATATAATGATGGTTTCAACTACATACTTTGTGTTATTGATGTATTTAGTAAATATGCTTTTGCAAGACCAATGAAAAAGAAAAACGCAGAAACAACTAAAGAATGTTTTGAAAGTATATTTACTGAAAGTAATTCAACACCTACTCACGTACAATCTGATAAAGGTACAGAATTTATTTCAAAAGATGTACAAAAATACTTTAAATCCAAAAAGATAAATTACTATACCACTAACAACCCTGATATTAAGGCTAGTATTGTTGAACGATTTCAAAGAACTCTAAAAATGAAAATGTGGCGTTATTTCACTCATAATAATACTTATAGATATATCGATGTTTTACAAGATTTAATATACTCTTATAATAACAGCATTCACTCGAGTATTAAGATGTGCCCATGTGATGTAAGTTCCAACAATATTATGACAGTTTGGACTAATCTTTATGATAGAGGATCAAACAAACTTTCTTTAGAAAATCCAAAACCAAATTTCAACGTGGGTGATTATGTTCGAATAACTAAATATAAACATGTTTTCCAAAAAGGATATGAATCAAATTGGAGTGATGAAATATTTATTATATCTTCAATAATTGATAGATCTCCATGGATTGTTTATACAATAACTGATTTACAAAATGAACCAATAGTTGGTACTTTTTATGAAAGAGAATTACAGAAGGTCACTTACAACCCCACCTCACAATATAAAATAGATAAAATAATTGGCACTCGTTATTCGGCTAACAGAAAAGAAGTATTAGTGAAGTGGAGAGGTTATCCAGATAAATTTAACAGTTGGATTTTAGCTTCTAGTTTGAAAGAAATATGAATAAAGAAAGTTTTTATTTAACTTTGCTCAGCAATAGTTCAATGGAATACTTTCCTGATAACAAGACCACAAATTTTTCAACAAAATTACCAAAAGCTATGAAATTAGAAGGTGAATGGTCGGTTGGAGTTGTCGAGTTTCAATATCCATGCACCATGTTTACTGTTCAAGATCATGAAAATGTTGTATACATCACAAAAACCATGTTAATGCCTAATGAAGATAAACCATCAACAGTGTACTACAAAAAACATATTCCCGCTACCAACTACGATAACGTTGAACATATTTTAAAAACGTTAAATAGTATCAGAGAGAACTTGAAATTTCGTTATGATGAAATAACAAAATTTGTGTCTGTTTCTGTTTTGGATAAAAATATAACATCCATAACATTATCACCCAAATTAAGTTTACAACTAGGTTATGAACCAAATACAAATCTCTTAGACAGAAATATTGGGAAGTGTCCTGCTAATTTACACTTAGGGTTACCATCTCAACTATTTCTATATTGCGATATTATCGATCCTCAGATTGTGGGTGATGTTATGACTCCGCTATTAAGAGTCATTTCATTAGATCCTTCAAAATACATTTATGGTGCGAATAAAATGCACATTTTCTCTCCACCTCACTACTTACCTGTTATGCGAAGAGAGTTCGATACACTAGAAATAGATATAAGATCGAGCACAGGACAAAAAATCCCATTCCAGTTTGGAACCGTGTGTATTAAACTACATTTCCACAAATTATAATAATGTATTCTCATCATGATCATCATAAATGTCCATACGAAAATTATTATTCTCATCAAGCTGGATCAGGAGTTGGAGTAATTTATAAGGGTTCACCATACCAACGTGGTCATGGTATTGGGAGCTTCTTAGGAGGGTTATTTAGATCAGTTTTACCTTTACTTTCAAGTGGTGTTCGAGTGGTTGGTAAGGAGGCATTAAATGCTGGAATAGGACTTTTATCAGATATGGTTCAAGCCCGTCCTATGGAAGCCTCAATAAAAAATCGTCTAAAGCAAGTTAGTACGAACTTAAAACGAAAGGCTGATGACAAAATTGATCGATTTAACATGACAGGGTCTGGGTATATAACTAAAAGAAAACGATTGGCCTCGTTCATTCCACCACTAACAGCGAAAGTGAAAGCTACGAAAAAACTTGGTCTAAAACCAAAAAACATCAAAGATATATTTTCAAATTAAGTATGTCTTTCCTTCATAATCATTCTTGTGAGTGCGTTAAGTCAGAATTAGATTTGTTTGCATTACCGTCTACACAAACAAGCGTTGAAAATGGGTTGTGGATTCACTATAAACCAATTTCATCTCTTGCTGATGATGGACCTATCGAGTTTCAAGTTCCTGGAACAGGCGATGACTACATAGATTTGTCTCATACATTACTCCACATAAAGGCAAAAGTATTAAATCAAGATTCAACAAACTTGATATCAGCTACAGCAGTAGCACCTGTAAATAATTGGTTGCATTCACTTTTTAGTCAACTCGATATTTATTTAAACCAAAAACTTGTATCACCACCTAATAATACCTATGCTTATCGAGCATACATGGAAACCCTTTTAAACTATGCTCCTGCTGCTAAACAATCTCATCTTACTTGTAGTCTTTGGTATGATGATACAGCAGGAAAAATGGATTCCACAGATGGTAAAAACATTGGATTTGTTAAAAGACAGGAATTAGTTAATGAAAGCAGGGAAGTAGAAATGATTGGTCATCTTCATGGTGATATTTTCAATCAAGATAAATTTTTAATTAATGGCGTTGAAATGAGTGTAAAATTAGTTCGGTCAAGAGAGAGTTTTAATTTAATTGCTGGATCAAATGATGTAAAGTTTAAAGTTTGCATTACGGATGCAACTCTTATTGTTCGAAGAGCACGAATTAATCCAAGTGTATTACTCGCACATCAGAAAGTTTTAGCTTCTACCACTGCTAAATATCCTATTACTCGTGCTGAAGTTAAAGTTTTAACAATTCCATCGGGTGTTCAAGGAAAAACTCTTGATAATATATTCTTAGGACAGGTACCCAAAAGATGTATTATTGGTTTTGTGAATAATTCCGCATTTAATGGTTCACTTACTAAAAATCCATTTAACTTTGAAAACTATGGTATTAACTCTTTCAGTTTATATATTGATGGTCAACAAATACCTTCCAAAGCTTTGCAACCATCTTTTAATAATAATATATTTACATCAGCATATCATACTCTATTCTCGGGGACAGGTATTCACTTTCTTAATGAGGGAAATGCAATCTCTCGTGAACAATATGCTAAAGGTTACTGTCTTTTAGCATTTGATTTAACTCCTGATTTATCAGCTAACTCATCAGCCCATTGGAATCTCATAAAACATGGTAGTGTAAGATTAGAAGTACGATTTGAATCCTCACTAATACAAACAATTAACTGTATTGTTTATGCTGAGTTTGATAATATTATTGAAATAGATAAAAATAGAAATGTTACTGTAGACTATAGTAGTTAAGATTATAATATGTGTTGTGTTTTAGATATATGTGTCATGCTTAATGCATTTTGTGTGTGTGTGTGTAACTAAAGCTAACATTATAAAATTAATAAAACAAATTATATGCAATGTAATATTTTTATTTCTTTATATACCTCCCCTATTTAATCTTACACAAAACACTGTTCGAGTTTAAACTTCATATAAGCACATTGACTAAACTACTGAACATGCTGCTGCCAAGGATCATCGTCATCTTCCCAATCTTTTAAACCACCACCACAATGGAAACACTTAGTCCTGTCTCCATGGCCAGTATAAAAGAAACCGTTTTCTGCAAGATCTTCGGGCTTCTGCTGCATAACGAGAGTTTAAGTAAACAGAATCACATTCACTAATCCACTAATGAGTGTCATTGTTAAAAAAGTATTTTTTAACTTTTTCACTTTCTGCTATTGTCTTTGTAATATTGTATACGAGACCGTTTGTGTTGTCGTAGATGCTATCCTTATTATTCTTCACGTAATATTTAATCCTCGTGGTAGCGTGCTTCCAGTGATCACTAATTGGAATCTTGGATAGTTTCTTCATATCATACATTTCAATTTTTATGAGATGCGTCGCTTGGTCTCCGTCGTCAGAATTTGTAGAGATGTATGATACGCCATCTCTAGCAGCTCGTGCCACAGTCGACGATAGCTGCTTCTTCCTTTTTATTTTTGGTGTCACTTCAAAAAATTGATCAATCGGTTGTGATTTCCTTTTTCCTCCATCATCTGTGTTATTAACGACGATGTCATCTCTTTCTTCTTCGTGTTGGGGAGAGAGTGGCGAGTAGTAATACTGTTTATAGGTATTTTCATTATCGTCTGCGAAGCTGAATGATCTCTGCAACAACAGAATTATCACATTAATATCAATTTGTTTACACTTAATCTGACTCACACGCACACACACGTTAGGAAAACAACAACAGAAATACAAGTAAGTTTGTCAATAGAATAAACACTTACCTCCATGATCATTGATGCGTTGAAGTAGGTAACACAAACGTAGTATTGGTAGACGTATACAATCCACTGTGGTCAAACGACCATAGACTGACTGCATGACTGCAACTGTTCGATGTTATATAGCACAATTCTTATCTTGGACGGAACTCTATGAGTCAACAAACTTATCTCACATCGCAACAGACATGAAGATCACTATGCGATTTACAAATCACTATAATTGAACATTCCTATGACAACCATTGAATAGATTGGTACTGCAATAAACTGCTAATAACAGTGATATTATGGATACACTAGAATTAAAAAAACATATGAAAAAGATTCATCCCAGTCTAGAAAATAATGTTTATGCTGCTAATAGACTACCTATGTATACACATGTGGCAACGTATATAATATGCAATTTGGATGCGGATGATAAACCAGGCTCACACTGGGTAGCTGTACATATCGATGTGAATGGCATCGGTCAATATTTTGATTCATATGGACGAACACCTGAGCGATATCATCTTCAGTTTTTGAAAAGGAATTGTAAGAGATGGGACTGGAATGTTGATAGGATTCAGAATGATTGGACTTCAGTTTGTGGTGAATATTGCTTAATGTATTTGCTATTTAAGTTTCAAGGATGTTCAATGAATAGTTTTACGAACATATTTACAGGAAACACACTGTACAATGATATTTTTGTGGATGAGATGTTCCACTCATATTTTGTAGAAAAAAGTAATGAAATAAAAAATTAAAAATGAATGGTTGTGTTTTATTGATGACATAGGAAATCAAACATAATGAGGGTTAAATAATTAATTAATGAGATAATTAATTAATGAGATAATTAATTAATAGATACTATAAATTGATTTGCAATCGATTTGCATAACTCCAGAACCACGCATCGTACGCTAAAAAGGGTAAAACTGATCTAAATAACCCTCCTAAGAAGCTCCCAATACCATGACCACGTTGGTATGGTGACCAGAACCGGCGAATCATCACTACTACTGAGCCAGAACCGGCGAATCATCACTACTATCATCACTACTACTGAGCCAGAACCGGCGAATCATCACTACTACTGAGCCAGAACCGGCGAATCATCACTACTACTGAGCCAGAACCGGCGAATCATCACTACTACTGAGCCAGAACCGGCGAATCATCACTACTGAGCACCCAACCAACACGCAAAGACTTCCAAGTTGGCATATAAAAGTAAGTATAATTTGAATAAATTGGAACAATAAACTGAAATTAGATAAAAGAATTGTCAATATTAACCCATTCAAACCTAGAGTACAGGTATGGTATATTACGGTGTTCAATATGAACACCAAATTAAAAAAATCCTTCAGTTGGATAAAACCTTCTGAAATGGTTTGTTAAATTGCTCTCCTCTACTCAATAACAACATACGGATTCCAGAAGCATAATGCCGATGATAATTATAAAGATATTTTAATTACGTATTTCAGTGGAAGGTACTTAACATTCGTTACCCGAGTTTTAATAAAAATACGAAAACATTGTACTGCAGCATTTAATCGCGTTACAAATTGGTAATTACCGAACAAAACCTCCGAAGTTCCAAGCTTGAACAAAGTTTGAAACCAAAGAGACCCATAATTCCATTGCATTCATTCTTAATCAGCTTTAATGTCTTTGTTCTGCTTACTTTGCCTTATAAAAACTATGCTGAGGTGGATAATTAGAGCAATCCTCTTTGTTTATACTTTTCGCTTCATGTTTTTCTCCGTAAATCACTCCAGAGGACAGGCAACCGGTAATTACCCTTTTTTCTACGCATAAATTACACTTCAACGTTTTAATTTAAAATGACTGATTTATTTGCGTACTGACTTTCGTGATTATTGAGGTTTAACGGCTGCCAAGAAATTGTCTCAGTATATACAAAAGTGTAATCTCCAATTTAGGTACATATGTGTCATAATGTACCTGTATGTAACTGACAACAATTAGACGATAATAAAAGTAATACTTTCAGTCTACTTTTTCATTGAATGAAATAGGTATAAGATTATATTTTCTGATATAATCTGTGGTCATCGAAGTCGCTCGGCTGCAACCCTCAGCTGTTCAAGAATGTGGTAATGGTAAAGTGGTAACAAAATGGACATTAACTTAAACAGACGTTTGACCGCTGGTTGTATTTACTAAAATACATTACGTTACATATATGATACATTAGTTATTATTCCTGACAACCAATAAGCAAAAAAATTTGTTACGGACTACCGTCCGTTTTTCACTTAAAACATATTCTTAAAATATTTAAATAAAGATGCGAAGTAAAATAGTGATAGAATTAATTTTGTAAAAAGTCTCATAAAAAAATTGATGGCATAAAATATAAACCAAAACAATCCTCGAACACAATAACCTTTAGATTCATCAAATGAAATATTATTTGATGTAGGTACCAAAAATAAAGAGTTCGTAGAACCGTAGCATCTTTGCTGTGGTTCCACGAACTCTTTCTATCAGCGTCTTGATTGTGGTATATGTAGTGTATGAGGTATATAAATTCTTTTTTTTGTTTTTTTAATTGAGGTACATTTTCGTTTTCACTGTAGCGATGAGGAAAATGTTTTCTTTGATGCCTTATGATTTATTTTTATTTTTTTAAGGTGTAAATATTTTAGTTTAAAAAATTTTATTTTTATATTTTAAATTGTATAAATTATTTCTGTATTTTACATTGTGATAAATAAACATAGAAATATTCATTAGATAATATTCAGAATTAATCTCTCAAAACTGTAACAGATGTCCTTAAAGCTTCAAAGTTATAGTTAAACACGTACATATCTACATATATCAGACACAGCTAGACTAACTAGACAGACTCAGTAACCGAAACATTCTAAACATGCTTACATCTGCAAAGATCCAAACTAAACTAAACAACACAGATTCAAACTTAATGGAAGGTTTACCGATGACTTTTTTTTAGTAAGAAAGTAAATGAAAGAAGTTAGGATTTCAATTAATTTCGAAAAATATTTTTAGTTTGGTCTGTTTGTATTATAACTTCCCTAATGCCGGAGCACTGTAACGCCACTCGATTTTATTATTATTGAGTATAGTTCTGTCACAACCGATTTTTTGTAAAATGACAGAGATAGCATGATATTTAAGTACAACCTAAAATTTAATAATTAGCCTTTCAGTATTCGGACGTAAGATACACAAAATTGATTATTATGTTTATCGGCTTATTATTCACGTAACTGTATGTGTGACGAGGAACGCGCAGCTCATATTAAAGCTTATTTTTAATATGGGCCTCTAGAATAGCTCGAAACTAGTCGAGATCCTCGTAAAACAGTTTCGTGAGTAAGTCAATAAACACAGACACACACACACAACACAGCATTTGGTCACTCTGTGATCTGTATGATTACAACAAAGCACTGTTTCCTTGATTTACGAAAATTATTAGACAAAAATATTTACAATAATGAAATGTGAATTAAGCCCCACATTTGCTGGCAGAAACTCAATTTATTTCCCTTAATATTCTTAAACATAACATAACATAACAACATCACACCTTTTATCCCTTGAAGGGGTAGGCAGAGGTGCACATTATGCCACTGTACAATGTAACACCCACTTTTCACTATTTATGTTATCAGTCCCATGTAATAGGGGGTGAGCCTATTGCCATATACCGGGCACAATTCCAGACTCCGTGCTACTACTGAGATGTTTTATTAAAACCCCAGTATAATACTTTGCCCGACCCGGGAATCGAACCCGAGACCCTTTGCCCGGCAGTCGCACTTGCGACCACTCGGCCAACGAGGCATTCTTAAACAAAACTGAATAATCTTGTCACTTTTAGTAAACCCTAACTCATTACATCTCGTCCACACGTTGTCAGAGCGAAGCGGTCTCTCGCCGCAAGTCAGCCAGTGCAGGATCAACTAAACGTAACTGAAACTTTGTGGGACATCAACCAATGTTTACTTTCTTTCTACTTTGCTTTTTGCATTCATTTGTATTTATTTAGCGTTTACTAAAGTTCTATTAGCATGAATTATAGAGAAAGTCCTCCTTTCAGAGAAGTTCCTCGAGGGAAGGCAGAATTGCACCTCTAAGAACACTATTCTAATCACTATTTTACACTATTTATTAAATACCTATTCACGTCCTTAATTACGCTCTCAGTTGTATCATCAGATACAACTGAGAGCAAGCTTTAAGCCATATACACAATAGCCACGCAATGTACTGTCAGCCAGTCGGGTTTTATGATATAATTTTGATGTCAGAAATTTTTATTATTTGCGCGAGATATGCATACGGTTTTCAAAGCAACTGTTTGTTCGCTGCTCAACCAGACAACCAAATTAGATATTGGATAAAATAAACATTTGATATTTCGTTCAGTTTATTATAGCGGTAAGCTAGCAAGCAAAACTTAGCTAACGTAAATCACTATGACGAATTCCAACGTACTTTATAAAAAAAACTATGTATATCAAAATCTAATCTAGACAGACGTGACGTAACGTCAACCAGTATGTCAGTGAACTAGCTTTTAGAAGAATCGTGAAATATGCCGTCTCAGCCAATATCCGAGTCACGTGACTTGCAATATCCGCCCGATCGTATCCCTGCGTTCCACATCCGAAAACCCCGATTTACTTATAAAAAACTCATTTTTACCACACTAGATTCTCGGCAGGATATGATGTTCCCGATTCAAAATTTCAACAATAATTTGAAGGCTTTATGGAGCTGATAGTTTAATTTATGGCAGATCATTTTAAAATTAATGACGTAAGAGTTCGTAGCTTAGATGCAGTTACACAGAAGGAACGATTAAATTAAGTTTCAGTAATACTATAAATCGATAAACCGGTCAACGAGTAGATGGATCACTTGATGGAAAGCAATCGGCGTCGCCCATTGGCATCCGAAACGGAACACTAGATGCGTTAAAAGTGCGTTACCGGCCTTTTGGGGTTTAGTGAGGATTCAGGCATTGGAGAGAAGATTGGGAAGGTGGGGGTAATTGGGCCTCCATTAACATCACTGAGACGGCGAAGCACACGGCAAGCGTTATTTCACGTCGGTATACTGTGAAGCCATAGTAGTATCACTCCGGTCAAGCCAGCCCATTCGTGCCGAAGCACGGCTCTCCCACGCTTAAATACACTTGGACGATACGTAGGTAATCAATATATGTTTTCAATGTACCCAGACATCTAAGTAACTTTAAATATAAGTTATACTTTAAATAAAATCCAATAAACGTAACCGGTTTAAAATTCAGACTTGAATTTTCCAATAAAGTGTACCTAAGTACATAAATACTAGGTTTCCTATAAAATAAATTAGTTTAATGGCCACCCAGGTATTAGGAACTAATCGGTACCAGGCTACCAGGCTAGCAGACGAATGGTGGAGTTCATTGATAAATTTTCAATTCCGGTACCAGTTCGCTAGTGTCCGTGGTTCGTTTGAGCTATTAAATGACCGAGAGTTAGACTATGTCTTTCAGATGAGTTGGAGTTTTCAAATCTAAAGAGGAATAATATGCTTTAAGTTTAATGGTATCGTTTAGAATTGCGGTATAGCTGAAAAAAAAAATTAGTTAGCTATACCGCAATTCGACTGTCCAAAGTACAGAAATCCTTTATGGGGTTAGATATTAAATGCTATAATAAAATACCAAATAGCATACTACCTCGATCTCAATGAAGGTAAATTTAAAACATATATTAAGCGCGAATTATGTAATCAAGCTTACTACACACTGACAGATTATCTTGAAGATAAGAATGCTTGGCAGCATGTTGGTTCGGCTCCACTGGACAATACTCAAATGTAGTCAGTAGTTAAATTCCAGTAGGTAATATAATACATAATTTAATACTTTAATTCTAATGTAGACAATCTAGTTTCCTTATGGCATCGAGCATTTCTTTCTTTATTGAAACAAAGAGTTTCCTTTTTCTTGTATAGAAGCACTATTTCTATGGATTGTCAGTATGCATATGTGAGCACCATGTTAGACTTAAGATTTTTATTTTTTTTATTTTAGTAAGTTATTAGTATAATGCGTCAAGCGTGTCTTTGCATTGTTCTTACATATGCGTACAGTATTGTAATATGTATCAGAGACATTGTAGAACATACTTTTTTTAAAAAGAGTAACGAATGGAGTTTCTTGCTCGTTCTTCTCCATTCGAATCTACGTTTTGGAATGAGCACCTAGCTTCACCTAATTTCACTGACGGACTGACTGACAGACTATTATTTATTTTGTATTTGTTGACGTTTCAAAAGTACCAAACTATGGTTTAATTGAAATAAATGCTTAGACTTTGACTTTGACTTTGTTTTACTTGGTTAAAATAGGTATACCTATAATACGAATTTCCTACCGCAAAGTCAGCAAAACATGTGACGTCAGACTTCTTGACTTCCAGAATGTTTTTATCCCTTAATGGATACTTTATCAGATCCAGAGACCGAACGAAAAAGGACGGACGCATTTTTATTTGAATTTAAGTGGATCCACTTAAATTCGAATAAAAATATTGCCTTTACATCTCTATTTTTATACATCAAACAAAAACTAACAAATTAACAAGGAGGTTAGTGATACAAACATCTCCGCCGATCGATTGTCGATTGTTTAAAAGTTGGATTCTAAGTTTCAAGTATGATCCCAGCTTTCCAGCTATATGCGCCTGTGAACACTGGCAACTGGCAAATGACACAAGATGGAAAATGCCTGGACTTCAAGAAAGTCTCAAATCTTTTCTCTAACTGTTAAAGTTTTAGAATTTAAAAGAAAATATTGTTCGAGAGTCTGAGTTACTGTTTCAAGTATTCAAGTATTTATTGATGTCAGTGAACTTAGCTGATCATTGTCCAGCAGATCAAAAATAGATGAGAGTTCTCATTGCATGCAGCTGAGTTCTATAGTTCCTGACACCTTTTAGAAATAGTTCCGGCGTTTTTACCTTAAAAAAAGACAATTAAAAAAATGATCTGCCAACTTCCGGCAGCAGATCAATTTCTAGCAGATCATAAATAAACGTCAGTTCTTACTACATATAAGTTAGTTCTACAGTTCCTGATAATTTTTAGAAATAGTTCTGGCGATTTAACCTTAAAAAATTCAATTGAAAAAAAAAATCCAGCATACCAATTACAGCACTTCAAATGATATTGTAAAGGGCTACAACTGGCCCAATCCCTAGAATTCTTTTGTTTCTCACAGAGTCGTATCAGAACTACAATTTGAAACTCTAATGGAGTCCAGAACTCCCTTTAATGTGCCAGCAGAGCATGCCTGAAAGTGCAAAAAATCGAATTTTATCAATTTCAGCACTTCAAATGATATTGCACAGGGCTAGAACGGTTCCAATCCCTAGAACTCTCTAGTTTCTTACAGACTTAAATCAGACCTACAACCTAAAACTCTAATTGAGTCCAGAACTCACGTTAAAGTGCCAGCAGAGCACGCCTGAAAGTGCTCAAAATCGAATTTTATCAATTTCAGCACTTCAAATGATATTGCACAGGGCTAGAACGGTTCCAATCCCTAGAACTCTCTAGTTTCTTACAGACTTAAATCAGACCTACAACCTAAAACTCTAATTGAGTCCAGAACTCACGTTAAAGTGCCAGCAGAGCATGCCTGAAAGTGCAAAAAATCGAATTTTATCAATTTCAGCACTTCAAATGATATTGCACAGGGCTAGAACGGTTCCAATCCCTAGAACTCTCTAGTTTCTAACAGACTTAAATCAGACCTACAACCTAAAACTCTAATTGAGTCCAGAACTCACGTTAAAGTACCAGCAGAGCATGCCTGAAAGTGCAAAAAATCGAAATTTATCAATTTCAGCACTTCAAATGATATTGCACAGGGCTAGAACGGTTCCAATCCCTAGAACTCTCTAGTTTCTTACAGACTTAAATCAGACCTACAACCAAAAACTCTAATTGAGTCCAGAACTCACGTGAAAGTGCCAGCAGAGCATGCCTGAAAGTGCAAAAAATCGAATTTTATCAATTTCAGCACTTCAAATGATATTGCACAGGGCTAGAACGGTTCCAATCCCTAGAACTCTCTAGTTTCTTACAGACTTAAATCAGACCTACAACCTAAAACTCTAATTGAGTCCAGAACTCACGTTAAAGTGCCAGCAGAGCATGCCTGAAAGTGCAAAAAATCGAAATTTATCAATTTCAGCACTTCAAATGATACTGGAAAGGGCTAGAACGGTTCCAGTCCCTAGAACTCTTTTGTTTCTCACAGATCCATATCAGAACTACAATTTAAAACTCTAATCGAGTCCAGAACTCACGTTCTATAGATTACTACAGATACATATAAGATATATCAGTGCTACAGATTCGTATTAAATCTACTAACATTTAGAACTCGGTACAAGTCCAGAGTGGTGGAACAGTTTATATCAGCTATTGGACCATAAACTGCTGGGATTCGTTCAAATCTCAATCTCGGCTCTACCTAAAGCCAACGACGGGGACGTGTTGAGAACTGGCTTCGTTATTTGTTTTTTTTTTCTTTGTTTCTTTTGTTTTTTTTTGGGCTTTTTTATTTTGTATTTTTGTGTTTTTATGTTATTTTGTTTTTTTTGTTGTTGTTTTATGTTTTGTTTTATTTTTGTTTTATTTTTGTTTTTTTTTGTTGTTTTGGGTTTATTGTTTTTTTTTATTTTTTTAAAAAATTTTTTGTCATTAACCTTCAACGCAAAAGGAGGAGATAATAAGTTTGTATTAAAGACGATTTTTATACAAAAATTTAAATTATATTATTATTGTCTTACCTACTTAACATTCCCTACATATTGCGTAAACAATGAGATGCGGAGTTATAATAGTATTTAGATTTGCTGATGCGCGCTTTTTGATGAGGCCGTCGTATTTAAACCAAAATTCGCCCGTTAAGCCATACGTAGCATAATGTTTTTGGTATAAATTGTAATGAACAACAGCAGCTAGCATATATGTCATTCCACCTACTTCTATGATTTTTTTTATAGAATCCAACCTGGGAACAACTATGTTGTTGCGATTGGGATAGCCAGGATCACTGAATATGGTAGTGTCGACTACCAGGTGTGACCCATATTTATATACGCAACGTATTTTTCTTTTACAGTTGAAGCAAGATGTCTCCATTGTTATACAATCTTCGATTGCTTGCTGCATTAAATGGAGGCCGTGACACAGTATGGTATCAACATTAACATTTATGAATATAGACTTTTGCTGGTTACTATATCCGCACGAACATTCGACGCTAGACGTATAGCTTGGTTCTTTTTCAAAGAGATATTGCGCTAGATGAGCAGCATTGCACTCGACATCTAAACGCACTATATTTCTCGTATAGGTCGTGACTTTGTCTTGAAAGATGGAAATACATGTCAATATTTTTGCACGTTGGACATAATGTTCTCGCAATATCTTCTTTTTATCGTTGACACTTTGTGCTAGATTGACGATAGGACAGTCTGATGATTTTAACCTCTCGGAGTAAACTGTATTTGCTAACAGCCCGCTGAGAACAACCTGAAAAATTGAATCGAAAGCACAGGTTGAAGTAACATTTAAATTTTGATTATTTAAACGCACTGATCCTGTGATATTTCCGTTTAAAAGAACAGGCGCGTGGGCAGTTTTTGAGTGTTTTATGAAATCCCACTCAGGGCAGTTATCCAAACATGTCGGCCTCGTTCGTTTTTTGACCATAGACTCGTCAGTTTCATTTTTCCGTTTCGGGTTCTTATTCAATCCTCGCCAGTCCTCACAAACGTTCCAATCGTTATCAGATAAATTTTGTTCGATCCTGGAAAACTGGGTCGTTTCGTGCTCCGCATCCTTGATGATCTTTGAAGAATGGGCTATAGGGATGATATTTTCCACTTTTAACTCGGGACTAGGTATTCTGGACAGGATGGAGGAGACTGAGATGTTTGGAGTGCTGCATACGTTATAGGCAGTCACGTCAAACGAGGTATTGTCAGGTTCCAGAGTTGTACCATGAGGATAGTCAATTTCAATGCTGCTTAACGGCTCTTCAGCTTTAGGGATTGATTGAGCTCCTGAAGAGTTATTGAGGTCGGCGTTATCCAAGGCTGTTGATAATTTATCTTGGTTTTGTAGTAAAATATCCGTTGCCTTGCAGCGTTCCTTTATTTTATCGTCGATTCGCTCGAGATGTTGTATAACAAATCTGTCAATGCGCATCGGAATTTCGCCTCTAAACTCGCGGTTTTTCAAGTCTGCAAATTCGGATTCTACTGCGGCGGAGGTAGCGGTTAGCGAACCTCTACCGAAAATAGGCACCATGATTGCGGTCCACAGAGGTACGTATGGAAGAAGTTGTGTTTTCAGCCTTTTAGCGAAATCGCTACTGTAGCATGCATTAATCATGTCACCTTTCGATGACTGATCAGCAATTTCAAATGCAGCATCGTACAATGTGTTACACCATGATTTCCAGCCAGGTTTGTGCAAGCCTTCGTTGACCAGATTTTGTTCCGGATTTGAATCCAGTGCCTCATCAGTATTATCACCACCTTCTTGGTCGCTTTGCACTGTAGCTTCGTCGTCATCGTTCACCGTTTCTAGCCCTTTTATTTTATTGTTCAAGAAACGGAGACGATCAACCGACGGTAACAGCTCGCCATCTGGTCCGGACCCAATAAATTTACTGAGCGCAACGACGAGAACCGATTCTAGAAAGTAATATAAGTCTTCTAGATTCGAGATTTGGCAAGCTTTGCCAATGCATCGCTTATAAAACCGTCGTACTAAAGACTTATCTTTCCCTTTCAAACAGGGCCATCGCGTAATCATTGATGCTAGATGACATACGTCTAATCGCATGAATGTTGGTGGTAGCGATGGTGCCTCATTTATAATAGCATCATAGCACTTCTGCAAATAGTCATTCAAGCTTGCGCATTGCCCAAATATTCGCGCTACCGCAATCAATAAAGACCACCCAAAATCGGTCACAACAATCGGCGGGATGGGAGCATTTACAGCGAGAATATGGCTCAAAAAACCAGCGACGATAATCGATCTTTGATCGGCTGAAACCATCTGAAAAGTTGGCACGCTACCGTCTTTCGTCACAAGCACACACTGATATAAAAATATGTGCGGCTTCTCCGACTTATCGCGCTTAGCAATACCACCCGTAGCATCGATTGCTAACGTTGCATTAGGATCATTTCGGCAACGAGAGATATATATTTGGAGTTGTTCAGGTAGCCAATAAATACAGTTGAAGCGATACACCCCGACGGATTGAATAGAACCTACCAACCTACCGTGTTCAGCGCTGTTCAATAAATTTAATGCAGGGTTTCCGAATTTTAATCCATATTTATTCAACAATCGCTGTTCCTTGGCTTTTCGCACGACTTCATTACTCGGTAAAATCGGTGGATTTTTACCTCCGAATTTCTTTATCCGTCCAGCTTCTTTTCGTCGCCATGTCACCGCATCTTTACAGCCATCGATGAGATAGTCTGCAACTTTGAGGCGACGAGCTCCTCTCAACTGCCTTCTTTTCTTTCCTGAATGGGATTCGAGTCTAATACCGTTAATGCTGCATTGGAGTATAACATCGACTCCTTTCGGTGGCTCTTTTAACAATGTGCAACATATCTTTGCATGGCATTCGCAGCAATACCCTTCAATAGTTAAAAAAAATTTAGAAATCAAACTTCGGTATATGTTGTGATTTTTGAACGTGAATACACAGTCTAAATGATGCTGCACCCACAAAGCTTCAGCGACCACATCTGCCCACCCTTCTCGTAACTTCCAATACACGCGATTACCATATAATTTCTTGTGGGGTTTTATGCTTTCCCATTTCTCCTGCGAAATTACCGGGTTTACCTTCATAGAGGTCAAACTGGTTAACTTAACGGTGGACTGGTCTGTACACTTTTCGACGCTGTAATTGGCATCATTCACGGATATGCTTATTTCTCTCTCTCGAATGTCGAAAATTTCCATGATTAAATCTCGAAACCCAGCACGGTTGTTGTTAATGATGGTATGGACATGCTTGGGTGTAATATCCGACCCTTTATCCGCCATCAGTTTTGAAATTTTTCGGTATATATCATGGGAAGGTGGGAGAACACGCCCGTCATCGTTAATCGTACGATATGCAGCATCCGATATAATTTCCCGCAAGGCAATTTTATCGTACGCTAACTTGCTCGGCATTTTATATAAAATGAGCTTCCACTTACCCTCTACTAAATAATGACTACTGGAAAGATTTCGAAAATAAACTTTATTAACAAAAAAAAAAATTAAAACATCAACGGAGGGTCATTAGTCGGCGGAAAATCTTAACACCGCGATTCAGAAATGGGACTTAAACTAACAACGCCATCTAGTATTCAATATCAGTACTATGTTCGTCTGATTGTTTTTTTTTGTTTGTTCACGCATTACTCAGCCATTTGTGAACCGATTTCCAAAATTATTGTTTTGTTTGAAAGGGTATACTCCCGAAATGGTACTATTTCTACCGAGTTCTAGGGATTGGAACCGTTCTAGCCCTGTGCAATATCATTTGAAGTGCTAAAATTGATAAAATTCGATTTTTTGCACTTTCAGGCGTGCTCTGCTGGCACTTTAAAGGGAGTTCTGGACTCAATTAGAGTTTTAGGTTGTAGGTCTGATTTAAGTCTGTAAGAAACTAGAGAATTCTAGGGATTGGAACCGTTCTAGCCCTGTGCAATATCATTTGAAGTGCTAAAATTGATAAAATTCGATTTTTTGCACTTTCAGGCGTGCTCTGCTGGCACTTTAAAGGGAGTTCTGGACTCAATTAGAGTTTTAGGTTGTAGGTCTGATTTAAGTCTGTAAGAAACTAGAGAATTCTAGGGATTGGAACCGTTCTAGCCCTGTGCAATATCATTTGAAGTGCCGAAATTGATAAAATTCGATTTTTTGCACTTTCAGGCATTCTCTATTGGCACTTTAAAGGGAGTTCTGGACTCAAATAGAGTTTTAATTTGTAGTTCTAATGCGGATCTATGACAAACAAGAGAGTTATACGGATGATAACAGTTCTAGCCCTTTTCAGTATCATTTGAAGAGCTGAAATTGATAAAATTAGATCTTTTGCATTTTTTGCACTTTCAGGCATGCTCTGCTGGCACTTTAACGTGAGTTCTGGACTCAATTAGAGTTTTTGGTTGTAGGTCTGATTTAAGTCTATAAGAAACTAGAGAGTTCTAGGAATTGGAACCGTTCTAGCCCTGTGCAATACCATTTGAAGTGCTGAAATTGATAAATTTCCATATTTTGCACTTACAGGCATGCTCTGCTGGCACTTTACCGTGAGTTCTGGACTCAATTAAAGTTTTAGGTTGTAGGTCTGATTTAAGTCTGTAAGAAACTAGAGAGTTCTAGGAATTGGAACCGTTCTAGCCCTGTGCAATATCATTTGAAGTGCTGAAATTGATAAAATTCGATTTTTTGCACTTTCAGGCATGCTCTGCTGGCACTTTCACGTGAGTTCTGGACTCAATTAGAGTTTTTGGTTGTAGGTCTGATTTAAGTCTGTAAGAAACTAGAGAGTTCTAGGGATTGGAACCGTTCTAGCCCTGTGCAATATCATTTGAAGTGCTGAAATTGATAAAATTCGATTTTTTGCACTTTCAGGCATGCTCTGCTGGCACTTTAACGTGAGTTCTGGACTCAATTAGAGTTTTAGGTTGTAGGTCTGATTTAAGTCTGTAAGAAACTAGAGAGTTCTAGGGATTGGAACCGTTCTAGCCCTGTGCGATATCATTTGAAGTGCTGAAATTGATAAAATTCGATTTTTTGCACTTTCAGGCATGCTCTGCTGGCACTTTAACGTGAGTTCTGGACTCAATTAGAGTTTTAGGTTGTAGGTCTGATTTAAGTCTGTAAGAAACTAGAGAGTTCTAGGGATTGGAACCGTTCTAGCCCTGTGCAATATCATTTGAAGTGCTGAAATTGATAAAATTCGATTTTTTGCACTTTCAGGCATGCTCTGCTGGCACTTTCACGTGAGTTCTGGACTCAATTAGAGTTTTTGGTTGTAGGTCTGATTTAAGTCTGTAAGAAACTAGAGAGTTCTAGGGATTGGAACCGTTCTAGCCCTGTGCAATATCATTTGAAGTGCTGAAATTGATAAAATTCGATTTTTTGCACTTTCAGGCATGCTCTGCTGGCACTTTAACGTGAGTTCTGGACTCAATTAGAGTTTTAGGTTGTAGGTCTGATTTAAGTCTGTAAGAAACTAGAGAGTTCTAGGGATTGGAACCGTTCTAGCCCTGTGCGATATCATTTGAAGTGCTGAAATTGATAAATTTCGATTTTTTGTACTTTCAGGCATGCTCTGCTGGCACTTTAACGTGAGTTCTGGACTCAATTAGAAATTTAGGTTGTAGGTCTGATTTAAGTCTGTAAGAAACTAGAGAGTTCTAGGGATTGGAACCGTTCTAGCCCTGTGCAATATCATTTGAAGTGCTGAAATTGATAAATTTTGATTTTGAGCACTTTCAGGCATGCTCTGCTGGCACTTTAACGTGAGTTCTGGACTCAATTAGAGTTTTAGGTTGTAGGTCTGATTTAAGTCTGTAAGAAACTAGAGAGTTCTAGGGATTGGAACCGTTCTAGCCCTGTGCAATATCATTTGAAGTGCTGAAATTGATAAATTTCGATTTTTTGCACTTTCAGGCATGCTCTGCTGGTACTTTAACGTGAGTTCTGGACTCAATTAGAGTTTTAGGTTGTAGGTCTGATTTAAGTCTGTAAGAAACTAGAGAGTTCTAGGGATTGGAACCGTTCTAGCCCTGTGCAATATCATTTGAAGTGCTGAAATTGATAAATTTCGATTTTGAGCACTTTCAGGCATGCTCTGCTGGCACTTTAACGTGAGTTCTGGACTCAATTAGAGTTTTAGGTTGTAGGTCTGATTTAAGTCTGTAAGAAACTAGAGAGTTCTAGGGATTGGAACCGTTCTAGCCCTGTGCGATATCATTTGAAGTGCTGAAATTGATAAATTTCGATTTTGAGCACTTTCAGGCATGCTCTGCTGGCACTTTAACGTGAGTTCTGGACTCAATTAAAGTTTTAGGTTGTAGGTCTGATTTAAGTCTGTAAGAAACTAGAGAGTTCTAGGGATTGGAACCGTTCTAGCCCTGTGCAATATCATTTGAAGTGCTGAAATTGATAAAATTCGATTTTTTGCACTTTCAGGCATGCTCTGCTGGCACTTTAACGTGAATTCTGGACTCAATTAGAGTTTTAGGTTGTAGGTCTGATTTAAGTCTGTAAGAAACTAGAGAGTTCTAGGATTGGAACCGTTCTAGCCCTGTGCAATATCATTTGAAATGCTGAAATTGATAAATTTCGATTTTTTGCACTTTCAGGCATGCTCTGCTGGCACTTTAACGTGAGTTCTGGACTCAATTAGAGTTTTTGGTTGTAGGTCTGATTTAAGTCTGTAAGAAACTAGAGAGTTCTAGGGATTGGAACCGTTCTAGCCCTGTGCAATATCATTTGAAGTGCTGAAATTGATAAATTTCGATTTTGAGCACTTTCAGGCATGCTCTGCTGGCACTTTAACGTGAGTTCTGGACTCAATTAGAGTTTTTGGTTGTAGGTCTGATTTAAGTCTGTAAGAAACTAGAGAGTTCTAGGGATTGGAACCGTTCTAGCCCTGTGCAATATCATTTGAAGTGCTGAAATTGATAAATTTCGATTTTGAGCACTTTCAGGCATGCTCTGCTGGCACTTTAACGTGAGTTCTGGACTCAATTAGAGTTTTAGGTTGTAGGTCTGATTTAAGTCTGTAAGAAACTAGAGAGTTCTAGGGATTGGAACCGTTCTAGCCCTGTGCAATATCATTTGAAGTGCTGAAATTGATAAATTTCGATTTTTTGCACTTTCAGGCATGCTCTGCTGGCACTTTAACGTGAGTTCTGGACTCAATTAGAGTTTTAGGTTGTAGGTCTGATTTAAGTCTGTAAGAAACTAGAGAGTTCTGGGATTGGAACCGTTCTAGCCCTGTGCAATATCATTTGAAATGCTGAAATTGATAAATTTCGATTTTTTGCACTTTCAGGCATGCTCTGCTGGCACTTTAACGTGAGTTCTGGACTCAATTAGAGTTTTAGGTTGTAGGTCTGATTTAAGTCTGTAAGAAACTAGAGAGTTCTAGGGATTGGAACCGTTCTAGCCCTGTGCAATATCATTTGAAGTGCTGAAATTGATAAATTTCGATTTTGAGCACTTTCAGGCATGCTCTGCTGGCACTTTAACGTGAGTTCTGGACTCAATTAGAGTTTTTGGTTGTAGGTCTGATTTAAGTCTGTAAGAAACTAGAGAGTTCTAGGGATTGGAACCGTTCTAGCCCTGTGCAATATCATTTGAAGTGCTGAAATTGATAAATTTCGATTTTGAGCACTTTCAGGCATGCTCTGCTGGCACTTTAACGTGAGTTCTGGACTCAATTAGAGTTTTAGGTTGTAGGTCTGATTTAAGTCTGTAAGAAACTAGAGAGTTCTAGGGATTGGAACCGTTCTAGCCCTGTGCGATATCATTTGAAGTGCTGAAATTGATAAATTTCGATTTTTTGTACTTTCAGGCATGCTCTGCTGGCACTTTAACGTGAGTTCTGGACTCAATTAGAAATTTAGGTTGTAGGTCTGATTTAAGTCTGTAAGAAACTAGAGAGTTCTAGGGATTGGAACCGTTCTAGCCCTGTGCAATATCATTTGAAGTGCTGAAATTGATAAATTTTGATTTTGAGCACTTTCAGGCATGCTCTGCTGGCACTTTAACGTGAGTTCTGGACTCAATTAGAGTTTTAGGTTGTAGGTCTGATTTAAGTCTGTAAGAAACTAGAGAGTTCTAGGGATTGGAACCGTTCTAGCCCTGTGCAATATCATTTGAAGTGCTGAAATTGATAAATTTCGATTTTTTGCACTTTCAGGCATGCTCTGCTGGTACTTTAACGTGAGTTCTGGACTCAATTAGAGTTTTAGGTTGTAGGTCTGATTTAAGTCTGTAAGAAACTAGAGAGTTCTAGGGATTGGAACCGTTCTAGCCCTGTGCGATATCATTTGAAGTGCTGAAATTGATAAATTTCGATTTTTTGCACTTTCAGGCATGCTCTGCTGGTACTTTAACGTGAGTTCTGGACTCAATTAGAGTTTTAGGTTGTAGGTCTGATTTAAGTCTGTAAGAAACTAGAGAGTTCTAGGGATTGGAACCGTTCTAGCCCTGTGCAATATCATTTGAAGTGCTGAAATTGATAAATTTTGATTTTGAGCACTTTCAGGCATGCTCTGCTGGCACTTTAACGTGAGTTCTGGACTCAATTAGAGTTTTAGGTTGTAGGTCTGATTTAAGTCTGTAAGAAACTAGAGAGTTCTAGGGATTGGAACCGTTCTAGCCCTGTGCAATATCATTTGAAGTGCTGAAATTGATAAATTTCGATTTTTTGCACTTTCAGGCATGCTCTGCTGGTACTTTAACGTGAGTTCTGGACTCAATTAGAGTTTTAGGTTGTAGGTCTGATTTAAGTCTGTAAGAAACTAGAGAGTTCTAGGGATTGGAACCGTTCTAGCCCTGTGCAATATCATTTGAAGTGCTGAAATTGATAAATTTCGATTTTGAGCACTTTCAGGCATGCTCTGCTGGCACTTTAACGTGAGTTCTGGACTCAATTAGAGTTTTAGGTTGTAGGTCTGATTTAAGTCTGTAAGAAACTAGAGAGTTCTAGGGATTGGAACCGTTCTAGCCCTGTGCAATATCATTTGAAGTGCTGAAATTGATAAATTTCGATTTTTTGCACTTTCAGGCATGCTCTGCTGGTACTTTAACGTGAGTTCTGGACTCAATTAGAGTTTTAGGTTGTAGGTCTGATTTAAGTCTGTAAGAAACTAGAGAGTTCTAGGGATTGGAACCGTTCTAGCCCTGTGCAATATCATTTGAAGTGCTGAAATTGATAAATTTCGATTTTGAGCACTTTCAGGCATGCTCTGCTGGCACTTTAACGTGAGTTCTGGACTCAATTAGAGTTTTAGGTTGTAGGTCTGATTTAAGTCTGTAAGAAACTAGAGAGTTCTAGGGATTGGAACCGTTCTAGCCCTGTGCGATATCATTTGAAGTGCTGAAATTGATAAATTTCGATTTTGAGCACTTTCAGGCATGCTCTGCTGGCACTTTAACGTGAGTTCTGGACTCAATTAGAGTTTTAGGTTGTAGGTCTGGTTTAAGTCTGTAAGAAACTAGAGAGTTCTAGGGATTGGAACCGTTCTAGCCCTGTGCAATATCATTTGAAGTGCTGAAATTGATAAATTTCGATTTTGAGCACTTTCAGGCATGCTCTGCTGGCACTTTAACGTGAGTTCTGGACTCAATTAAAGTTTTAGGTTGTAGGTCTGATTTAAGTCTGTAAGAAACTAGAGAGTTCTAGGGATTGGAACCGTTCTAGCCCTGTGCAATATCATTTGAAGTGCTGAAATTGATAAAATTCGATTTTTTGCACTTTCAGGCATGCTCTGCTGGCACTTTAACGTGAATTCTGGACTCAATTAGAGTTTTAGGTTGTAGGTCTGATTTAAGTCTGTAAGAAACTAGAGAGTTCTAGGATTGGAACCGTTCTAGCCCTGTGCAATATCATTTGAAATGCTGAAATTGATAAATTTCGATTTTTTGCACTTTCAGGCATGCTCTGCTGGCACTTTAACGTGAGTTCTGGACTCAATTAGAGTTTTAGGTTGTAGGTCTGATTTAAGTCTGTAAGAAACTAGAGAGTTCTAGGGATTGGAACCGTTCTAGCCCTGTGCAATATCATTTGAAGTGCTGAAATTGATAAATTTCGATTTTGAGCACTTTCAGGCATGCTCTGCTGGCACTTTAACGTGAGTTCTGGACTCAATTAGAGTTTTTGGTTGTAGGTCTGATTTAAGTCTGTAAGAAACTAGAGAGTTCTAGGGATTGGAACCGTTCTAGCCCTGTGCAATATCATTTGAAGTGCTGAAATTGATAAATTTCGATTTTGAGCACTTTCAGGCATGCTCTGCTGGCACTTTAACGTGAGTTCTGGACTCAATTAGAGTTTTAGGTTGTAGGTCTGATTTAAGTCTGTAAGAAACTAGAGAGTTCTAGGGATTGGAACCGTTCTAGCCCTGTGCAATATCATTTGAAGTGCTGAAATTGATAAATTTCGATTTTTTGCACTTTCAGGCATGCTCTGCTGGCACTTTAACGTGAGTTCTGGACTCAATTAGAGTTTTAGGTTGTAGGTCTGATTTAAGTCTGTAAGAAACTAGAGAGTTCTAGGATTGGAACCGTTCTAGCCCTGTGCAATATCATTTGAAATGCTGAAATTGATAAATTTCGATTTTTTGCACTTTCAGGCATGCTCTGCTGGCACTTTAACGTGAGTTCTGGACTCAATTAGAGTTTTAGGTTGTAGGTCTGATTTAAGTCTGTAAGAAACTAGAGAGTTCTAGGGATTGGAACCGTTCTAGCCCTGTGCAATATCATTTGAAGTGCTGAAATTGATAAATTTCGATTTTGAGCACTTTCAGGCATGCTCTGCTGGCACTTTAACGTGAGTTCTGGACTCAATTAGAGTTTTTGGTTGTAGGTCTGATTTAAGTCTGTAAGAAACTAGAGAGTTCTAGGGATTGGAACCGTTCTAGCCCTGTGCAATATCATTTGAAGTGCTGAAATTGATAAATTTCGATTTTGAGCACTTTCAGGCATGCTCTGCTGGCACTTTAACGTGAGTTCTGGACTCAATTAGAGTTTTAGGTTGTAGGTCTGATTTAAGTCTGTAAGAAACTAGAGAGTTCTAGGGATTGGAACCGTTCTAGCCCTGTGCGATATCATTTGAAGTGCTGAAATTGATAAATTTCGATTTTTTGTACTTTCAGGCATGCTCTGCTGGCACTTTAACGTGAGTTCTGGACTCAATTAGAAATTTAGGTTGTAGGTCTGATTTAAGTCTGTAAGAAACTAGAGAGTTCTAGGGATTGGAACCGTTCTAGCCCTGTGCAATATCATTTGAAGTGCTGAAATTGATAAATTTTGATTTTGAGCACTTTCAGGCATGCTCTGCTGGCACTTTAACGTGAGTTCTGGACTCAATTAGAGTTTTAGGTTGTAGGTCTGATTTAAGTCTGTAAGAAACTAGAGAGTTCTAGGGATTGGAACCGTTCTAGCCCTGTGCAATATCATTTGAAGTGCTGAAATTGATAAATTTCGATTTTTTGTACTTTCAGGCATGCTCTGCTGGCACTTTAACGTGAGTTCTGGACTCAATTAGAAATTTAGGTTGTAGGTCTGATTTAAGTCTGTAAGAAACTAGAGAGTTCTAGGGATTGGAACCGTTCTAGCCCTGTGCAATATCATTTGAAGTGCTGAAATTGATAAATTTTGATTTTGAGCACTTTCAGGCATGCTCTGCTGGCACTTTAACGTGAGTTCTGGACTCAATTAGAGTTTTAGGTTGTAGGTCTGATTTAAGTCTGTAAGAAACTAGAGAGTTCTAGGGATTGGAACCGTTCTAGCCCTGTGCAATATCATTTGAAGTGCTGAAATTGATAAATTTCGATTTTTTGCACTTTCAGGCATGCTCTGCTGGTACTTTAACGTGAGTTCTGGACTCAATTAGAGTTTTAGGTTGTAGGTCTGATTTAAGTCTGTAAGAAACTAGAGAGTTCTAGGGATTGGAACCGTTCTAGCCCTGTGCAATATCATTTGAAGTGCTGAAATTGATAAATTTCGATTTTGAGCACTTTCAGGCATGCTCTGCTGGCACTTTAACGTGAGTTCTGGACTCAATTAGAAATTTAGGTTGTAGGTCTGATTTAAGTCTGTAAGAAACTAGAGAGTTCTAGGGATTGGAACCGTTCTAGCCCTGTGCAATATCATTTGAAGTGCTGAAATTGATAAATTTTGATTTTGAGCACTTTCAGGCATGCTCTGCTGGCACTTTAACGTGAGTTCTGGACTCAATTAGAGTTTTAGGTTGTAGGTCTGATTTAAGTCTGTAAGAAACTAGAGAGTTCTAGGGATTGGAACCGTTCTAGCCCTGTGCAATATCATTTGAAGTGCTGAAATTGATAAATTTCGATTTTTTGCACTTTCAGGCATGCTCTGCTGGTACTTTAACGTGAGTTCTGGACTCAATTAGAGTTTTAGGTTGTAGGTCTGATTTAAGTCTGTAAGAAACTAGAGAGTTCTAGGGATTGGAACCGTTCTAGCCCTGTGCAATATCATTTGAAGTGCTGAAATTGATAAATTTCGATTTTGAGCACTTTCAGGCATGCTCTGCTGGCACTTTAACGTGAGTTCTGGACTCAATTAGAGTTTTAGGTTGTAGGTCTGATTTAAGTCTGTAAGAAACTAGAGAGTTCTAGGGATTGGAACCGTTCTAGCCCTGTGCGATATCATTTGAAGTGCTGAAATTGATAAATTTCGATTTTGAGCACTTTCAGGCATGCTCTGCTGGCACTTTAACGTGAGTTCTGGACTCAATTAAAGTTTTAGGTTGTAGGTCTGATTTAAGTCTGTAAGAAACTAGAGAGTTCTAGGGATTGGAACCGTTCTAGCCCTGTGCAATATCATTTGAAGTGCTGAAATTGATAAAATTCGATTTTTTGCACTTTCAGGCATGCTCTGCTGGCACTTTAACGTGAATTCTGGACTCAATTAGAGTTTTAGGTTGTAGGTCTGATTTAAGTCTGTAAGAAACTAGAGAGTTCTAGGATTGGAACCGTTCTAGCCCTGTGCAATATCATTTGAAATGCTGAAATTGATAAATTTCGATTTTTTGCACTTTCAGGCATGCTCTGCTGGCACTTTAACGTGAGTTCTGGACTCAATTAGAGTTTTTGGTTGTAGGTCTGATTTAAGTCTGTAAGAAACTAGAGAGTTCTAGGGATTGGAACCGTTCTAGCCCTGTGCAATATCATTTGAAGTGCTGAAATTGATAAATTTCGATTTTGAGCACTTTCAGGCATGCTCTGCTGGCACTTTAACGTGAGTTCTGGACTCAATTAGAGTTTTTGGTTGTAGGTCTGATTTAAGTCTGTAAGAAACTAGAGAGTTCTAGGGATTGGAACCGTTCTAGCCCTGTGCAATATCATTTGAAGTGCTGAAATTGATAAATTTCGATTTTGAGCACTTTCAGGCATGCTCTGCTGGCACTTTAACGTGAGTTCTGGACTCAATTAGAGTTTTAGGTTGTAGGTCTGATTTAAGTCTGTAAGAAACTAGAGAGTTCTAGGGATTGGAACCGTTCTAGCCCTGTGCAATATCATTTGAAGTGCTGAAATTGATAAATTTCGATTTTTTGCACTTTCAGGCATGCTCTGCTGGCACTTTAACGTGAGTTCTGGACTCAATTAGAGTTTTAGGTTGTAGGTCTGATTTAAGTCTGTAAGAAACTAGAGAGTTCTGGGATTGGAACCGTTCTAGCCCTGTGCAATATCATTTGAAATGCTGAAATTGATAAATTTCGATTTTTTGCACTTTCAGGCATGCTCTGCTGGCACTTTAACGTGAGTTCTGGACTCAATTAGAGTTTTAGGTTGTAGGTCTGATTTAAGTCTGTAAGAAACTAGAGAGTTCTAGGGATTGGAACCGTTCTAGCCCTGTGCAATATCATTTGAAGTGCTGAAATTGATAAATTTCGATTTTGAGCACTTTCAGGCATGCTCTGCTGGCACTTTAACGTGAGTTCTGGACTCAATTAGAGTTTTTGGTTGTAGGTCTGATTTAAGTCTGTAAGAAACTAGAGAGTTCTAGGGATTGGAACCGTTCTAGCCCTGTGCGATATCATTTGAAGTGCTGAAATTGATAAATTTCGATTTTTTGTACTTTCAGGCATGCTCTGCTGGCACTTTAACGTGAGTTCTGGACTCAATTAGAAATTTAGGTTGTAGGTCTGATTTAAGTCTGTAAGAAACTAGAGAGTTCTAGGGATTGGAACCGTTCTAGCCCTGTGCAATATCATTTGAAGTGCTGAAATTGATAAATTTTGATTTTGAGCACTTTCAGGCATGCTCTGCTGGCACTTTAACGTGAGTTCTGGACTCAATTAGAGTTTTAGGTTGTAGGTCTGATTTAAGTCTGTAAGAAACTAGAGAGTTCTAGGGATTGGAACCGTTCTAGCCCTGTGCAATATCATTTGAAGTGCTGAAATTGATAAATTTCGATTTTTTGCACTTTCAGGCATGCTCTGCTGGTACTTTAACGTGAGTTCTGGACTCAATTAGAGTTTTAGGTTGTAGGTCTGATTTAAGTCTGTAAGAAACTAGAGAGTTCTAGGGATTGGAACCGTTCTAGCCCTGTGCAATATCATTTGAAGTGCTGAAATTGATAAATTTCGATTTTGAGCACTTTCAGGCATGCTCTGCTGGCACTTTAACGTGAGTTCTGGACTCAATTAGAGTTTTAGGTTGTAGGTCTGATTTAAGTCTGTAAGAAACTAGAGAGTTCTAGGGATTGGAACCGTTCTAGCCCTGTGCGATATCATTTGAAGTGCTGAAATTGATAAATTTCGATTTTGAGCACTTTCAGGCATGCTCTGCTGGCACTTTAACGTGAGTTCTGGACTCAATTAGAGTTTTAGGTTGTAGGTCTGGTTTAAGTCTGTAAGAAACTAGAGAGTTCTAGGGATTGGAACCGTTCTAGCCCTGTGCAATATCATTTGAAGTGCTGAAATTGATAAATTTCGATTTTGAGCACTTTCAGGCATGCTCTGCTGGCACTTTAACGTGAGTTCTGGACTCAATTAAAGTTTTAGGTTGTAGGTCTGATTTAAGTCTGTAAGAAACTAGAGAGTTCTAGGGATTGGAACCGTTCTAGCCCTGTGCAATATCATTTGAAGTGCTGAAATTGATAAATTTCGATTTTGAGCACTTTCAGGCATGCTCTGCTGGCACTTTAACGTGAGTTCTGGACTCAATTAGAGTTTTTGGTTGTAGGTCTGATTTAAGTCTGTAAGAAACTAGAGAGTTCTAGGGATTGGAACCGTTCTAGCCCTGTGCAATATCATTTGAAGTGCTGAAATTGATAAATTTCGATTTTGAGCACTTTCAGGCATGCTCTGCTGGCACTTTAACGTGAGTTCTGGACTCAATTAGAGTTTTAGGTTGTAGGTCTGATTTAAGTCTGTAAGAAACTAGAGAGTTCTAGGGATTGGAACCGTTCTAGCCCTGTGCGATATCATTTGAAGTGCTGAAATTGATAAATTTCGATTTTGAGCACTTTCAGGCATGCTCTGCTGGCACTTTAACGTGAGTTCTGGACTCAATTAAAGTTTTAGGTTGTAGGTCTGATTTAAGTCTGTAAGAAACTAGAGAGTTCTAGGGATTGGAACCGTTCTAGCCCTGTGCAATATCATTTGAAGTGCTGAAATTGATAAAATTCGATTTTTTGCACTTTCAGGCATGCTCTGCTGGCACTTTAACGTGAATTCTGGACTCAATTAGAGTTTTAGGTTGTAGGTCTGATTTAAGTCTGTAAGAAACTAGAGAGTTCTAGGATTGGAACCGTTCTAGCCCTGTGCAATATCATTTGAAATGCTGAAATTGATAAATTTCGATTTTTTGCACTTTCAGGCATGCTCTGCTGGCACTTTAACGTGAGTTCTGGACTCAATTAGAGTTTTTGGTTGTAGGTCTGATTTAAGTCTGTAAGAAACTAGAGAGTTCTAGGGATTGGAACCGTTCTAGCCCTGTGCAATATCATTTGAAGTGCTGAAATTGATAAATTTCGATTTTGAGCACTTTCAGGCATGCTCTGCTGGCACTTTAACGTGAGTTCTGGACTCAATTAGAGTTTTTGGTTGTAGGTCTGATTTAAGTCTGTAAGAAACTAGAGAGTTCTAGGGATTGGAACCGTTCTAGCCCTGTGCAATATCATTTGAAGTGCTGAAATTGATAAATTTCGATTTTGAGCACTTTCAGGCATGCTCTGCTGGCACTTTAACGTGAGTTCTGGACTCAATTAGAGTTTTAGGTTGTAGGTCTGATTTAAGTCTGTAAGAAACTAGAGAGTTCTAGGGATTGGAACCGTTCTAGCCCTGTGCAATATCATTTGAAGTGCTGAAATTGATAAATTTCGATTTTTTGCACTTTCAGGCATGCTCTGCTGGCACTTTAACGTGAGTTCTGGACTCAATTAGAGTTTTAGGTTGTAGGTCTGATTTAAGTCTGTAAGAAACTAGAGAGTTCTGGGATTGGAACCGTTCTAGCCCTGTGCAATATCATTTGAAATGCTGAAATTGATAAATTTCGATTTTTTGCACTTTCAGGCATGCTCTGCTGGCACTTTAACGTGAGTTCTGGACTCAATTAGAGTTTTAGGTTGTAGGTCTGATTTAAGTCTGTAAGAAACTAGAGAGTTCTAGGGATTGGAACCGTTCTAGCCCTGTGCAATATCATTTGAAGTGCTGAAATTGATAAATTTCGATTTTGAGCACTTTCAGGCATGCTCTGCTGGCACTTTAACGTGAGTTCTGGACTCAATTAGAGTTTTTGGTTGTAGGTCTGATTTAAGTCTGTAAGAAACTAGAGAGTTCTAGGGATTGGAACCGTTCTAGCCCTGTGCGATATCATTTGAAGTGCTGAAATTGATAAATTTCGATTTTTTGTACTTTCAGGCATGCTCTGCTGGCACTTTAACGTGAGTTCTGGACTCAATTAGAAATTTAGGTTGTAGGTCTGATTTAAGTCTGTAAGAAACTAGAGAGTTCTAGGGATTGGAACCGTTCTAGCCCTGTGCAATATCATTTGAAGTGCTGAAATTGATAAATTTTGATTTTGAGCACTTTCAGGCATGCTCTGCTGGCACTTTAACGTGAGTTCTGGACTCAATTAGAGTTTTAGGTTGTAGGTCTGATTTAAGTCTGTAAGAAACTAGAGAGTTCTAGGGATTGGAACCGTTCTAGCCCTGTGCAATATCATTTGAAGTGCTGAAATTGATAAATTTCGATTTTTTGCACTTTCAGGCATGCTCTGCTGGTACTTTAACGTGAGTTCTGGACTCAATTAGAGTTTTAGGTTGTAGGTCTGATTTAAGTCTGTAAGAAACTAGAGAGTTCTAGGGATTGGAACCGTTCTAGCCCTGTGCAATATCATTTGAAGTGCTGAAATTGATAAATTTCGATTTTGAGCACTTTCAGGCATGCTCTGCTGGCACTTTAACGTGAGTTCTGGACTCAATTAGAGTTTTAGGTTGTAGGTCTGATTTAAGTCTGTAAGAAACTAGAGAGTTCTAGGGATTGGAACCGTTCTAGCCCTGTGCGATATCATTTGAAGTGCTGAAATTGATAAATTTCGATTTTGAGCACTTTCAGGCATGCTCTGCTGGCACTTTAACGTGAGTTCTGGACTCAATTAGAGTTTTAGGTTGTAGGTCTGGTTTAAGTCTGTAAGAAACTAGAGAGTTCTAGGGATTGGAACCGTTCTAGCCCTGTGCAATATCATTTGAAGTGCTGAAATTGATAAATTTCGATTTTGAGCACTTTCAGGCATGCTCTGCTGGCACTTTAACGTGAGTTCTGGACTCAATTAAAGTTTTAGGTTGTAGGTCTGATTTAAGTCTGTAAGAAACTAGAGAGTTCTAGGGATTGGAACCGTTCTAGCCCTGTGCAATATCATTTGAAGTGCTGAAATTGATAAATTTCGATTTTGAGCACTTTCAGGCATGCTCTGCTGGCACTTTAACGTGAGTTCTGGACTCAATTAGAGTTTTTGGTTGTAGGTCTGATTTAAGTCTGTAAGAAACTAGAGAGTTCTAGGGATTGGAACCGTTCTAGCCCTGTGCAATATCATTTGAAGTGCTGAAATTGATAAATTTCGATTTTGAGCACTTTCAGGCATGCTCTGCTGGCACTTTAACGTGAGTTCTGGACTCAATTAGAGTTTTAGGTTGTAGGTCTGATTTAAGTCTGTAAGAAACTAGAGAGTTCTAGGGATTGGAACCGTTCTAGCCCTGTGCAATATCATTTGAAGTGCTGAAATTGATAAAATTCGATTTTTTGCACTTTCAGGCATGCTCTGCTGGCACTTTAACGTGAGTTCTGGACTCAATTAGAGTTTTAGGTTGTAGGTCTGATTTAAGTCTGTAAGAAACTAGAGAGTTCTAGGGATTGGAACCGTTCTAGCCCTGTGCAATATCATTTGAAGTGCTGAAATTGATAAAATTCGATTTTGAGCACTTTCAGGCGTGCTCTGCTGGCACTTTAACGTGAGTTCTGGACTCAATTAGAGTTTTAGGTTGTAGGTCTGATTTAAGTCTGTAAGAAACTAGAGAGTTCTAGGGATTGGAACCGTTCTAGCCCTGTGCAATATCATTTGAAGTGCTGAAATTGATAAAATTCGATTTTTTGCACTTTCAGGCATGCTCTGCTGGCACATTAAAGGGAGTTCTGGACTCCATTAGAGTTTCAAATTGTAGTTCTGATACGACTCTGTGAAAAACAAAAGAATTCTAGGGATTGGGCCAGTTGTAGCCCTTTACAATATCATTTGAAGTGCTGTAATTGGTATGCTGGATTTTTTTTTCAATTGAATTTTTTAAGGTTAAATCGCCAGAACTATTTCTAAAAATTATCAGGAACTGTAGAACTAACTTATATGTAGTAAGAACTGACGTTTATTTATGATCTGCTAGAAATTGATCTGCTGCCGGAAGTTGGCAGATCATTTTTTTAATTGTCTTTTTTTAAGGTAAAAACGCCGGAACTATTTCTAAAAGGTGTCAGGAACTATAGAACTCAGCTGCATGCAATGAGAACTCTCATTTATTTTTGATCTGCTGGACAATGATCAGCTAAGTTCACTGACATTATTTATTGCAAGTTTCAAAGTGATTGCTTTGTTATTGATTTGGTTTGATTAATAGATGGGAATACAATAATTTGATATTTATTAGTTTTCAATGTCTTTAGGGAACAAGTTATTTTCTCCAAAGGAACAAATTGTCTTACTAATAAGAGATAAGAAGATTCTTTTTTTCAGGCAGTAACAGAAGCGATCTTATTTTCAGACCTCGTACCTCATATTTCTTATAAGAATTCAGAAACTAATTAGGCCTGCCTGTCTACTAAGCCGCTTCGTTACTCAGATTTTCATAATATTCTGTTTTCATAGTACACATTTCTACGTCTACCTCTAGATAATTGGCACTTATGAACGTAGGTACATATACATTCATCAATACATCTTTCAATCTTCGATAATTATACGACTATATCGGGCCCCGATACGAAATGCACCACAAACCGCTTGGTCGCCGTTACCGGGCGAGTCATTGTTCTCTCAATACAGCAACGGGGTATTCGTACGTAGTCTTAATGAAATCCCTCGTCTCCAGCATCACCTTAACGAAGTGCACCGCCGTCAAATTGATACACGAACTGCTCCTTTGTTAGTGAAAATGTGATTGTGTGTAGGAATATGTCTCCGACCAAGAACACGTTAGAGAATGAAAAACTTCGTTTTTGAGTTCAAAGAATGGGTCACAAAGGTGAACAAAAATAGAGATACAGAGGGGTACAGAACTACACAGATACAGATCGGGTTGCAAAAAATTGGACGTTTGGAAAAATCTGTTAGTGGTAAATGTTTTCTATGCCTGTGTTGTACTTTATTTAGTGTTTTGATTTGATTTTGTTTAGTGTGTTAAAATGTTTGTTTTTTTTTTTTTTTAAGCATACGATGGCGGACTTAATGCCGGGTGGCATTCTCTAACAGTCAACCATGGGGTGATGCAGAGATGTGCAACAGTAGGTGTAATAGGTATAATGGTTTATGTGATGCATAACTGTAAATACATACATATATCCGTATATATAGGTATAATGTAAATTACATAAGATACATTATCAATATTACTAAATAACAATACTATAAAAGTGAATAAATAAATTGGGAATAAAAATACATATAATATATATATATTTATACATATATATTAAATACAATCGCCAAAATGATAAATTAAGTACGTGATGCGTCTGTCTGTTCCCTCTGCAATAGTTCACGAACCTTAACTTTAAAACTAAGCCGGCTGGTTGCCGTCCTGACATCCGTGGGCAGCGCATTCCACAGCAGAATGGATTGGACAAAGAATGAAGAGTGAAGGAAGTCGGTCCGGTGCGTGGGACATTGTAGAAGAAGATTATTAGTGGAACGAAGATACTTGCTGTGATTTGCACTTATGAACTGAAAATAGGAGGATAGATAGCTAGGAGAAGTGGGGGAATTAAGAAGAGAGAATAAAGTGGTTAACGCCCGTTGTTTCCTGCGTTGACGTATGGGCAACCACTTTAGTTGCAACCGATATGCAGAGACATGGTCGTATTTACGCAGATTAAAGACGAATCGAATGCAGTTATTTAGAAGGCGGTCAAGTTTATTGAGGAGATCTGCATTCAGGTCGTAGTAACACACATCAGCGTAATCAATTATGGGGAAAACCAAGGACTGAACAAGCATTGCCTTGGTCGACGACGGAAGGAAGTTTTTTAACCGATAGAGGGCTCGCAACGTCCCCGTGACTCGCTGACAGACACTAGTAACATGAGCACGCCAGGTTAAGTTGCCGTCGATGTGCAACCCAAGATTTTTGACATCACTACTAAATGGAATGACCGCACCGTCAAATCGGACTGGCGGTACCGTTGCACTGTTAACCTTGCACAAAGTGCGGGAGCTACCTACTATTATCGCCTGACACTTGCTCGGGTTGACATTAATGCCAAATTTCCCAGACCAGTTAGATATGGCAGTCAAGTCCGCGTTCACCTTCGCAACTGCATCAGGTAAGTCCTCAATCTTGACTTGACAGTACAATTGCAGGTCGTCGGCATACAGATGGTACGCACACTGAAGTTCGGAAGTGATAAGGTTTATGAAGATGGAGAATAGAAGAGGAGAGAGAATTCCGCCTTGAGGAACCCCAGCCTCTAAATGGCACCAGTTCGACGAAGCCTCACCAACCTGGACCAATTGCTGACGTTCCTGAAGATAAGATGAAAACCAATCCAGTGCACCATCAGAGACCGAAAGATGGGATAGGATAGCTAGCAAAATGTCGTGATTGACCATGTTGAAGGCATTCGAAAAGTCCACCAAAACCAATACTGTGATCCTGGTGTCCTCCATCCCTGCCTTCACATCGCCAATCACTTTAAGGAGAGCGGTTACAGTACTGTGCCCGGGCCTGAATCCGGATTGCAATGGACTTATAAGCGAGTTACTGTATATGTAGTCAGCAAGTTGCTTATGGACACAGGCCTCGAGCACCTTTGACAGGAAGGGAAGAATTGATATAGGACGGAAGTGTGTGGGAAGAGTAGGATTGGTTATCTTAGGAAGAGGACGGACATAGGCTTTACGCCACAAGGATGGGAAGACTTTGGAGTACAGGGAATAGTTAACCATGTGAGTTATGGTTGGGAGGAGAAGATCGAGTATGGTTGTGACCATATACCGCGATATACCGTCACAACCCACCGCCCTGGATTTAATGGAGAGGATGATCTTTCGAATCTCTTCAGGCTGCACCGGTGTGAATCTGAAAGAAGCTAAAGAAGACGAACGCATCAGAGCAGAAATAAAAGATAAAGTTTGCTGTTTAGCAAGAGGATCCAATTTGGACACAGTGGAGAAATGTCGGTTCAGATCATTTAAACCAACAGAATTTGGGAGGTCAGTGTGTTGTGATTTGCCGATACCTAGAGTCCCGAGGAATTTCCAGATATCGGCAGGAGATGAAGAAGAGATGTTATCTAGAATATGTCGGCGTTTAGCGTTACGTACCATCTGGTTACACCTATTTCTAGCGTTTTTATAGGCCGCCCAATTCTCAACAGTGCGATCATTTTTGTGCTTTCGGAACGCGCGGTCTCTGCGCCGCATTGCCATCTGTATGTGTCTGGTCATCCAAGGTGCGGGAGGCCGTTTTAATTTAATTTTCTTCACGGGAGCATGGCGGTCATAGAGCTCAGTCAAAGTTTTGTTAAAAACAGCGACCATGGTATCGACATCTGCAGCCTCCATCAGAGGCCCCCAATCAATACTCGATGCATCCTCTCTAAGTTTTTCACTATCCATCCGTGTAAAACAACGCCTGAACAGAACCCTAGGCCTCACCCTGGGTGGTTTCAGGATATAGGACAGGAAGATCAGGTCATGGTGAGAGAATCCGGGAGCCTCATGTTGACCATGAGAAGAAACTAGTGAGGGATTGGACGTGACTATCAGATCGAGCCATGAGTCCTCACCGACAGTGTTGTGATGAGTGGGTTGGAGAGGTAGTAGATGAAGACAGGCTGACTCGATCAGATGCCGAAGCCTACAGGAACGAAAGGAGTTGTGGACAAGGAGATTGGTGTTGAAATCACCCATGATCACGTGATGTGCATACTCTGAACCCAGAGATTCTAGTACTGATTCGAATTCAGTGAAATAGTCGACTGAGGGCGGACAGTAAAATACACCAATAACGATTTTCACCCCCTGGACACAAACCTCAAGTAGCAAATACTCCGCAGGACAGTTTTGGGGAGATGATGAAATAACTCTGTAAGCTAATTCACCGCGGAGATAAATGGCCACGCCCCCCCCTCTACCGTTAATGCGGTCATTCCGGATGAGCACATATCCAGCTAAGGGGTAGGTGGTAGATAAGAGATGAGGCTTGAGCCAGGTTTCGGATATCAGGACGGCATGCACATTGCGATTATTAAACGCTTCGTAGAGGTCGCTGTAGTGACTGGGAACACTCTGAGCATTAATATGACAAACATTTAACAGACGGTTGTTCTTGGCAGAAAACTGGTTTTGAAGGAAGTCACCCAGAGTGTCACCAAAAGAGCAAAAACTACAAATAGAGGAACCATCATCAGACGCAGACGCAAAAGAATCAATATCAGACATGAATATATATAAAATAATAAATTACAAAAATATATAGATATAATAATTATGTATGTAAATTTTATGATAAATACCACAGCAGATGCCAGTTACTACTCACGTGCAGCTCTGCACCACCCGCCAGGCAACATCAAAACAATACAAAATTCAGGGTACATGAAAACAAAACAAAGTACATGTTTGTTCCTTTACATTTCATTATTAAAGTACCTTTTTTTCATATTTTTGCCTCATCGTAGCTGAAGGATAAGATTTGTTTATTTAGACAAGGCGGTGTTTTATACCATATACCAGGGATAATCGAAGACTAACAATTCAACAATCTATTCCAACTCATTTAACTCGTCGAGTACCGGTTTTGTAGACACAATTATAGAACAGTAGGTTGCGGTCACCGGTGACCGCTTGGTGTTTGACAGTTAAGAAGCACTACGTAGCGTAGGCATGACAAAAATTTCACATACCCAAACTGAAACAAGATTTTTGTTATTAGAAAGCGTGTAGGTAATGTAAGAGAATAGTGAACAGCGTGGAATATGATCGAGCACGTACGTTTGAACCATTAGTGAGCTAGCACCGAGAACCAGCGAACTAATGTCTGATACGTGAGCTGGCCCACTGCATGCACTCGTAAATATAACCTGTGTGCTCTTACGGTTCGTTTGCAAATGGATTTTTTAGGAGAAAAAGGATTTTTTTTCTATTTTCGGTTTGATTGACATTTTTCTATTGTGTATAAAATTAAAGAAGTACTTATTGCTTGCTATTCTAGAATCCTTTGTTCAGTTCAGTTTATATTTTTGTTACCTAAATAGATTACGAGCTAAATAAATTAACAACACAAAAAAGTACACCGGTCCGTTTATTATAAGGGCCGCAGAAAACGTAGTCGTTTCACGTTCCGGTGTTTATACATAAAATATGTGGCGAAATAATATTTATTTAAATTACTGCTCCCTTGAGTTTGTACCCTTTTCACAGCTGAATATTTCATGTAGCCAGCATTTAGTTTCGAGACTTGTGTACGTATATCTTTTTTGTACCTATCTTAAATTCCTCGGGAGACTGACATGAATTCACTTTGATGTATTTAAGCTGTTTTATACGGCGAAGTAGCCGGGAGTCGAGATGTATAGTTTTCTGATGAGTTCCCAAAGATATGGTTGGGAATGTCTGTTATCATACTATTATTTGAGTGTTTGTTGTGAATTAGCGTAATTTAAAATGTAATATTTAAGTTTTTATTCTGCTTTTTCCGACCATTTGGTCGCAGAACTACAAAGCCATAAAAATATTGAAGTAAGTAATCCTATAAATTATTATTCTACATGAAAATCTATCGTTCTAACCATACTCTCTAAACTCAATAGAGATCATTATGTCAAAACCGATTCCAAAACCGATTCCAAAACCGAACAAACTCCAATAAAATCGATATTTGTCACTTACCCACCTGCTAAACAAACTTGTATAGACGGACAAACCGCTGCCGGCTGATGGATTAGCTTGAAAACTATCTTGACGGACCCCTGACGGTCTAGCCGAAGATTGAATTAAACGCTCAATGTTCAATAAACTTTGCAGTGCTACACTTAGAGAGTTACTGGTTTGTGCTTGTCTTGTCGGGTTAGTGGCAATTTGGACTATAGAGCGTGTTGTTTTGTTACAGATTATTTAGTTCTTTTAGAATTATTCAGTTCTTTTTTAGTTTTAAACTTGCTAGTGAACTATAATAACTATCGTGAGACATACTAAACTAACTAAAGAAATCTAGTAGCTTTTCTCCGTATTTTCACGTGAGTAACCCGCGTTTTAAAAACCTTTGTGGTAGCACGGAGTTTGAAAATGTGCCCGGTATATGGCAATAGGGTTATTGCCCCCTATTACATAGAACTCATAGGATAAATAGTGAAAAGTGGGTGTTACATTGAAATATGGACCTCGATGAAAGGCGTGATGTTATGTTATGTAACCCGCAATTTTTAGTTAATTTCTAGGGAACTGATGTGATTTCCTTATCAATACCTACTATACAAAACTAAATAAAAATGCGTGTGTGTGCGTCTCCTCATATGTATAAAGTTTCTCCCACAGTATCGTTTACTTTTTTTACTAACTTGAGTGAACAGTGAACACATTGTGGTTAATAAGTATAATAAATATTTAAGGTCTTAGGAAATGCTATACGTTTTGAATACTAAGTAGGTAATGACTTTCAAATTAAAAACATCAAAACTTCATTGTAAGGCTAATGTGCATCTGAATTAATAGCCATATTACAAATGCACATATTCACACCCCCACGTATATACTTACCTACCGAAGAACTAAATAAATCTTTATGAACAACAAAATGTAAGGCGAAGTTGGATTGTAGGCGAGCCCAGGTACCAGATAGGATTACACTCGGTGACAAATAGTTGGAGCATTGGATAACAAAATTCTTCCCACATCCGTAAGAGCGAAGGATATGAAATTGTAACATAGAAACTGATGTTGTCATTTATTATAGACTATAGTTATACGAATTGTGATATGGAATAGAATGAGGTTACAATATTAGTTGAAGGTTTTTGTTGTGAAGTGTTGTTGTCTTAAATCTCTAGGCCACCACGACAAAAAATATTTTCGTTAATGAGCATAAGAAATAGACTTATAAAACGCTATTATTTATCTTGTGGTGTAAAGGCGTGATGTTTTTTTTTAATGGGACAAGCCCGCCACAACCTCCCAAAACCGCTGCAACTTCTGTAAGCCAGGATCTACAGTAGAAACAACCATGAAAACACCAGAACACTGAAGTCCGGCGCGTCCCAGGGACATGAGTAACTGTCTTGGTTCCCGCAACGAAGTGAATCAGAAGATATTATAAGAAGAGAAGTAGAAAAAGGCGTGATGTTATGTTATTATGTTATAAGAACATATCCCCGAAGGGATAGGCAGAGGTCTACACTGCCGCACTTAATGCCCTGTACAATGTAACACCCACTTTTCACTATTCATGTTATGAGTCTCATGTAATAGAGGGTGAGCCTATTGCCATATACCGGGTACAATTCCAATTACTGCATTTTTTTTTAAACCCAGTAATACTTTGCCCGACCCGGGAATCGAACCCGAGGCCCCTTTCCCGGCAGTCGCACTTGCGACCATTCGGCCAACGAGGCAGTCACTTATTAAGTGTGCTACATATTAAGTGTGTAAGAACTCACTTATTTAAAAAAAAATAACTGTGAGACACTAAATTCGCTAAAAATCGCGGGTTACTTACGTGAATATACTGAGAAAGCGATCGCGCACGCTGCTCATGAGGAAGAACCCTTCTGTGGTTCGAAACTGGTAAAGCTTTTCGCAGTATATTCACGTGAGTAACCCGCTATTTTTAGTTAAATCTGTTATTATTTATCTCAAGTATTTACATTGAAATAGATTCCAATGAGACACCATTGCCAAAAAAGAGCTTCAACTAATATTTGAAAATCATTTTTGTAGCCCATGATATAAGCACCTAATGTACCTTATAATATATTAATTTTTACTCTCCCAATAAAGACAATTATCTAAAATATCTCTTTCGAGAACTAGTGTTATGTAGACTACAACAAATAACGTTTCAATTCTTTAAAACCTAAAAGCAATAGAAAAGCTTCAACGTTTATCTCGTTAAACAATTGTTTCCAGTATGGAGTAATTACTTTGCTTTAGTTTCGAGAAATCGGCTTGCTATAAACACTGCAAAATGATACTACTGAATCTTTTAATTAAAGACTTTTATTAGAGAAACTATAAGGCTTAATATACTTCAATTATCCTTATTAAGTAACTTCTAAAACTTGTTTCATCGTTTGTCTTTCTTTTACATCACTTTATAGTATTAAAAGATAAAGATACTAAGTAGATAAAATCCTTTTTATGGCATTGCAATATCGGTGTGTGCATGAGTAATTGAGTAAAGCATCGTTTCCCAACTTGTGGTCCGCAGACCCCTAAGGGCCCGCGAGTATATGTTTGGGGGTCCGCGGTGTCATCTCTGGGCCACTACTACTAAGCAGCAGCGACATCAACCCGAGTATTCCTGATTTAGTTGCAAAAATGCAACAATAACCTTCACATTATTTTTCACGATAACGAATAAGAAATTTATTTTGGATGATTTTAGCTGACATTTTCATTTTTTGATGCTTTTAGCTGACGTTTTCATTTTTACAAATAAATACGTATTTCGTTTTGTTTTGCTACTTTAGTAAGGGGGTCCGTGAAAACTGGTCTACATTTCCAAAGGGTCCGTGGGCTGAAAAGGTTGGGAAACGCTGGAGTAAAGTATGCTATTATTTGGTAATGACCAGTTTTTTTTTCTTCTTTGGCAATCGAGTCTCCAAAACGGTGTTGTCGACTATACTGCCAGTATCAGAAAATGACGGCAGAATTAATGAACCGTCGAACTTAATTTTACGGTTAATTTTAGTTGTTAGTAGCTGAATTGAAAGGATAAAACTATTGGTTAGTAAACATAAATATTATCAACTTTTTGTTATTGGTTCGTCAAATTATGACAGCTAAGTTGAATGGACTTTGTCTCACTAACGCTATCTTTGGAGCACTGAAATCAAACACCCTCATTGTAATCTTCTATCCCCTGCAAACGGAATAAACGCAATATCATGAAACATTCTAAACAAAATATGGGAACCCCCTTCACTGAAATTGAATTCGTTGAACATATCAATAGCCTAAAATAAACGAATGAATGAATAGTACTATTATTGGTCGGACAAGCGGGCGTGATTAGGGATGGCACGCAATCCGACGATGGCATGTGACGCGCATACTAAATGCAACACTGGCGACCGCTGTCTGTGTATAAATTATAAGCGTGCAAATTGTGGGTAGCATCCCTAATATTGAATTGGTTAGTCTAGCTCTGTTAATTGGGTTAGTGGAAAATTTGAATAATTTTACTTTATTATAGGTACAGAGAAGGGTTTGTACGTATGTTTTGTTAGATTTTGTAAGCAAATTAAATGTGGACGATAGGGATAGAGAAATATCAGTAGCAGGCAACGCATTTATAGCTTGCATTGTCTTGCGGACGCCGATTGCTTATCATTACCGTGCTTGTTTGTCACATTGAGTACTCAATAAAAAGAAAAACAAATAAAACAGTATTGCCCGAGGTAAATTCTTATGACTTAAAAGACAGACACAAGATCGTCGTTTACACAAGAAACCACATAAATGCGACACATAAAACTACAATCACTTCATAGAATCATGTTTAAAACAACATTAAAACAAATAACAACAAGCGTAACTAGATACAAGTTTACAAAACATCGTATTTTAATTGTATTGATAAACAAATTTTCATCTAACAATAGCACTTTAGTTAGATATTCTCGGATTAGTGAAATTGAAACAACGTTGTATTTTGTTCTCATCCCTACATAGTTAGCTATTCGATAGAAATTTAATTAAAACACCTTTAAATTAACGGTTCGCTGATTTGTTGGATTCCACAATTAAAATGTAGTAGAATTACAATGTTGCAGACAGATACTTCTATAGATTGGTTTTCTTCGTGTAAACACTTCTTCGGTAGCGTATTTTCTTGGACTGAACTATCAACCAATCAATAAAAAAATTTACAAAACACTGCGTTTACCAAGTGACTTTAAGTGCGACTGCTGAGCAGGAGCTATCGCGTTTGGTTCTTAGGTTTTGTAAAAGAAATCTTTTAATAGACTTATAAGCCATCGTATGGCGAACGCAGATCCACGCGAGACACAATTTATTTTCTATAGCGTCTTATATACGCCTGTATATAAGACTATATATGACTGCCTAGTCAAGAGGTTAATCAAACATTCTCATCCAATAACATCACGGTTGTAATCATCACATCAATGTGGTTTACAATATCCCAAGTTAATTAACATAGGTAGTTTTAACCTGTTATTAATGTATTCAAAAACTCGATTAACAAACATTAAAAATAATTAGTTTATTCTACATAAAATCTCGCTTCACTGAACTATGAAATTTCCTTATCTGTAAGGTCCCGATGGACATTGACACAGGAAGGTATCATAATAGAGAATTAATTTATATGCTAATTGGTAGCCAGAGTGCCACTGAAATTTTCCGATTGGCATTAATCGGGACCAGCGTTACCTTTGTGCAAGGATCAATAGCAGAAATTATTTTAATTCAACTAACAAATACTTAGAAATTAGTAAATTAGTTTTTGGGTATCCGTTAATAGTTTTATGAAGTGTTGATTTGGGGTCAAACCATTATCATGCGTGTTTTGGTAATCTACGGTCCACTCCTCTGTTAGTACCTATGCGTTAATTGAGAGTGAAGCCTTTATGTTTCATGCAAGTCCTGTTAAAAACTTTTATCTATTTTAGAAAACTATAAAAAATTGAGAAGCTTTATAACGGTGATTGTTAAAAATGTTGAATATGCAGCAACCACTTTTTAAAGAAAAGGAAACAAGATCAACCAGTCTAAACTAAAACAATAAGTTAATTAACAGAACTAAGGTAAGGATTGCACGGCTTTAATCACCAAATAGCAGTACGAGGTGAGCTTATACATATATGTATGCCGGATTACCGCCGTGGGATCTGGAGGCGAAGGTGCTCGCGCGCGTGTACGGCATGCGCGCGGAGGCACGTCGCCGGGGCGAAACCCCGCTGCCGCGCCAAATAGGTGCGTGGCGGGATGAGCTCCGGTGCGATCTCATGGCGGAATGGCAGCAACGACTGTCGCAACCGAGGGCTGGGCTCGCTGCCATCGCAGCGGTAAGTCCCCTCTTTGAGGAGTGGCTTGAGAGACGCTACGGCGTCCTCACCTACCGCCTGACGCAGGTCCTCACCGGACATGGAAGTTTCGGGAGGTACCTGTGTCTGATGGGGCGGGAGGAAACGCCCGGGTGTCATCACTGCGAGGACCGCCCTGAGGACACGGTGGAACACACGGTGGGAGAATGCCCTTCGTGGGCTGAGCACCGCCGTGTCCTCAGGGAGGTGATCGGCGATGGCGACCTCTCGCGTCCGGGCCTAGTGCAGGCCATGATGCGGAGCGAGGGGGACTGGGATGCCGTCTCCTCCTTTTGCGAAGCAGTCATGCTAGCTAAGGAGGAGGCGGGACGCGTGAGGCAGCGAAGCGCTGCCTCCTCGCAACCCAGCCGTCGCGAAGGACACACCGGGCGTCGGGGATCGCGAGACGATCTCCGGCCACCGTAAGCGCGGGCCTGCGGACGGCGAGCATGGGTGGCTCCCCGTCCGACCAGAAACAGACCCGAGCGTACGGCGCGTCGCGTTCCGCGCGCGCCTCAAAGAGCCATCAGACCACCACAGATGGGGCCCAATAGGGCCGATGCCGATTCGGAGTCGCGGAGAACCTAACGGGTAACCGGGGCTCCGGCTCGACGTGCAGGAGAAGGAACGGGGTGGTTTTTAGTCAGTAAGAGTCTGACACTCCCTCCCGCCTCACCCAGGCGGGAGAAGTCATTCGATGATTTTCCCCCCTTAAAAAAAAAAAAATACATATATGTAATGATTGGGTTATTTGGAGATGTTGAAGTAGAAATAACAAACCACGTGTTGCTCTGTAAATCAAAGATTTTATTTAACAAAAACATAACATATTTAGGTACACTAATAATCTAGTAATAAAATAATAATGATCATCTCAACTGTAAATGAAAGAGACAACGATTAAGCCTATTATTTAAATTCCAAATTCCCCCTTATAACTATTTTAATTACTTTCCGTAAGATATTCAATTATCACGTCTCATGTTTTGACAGTTCTCAATCCATAGATTCTAAATGTTAACATAAAAAAGTTTAATTACTTAAATCTCATATGAACAATAATTATTAAAGAAAATATAATTTATTTACATATATGATACTAAAAACTATAAAAAGTAGTATAGCAACAAAGGAAATATAAAGTAATGCTAACCTAACTTATAAAGGCGGCCTCGTTAAACAACAATTCCAGGACTATTTGCAGGAGGAAGGGAAATGAGATTAAACTGTTCACAGAGACAATTAATCTGCATCTAGCCGAGACGTTTCCCTAATTACAGGTGAAGATTTCTAGAATACTTCTCCTGTAGCAATTTATATCAACCAGCGTTGCAGATGACGTCCATATTTCAGGACGTATGCAGAAAGGCAATATTTTAACTCCGCAGAACGGAATTTAGTTCCATAATTTGTCTCCGCTTCAGTGGAAATTCTGGTAGATGTAGAATTTCATGTAAACGCCACACGTCGCAACTTTTGTTCAAGATATTATTTCACTTGAGTTTGTCGCGTAGCATCGCGTCGCGTCGTGGCGTTTCGGTGATGGGATTTTGGTTACATGATATACGGGCGCCCTGGATCTCGTGGGTAATCTAGCTATACTGTGGAGTTTTATATTTGGCTAGATATAATACGTCTTGACTGATGTCTTTGTTGTTATTATTAAGTTTAACTTTGTACTTTGGAGTAATGCGTAGGTAGATACTATCCACCTACACCTACTCGGAGCAGTAATTTCTTGGGTACCTAATTAGCTCAAGGATTCTACAAGGATTCCACACATAAAAAAACTCTTACAACGTTATTAACTCAAATTCCAAATCAGATCAACCAGGTAAACATTTGTGATCTACCGAAAATGTATAAAGAAAACACATTTTCTTTACATGTTTTGTCGTCCCAACGTGTGGTCGGCGACGGCATGACGTCATGGCATGGGCCGGTGACAATCAACGTCCCTTATTAAGATAAATGATGTTCGCTCTAGCGTAAGGGAAATCAAGGATCGCTCCAAATGGTGTTTGGTAAACATTGCCTCCAAGCTAGGAGAAGAGATTTGATGGGTTCGGTCACGAATAGGTAGCTATTGTGAAGAACGATTTGTTTTAGTAACTTAATTATGATGTTAGTAGCAGTGCTGTTGGTTTGGGATTAAATAATAGGAGTATAATTAGTAGATTAAAAACTTTTAGGTTACATTCGTAGGTGTATTGTGTAGGCAGTTTTCAGTAGGTAAGTAGGTAGTCGAAGGTACTTTCACTTTACAGAGGAAAAAGAAACAATGCTATACTTCTTTAATTGTTTTTTTCCTCTTTGGCAACCGTGTACCTATACAAAACGAAGTTGTCGACTATATTGCCAGTATCAATTCTTTGATTGTTTAGTAACTGGAACTGAGGACTGTCAAACTTAACCCAGATGCGAAAAAAACTACTCATTTACTAGGCACTATGCAGTGACTCTATAACTAGTCAAAGTCAAAATCATTTATTTCAATTAGACCAGGAAGGCACTTTGAACATCAACAACAAAAATTTAGAAGTGAAGTTAGTTGCTCATTCCAAGGTGTAGATTACTATGGAGTGACCAACATTTCACTTAATATCGATTAAAAAGAGATAAAAAGACTTTGTCAGAGCAAATAAGGTAGCATCGTTATGACACCGGTTCAATAAATAGGTAGTATTGTTTGCTATTTACCTATTACGAACCAGTCATTAGCTTCTATAAAATAAAACAAAGAAGCATTAACAACATCAGATGTTTACGGAAAGCTAATGCTCTTTAAACTAGATCGAAGTCTAAGAAACTTTACTGAAGTTAATTACCTACTTCCTACCCGCAACTGTTGCCCTGGTACATGTTTTGAAATTAACTGAAAAATGTTCACAACTCTTTAGGGAGCTACCTTATTGCGCACATTCCTTAAGATTTAAAGCGGTACGCTCATTAGAGCAATTACGTGAAGCGGTTACATGAGGAATTAGTCTATTACCATCCCCAAGAGGGGCAGAGAGAGGTACGTCACATATATAAGAGACCCGTAATTATTTTAAGTTCCATTTTAGTACTGACACAATTTTGAAATTGAAACAAAATGATACATGACGGCGTGCGTTTCACGTCGGTTTTCTGTGAGGCCGTGGTATCACTCCCGTCCAGTTGGCTTATTTATGCCGAAGCATGGCTCTCCCACATTTAAACTCACAATTATATAGTTTTTTAGTAAATTGTCTAACAAAGATAATTACTTGACTTAGATAAACATAAAGTGGAACAACTTCAAATCTCAATGTAGTCCCTGATTGTCTCTCGATTTGAATTAATCATTTCACTCAATTATTCTTGAAACCCCACAGAGGTTCTGAATTATAAACTTGTGGAATTTAGATAATTATTTCGCAGTATTATTTGAATTAAATTTAATTATTTGACTTACAATGTGATCATAATGTGGGTCGGAGCGTTTATTGAACACCGGAACCGTTTGAATCGTGGTCGGAAAAAATTGTACTGTTGTGTACCTACCTGTAGATAATCGGTAATAAATATACTAAACAAAGCTTAATTTAAACATTATACAACTTTATTTATTATTTTTCCAGAATAAAATCAATACCTAGTTGACTGCGCGGGTTCGATTCCCGTTCCGAAAAACTTGTGATCTCCAAATTGTTTATTCGGACCTCAGTGTGATGTGTATGTGAATTTGTTTATTTGTAAATGCTCCTACAACACAGGAAAAAACTGTGGGAAAACACAAGTTTGTTTTTTTAAATATCCCTACCTATGGATAAGAACACAGGCAGATATACTTGCTTATTACATAAGTAACTACAACTACACATTCCTGTCCTAAAAGCTTCAAAGTACCTACCTTTCGAGATCAGATAAATAAATACAATGGAGATCCCTCGCTCATTCACCTAAGGTTACCTAAATGCCATTAATTAGACCAAATTGACCGCTGTCTGTGTGTAATTTGTGCTTAGACAATTAGTTTTCGTTGTCCATTTGCATTCTACGGTTGGATTACTAGGCTTTTGGGGCTATTGAGAAATTTAAATGATCTTTGTCATCAGTAAAATTAAATTTTGCACCTGTAAGTATTTCTTTTTATTTTAAATATGGTTCTACTCAACACAATAGATTTTTTTTCAAGAAAATCATCAAATGACTGCTCCCGCCTGAGTGAGGCGGGAGGGAGTGTCAGACTCTTACTGACTAAAAACCACCCTGTTCCTTCTCCTGCACGTCGAGCCGGAGCCCCGGTTACCCGTTAGGTTCTCCGCAACTCAATACAATAGATAGGTTCTGTAGAAGCAAGTAGATTGGTTGTAAATCACTAAATACCGAGTACCTAGGTAAGTTCAAATAGGATCTGTGCTTTCTAAAAGTGTACATAACATGAAATAACATCACGCCTTTTATCCCCGAAGGGGTAGGCATAGGGGCAAATTAGAGCACGTAATGCCACTGTACAATGTAACACCCACTTTCACTATTTATGTTATGAATCCCATGTAAAAAATGCTTTCTAAAAATAGGTATATCAAAATCATTACCTATGTATCGGTTTTTAATAGGTAAACTAGACAATCATTATTTTTAAAAGTAAGCATGAATTCATTTCTCATAGGTTGGTAAGACCTATGGGTAATAAAATAACACTTTTATAATAATCAATAGCAAATCTTTAGCAAAAACTTCCTCTAGACAATAATTCGCGGTCCAATTCCATTTCTATGGATATACCTACTTTTTTATTTTAATTCCGCGATACAGATCACACAGTCGAGTGAGTGCTCCGAGTGTTCCACTTCCACGGACGTCGTTATTGCCCAACTTTCGAGAGCTAGCCATATTTTCTTTGAAAAATTCTCACAGCTCCTCATAAACTTTAGCAATTTTCAATAGAAGCGTCAGAAGTAATTTTACGAAAATACACGTACATATAGGTACCTATAAGCTGATATTATAATGTGGGACTACAAATATCGTGAACCAATTTATGGAATGGATATTCTGTACCTACATCAGGTACCTTGTAGGTATCTAATAAGTAGCTATTTTGTAACTTAAATTGACAAAAATCGATCCCACAACACATTGTGCAACCAGCAAGCAGCAACAGTCAATTACCCGACCACTGCGCCAATTATGTGTTAGTATTCGGACGAAAAGGACGTTTTAGCAAGTCTATTATTTCTTAGTTTCTCGTATGACTGAATTTCTTTTCAATAAAACTAAGAGAATATAACCTTTGTAAATTTTAATAAAAATATCCATGTAAATATCCATATAAATTATCAGTCCACATAAGTATCTGAAATTGTGCCCAGTATATGGCAATAGGCTCACCCCCTATTACATGGGACTCATAACATAAATAGTGAAAAGTGGGTGTTACTTCTGTGTGCACCTCAGCCTACCCCTTCGGGGATAAAAGGCGTGATGTTATGTTATGTTATCCATATAAAATAGTTATGAAGGGAGTTTGGATAGAACTAGTTTTTAGTGTTAGTTACTGGCTTCACCACCAGAATCAATCCTCTCAGTTCTATTCTAACACCCATAAAACAAAATGCCGACGTGAATGTAGATATTTTTCGACATATAGGTAAGTACCTACTAAGGTAGGCACTATTCTTCCATCATTTATCAGGCAGCGCAGTAAACAAAAATGTAAACCAAAATCATGTTTCTATAAATTACATAACAACCAGTTTCTCTGCAAATAGGTCACTACACACTAGCATTTGCCCCAGTATTTGCCCGAGCTGTCCTCCGACACTAATCGACCCTTGAGAGGCGATAGACAGGCACTTTAGACATTCTGGAGACGTTGAACTAACATGGCAAGCCACTCGGCTTTAGTGACGACGATGCTGAATTGTTGATACTGCCGTTTTCAGTTCAATAGGTGGAATGCCGTACATGGGTACCTACATATTTTAACTATTGTTTTCATGTGTAACCTAAGTATTAGGTACCTACATTACTTAAAACGGGTAGTTGACGGTCACTTATTTTGCGAAGCTGGATTATAGAACTTATATATACTTGGTATTGTTTTACTTAGAACTTGGTTTTACTTAGTGAGAACCCATTGAGCATAGGAGATTCAGAATTTCAGATGCAAACAGTAGGTAGGGAGGGATCTATCCTAAAGCTCGTCCGTCAGACTGTAGGTGTACCTACTTAATTTAAGCTAATCTGCAGAGGACCCGGTGCCCTTTACAGGTGCTGAAGGTGGCCACCGGGGTGGTTTTAGTGAGGTAAGAATACCACACTGCCTAGTCTTTCTCACCAAAAAGCTAGGCGCATTTAGGTATCCCCCCGACATCCAAAAAAAAAGGTATAAGTTAGGTAATTGAAAAATATGAAACCCTAAGGTGACAACCAACAATCTAAACCTGTCTGTCTGTCCTTACTGAGAATGCGTCCGTAGATCTAGATACATACAAATATACAGATCTATGGAATCTCTTTCAAAGAATTCCAAGAAATCGGAATACAATGTTAGTCTTCTCACTTCTATAACATAAAAAAACCACTAGAAATCGATTGAATACAATTGAGATAGGTTCTACGGAACAGACACACAGACTCTACGACTGAGTATGTATATTAGCAGGCTCATTCAAATTCACCCCTCGTTCCCGACCTTACCTGGTAGCGAGAAAAAACTTGTCACTCAAAACTTTTCAAGTCAGTCGCATGTCGAAAACATTTTGCATTACAAGTCTCCCTTGATTATTGAACAAATCGAATTTTGGGAAGTTTTGACGTGAACTTCATAAACCCTGTGAAAAAGTGCGTAGGTAGGTACGCCTATAGATTTACTTTTACCTACTTCCTCATACAATAGGTACCTACATAAGGACCTATTTGGCTACTCGTTTACGTACCTAATGAAACTAGTATATCGCTTTTTAATTTCTATAGGTACAGATTCCTAGAGAAAATGCAGACTACACTGACCCTTAGATAAGTACCTATACTAGGATGGGGGCCCAACAGGGCTGATGCCGATTCGGAGTCGCGGAGAACCTAACGGGTTACCGGGGCTCCGGCTCGACGTGCAGAAGGAACGGGGTGGTTTTTAGTCAGTAAGACACTCCCTTCCGCCTCACCCAGGCAGGAGCAGTCATTCGACGATCTTCCCCCCTTAAAAACTATTGAGTACCTACGTCGCTATTGATTGTAAATTAGGTACTTATATTTCTTTGAACTTTAGCTAGCTTGGTAAAGGGGATGGGATATTGTTCAGCAGTAAACTTCGTCTGGCATTTATACCTCTATAAACCACCTAAAATTACGAAATAATCCGTAATGGCACTTTAAGTCTGACTTCTAATTTGTAGGTACCGGAAAATAATTTTGCATCTATCCATGCATTGCATTTGCATCGGTGTGATGCAGTTACTAATATCAAAAAGGTTAGTTTAAAAAATGATAAGTTTTTATTAAAAGGCTTCAGTAAAAAGAAAACAACTTCATATCATTTGTATTTTTTATTCTCATCATACAATGAAATTAAATATGAAGTATTTACAAAATTATAGAAATAGAAATCTAAAAAATCATCACATGAAGAGTTTCCTACTCGTTCGTACTTAAACACTATAAATTAAACTAGATAGTAAGTTTACAACGGAAGAATCTTTTAATATTGTAATGTATCTTATATTAGTTTAACTATTGTAAATGTAAAATTACATTATTGCCATCGCGACGGTCAAACTGTCCCAAATTAATTGTTCAATTACGTATTTAGTCATTAAAATAATAAAATTTAAACAATAGTAATACAAACAATGATAGTATTTTGGGAATATTTCTATATATCTATATCTTTTTATTTAATAAATTGCAACAATAAACGGCACTGCCTATTAAGATAAATAAATTGAGATTCGATATGCATTAAATATTAAATAATATTAATTGTTTCAAACACTTTCAACATACATTGTTCCCCAAAGTTAGGAAATATAGGACCAATCACCAAAAATAATTCGATACCGCGAGCATAATAAAAATTAGGAATATTTTGAACCACACAAACATTATTACAGTAGATACAACATTGATCGGTTTTCCCTCTACACAAGGTATCATGCTTCCATTTACATATACAAATCTCATATGGGTACACAATACACACACACTTAAATCTCCAAGTCATCATAAAACTACAAAGAAATTCTGTCAGCCACTCACAGCCGTACTTAAAAGAATAATTTTTAATCATTATTTAACCCAATCCCTCGCAATACGGTAGTTGATAAGTAGTCAAATTCAATACTTTTAACGAAACGTCAAAAACGATACTGTTCTATGAATTTTGTACGAAATACCATCTCATGACGTCATCATATTTACGCGTTTCTAAAAAAATGCTAGAATATATCGAATATTAAGTATAAGTGTCGTGGTGGCCTGGAGGTTTAAGACGCTCGCTTCTCATGCATGAGGGTGCGGGTTCGAAACCTACCAACGGCAAGTACCAATGTGACTTTTTCCGAGTTATATGTACTTTCTAAGATTATTTAGACACCACTGACAAACGGTGAAGGAAAAACATCGTGAGGAAACCTGGACTTATAATTTCTAATTATAAGTTTGAAATCGCCAACCCGCATTGAGCAAGCGTGGTGATTAACGCTCTAACCTTCTCCGTGTGAGAAGAGGCTTTGCTCAGCAGTGGGCATTTATAGGCTGATGATGATGATGATGATTAAGTATATCGGGAAATCAATGAATGAAAGTGTAACTATTTTTCAATATTTCATTGGACTGAAAAATCAAAATAATTTATTTTTGACTCAGGAAACTACCTATTTGTTTGCAGGACAAATCCGTTACTAAGGAAATTTGTAAATAATCATTAAATGCCTTTGAGTACGGCCGACATAGTCACACTCGCGGTACAGAATTTATCAACTATCAAAAATCTATCATCACAAATAATCTTCAATCCAAATTAATATCCATTTCACATTTCCTATACAATAACAGAGAGATAAGTACAAAAAGTTTACTACGCTAAAAAGGAATCAAGTTTTAGACCGATTCGGAACTTTGAGCATCTCGTAACGAACTAATTTATTATGCTTAGTTTTACCTCTAGACAAGTTTCCTAAGACCTAGAATAAAAACGAAAGGTATATACCAAGTGAGCAGTGGGTAAAGTTTACTTGAAATGCATTAGTGCAACTAAAACTTCTGTGTGAACAAGTTTTCTGGGAATGCTATTACTAGGTGACAAAGCTACTGACTAATTAGGTGAGCGCTCGTGAACTAGTGGCGCCACTGTAGCTTTAGACTTCTTAATCAAATTAAACATAGAACAATTCATTGTTTGAGATAAGACTGATTGATTTATATGAGAAAATGTAACATCACATTATGACATGGGTCACTTTAGTTCGAAGTAGATTATGTATGAGTAAATTTGACACATTTGACGCAAGGTCATGGTTATAAAGTTTGACCATTGTTGTCTTCTTCAAGATGCAAAAATAAAGACTAAAATAGTAAAAAAATACTTTTACAAAGTTGCGAATTGTCGGCATGTTCAACAGATTTCAGTGAAAAGAAGTTTAGTGATAAGCATTTAGTACCCTGTTTTCACTGGCCACTTGTAAAAAAAATGCATAATAATTCAATAACAGAAATGCTACTCAATTTCAAATTGCACGGGACCACATCTTTGACTGACAAATCGTTAGAACAATAATATTTTACATTCATTTTAAAATTGAATAGCATTACAGATATTTAACAAAATAAAAACAGAGTATTTAAAAGAAAATCGAGTACAAAATAAATGATTACTATTTGCTTATCTATTTTAAGTTACAGTTCAAAATAGATAAACAAATATGTGTTTAAATAAATAGCTTTTTGATTTAACGTAGCAAGGCCCTAAGCAGACTACCCAGGAGTTACTTAACATAAATTAGTAATACCATTATATTTAGTCAGCTATCTGATAGTGTTAGACTATATTTATGTGTATTAAATGCTTTAAGAACACTTAGTCTCTGCGAGGAACAAAGATTTACATTTCATATAGCTGTGGAATTTAGTGCAATGATTTAGAATTTAATAAGAATCTTCTTAAAGCGAGTACCTACTCGCTTGTACACTTTTAGAGATTCTATTTGAATACTGGTAATATGTAAGTATGGTAGTCCGCTCAGGGCCCAAACTACAATTTGGAGAATACTTTACAATGAAATTCACCGAGAACACAAGTATAACAATCAAAAAAGCCTCATACAAATAAATACCCTACACCATTAATTTCGGGGACTTAAAACTAGATGGCAGCAGTGTTGTAAGATGGCGTACAATTTACAGAATACCATTAACAATAAGTTACATGATTCCACTAATGCCTATAAAATAATTTACTAGAATCTACAGATAGTATTATGACGTCTATAGTATAATAAAATATATAAATGATAATATCTACTTTATAATAAAAACTCGATTATTGCAAAATATATATAAAAATACAAGACTAGCTTTACATTAGTAGTAATTTTTTGTTAAATATAATTATGCTATTACACTAAAGTACTTGTAATAACGCAAGTAATATTTAGTTTAACGATAGTATAGAAAAAACTAGCATGTTCTATACGGCCAACCCAAAATGATTTAAAAAAATATTACATAATACTGAATACAATGGAAAAAATAAAAGTAATACAATTTATTATGACAAATTGTGATGAAAACAATAGAAAAATAACCCATGAACATTATATAAGGTTATAGATTAAAAATTAAATCAGGTATTGACGCTGTATGTCAAATACCTTGTAAGTGAACTCTACTGTTTACGAAATAAGATTCCGATCACTGGTCATAAAAATCCCTGCTCAAAAGCAGCAAAAATTCAAATGTAACGTAAAAATGTATAATATTGAGTCTATTGTCTTGAGTAATTTTTTAAATGATGAATCTAAACGTCGTTTCAGTAAAAAATCTGAAAACCATACTTGTACCTGTACACAAAATGTATACGACAATAAATAAAACCTAATTGTATGTATCCATGTCTAGTACAAAATAGACTTTCTTATATACCTTATATTAGTATTTTATAACGTTTTATGTATATTTTATGCTATACATAATTTCACGGCTATTTGACGTCCATAACCTTGGGTTAGAAATAAAATTAACTAGCTATACTAAATATCAATAAAGTAACTGTTCTTAAAATCACTGATGAACTCATAAATTTACCCTTATAATTATGATTCAAGTTTTGTAAAAACAAATGATAGAAGCGGGAATTGAGTTTGTGGCCTCAAATTCACCATGTCGATAATATTAGACACGTATTTTTTTATTTTGTCGTATAATAAAACAATACTTAGATAATATGAATCAAAATTTAGGAGCCTAAAACCTGGGGCCTAAAACTTCATTTCTACGTATAAAATGTACATACATAGAAGTGACGTCACGCGACATTTCAAATCGATATATCGTCGAGAGTATTCGTTTCTGTAAGAAAATAAAAAATATGTGTCTAATGATTTAAAATAATCTACCAGAAGGACATTAAAATAAAAATTAGGCATCTACCCTATTATTGTTAGTGGAAAATTTGCTTTCACTTATCTATCGATAGTCAAAACCTTAATTGTCTATCGAAACGTCTCAACTTGTATCATATTTAGTAAGAAAGCACATGTCCATGTAAAAATTCACTATAAAAAGCTCTCATTAATTGCACAAAATAGTTTAAAAATAATTTAGTGGCATTTTGGAGTTAGAAACGAAGAGCATACAAATTTGTTCCTTATACACATAAAATCGAGACGAAATCTACAAAAAGTAGTTAATACGATACAATTTTTTGATCTGAGTATACACCAATTGAGTATTCAAGTAAATAGGTTGTATAGAGTAACAATGTAAAATGAACTTTGACCCCTTGTTTATAAGGTGGGGTTTTGTTCTTTCGGGAGGTTGTTCCCGGTGTACGAAGACCAATGGAATACTGTTTGGGCTCACACTTCGATATGGTCGTAGGAGGCGATTGGGCGCTTCAATTTCTGCGGGTTTACTATCGAAGGTTTCTGAGTACGTGTATGCCATACAAACACTTTAGTACAGTTCTCAGCTAACGGCTCCAGTTCGTCCCTCGTCGTGAAGTATTTTAATATTTCACTCTCCTGTAAATTAGAGCAATATTAAGGTTAATAAATAGTTTCCTTGACTGATTTTAAAATATTGGAATTTCAAGTCAAAATACTTTTTATATTTATTAATTTCTCAAATGATTGGTAGCACGTATCTTTTTAGTTTATTAATTTCGTCTTTTAAAACCAAAAACTGCCTTATTGGCCGAAAGTATTATTGGGTTTTTATTAAAAAATATATGTAGTAGCAAAGAGTCTGGAATTGTGCCCGGTATGGTTTTCACTTCCCTCGGTGAATTACTGCAGGAGACAGAATGAATTAAGCCTAAAGGCACAAAGAAGAGACTGTACAACTGGGTGAAGCCCAGTCGCCAAGCACCACGGAAATTTGACTAAAAACTAAGTGGGTCCTATGTGTGAGCTGTTATACTTGCTTCCAATAATAGGTATGGCAAAAACGCCTAAACGCACGGAAATTCGTTCTAGATTCCACAAGGTCCGTATAATAAACTACACCTGACGAAACAATTAAATTATTTAACATAGTTTACGTTCATATTGCCAGAGATCACACTCCCAGAGTATGTGATGGGCCGACTGCTCGTATCGCAACTCCTCTGTCGAACATTGGCACCATGGTGAATCAATAAGTTTAAATGAGAACAATGTGCCCGGTATATGGCAGTATGTTCACCCCCTGTTACATGGGTTACATTGTACAATGGCATTAAAGTCCCGTAATGTGCGCCTCTCTGTGTCTATCCCTTCGGGGAGACAAAGGCGTGATGTTATGGTAGCACGTGTCTACTGTATGTGTTACGTGTCCAGGTTATGTAACAATAACCTTTATCGGACTTTACTATAACAATTATAATATTGCGATAATGTTTTCTACAAATATAAGTAATATTATTCACATTCGTCACAAATTATGATTTAAATGAGAGAAATATTGTGGCAAATGTTTGTGAGATATTAGTTCGTTTAGCACGCACCTATGATTATAAGCCGCAGTGTAGCTCGAAAATAGTCGACCACCCTCAAAAATTAAATTATTTATGACTAGCTTTTACCTGCGGCTTCGCTCGCGTCACAAAAGGATAAAAAGTAGCCTATGTGACATACACCAATACACAGCGCTATCTATACCTATACTTTTGTTTTCCCTCGAGAATATCAATTTTTTCGGGATAAAAAGTCCTCTATAATTTAATCCGGACTTCTAACTTTACGTCTGCAAAAATTCAAAGCACTCGGTTTAGTAGTTACGGCGTGAAAGCGGAACAAACAAACTCACTTTCCGATTTATAATATTATTAGTTAGGATAATAAAATTGATAACTGATGTCGTGGTCATTATTTTAAATGAAATATAAATAATTAAATCCCTAAAATTCATTGGCAGTAAGAGCTTGAAATGTTATTATAACAATAATGACATTTTGAACTCTATTATTATTTATTATTTATTTATTTGTTCATGTACACAACAAAGACAATACACAGAAAAAAATATATATTATAACAAAACAGAGGAACATAGGTACTGCATATCCCTTATGGGATTTCTTCCTGCCGCCCTGCGAAAGGAAGTCTCTAAACTTAGAGACCAATTTATGTCTTTCTATTTATAACAAATTAGGCAAAACAATGATAACTTTTGATCTATTATTTGATACTTAGCTAGTCATAAACCGGTTGTAGTTAGTAATTTTGACATTTAACGGATAATAGACAAAGCGTGTAATGATTTTTATAGATGCCTATTATGAATCTATTACATTTATATTTGTCACAGTCTCCGAACTGACAATTATCTTATTTATTTCCAAAAAAACATATATGCTATATATGTCCATATATGTCCATATATGCTAATTGGGTTTTCCTGAGGCAGGCGTACGTACCGTAACAATAAGCTGATATTAAGAGGTCAAGATTCATAAGATCCTAAGCTCCACTCAAGGGCAATGATAATAATATATTATAATGACATGTATTTTAGTTACCTCCCAAATATTTTTTATAGGTAGGTATGTGTGTTCCAGTGTCCATAACTTTGAGGAAGTTATCTTATTTTAAAAGTTATCCCTTCACTAATATTTTACCTACACTGATAAATACTTAATGGTTGATTCACAGACACAACGTAGGTACGTGTTTTGTTAACACACCGAGTTATATTCGGTATGTGCTGGGTGAGTTGTATTGTGCGTAGCCTATGCCATAATTATATATCTAGTTAGCAAATATCTAAATAGTTATACCTATATAACCTGTTATTGGAACTGATCGGTAAGGGAACGCCAAGATTAGTGTAAAATAATAATTTTGCTGAATTTTGTCATTTCGATTCAAATATTAATTAAAAATACTAACCTGAAAGCCAGACTGGACTTTTCTGGAGAACTTGGCTTCAGGGTGTTCAAGGAACAAAGTAGCGTTGATAGCAAACCCTGCCATGTCGATGGGGAATGGTCGGAAAGGCTTCCACCAGGCGTTGAAGCCGCTTACTTTCCCGTCCGTGACTAGAGGCATCTCGACCCTCATACCGCCAACTATGCCGACTGGCCACACACCAACTCTCTTTATTTTCCGCATCTGTAATTAGGAAATAAAAGAATATAATATTCTTGCTTGTTATTAGAAGATTATGTTATTACAAGGGTTGATGAAATACGGATACTATTGATCTGTTTCGTTGGTTGAGGTCGGAGAGCAAATGCATAGCACGATGCTTCAGTTTTAACTTCCGCGTCTGGTTAAGTATTAGATATTGCGATTTTTGACATTCTCAGTAATAATATGAAGTCTATAATGAAAGCTGGTGTTAGATTTTAATATAATGCTCCTTAATCGAGCGATAGACAAAGATAAAAGTTCATAAAACACGGTAAAATTTATGTCTGTATTAATAAAAAATAAAACGCTCTATTGCTAGGGGTTCCACGAAACTAGATAGGGAAGTGCACCCATTACTCATTAGACTATTTATAGCGGAATCTACGCTAAGAGGAGATAAGATAAGGCAGTAAACAGTCGGGTGGTACAGCCAAACTTATCGATCCAATGACGTTATTGAACAACCATATTTATTCATGTTTTCCTCATTCATATCAACATTTTTGTAACCACATTTTAGTCTATTTAGCAGCTTCCTAATCGTATAGTCAGTATAGTTAAAGTTAACCTCTTTTTTATCGGATAGGGCAGATGGCAAGCAACCGGGCGTCGCTCTTGGACACCCATAACTCCCAAGAGTCCCAAGTCAGTTGCTGGCCTTATAAAGATAGGGAATGATAGGGCGACGCCTTATGTGTGGAGAATAGAAGAGAAAACATTGTGCCAACCTCAAAGGTCCCCGAAATGATACCAGCAAGAAGATGAAAAAGTAATAGCCTAGATTTAAGAAATATTTTCGGTGGTAAGCGATAATCACACCTATTACCAACATGTTAGGACTACTTAATTTAGTGGCAAAAAGTGGATAATGATTAATATTAACGGCCTTAGTCAAAGGTGAATAATCAAGGAGTTATAATAAGCTTATAGCGAAAACATAAACATGGTAATCCATTCGGTTTTATAGTCATTGCATCGATAAAAACCTAGTACATTACGACACTTCTAGATTTCCGTAGCCACAAATCATTTTATGATGCTGTAGGAACAAGAATTTTATTGCTATTATTACCTGCAGTGAAAATGTTAGATTGACTTGTTAATAATTCTGTTTATTACATGCGTTGTACCATGTAACTATTGTAAGTAATGTAATAAATAGCATAATTGTTCTAAGATTACTTTTTCTCTAAGTTTTTCTAAACAAATATAAAAGAAGCGACATTGTGTTTACATAAAGGCCCGTACAAGTTATTATTATCAATGACAGTCATTAGTATTCGTGTAACAATAGGCAAATTATTAGTGAGAACCAATATGCAAAACTAAAATAAGTATCATAAACAATTGTTGACGATGAGTAGAATAGATATCTCAGAAGAAAGACTGTTTGCTTTGAACTGGCTACCGGCTAACGTCACGTATGCACCAGTCATCGACATCATCAGTACTCTGTAGTGTTACGCTCAACCTAATTTTAGAAAGGTCAACGACCCGTCTCATGACGGTGTACAATCGCGAAATATGCTCCAAGAATTTAATGATAACGTCTTTAGATGCTTGTAGATTCATGACTTTATAGGGATAGGTACTATTAATTACATTTTGTATTCAGTCATGTAGACAGAGATGCGTCTGACAGGTAAGTAGGTTGTTTAGTATTTTGTATAAGTTCTTTTTGGAATTAAGTCTAAGATGCTAAAAGGGATTGGCATGTCTATACTAATATTATAAAGAGGAAAGATTTGTATTTTTGTATGTTTGTAATGAATAAACTCAAAAACTATTGGACCGATTGCAATAATTTTTTCACCATTAGAAAGCTGCATTATTCAGAATTAACATAGGCTATATAATATCACGCTAGGTCCTATAGTTGTGGAGCAGTAACCAAAAATGATAAAAAACGGGGGAAAAGTATCGTTTCTGAGGCCTTCCGTGGCGTGCGCTGAGCATATAGTTAAAGTTATACAAAAATGCTCTATAGATGAATTGTTCATCTTAACATTATTTTTAAAAAAGTCCGCGAGAGCATATGTCTACTTTTTATAGTTTACCCATAACAATCGTTTTAATGAATGGTTCAATCCTTATAAAAGTTTGCTATAGATAACTTTTGAATTGTTCAATCGGTTACCTTAGAGAGATTAAGACTATTAATTCATCCAAAAGATACCTATTAGGTATGTACTTACCTACTATTTCAAAAATACATAAAAAAGATGAAGTCCGGAAAAATATTTTCAAAGGTAAATACTTCCTAAATAAAAAAAAACTGAGAATAAATATAAATAAAACGTAAAACTATGTAAAAAATCTTAAGTCCTCCCGTGCGAAGCCGGAGGCCTTAGTACGAGTTTCATTTACGTTTAAAGTATTTGTAACGAGTACGCATTCGGCACTCTGATTGGCCGGCGCCAATGAACCAACCAATCAGAGCACCGAACGCGTACTCGTTACGATTACTTTAAACGTAAAACAAACTCATACTAAGGCCTCTGGACGGGCCGCTAGTTGCACATAAACTGATATTGTAACATACAAAACACATACAAGGCCACATTTTGTGTTACTATTGCCAATCATGACACCAAAATACACGATATTTATACATCGTTTGATTGACCCAATAATCGAATTTAACAGTTCAGGGCTATATTAAAAGTCGTATTGCAACCATAAACTACATAAATATGAGTCAAAATTCTACCTCTAGTAATCTAATTTACAGATAGATTTTACTGGAGACCCAATCTCTCGCTTCCCAATCCCCGAATCCGCAACACTCCTCAAATCCCTAATCCCCAAAAGGCCGGTAACGCACTTGTAACGCCTCTGGTGTTCCGGGTGTCCATGGGCGACGCCGATTGCTTACCATCAGGCGATCCGTCTTCTGGTTTACCAGCGTATCCCATAACAAAAGGTTGAAAATAGCTATAAGTTAGTGTGTTTGTCTATAATATAATCTTATGTAACTGTACACTATAATGACTTATGTAATAGATGTATAAATTGTAGATACAACATAATATTTACAATGCGATTATACTCTAATCGGAACGTAGTAACAACATAACAGTTATCGTGACTAACCGAAATCAGTCAAAATGATAAGCAATACAGTTTACAATAATAATTACAAGTAAGCTTAGGGCTCATACACAAAACTAATGTGCGAGCTCCTTCAATGCATCGCAAGAACTTGCGAATTGATTCGCATCGCGCATCAAAATCTTATCTTCCCAAAATTTTTTTTGTTTCTTTTTCCTGTGTCTCCTGAGCAATAACAGAAGTGCACACTTTTTTTACAATCCATGTCACGACATAGTTTTCAATTTAAAATACGTTTAGTACGGTTGACGGACAGTCGAAGGAATGGTCACCTTGGGAGACGCCTTGTCACACGAAATCGCATCGCAGCAATTCGCATCGTCATTTTTTGGGTTACGTTTTGTGTACGAGCCCTTAGTTAGAGTTTGTTTTACGTTTTAAGCAATCGAATTGGGTACGATTTCGGCGCTCTGATTGGCCGGTTCCAATGAACCAACCAATCAAAGTACATAGTTTCCTAGTTAGTTTAGTCACGATTGAACATCAGCTGTCGATCACAAGGCCTTCCCTTTTAATACTCGGTGGTTACAAAATAATTCTTTGAATGAATATTAAAAGTAACTATAGCTACATAATCTTATACTATCTATACATACATATGTATAATAAAATTGTAGGAAAGTGAAAACTGTACGTTGAATACTTTTTTAAAACAATGGTTGAAGCGTGATCTACAATCGATATCGGAGCTCAAAATATGGATTTTAGAATTTTGTCTGTTTGTCTGTATGTATGTCCGGGTTAAATTCAAAGAGTAGGTAGCTACTGTATGAATTATACATCAAATTCCACATGAATTTTACGAACAGGTCGGTTCAACATAGTATATAGGCTTCCCTCAGCGTGATAATATACATATTATCACGCTATCATTTCTGGGGGAAGACCTGTGAATCACTATTCCATGCGGACGAATTTGCGGGCACAGCTAGTTATACATATAAAGGTGCTCCCTAACCGGGAGCATTCACGTGTAATGTAACATTATAAGTTCGACTTTGAGCATTACATTACAATAATACCTCCCTGACAAACAAGCATTTGCGTATTATGTAACATATAGATTCTGAGCTTACAATTTCTGATTATAAGTTTGTAATATTTTCTAGCTAATACTAGTTTCTAGTTGATCCCTGCAATTAACTGGTATAATAAACTGTACAATTTTAATAAGCTGTAACCACTGCGAAAATTTTGATATGCTCACCTATCAAATTTAAGTCTGTCACTATACGTGAGGACTTGTAATTGGCTTTCAGTAGTTTATGTTGACTTCTATTTTTATGTAATTTTAGCTGTAAGTCCTCCAGGGTGTAATAAATAAATAAATAAAAATAAGTAATCACCAACCCGCATTGAGCAAGCATGGTGATTAATGCTCAAACCTACTTCGTGTGAGAAGAGGCTTTGCTCAGCAGTGGGCATTTATAGGCTGTTGTTGAAGTAAGTACCTATAATAGTAAAATTAAAAGTACGTGTGTACCTACTTCATCTATGATGATGTCATTTGACTGAAGGTCTTACAAGACATAAGGTGCACATGTATGCAGTACGATATTAAGGCATAAAACTTGTTTTATTCTATGGAGACGTTTCGTCTCCTTTAGAAAAGACCTTCCGAAGAAAATTATACATTCTATATTTTTACATAAACGATGTCTCTGTTTAAATACAAATATTAATTTTATTATTTAGGCTTTCTACAGTAAACAAATTACATTTAAACTCTAGTTCTTGACTAAATGGAAAATTCAATGTATAGAATTGACCAGTATCTACATTCGGCAATTTTCACAAAGCCCGAAATTTACACAATTCAGTTCACTATACACTCAGTCGACTAGCACTTAAATTCCATGTGTCTTATAGCACTGTTATAATATATTCTATAAATATGTATGAATGTATGTTTACGTGCATATCTCCAAGACTAGATACAATAAAGGCTATCTAGAGTCGATGAACTCCTTCTTGATAAAGATACGGTGTAGGTACTATTAATATAAAGTTCAGACGCAATTTTCAATAAGTAGAATGTGTCTAGAGAATGCAAATCCGTCCTGTTTTAAAATCCGGATTTTTAAGAACGGATTTTTGTCCCAATCCGGATTATCCGGATTTTACGGATTTTTCATGAAAATAAACAAACCTACTTATATCACTTTATTAATATGATGTTTCTTATATTTGTGTAAACGGATTAAAATAAAAACACTGAAAAATCAAATCATATGATTTTTATTTGATTTTTGTTATTTGGAATTATTCAATTTCAACACTAATCAATTTTAATACTATTATTTTGATATTATAGCTATCATATTCTTATTAAATAATCAGTTTGTAACTCGCTAGCTAGTGAGTAACGTTAAAACATACAAATTAAAATAAACTTTGGAGATCAAAAATAAAGACAAATTAATAAACTTCTTCTCGAATTATTAAACATTACCTAGACACGAAAATAATCCGCATTATTAAAATAATCAGTCTGTGACTCGTAAGCTGAGCAACGTTAGTAAAAATAAAATTAAAATAAATTCTGGAAAACATAAATAATAGACTTCTTGTCAAATTAATAGACATAACAAAAGTAAAAAAATAATTTAACTTCGCTTCAACATAAAGTAAAAAAAAACCTATGTTATTTTATGAATCATAAAATGTGTCCTCAAAAATAATAAAGCATTTAAAGTGCTATCATTTAACCTGCTGCGAATTCGGTTACACATAATTCCTGCTGCAGAAAAAGCACGCTCTGATTCGACGCTTTTAGGGGGAATGCACTGAAGATGCTTATAAGCGGCCTCCAAATATCGTCCTCGTGAACCACTGTCCTCGAATAACGCCATCTCCACTCGCACTAAACTGGGAATATCAGTTTCAGGATTTCGGCTAATGAGCACAGTTTCTTCTCCAGCCTTATTGATTTTGTTAAACTCAAAAGCTAATCTCTCTCGAAAACTCATTTCTTGATCTAAAGACTCTTCTTCTCTGGAAATAGTTTTATGTGATTCAACAGACACTTCTATAGGATTAATACGGCTTTCTACAGTTCTGCAAATCACTCGCACTAAACTGGGAATATCAGTTTCAGGCTTTCGGCTAATGAGCACAGTTTCTTCTCCAGCCTTATTGATTTTGTTTAACTCAAAAGCTAATCTCTCTCGAAAACTCATTTCTTGATCTAAAGACTCTTCTTCTCTGGAAATAGTTTTATGTGATTCAACAGACACTTCTATAGGATTAATACGGCTTTCTACAGTTCTGCAAATTACTATTTCTTATTATTCAGAAAATCCGCGGATTTGATTTTTGAATCCGGATTTGCAAGTCGAGTAAAAATTTACGGATATCCGGATTTCTTGGATTACGGATAGTCCGGATTGCATTCCCTAAATGTGTCAGTACTCAGTTCGCAGAAAACGATAAAGATTGTCGTTTGTGGTTGATGACTACTGACCAATATCCTTAATCAAGGATAGGGTCGAATCAATCGATTCGTACCTAAGCGTGGAAAAATATGAAGTGAGGGGTTTTAGATACTAAATAAAATATAAAATAAAAATAAAAAGATATCAAAGTATTCTAAATCCGGTGATTTAGAATTTGATAGATTTTAAAGTAATTAAAGGATTATTAAGTTCATCTAATAAATATAGTAAACGTAAAGATGGTAAAGCAATAAAAATTAATGTAATTGCTGGTAAAATAGTTCATGGTAAAATAATAGCTTGCCATAGCAAGTCATGTATGGCAAGTCATAGGGATTATCAAACCTTTTTCGGTTTTCCCTATCCTTAGCTGACACCTTCAGAAAATTGCAGGTAAATGATCATGAATGAGCCGGCACCAATGAAACAAGTAATCACAGCGCCGAACGCGTACTCGTTACGATTACTTTAATCGTAAAATAAGCTCGTAGGTACTAAGGCCTCAGATAATTAAGAGGCATTCTCTGTACAAGCAAGTACCCAATCAGTTAACTAAATTTGATACACTTAAGGTTTGTTACGTATCGGTGCCGACACATGTACCTATACCGTGATCAACGCCGTGCCACGAGGAGCATATTTGCTGAATCAGGAAGTTAGACCAACTTTGATGCAACGAAGTATTGCAACACCTAAACTGCTGAGTCGTCTCCTCATGTCACCGCCTCGTGCCCAGCTGCGAATCGCTGCATCATCAATCACCCCACTAAATTTAACCTCAATAGGTTTTATTGAAAACCTTCTTTCGAAATAATTTTAAGAGAAGAAGTTAGTGTCGTTCTAACATCGAACGCATTCGCTCGTAGGTTAGTCAGATTTTAGGAATTATCATGTAATTTTAATTATAATAAATTTAGTAAAATGATCATAGTTTCCATTTGCACCCTCCGTGTCGGTGGCAGAAACATAACTGGTTACACAACAATAGCAATTATTAAACAATATATCAAAATCAAACAATAAGAATCTTTATGTATTAAATTATAACAGTAAATATCTTTGAGTCAACCCTTAAAGACCTAAACATTTATGGCGCCATCAATTCAGTCCCGAATGACTCCTAGTAATCGAGTTTTATCTATTTGTATATTGGCTTAGGAAACTATCGGGGACGGGAACTCCAGTTAGTCACTTAAGTTAGGAAATGATAAGATAGTGTCGATGACCCTCACTAAATGTTTAGGCACTAATTTAATACATTAAGTTGCTATATTAGAGTGGTCTATTAACCAAGTTGAACTCTGTTTTATGATTATTAGCCTATTTTTATTCTATTCTATAGGATTTATGTGTAAAAGTTTTATCTAAGTAGAGGTAACTAGATCACGTGGCAGATAGTCTACGCACTAGACTGTTCAGTAAAACCCGCAATGGGATACGCAAGTGATACTATGCTAGACAATCTGCAAAAAGAGTTCCTGATTGGCGATGGCGCATTGCAGGATATTGTAAGGAAGGAACGAAGATGTAGCAGCCACTAACTCGTAAGACAGAGAAGTAGAAGGAGTAACATCTTATCCTATGCCTATGTACGTATTTACGTTTATTACAGAGCAAGATTATTAACTCTGAAAACTTCTAGACTGCCTCATTGGCCAAGTGGTCGAGAGTACGGCTGCCGGGCAAGGGGTCTCGTATTCGATTCCCGGGTCGGGAAAAGTATTACTGGGTTTTAGAAAAATCCCAGTAGTAGCACGGAGACTGGAATAGTGCCCGGTATATGTATGCCATATACCGACTCATAAATAGTGAAAAGTGGGTGTTACATCCTATAGTAGCATTAAGTGCCGTAATGTGTACCTCTGCCTACTCCTTCGGGGAAGAAAGGCGTGATGTTATGTTATGTGAAAACTTCTAATAATACTTTGCTTCACTGTCCTGACTTTAGGATCGACCTCAAAACGCGGTCACTCGCTTCTTCCCTAGAATCCTCCATACCGCGTGAAGCTATAAATACATAGCTATTGTTAAGTACAATGATTACAACATTACATTTTCCTGTATAGGAGCGGTGATATTGTTATTGTTTGTGAATAACAATGAGGCTCTCATTACACATACCTAAGTATTATATTGTAGGTAGGTATGTTAGTAATGTCACGGTGAATGTTATTGCGGTGTAAATAAACTACTAATTGATTATATCCGATTCTTATCCGGTAATACCACATAGTAATATAGTGGCGCATGTATTTATTTATGTTGAACACGAGTGAGCAGTGCATCCGTCTTTGGACGGATAAGTTTCTATGTAATATTTGAGTAAAGAATGTTTGAAAACTGGCATGATTTGCGACATTATTGTTTTTTTATTTGGTTAAGGTGTAAATCATGTCGGATACGCTGCCTGTATAATAATATGCGATAATAGTTGATTAAATTTTTATGTGATTTGTTTCGTCGCATTAGTCTCAGTCCTAAACATAATACACTTTTAAATATGTATAAAAATAATCATTTAGATAATTCACATAGGTATCACATATTCCCGCACATACGAGACGACACAAAACTTGTTGATTTCCATAAAAATATATAATGGCATAAGCGCTAATCGGATGAGCGACTAGAAAAGGCAATGTATGCACTTGACACTGACATTCGAATAACTACACATTATAGGGGAACAGTCAGTTTATATAAAACTATTATAGCGTGGTAATCATTACCATCATTATGTTGCCCGTTTAATAACAGTTATTTTGCCTCAATCGCTATTCAAAATGGTGAAACATTTTTCCGCGTACGCGATACCTATTAAAATTCATTGCACATGACGAAATTTTGGTTCATCCGTAAAAGAAAAACAAAGATAAACATTTTAAATATTTAAAAAACACTCAAGACTTTATACTAGGTTTTCTTTTCATTAAATATTATACACAAGTCTCAAACATTTCATTTTAGGCTGTGATATTTTAATTTTTTAGTCTGAATTTCTTTGCATAGGTTATAATTGGCAATGTAAGCTGTGCGAAATCCTACTTATATAAGTTAATTAGTACAAATCTGTTATTTGATGTTTTTGAGGCTTCGTTGATAAAGACGCGACAATCTAATCCCAGTTTCGTAATTCACGGTGACCTTTTTAGGTCTTGAAAATAAACAAGAGTTATAGAATCAATCTTACCTCATCAAAAACTTTAAGCGAATAAGTGTTGTCATCGTCCATAAAGTAGACAACGCCTCTTTGATCCTCGGACTTCTGCAAATGACCCTTCAGCCAATCCAGAGCCAGATTCCTTTGTTCCACGCCACTGGCCTGTAATTACACAAATACTCATAAAAAACTGGAACGTCCGCTAAACATTTACCACATGTTTTGTTAATCCATCAATACAACATTTCTATTGATATTTTTCAAACAATTACAACCCAAACATCCCCTTTGTGTTATGTATCGCACACGAAGAATAAAACATTGATATTTGTATGGTTCGTGAAAGAAGGACAGTTTGTTAGGTGACGTGATAATAATTATAATAATTGGCTGTTGGCTAATCTCAAAAACCGATTTGATAGTTGCTCGAGTGACCTTCCTATGGGGTTAATTATTGAGACTGGCCGTAAAAGCCTATGTAAACATACTATACACTAAGTATTTCTTAGGCGCATAGAAATTGGTGTGTAAACATCCTTACAAAAAAAATCTCCTTTATGGAACTCTACGTGTATTCGTTAAATGAATACCTACGTTGAATACCTACCTAGGTACTTTATGATATTCGGTTTATGCATATAGTTTCATAAATAGTTTTTATACAATGTAATACGATGTTCCAGTGTCGATGTTTCGAGACAGAAAATGTTTTGCTAAACTGTTAATAATATTATTATTCAAAGTTGAGGTGTCACACCATTTACACATAACGAACACAATAAAGAGACTTCGTTTGGTTAAAACTGCGGTGTCAATTAAGCCACTAGTGTGTGGCACTTCACTGAGGCAAAGAAAGAAGAAACAATAGGCCCCTTTTTTGAAGACTTGGCGAACTGCCAAGCAGTTGACGAAACATTAAGTACACTTAACAAAATTATGTTACTACAAGTTTTCGTAAAGTCATTCCCCTTTTTAAAAAAGTCTTCAACAATGTTCAACGCTAAATAGAGGTAGTAAGTAGCCAAAAGGAAGAAGAAAAAGTTAATAAGTTAAAATAGAATTTAGAAGATTCAAACAAGAAGAGTGTTTAAAAAACCCACAACACTTATTTTCACGCAAATCAGAAACCACTGAAATTGTTATTCGCAATAATTCAGTAGACATACAGACTAACTTGCAAATTATTTAGTGATGATATCATCATAATTGTTATCCTTGTCATCACAAATTATAATTCCTAGCGTTCTAGCGCAAGTACCTAGTTTTAGTACAAGTATTAAAATATAGATATAGGGTATAGGTACCTAGATACTACTATAATTTATACACAGATGTGCTAATTTATAAAAACTTCTTACGCCCACCCAAATTATGAAATTGTGTATTTTGTGTAATGCTGCAAAGATCAACAAACAATTTATCTGTTTTAAAAACTATCTTAATAAATTCTTTTTGACTCCATGGTGAAAAATTGTCATATAATAGTTTGAAAAATTCTCATAGAACGAAGGAGACTGTCAGTCTCACTAATTAAATACGGTCTCAAATATAGGTATATGAGGTTGCATTGAACCTAATATTCTCCCCGCTTTTCTTGGAAACGAGAAAGGTATCGTCTCCTTCAGGTTTCACTTCGGGCCCTGTATAATGTGGTGACGGGGACTACCCCAAGTCCGCCGTCCTCGAATACATTTAGAGAGATTAAAAGAGCAATTTCTGCTCTCCTACGCTTTGATGTTCATGCTGTAAATGAGTATAGGACTTGTGATTTCGCTGTACCTTCCTTCCGTAATATATTCTTTTTCAGAAGAACAGGACTGTAGGTATCTTACGACACTACTGCACTGCCGACCAGCCGTCCAGAAAATTCTGGACAAGCAGTTGGTAGCGACAAGTGGTCACCAATCTATTAATAATATGACTATGAGGGCACAGGGTGATTTGTCCTACACCACGTTCTCTATCAACGTGTGCTAGTACTGTTATAATGAATGCTAACCCAAATACAAAATGAAGTTTAATGAAGCACCCAAAATATGTATGATGATAAGTATTGAAAATGCCCTGTTGCAACTACGTTGACTAATAGTATGTAGATGAAGATATAATGTACGCAGATATTCCCTTCAAGTATGTGTAATCACTAAAATGCTACTTTTATAAATAGTGAAAACGACACAATAATGTGAAAGAAACTTTAGAACAAACCTTCTTGACACATTTTGATCTTTTTGAATATGGAAGCTAGGATCAATTATTGGATAAACAACATACCAATAAACGGAATTACCCCAAGTTAACTATGGTAAACGAAACTCAAACAAACACAATGTAACATAAAAATATAGAAACCCCATTGTCAATATAAAATAACTTACTGCGACCCCTTTAATTCCTCTTACTTTCTGTATAGATGTAGGCTGCAAAGGATAAAAAATATTTACAACCCTACCAACATATCAAACGACTGCTAGTTCTATTACCCCTATTTGCATTCTACTGTTCCTGCAAGGAACTTGGAATCAATACTATAATTATTGAGCTCTTCTTTCTATAACAATTTCTCAGTAAGATCCTGGAGTCTGGAATTATACTCAGTCTATGATCATAGGCTAACCATCTACTACAGAGGACTTATAACAACTGCTTATACGTGGAAATCGCATTGCACAGTATGTACACATCTGCATACTCTTTCAAAGATGTAAAGTAAATAGTATAATTACTAGACCCCATTGTTAAAATGAAGTAACTTACTAGGACACTATTATTTCCTGTAACTGTCAATATTGGTGTAAGCTGCAAAAGGATAAAATGTATTTAACTGCTACTCTAAATATATTACAAGGACCTGCTTTTTTTGACCTGACTCGGTAAGGTAACTCGGGATAAATGGGTACTACATTTAATATGAGGTTCTCTGCTTAATTATTGGGGGAATAAAAGGAATTATGTTATTTTAGCATTGAAAATATATCACGTTTATGCCTAAACAGCTAAATAAATTGCAAGTTTTATTAATCATTGTTAAAACACGATTTCATCAAACATTCATTTACACAAACATTTATGCACAAATTCAGAGAACATCTAAAAATTGTTTGGACATACACAATACCAAGATGTGTTGTACAAGCTTGTTTTAAACACACATATATTGATGTCCATCACCTGAAATATTTATTAAAATTTAAAACAAAAACATATATGAGTTTTGTTTTTAACTAGTAGATTGATCTATGCTTTGATATAATATTAAGCTTGAATTCCTTTAACTCGTCAAGTACCGGTTTTGTAAACACAATTATAGAACAAAAGGTTGCGGTCACCGGTGACCGCTTGGTGTTTGGCAGTTTAAGCATATTAATTGCTAAAACATATAGTAGGTAATTTTCATCAATGTGGAATATTTCTAAGCATATTTTGTAGAAATTGTACAGTACACATATCTTTTGAAGGAAAAAAAGGTGGAGTAAAATACTTTTGAGAGACTGCCATAACTTAATTGTTAGATCATTTTCTGCAGCACCTTAAGCAGAATCTTTTGTAGATAATATTATTACAAAGAATTTAGTTTGAGGTAGAAAGCATATCGCTAGCAATACGGGACTATACTTGGCACAGAAATGTGCATGCTAAATTCAAATATCCAGACATATGTAAATTTCAGTAGCCTTGCCAACAACTGTTGATCTAATTTATCTTTATTCTAATCTTATAATATTGAAAACATATCATACATACTGTGGATTGTTTCGTTTTGTGAGTTTTAATGTTCAGATGTGTGTACTTTAGATTTGATTCTTTGAGCAAGTTCGCAACCAATTTTGTCTTCTCTAAAGAGTCTTCAATCACCACCCAGTGAAGGTTCTTTACATGCATCAATGTTTGCGATAACCTGAGAAAATAGAATGGAGTTAATATTTTTTCTACTGGTATAGAATAGTTTAATGTAGAAAAAATTGGTAGAGATGAATATACTTCATATTAGGTAAGTAGATACATTATTACATTTGTATTCATAGCAAAAAGGTTCAATGACTTTTTTCCTGAGTCGCTTAACTCGTTGAGTACCGTCATTATAGACACAATTATAGAACAATAGGTTGCGGTCACCGGTGACCGCTTGGAGTTTGACAGTTTAATAGGACTACTTATACCACAAAAACAAGGCACTTGCCTTTTTACAAAAATGCACCTATAAGAAGCATTATTTGTGGTAATAATTATGAATAAAACATCTTTATATTGGAAACAATGAAGCATATTTACTTTTCTTTCTATTTACAGTCTGGGCAAACACAGGTGAACAATTAACAAAAACGAAATAACAGATAAAGCAAATATTGACTTACAATTGAAAATTAAGTTTATTTGTGACCAGTATTATTACTTCCTGAAAATGGGCTATGAATGAGTTATTTTGTTTTGCATTTTGGTAACTTTTTTATGAACAATTATTGGACAACAATTTGTATACAAGATATTTTTTCTGTTATTATGCTGATGGACTATAAACGAACTGTGACAATGTTTATGAAACTTTATACCAATAAATTAAATATAAGATACTTTACCTTAGTCTATAGGATTGATTAAAAAGAAGTTTTAAAATATAAATTATATAAAGTCACAGTTAATAAGAGATAACTTGAGTAGGAAATCAAAAGTAAAATATTAGTTTAAGGACATCAACTATCCAACTTGCTTTCCTTCAATTTAACCCATGATAAGTTTTGCTAGCTGGTAGTTTCGTAAAATTAAACAAAATTATATACAAAACACTAGTAATAACTAGTTATGCATGTACATCTAACTATTTGGTAGAAGATGATGAGAATAATTGCCTACTATAGATGCCCAACAATAACCCATTGTTTGAATGAGACTGAATTAGATACTACAAAGGGATAAAATATTTCTAAATACATAGATGTACAGTTACATTACAGTTACAGTTATAAAATACACTACATAATTTAAATATTTTATTTACATTATAAATATACCTATATGATTAGACTAAAATATATAATTTGATATCAGAGTTGCTATATTATTACAAACGAATTTGAACAATAAACTCGCAAACTGCATTTACATTTCGTTGAATTCCACAAATAAAACTCGACAATTGACTTGGCCTATTCATGGTTAAACATTTACAGTGATTACTCAATGCATATTATCTTGTGTAAGCCCATCAATTAACCAATTAAAATAATTGTCGGCTTACCAAGAGATATTGCCAAATACTTTAGCCAAACAAATGAGGTAAGATATCCATACATCAAGGGCAGCAGAATCACGATAAACAATTCATACCTTGTAAGATCCGCCTTTTGAGCGAGCCTCGCGTACGTTGGAGTAATCCCGTATATCACTGGGAGATATGAACTCACTTCTGCATTAAACTGGCATTGAAAAACTGGCCTAGTGTTAAATAAAAACAACATAACGAAAATTAACAACCCCATTGCTAGATATTGCTTTTTGATGTTTACAAAAGGCATCTTATTGTCGGTCACTTTTCTTTTAATTAATTCTATGGTCACTAAGCGTGCTTCTCACAGCATTATTATACACATTAAAATTTACAAGTTAATGTTGTAAAATAGCTCGTAACAAGTCCGCTGATGCGGCCGATTCGCCGTCGACGAGTGACAGATTGATTTGACGCTTTCATTCACAGAATCACAGATAGTTGCGTTCATGGACAAGAGTGTCAGAAATAGAACGTAAAAGTTATTAACTTGCGGATCTTCTGTCTCTTACTGTTCAACGTATGTTACGTTAGAAAGGAAGAGACATAAATTTCACAGCAGTGCAGAGGTGATTATTATTGCTGAAGGCAAAACATTTGAAAGCTTTTGTGGGAATAAAATTGATTATTTGTTTGCATTTAATAAATAAAATATTACTGTGAAAAAATTGATTAGGAAGTCAATCAAGACATTAAGTATTGTATAAGGAGCGCCATCTGTCGTACAATTATCGAGATATTATTTACAAATTGTTCCTCCATTAATCCGTAGATGGCAGAATATTGACCATCAAGCTTTTGATTTTCATCGGTATGAGCAGGACAACAGTTAGAATCTGTATGATTGTATAAAACCTTCCTTGGTTTATTTTTCCTTGGTTAGGTTAGGTTACCTAAAGGAAAGAAAAGGAAAGGCGTGATGTTATGTTATGTATAGGTATCTATACGCCTTTTATCCCCGAAGGGGTAGGCAGAGGTGCACATTATGCCACTGTACAATGTAACACCCACTTTTCACTATTTATGTTATGAGTCCCATGTATTTTTTTTATTTTTATATTTTTATAATATAATTATAAAATACCTCTATAAAATAATTATAAAAAAAATAATTAGGTATCTATACCTAGACTATTTTTTTAAGGAAAATCATCGCATGAGGAGAGGCGGGAGGGAGTGTCAGACTCTTACTGACTGAAAACCACCCTGTTCCTACTCCTACACATCGAGCCGGAGCACCGGTAACCTCTTAGGTTTTCTGCGACTCCGAATATACGTAGACTATAAGATCACCAAAATGTCTTCTTAATACCTCTATTTAAACACCCACCATGTAAATAATACATTATTATCTTATTTAATCAATAGAGTGACGGCTTGAATGCACCTGTTACAATTAACGTAGGCGCATTGACAAATAAACGCAAGTTTAACGATAAGATCTAGAACGTTTCGAAGGCCACACAAATATTTTTTACTACGCGTCTCGTGTTTGTACAGTCTATTTGACGAGGTAGAACAGGCCCGCCGCAAGCGGGTGTGCAAAGCGTGGACAGCACACGGGCGCACGATTATGGGGACGGCAAATCGAGCGACTCATTACAGACCTACTATTCAAAATTAACTAAAACTATTAAATTAAACGAAAGTAAAAAGGAAACAAAACGAAACTATCGAGAGTCCTCGAATACAATCGAATACAAACAGAGTTCCTTGGTCACTATCGAGGGTCCTCTAAAACCATCGAGAGTTCCTCGATCACTTTCGAGCGTCCTCGAAAACTATCGAGAGTCCTCGAAAACAATCGAGAGCTCTCGAAAACAATCGAGAGTTCCTCGATCACTTTCGAGCGTCCTCGAAAACTATCGAGGGTCCTCGAAAACTATAGATCGTCCTCGAAAACTATAGAGAGTCCTCGAAAGCTATCGAGCGTCCTTGAAAACTATCGAGAGTCCCCGAAAACAATCGAGCGTCCTCGAAAACTATCGAGCGCTCTCGAAAACAATCGAGCGTCCTCGAAAACTATCGAGAGTTCCTCGATCACTTTCGAGCGTCTTCGAAAACTATCGAGCGCTCTCGAAAACAATCGAGAGTTCCTCGATCACTTTCGAGCGTCCTCGAAAACTACCGAGTGCTCTCGAAAACAATCGAGCGTCCTCGAAAACTATCGAGAGTCCCCGAAAACAATCGAGAGTTCCTCGATAACTATCGAACGTCCTCGATCACTTTCGAGCGTCCTCGAAAACAATCGAGAGTTCCTCGATCACTTTCGAGCGTCCTCGAAAACTATCGAGAGTCCTCGAAAACAATCGTGCGTCCTCGAAAACTATCGAGAGTTCCTCGATCACTTTCGAGCGTCCTCGAAAACTTTCGAGAGTCCTCGAAAACAATCGAGCGCTCTCGAAAACAATCGAGAGTTCCTCGATCACTTTCGAGCGTCGTCGAAAACTATCGAGAGTCCTCGAATACAATCGAGATTTCGTCGATCACTTTCGAGCGTCCTCGGAAACTATCGAGAGTCCTCGAAAACAATCGAGACGAGACGTGATGGAAGATTTGCCTCGCTCTGGTAGTGGTCGTCAACGTCTGCAACTGAAGTTAAATAAATAAATAAAAGTTAACATCGCAAAAGTGATGGAAATAATGACTGAAAATCCCCATTCAACTGTGAGATAGCTGCCGAACTTTCTGGTTCTCACAAGTCGATCCATACCATTTTAACTAATCATTTGGGTATGAAACATGATGCTGCTCGGCTAGCCCCAAAAGATCTAAATTTTCTCCAAAAACTCAATCGCATGAAAGTCGCTGAGGACATGCTAGAACGAGTCAGTTCGGACCCAACATTAATGAAACGCATTGTTACTGGTAACGAGACGTGGGTTTAAAGAGTTTGACATGCAAACTAGTCAACAAGCTTCGGAGTGGCACCTTCCAAATGAACCGAAACCAAAAAAACCACGCCAAAGTCGATCAAAAGTCAAATTCATGTTGACTGTTTTCTTTGACTATCGCGGTGTTGTGCACTCTGAATTCTTATTGGTAGGTCTAACGGTAAATAAGAATATAATTTGAGCGTAATGCGGCGTTTAAGAGAGCAAATTCGACGAAAATGGCCAGATTTGTGGAAAGAAAATTTTTGGATTTTTCACCACGACAATGCGCCTTCGCACAAGGCTATCATTGTGAACGAATTTTTGACCAAACACTCAACAAATACCATCCAGCCACCACCATATTCACCAGATATGGCTCCTGCTGACTTTTTTCTTTTTTCTTAACTCAAATTACTATTTCGCGTCACCCGTTTTCATTCGATAGAAGACATAAAGGAGAATTCGCGGCGAGAACTGAACTTAATTCCAGAAGCAGCGTTTAAAAAATGTTTTGATTATGGATTATTCGTTGGCGCAAGTGTATCGTTTCCAAAGGAGCGTACTTTGAAGGTGATAAAATAAATTTGGATAAATAACAGACATTTTGTGTATTACTGATCTTTTCCCGGTACTTTCTTGACAGAGTAGTACATACAATACTCATACCAAAATAACATTTTTTACAATTTTTGTCTGTCTGTCTCTCTGTTTGTACTGGATAATCTCTGGAATGGCTGGACCGATCTTGCAAGAATTTTGTTGACAAATAGCTGATGTACTAAGGAGTAACATAGGCTACTTTTATTTTGGAAAATTGAAATAAAAATGTTAGGTTTTAAAATTCATATTCTATGTGGACGAAGTTGCGGGTAACAGCTAGTCAATAATAAAAAAAAAAACATAATATATTATGTACCTGTACCTAACTACGTAATGTGAGTACCTATAAATTTAAGAACGTCAGTCTTCAAACAGAAGTGTTTCGTATAATTTTTGTTGTCGTATATAGCCGCAGATTTTAAAGTCACAACAATTTCCAACGAGATATCGTAACGAATTTATCAAAAATCGATTTTACGAATGTGGTTATAAATTCGATTCAATAAAACACAGGACGGACGATACAAATGCAGTTATCACTTTGCACAATGTTGAACACAAGAATTTTAAATTTAGAATCGAGTGAAGTTTTACTTATTTGAATTCATAACAGGTTGACTCTAAATAGTGGGTCTCTTATTTGGCGACACCAATTATCGAAAATGCGTTTGATATTATGTTCAATGTACTTATACATACGGTGTTGACTGCCCTGTTGGCCGAGTAGTCGCTAATGCGACTGCCGGGCATGGGATCTCGGGTTCGATTCCCGAATCGGGCAAAATATAACTAGGATTTTTTTTTATTCTAATTAGTAGCACGGAGTCTGGAATTGTGCTCGGTATATAGCAATAGGCTCACTCGCTATTACATGAGACTTGTAAAATAAATAGTGAAAGTGGGTGTTACATTGTACAGTGGCATCAAGTACCGTAATGTGCACATCTGCCTATCCCTTCAGGGATAAAAGGTATAATACTATGTATGTACATAGATATAGTAGGCATTCATTTTAACATAATGCCATTACTAACCAAATTAACGCATGACATTAGGATACTCAAGTAAATAGGTGCCTAGGTGCCCGCATTAATTTAATAAGAGGTTAAATGCAACGTTGCAATATTATGGGTACCTAATGCGGTCACTTAGGTACCTATAGCGAAATTCGACTTCGTTTAAAACGTTTCGAATTCGTTTAAAACGTTTATTTGTTTATGTTTCTTAGGTTTTTTTTGCGAAAAGCCCGCAACAGCCTCCCCAAACCACTGCAACTCCTGTAAGCCAGGATCTACAATAGATACAACCATCAAAACACCGGAACACTGAAGTCCGGGCGCGTCACAGGAACATGGATAACTGTCTTGGTTCCCGCAACGAAGTGAATCAGAAGATATTATAAGAGGAGAAGAAATATTAAAAAAATATCTTTCTTAGTTATTGTAACGTATAGTGTTTTTATGATATGATTTTGGCCCTTTTATTGAACACAAATAGTTATTATTCGACTGCACGGTTGGTGCGGCGGATGGGCAACCAGCTGCCGTGCAACGTGTCGCGGGTTCGATTCCCGCACGGAACTTGTATGTTTGTAAACGCACTCACGACACAGGAGAAAATCAAAATGTGGGGCAACGTTTTTAAAAAAAAAATATCTTTAACCCCCGCGCGTTTTCACACTTTTCACCCGCTGTGCTCGGTTCCTATTGGTCGTAGCATGATGGTTTACAGCTGTAGCCTTTCTCAATAAATGATAATGATAGCCAGCACAAAAATATATTTTTTTAAATAGGACCAGTACCTAGTTCCAGAGATTAGCACTAAGACACTTCAGTTTTACATAGTAAAAATTAAAAACAAGTCCTTATATAAAAATATAAGAGTACTAGCTACTTCTGTGTAGTTGCACCCGCTCTGTTCGGTTTCTATTGATCGTAGCGTGATGTTTTGTAGCCTATAACCTTCCTCGATAAAAGGACTATCCAACATAAAAGGACTATTCAAAAAGAATTATTGAAATCGGACCAGTAGTTCCAGAGATTAGCGCGTTCAAATAAACAAACAATCAAACAAACAAACTCTTCAGCTAGTAGTACCTATAAGATAAGATAAACTAGATAAACTGAATTACTCTTTAATTAGCTAAACGTAAGATAAACTAAATTTATAGGCAAATAACATAGAAGAAGTTCCCTTTCTTATTACTATTAACCAACATATAGGAAGGTAACTATGTAATTATTCTATCACTTCGCCCGCCCTTTCCGTTCATACGAATACCCTATAAATTCTTAGACGGCCAAGAATTCTTACCTAAAATATATTCGATAGCTTACCGACCCGAAATTGCCTTGAAATCTGTGCAGAACATTCTGGAACGCAAATTCATTAATTACGTTGTACTACTAAAGTACCTACGCAGTTCCGGACGCAATGTTTCAAAATCAACTAGAGGGGTCTGCCAATGAGCATTATATTAAAACTACAAAGGCTTTGCTAATGTCCTACGTATTAGGTATAAATAGTTAGGATTTTGACTGCCTCGTTGGCCCAGTGGTTGCAAGTGCGACTGCCGGGCAAGGGGTCTCGGGTTCGATTCCCGGGTCGGGCAAAGTATTACTGGGTTTTTAAAAATCTCAGTAGTAGCACGGAGTCTGGAAATGTGCCCGGTATATGGCAATAGGCTCACCTCCTATTACATGGGACTCGTAACATAAATAGTGAAAAGTGGGTGTTACATTGTACAGTGGCATTAAGTGCCGTAATGTGCACCTCTGCCTACCCCTTCGGGGATAAAAAGGTGTGATGATGTAGTTAGGATTTTGTATTATTTTGTGCTTTAAATAGTTATGTATTTTTTTTTTTTTTAAGGGGGGATAATCATCGAATGACTGCTACCGCCTGGGTGAGGCGGAAGGGAGTGTCAGACTCTTACTGACTAAAAACCACTCCGTTCCTTCTCCTGCACGTCGACCCGGAGCCCCGGTTACCCGTTAGGTTCTCCGCGACAAATAGTTATGTATAGGGTGTATTTTTTGTTAATAAAGATAAAATTGAGCCGATATTTTTAAAAACTTTTCCTGCTCTAAGATTATCTCTGATGATCTTGTATCGTGGATGCGTTTAAAAGTTAATAAGAATTTCACATGCATATCACACTCAGATCCGGTACAACAACTGTGGATTAAAAGAACGAAATTGTTTAATACGGGAATTGAGTCCATGTCACGTTGATTAGCAGCACTCTACGCCAACCATACTGTTCTAAAGTTTGTGGGAGTATCCTACTTGGTGCTGGTAGATATTATTATTGTTACTTATTCTCAAACTATAGCCTAGTATTATTAGTTAGTAATTACCTAGTGCTCTCAGTCTAAAACGAGTAAACAATAAACGAGTCAAACTCAAAACGCCGGTAAACGAGCAGACGCATGACCTAATGGTAAGCAATCGGCGTCGCCCATGGACACCTGGAACACCAGAGGCGCTACAAGTGCGTTACCGGCCTTTTGAGGAACTAGGAGTTTGAGGATCGTTGGGGATTCAGGAATTGTGGTTACAAAATAGGTACATTTTAATAGACAGTAGAGGTATAATAGCGAGAACTTTATTTCAACAAATGACAAACTCCTACAATGTTTCCAAACAGAATACAGAAGATTTTACTGTTATGACAAAACATATGGACAAAATCATAAATTCTGAGATAGTAAAATAGCAACTATGTCTCTATCTCGGTAGTCAATTTTTATTGAATTAAACTCAATTAAGTTAAGGTACAAGAGATCGATATTCTGATATATTGCAGTCCACTACGCCTGCACTTTCATTTTTAAATATTATTACGTCTATTTTAATTTTATTATATTACTTATATCGTATTATGGCGTATGCTATGCTAGGCTTATGGAGTAGCGTGCCTTGCCGGGCCCCGTATAAAATATTGTTTGAGGGTATCAAATTTTCTCGGAAGACAAACATTATTTGCTAAAAATTCGAATAATTCTCATTCATTCTCTGCTCAAATTATTGCAGTTTTTGTAAAGGTTCTTTTGGCAGAACGCAGAACGTAGAACGCAGAAGGCATAAAATTAAAAGGTTGGCCTATTAACGCATGCTTTATGCGGAAATAAAATTGTATTACATTATACTTTATTTCTTCAAGTTGTACAAATCATCATAATCATCATCAACAGCCGAAATACGTCCACTGTTGGACAAACGCCTCCCCCTTGGTCCTCCACGTCGAACGACAACGCGCCACTTGCGTCATTGCGAAAGTCCTTGAGTGGAGACCACGAACCGGAAGACGAAACGTGGACAGGCCTCCCGCTAGGTGGACCGAGGACATCGCTATAGTTGTGGGGAACTGTACTAATATTAATAAGATAAACGCGAGATTGCAAGGAGTAATATGGATTTACTAAATCGACTGAAAATTATATAACTAAGACAAAGTTATATTATTTGTGACTGTCATAGGCTAAACAATAAGATTATACTTAACCAATAAGAGCCCAGTATTAATTAACACGAAGTGTTGCATACCTGAAAAAAATATTTTGTTTTTACCGCTGCCGTTACATGCACTTGGTAAATATGAATTTTTTGTTTAATATTTTAAACTGAGAATTATGTATGTATGACGCGCTTGTCACCTGCTACTAGCATCAAGTTATGAAGTGGTATCAACTAAAAATTACTGTCCAGCCAGTTGGCTCGGCGACATTGCCGCGACCGCTGCTCTTGAGGAAGAGTCCCTCTGTGACTCGAAACTTGTAGAGCGAACTCAGTATATTTATGTACCTCGTAATTTTTGGGTAATTCTGTTTGCCCCACGACAGTTATTATTAAAATATGAAATGTTATCGTCAACGGTACAGAAGTGTGAATAGATTTTTGCAGTATATGGGAAATATTTTTATAATAACTATCGTAAAACATATTGAATTAACTAAAAATGACGGTTTACGTGAGTTAACCGTTATTTTTGTTGCCGCTGCTAACGAGGAAGAGTATCTTTGTGTAGCTATCCATTCTTAATTTAGTATATAGGAAACCTCTAAGACATAATTTAGGCTTACTCGACATTCCTACAAAATCAAAACATAATTGAGGAAAACGAAAACCAACCAACGCATAGGTAACGCTACGTTATGTCTTAAGCCATTATCACAAAATGAAAGAGATCTCACTTTACATGAAACTTCATACTCCCATCAACTAAATGTGGGTGTACACAAATGAACACTAAGTCCTTAGAGTGGGCGATATATATTTATTATGTTTTGTTTTGTTTAAAAGAAAACAATGGATCCTACTTTCATTTATTAATATTTGTCTTTCTATGTACATCAATGACATTGTTTAACACCATAATTGTGTAGCATAACATCACGCCTTTTATCTCCGAAGTGGTAAGCAGAGGTGCACATTATGCCCCTGTACAATGTAACACCCACTTTTCACTATTTATGTTATGAGTCCAATGTAATAGGGGTGAGCCTATTGCCATATACCGGGCACAAGTTCAGACTCCGTACTACTACTGAGAACTTTTTTTATAAACCCAGTAATGTTTACCACGACAAAGTGTTTACCACCACACATTATTACCACAAAGTAATAATTATGTAGCTTACTTTACTTTTGAGTATGTTTGAAAAAGTTTTAAAATATATACCTGTGTATGTTTTGCCAAGAAAGGGTCGAATATCGTTTTCTAATCACAGAGTCATCGTAATGATGAACTGTAAGGAGACTGATAGTGGGAGCGTATTTTAAAGAACCAGGATATGAAGTAGGATACCTAAAACGCAATAAAAAAAAATAAAACGCAAACTTTTTAAAGTTAAAATAATAATTATTGCGTTTTCTTAACGGTTTTGAGTTTGTTGACATTTCTCGTCTAGCATAATGGATTACTCCCTGCGATTTAACACCTTGTCCGATACTCTAAGCGATTGTATTACCACTGATAAATGAAAACTTAGAAAAATAGTTAGTCTAATTCTGGAATCAAACATAAAACCTGCTGCTTTGTAGTCAAACTTGTCATGTCAACGACGAAGTCATGTGTGACATTCGTGTTATATCAAATGATCAATGAACATATCTACTGAACAAAAAATATTAACATTAAAATATTCCATTTAATCTGGGTAATGTTTTCTTAACATGTTATCATTTTAAATTAAATATCAAATAACTTCTTTTAATAAGAATCAAAATTCATTTCTTCTTGGTACAGCATAAATTAAATAAGTTTCTAGAACAGTCTTTATCAATTTTGTTTCTGTGTGAAACTGACATTGATTGATTTAAAGTTATTATCTGCCTACGGTGATATTTTAATTTATAAGAAAATATTTATTTATAACGAAGTTAATAATAGTATATATGTTTTATAGTATAAACGGTGTGTGAATGTATTACCATGATCAAATTGTGTGTAAAAGTCGTAGCGTATGTCACCGTTCGGTGTAATGTTTTCCCAGGGCTGCTACGGCGTAGCAAGAAAAGCAGATTACAAGCGTCTGCTACGAATTAGTGTCAGGCGTAGCTTTGTAGTCTTGCTACGCGCGTAGAGCATAACTGGCGTGAAATTACATTACTCGGCATACTGCTACTTCAGTACATTTATTACATACTTATAGAAAGTGATCTACGACTCGATATACAAATACAGGTGCATAGCAAAATATGAAAATGCAATGTTCATTAAATTTAATTGAAGCACTACAGAAACAATTTTCAAACTAAATACTAACTGAATATTTTAAAAGGTTAAAATTACTTTGTGCAACAGAAAACCTTTTTGCAGACTGACAGGCACGTAACAATGTAATTAACTCGCCGCTATTTAATTAAACAATCCAAAATTAATATAAAATTATTCAGTACAATGCAATGTGAACTATTCATGATGTTCCAGCGAGAGAGGCTTACTAAATAAATATGTACCGAAGCTCGGTAAGGCATGCAAAAGTTTCGCTCGAGCACTCTACAAGTGCGAGGAATTCAACCTTTCCATGTACCAACAATCGCAGCAGTAATGTTACCTTGTATTACGAGCTCGTTACAAAAAGCTGAGTGAATAAAGCGGGCGACTTATGGGAGCTATGCGTCCGCTAATGTAGCACGCAGGTAGTTTGTGTTCACCGAGCCATTTCATTATAAAAGCGGTATAGATAGGATAGGGACGAGCTGGCTGGAGGTCGGCCCGGGCTCACCTGTGCGCCAGACCCGTAGGCGCGTCATACACGCACACAGCGGCGCGCGCATACAGCGGAGCGAGGTCCCGCACGCACACAGGCGCGCGGCAGGCGGGAGTCGACAGGCGCAGCTCGAGGCACTGGCGGGCGAGCTTTCCCGCCGCGAGGACCTCCGAGCCGGGGCTCGTCGCCGGCGCTCGCAAACCACTTGTTGAATCTAACAGACTTTTCATACCTCAACCGAACTCGCTCGAGTCACGTCGCGCGTGTTGCCGCTACTCGCCGTGTCCGGCCTCTCCTGTTTTCATTTCGTTTCGGTTAGTTACATTGTACTTCTGAGCTGATCTCGAGCTACCTGTGATGCCTACTCTTCGCTTCCTCTCTGCCTTCTCTTCACTCCCACATACGCTTGGTTTCGTCTTCCTGTCAGTGTTATTATTGTTACGGACGGCTCTCTCAGTAACATAATACTGGGCGCGTTGTAACTTGTTGTAACTTTTGAAATATTTAGAAACTGTTGTTGATACTCGCATCTGTGTTACCTGTTGACTACTTACTTATTATATTAGAGAATTCTGAATTAAATAAATATAATACGTCGCTGTAAAATTATAAAATCGTTCGTTACATCGTGGAGCCTTGCTGAGTACAGGTAAGTGACTTATAAATCTCCGTGATTAATTTTTATATGGGGTGAAATAACTACGATTAGAGCAGTAAATTACTTTTACGGCAATATTTTTGGAGGTTGGGGTCATAAATTACAGTTCATTAACTGTAATTTACACATAAATCCCACACAGCATTTAAAGTTACAGAGCTTCATTGAGTTACTTCACCCTAATCTACAGCTTGTGTATGGGAGTAAGTCGTCGGCTAATAGAATAAAACGTAATAGGCTGGCATTCAACAGGTAAGTGCACCTAGAGGTATTTGCGATCGCGGCTCCTCAGCTACACGAGGAGACATTGTATATCTTTGTCTCGTACACTTAGACAATGCTAACTGAATAACGCGTCCACCATACCGCCAGCAACACACACGGGTGGATTAAACGGATTGTGCTTGACTATTCAACGTAACGTTTAATCGCTAGAAGTTAATTACATTGTTCTTCTGATTTTGAAAAGGAGTAATTACTATATGGCACTATGTTCTATGAATTCAATGGCCCCAAATTATTATTCGTCGGCACGAGGATTATACCTCATTTGTTTTTACAGTATTTTTTTATCATCGTTAGATGTCTCTTGGATTGACAAGATTCACTTGGTATGCACTTATGCAGTCACAAAAATATGAAAATATTGATCCTTAGTGTTCAGCAGTACATTGGGGAGGGACGTAATTAGGTCAAAAAATTAAAATAAAAAAATAATAAATTCCTTAAAAATTACAGGAGCTAGTACAAGTTAAGCAGCAACGACCTCAAAGTAACGGATAAAAATTTTATCATAACCAAGAATTTCGGAGGTCAGAGTAAAAAAGATTAATGTGAAATTCGTGCTAACCTCGGTAATCCATCACCACCTTCAAAAACCGTTTCAAGTGCAAAGTAGAGATTGTAAAAACAACTAATAAAAGAGTATTGTGTGTCTCCAATAAAACCTTCATAAATATAAAAAGCGTAGGCACCCACTTAACCTTTGCAAGCAAAGACTAAAATATACAAAGCTCATATATTATGTGGGATATTGAATTTTACGTCACTTTTTCCAAGAAAAATATTTTGCATAATAATTTTTCGTAGAGTTCCTAGCGGTTTATCCGCTAATAACATTTTTATAATAAACAATGAAAAACGCGAAGAGATTGCGCAGATTTATGAGGTTCACAAAACGTTTGGATTCGCTTTTGTTAAAATAGGCCATTGTATATTATTGAACAGGTATTGAGTAATATGTAAACTGAAGATTACTTGATGGATTACAAATGTGTCTGCTGCGCAATATTACCGATATGCCAAATTAGATGGGACTCAAAAGATAGCTGGTAAAAGACGGATGATACATTCTATGTATTTGTATGCAAATCAAATTACTTTAATGCATCTATAGTGTGTACACGGCGGTTTATATTTCTTTAATATACTATAATGTAATGTTTTTCATCTATTGGCCCTTTTCGGTATAGTAAAAGTACTTCCTTTACTTACAAAATAATATAAATATATATATATTTTTTTTATTAAAAACTTTGCCCCACACTAGGATTTCCTCCTGTGTCGTGGGTGTGTTTACAAACATACTAGTTCACATACACAATGACACCCAGACCCGAAACAACAATTTGTGGATCACACAAAGTGTTGTCCCGTGCGGGAATCGAACCCGCGACACGTTGCACGGCAGCCGGTTGCCCAGCCACCGCACCAACCGTGCAGTCAAATCATAATATCATAAATATATAAATATAAATCATAACATCACGCCTTTTATCTCCGAAAGGGTAGGCAAAGGTGCACATTATGCCAATGTAACACCGACTTTTCACTATTTATGTTATGAGTTCTATGTAATAGGGGATGGGCCTATTGCCATATACCGAGCTAAATTCCAGACTCCGTGCTACTATTGAGATTTTTTATAAAACCCAGTAATGCTTTGCCCGACCCGGGAATCGAACCCGAGTCCCCTTGCCCGGCAGTCGCACTTGCTACCACTCGGCCAACGAGGCAGTGTATATAAATCATTACTATAAATATTTAAAAATGTTATGTAACAATTGTTTAGATTTTAACAAAATAAAACTTTAAATTTTTGAATTAATTAACTTAAAATGACACTAAAATAATACAAAGCAAATACTATAACAACTACTTACACTCGCTTACTTTGCACTTCTATCTACAAGGGCGTGGCCTTATGTCATTTTCAGATGTATGAAAATTCAATACGTATAAGTTATATCGCCTTTGTTAACTTGATAACATCTATCAAAACTGGACTTACATTAACTGTTCCCATACTCGCAAGAAAGAGCGTTATTATATTAGACCAGTAACCTTGGAAGGTCATTAATTTTGTCTTTAACAAACATACAAACTACCTTTATACAAATATTTTGTTACAGAAACTCCCAGATAGTTTACGTGGTAGTAGATTAATTTTAATTAAATTATAAACTCACTAGCTGGTCCGTCGAACTGAAACGTTGAAAGTTGTTGCGTAAAGTAATTTATCTCTATATCAATGTTAGGGATGTGTTGTTTTTGTGTGTTTACAAAATACTTTTTATAATAACTATCGTGAGACATACAAAATTAACGTCGACATTGCCGCGACTGCGCACGCTGCTCATGAGATCTGCGGCGCGCCTCTGTAGTTCAAAATTCGTAGAGCTCTTCTCAGTATTTTCACGTGATATAACCAGCGATTTTAGTTAATTTATAAAATAGTTTTTAACCAATTTCTTCAGCAGTCTTCTTTGTAAGATTACTAAGTTCTGTATGGTTTATAATTAGAGAAATACACCATGAAATCTATTTTGTTTACGTCTGCGGTGAAACAACTTGCCATGTATAAAATAAAAATAAAGATGACATATTTTTATATTAAAAAAATTCATGCACGCACATGCAACACCAGTCGTAAATTTTTAGGCACTATTCGCACCGCGCGTACCCCCTGACGAGATATACCTCTTTGAGAATTACATGGCGTGATGTTCTGATAATGTAGGTACTATGAGTTCAAAAAAAAAGTACTATGAGTTTGTATGCGCTTTCAAAGTTTGCTTTTTAGTTGGTTGGTTCACCAGTTATTATTTTTTTAAGCAATTTATTTCTTTGTAAAAATATTGTATTACCAAGACAGACCCATTTTAGTTCGGGACAAAAACGAAATACATTACAAGTTGTAATTAATTAGGTATCAGTCTTTTCTGATAAACTAAATCATGAATAAGCATTTAACTTTTTATGTTAGTGTGCAAGATTTTTTTCATTTTTTATCAAAAACATGTATTTGCGACTTTCAGTCATTTACATCATTTACTGGAATACTTATGCTGGTGAATAAAGGCCTACCTATCTGAGAGATTCACACATAACATCACGCCTTTTATCCCCAAAGGGGCAGGCAGAGGTGCACATTATGCCACTGTACAATGTAACACCTACTTTTCACTATTTATGTTATGAGTCCCATGTAATAGGGGGTGAGCCTATTGCCATATATCGGACACAATTCCAGACTCCGTGCTACTACTGAGATTTTTTTAAAAACCCAGTAATACTTTGCCCAACCTGGCGAACTCGAGACCGCTTGCCCGGCAATCGCTCTTGCGACCACTCAGCCAACGAGCAGTTACCTATGTGAGAGATTCCTCAAAATATAATGATTTATTCATCCTAATTAAGATATTACAGTTGTAGGACACACTCTCATCTAATCATTTTTAATATCAAATTTTAATTTAAAAATATTGCTTTACAAGCTAAACTGACAAATAAAACATTAAAACGAAAAGATAATTTAATGCGAAACGTAATATCACATTCAAAAGAAAATCGCATTTCATTCACTGGACCCAAGATATGTTATCGGATTATATACACGTAGAGAAAATCTTTTTGATAACTAGCTCCGTGCAGTTTATGAAGTGAATATCTTAATAACCTGTGGCTACTCACAGTTACGCAATATTATGTACTTACCTACTACATGACCACAATATTATTATAATAGAGGGATTAGAACTTGTGGTTCATATATGCTGTTTAGATATTGCATACAAGTTCCGTAAGACAAAATGTTCACGAAATGCAAAAATAGTATTTATAGTCGTCGTCAAGGTATCTGTCCGATTATCTCCGAAACGGCTGAATTGATTTCAATAAAGACGATATTCTAATAAAAGACTTGACTTTTTACGAATCTGTAAAATATGCATGCTTAGATAGTCCCAGTTGATATCTATCAGGGTTCTGTGATTCAACAGCACCCCTCAATATAAAGACCTTGCGCCAAAGGTCTCTCTAACTGCGTAAAATTGCTTCGTTGGCAGAGTGTTCACAAGTGCGACTGCCGGGCAAAAAGTCTCGGGTTAGATTCCTGGGTCGGGCAAATTTTACTGTGTTTTTTATAAATTCTCAGTATTAGCACGGAGTCTGGAATTGTGCCCGGTTTATGGCAATAGGCTCAACCGCAATAGCGGCCGTAATAATATGTAATAACATAGGACTCATAAATAGTGAAAAGTGAGTGTTACGTTATACAGTGGCATTAAGTGCCGTGTATAATGTGTACCTCTGCCTACTCCTTTGGCGATAAAAGGCGTGATGTTATGTAGGTATATATATATAACTGCGTAAAACTACATATAACCACGGTTTATATTCAGCAGTGGGCGCCTAAAATCTCCTCTACTTCCATATGAGCACGAACTGTTAGAGATTACCAGATGACGTGGTCAAAATATTTGCCCAGTCAGCAATGGAGAGAGGTCGAGTCCCAAAGCTACTACCTCTAGAGTATTGTCAATTATGTATTTATTCTTATTATTTTTACTTAATAATTATACTGTTGTGTATCGGTCCCTGTCGCCAGATACAGGTCATTTTCAAATAGGTTTTAAGTTCAGCATTGAGCATCCTAAGATAGATTGGTTTTTAATATGATTTTTTTTTTAATATTACATGTCTTATTCTCCACGGACTCTTGTCCGTGCCCTTGTCATTCCATTACATTTTCTTTTAATGTACAGTCTAAATTAATTGTTACAGAAATCTTACGTGCTACTAACCACTTTTTTTTTCACAATGAAGTTTGTGTCTAATGATATGATGATGATATGATATTAATGATCGTACTCTTTAGGACAGATTTTATCTTGTATTTACTTAAAATATTTAAAGGTCGCATTTCTCATAATTTTACTGAGAAACAAAAATAGGCGTATTGTCAATTTGATAGTCCGATTTGGTTTGGACTGGTGAAAGTTACAAATTCACTACTTATTCCATGTGCATACGTTACCTAAAGCACTAATCACAAATATTTAGGCCAAGGATACCCTAGAGGACAAATGCTCTGCGACACGCCAGCGATGTAGGGCGAAGTAGCGCGACGTTGCCGGACTTTGGTCGGCATGTCTGGCAACATCAACAGCACTGTGGACATAAGTTGCGCGTTGTCAAGGTATATGTCAGGCGACATCGGCCGGCTTCGCTCGACTTATCACTGATCCATGTCTTGGGACATTTGTGCCCTATTGTATGCTTGGCTTAAACTCGTTCGTTATTGCTTATTTCAAAAATTTGATTATAGTTATACACCATATACCAAATATCATCATATATTGAAACAATACCTTCTGAGTAAATTTATCCCACTATATTTTTCCCCTACATATATGCCTAAAGGTACGATGTAAACTGTGCCTCTTTCACGTTATTTTCACGGTATGCCTAGAGCTTTGTGCATTGATGCTGTCGTAGTTAGTTGCGGCATTCTGCCGGGATGTAACAAGAAAACTGACGTTCAAAGACTTTGTTATACAAAATATGTGACTTATATTACACGGCCACATACAGAAAAGATGACTTAATTAGCCTCGTACATGAGAATGAGGCTGATTTAAAAGATTATAGTAGGAATATTCGAGGGCTGGGCTAGTTACCATTGCAGCGGTAAGTCTCCAATTTGAGTAGTGGCTTGAGACTGAGAGACGGTACGGCGTCCTCACCTACCGCCTGACTCAGGTCCTCACCGGACATGGCAGCTTCTGGAAGTACCTGTGTCTGATAGGGCGGAAGGAAACGCCCGGGTGTCATCACTGCGAGGACCGCCCTGAGGACATGGTGGAACACACTGTAGGCTTTTGTCAGTAAATACAATTATTGGTCTTGGGGTGATTGAGGATAGACTTAAGTGCCTACAAGTATATCTTCTAGTCAATCTACATCTACCATTTTGGGACTTTAGTGAAAATAATATTTACTAGCTGTTGCCCTCGACTTCGTCCGCGTAGAACCAGTTTTAAGACAATTATTTTTTTTTCAATTTTCCAAAATAAGAATAGCCTATGTTGCTCCTCAGTACAGCTACAAGCCAGTGAAAGTACCGTCAAAATCGGTGCAGCCATTTTAGAAATCAGCCAGTACAAACAGACAGACAGACCAAACTTTTAAAAATGTTATTTTGGTACTGGTATCGTATTTATATTCATATGCATGACTGACAAGTGTTACTGCCGGGCAATAGGTCTCGGGTTCGATTCCCGGGTCGGGCAAAGATTAGGTACTAGGTTTTTAAAAATCTCAGTAGTAGCAGGGAGTCTGGAAATGTGCCCGGTATATGGCAATAGACTCACCGCCTATTACATGAGACTCATAACATAAATAGTGAAAAGTGGGTGTGACATTGTACAGTGGCATTAAGTGCCATAGTGTGCACCTCTGCCTACCCCTTCGGGGATAAAAAGGCGTGATGTTATGTGTCATGTAGTGAAAAGCGGGTATTTCAATATAACAAACAGACACTCCAATTTCATGTATCTGTATAGATGATAGATGGGGCCCAATAGGGCCGATGCCGATTCGGAGTCGCGGAGAACCTAACGGATAACCGGGGCTCCGACTCGACGTGCAGGAGAAGGAACGGGGTGGTTTTTAGTCAGTAAGAGTCTGACACTCCCTCCCGCCTCACCCAGGCGGGAGCAGTCATTCGATGATTTTCCCCCCTTAAAAAAAAATCTGTATAGATGATCATTTCCAATATCTTATCAAACACATGCTTAGACATAGTAAAGAGAAATACCGAAAATAATTTACCCTTACCCTTCTTTCAAACAGAAAAAGAATGTACCTAATGTAAGAATTTCGGAAGACATCAATACAAAAATTCCGCATGTTTTCAATGGTTTGTTAATCAAATCAGGTCGTACCATGCTTTCACGCCAATAGGTAACTTTTTCAAGAATTTGTGGGAGGTTTCATTCTTTATTAATGAAAGTTCGTTTGCATGACGTAATTTCTTACATCTGATATGGTAAGGAATAGAAGAACAGAATTTGTAACGACATTAAGTAATTTCGGAAAAGGGTAAAAACAGACAGTTAGAATCCACGTTTATTAAAAAAATTCAAGTACTATTAAACACTTAGTACTTGGGTACCTATACAGGTCACAATGACTCTACTTAGGATATACCTCTAATATAATTCGTTTATTTAAGGTATATCGATAGCTAGTTATGTCAATAATGGATTCCAAGAGGAACGCCCACGACACCCTGTATTGTCATAATATACATTTTTTTCCAAGGTATTTGATACTTTTTTTCACAGTAACGCTAAGTGAAAATGAGGGCGGTATTTAGTAAAAAATTTAAGATGGGCTACAAATACTAAAAATTACTGAAATTTCCCGACATTCAAGCATTATAAAAATGTAAGCGCTATTTTGAGTAAAATTATAAAGTTATTTTTTAAAAAAAAAATCTCTCACATAGGTAACTGCCTCGTTGGCCGAGTGGTCGCAAGAGCGACTTGGCAGGCAAGGGGTCTCGAGTTCGCCGGGTTGGGCAAAGTATTACTGGGATTTAAAAAAATTCTCAGTAGTAGCACGGAGTCTGGAAATGTGCCCGGTATATGGCAATAGGCTCACCCCCTATTATATGGGACTCATAACAACTAGTGAAAAGTGGGTGTTACATTGTACTGTGGTAGAATGTGCACCTCTGCCTACCCCTTCGGGGATAAAAGGCGTGATGTTATGTTATAAAGTTATTTTATCGCCTAATTCTTACTTACTTAATAATATCAAAGCAAATTCTTAGCATTCAGTAAAGTGAAAATTCCAACGAAAGAGCATACCAATCATGAATAACATTGAAAAACTGATCTTTTGTCAAGTTTTTTTAGGGTTTTATTTCAGCAATGCCTCATTGGCCGAGTGGTCGCAAGTGCGACTGCCGAGCAAGGGGTCTCGGGTTCGATTCCCGGGTCGGGCAAAAGTATTACTGAGTTTTTCAAAAAATTCCCAGTAGTAGCACGGAGTCTGGAATTGTACCCGGTATATGGCAATAGGCTCACCCCCTATTACATGGGACTCATAACATAAATAGTGAAAAGTGGGTGTTACATTGTACAGTGGCATAATGTACACCTCTGTCTACCCCTTCGGGGATATAAGGCGTGATGTTATGCATTATGCATATTTCAGCAATCACTGAGGCAATATACTGGTTCTCTCGTTTCCTTATTTGACTGCATGAGGCGAGTAATATTATCTCTGCAGCATCCTTGATGATTGATTGCACTTCATCCACAAACGATTAAGTTTCCAGGAAAATGCGTTCCTTACAATAGCACCGTGGAGTCTCGATAAGACACTTTCTGTTGTCTCTTCTGATTGACATCAAAATCTACTACACAACACACTCTTATTTATAATACAATTCAACTTTTAAAATGTTACACAACATTTATTGACATTGTGATGAATTCTTAAATAGCTTTCGACGTTTTTAAAAGATATTGACATGTCTATTATTTGTAAAGTTTTCACAAATATATAAACACAAACTGAATATCTACTTGACAGAAAGTTTAACAAGTAATCAATACCCTGTCATGTTGGCACGTCCATAACACGTCAAACCTTTGTAAAATGTCAGTGAAACTTTTAATACTCTAAGATTAGTTTGGGACGTGCAAACTTAACAATATAAGTTCATGTTAAGTTACCAAAAACCACTGCAAAGATGTCGGCGGCAAGACAGCTTGTGGAACTTTGACAAAACGTTTCAAACACAAATAGATGCAGCGTGAACGAGACTTGAGAACTTTACACCAACTTTATAATATTCGCCTTTGAAACAATGCAAGCTATTTGCTACATAACTTTAAACTATCTGCAGTTGAGAACATTCTAATAATCATTAAAGCCACGTAACTAGAGACTCTTGACATTTGACGATAAAATTCAAGGTATCTTAATTTGAGAGGCAATTAAAATGAGCTATTAATTGCTATACATTTTCTTCTAACAAAGCATTGCTTGTAATTGCAATTAGACTTACGTATTCTGTTGTCTCTTTAGAATAAATGTAAGATAGAAGTGAATGGTATATAAACACTTATATATACAAAAGTAAAGTACCTTTGCTCTTACGGCACTAGCACGAAAATTGCCGACATTGCTCCTCTCCAAACATACCTGTTTGGATCTTTGTCCTAATATACAAAGTAAATATGACATCGTAGGCACGAGATTAACCAATCGGTGACGGTGGTAATTACGTACGTGTGTCTCGTAGATCAATGGAAATAAAAATGGTCTCCAAATAAATAAACAGTAAAGTTCTGTTTGTTTTTGTTAGTTTTGCTTCTAATAGTTTTTTTGTTAATAAGACTATGCTTATTTGCTTTTTAAATTTTGAGAAGTAAGTACATAGTTGAATTTAGTTCACAAGTTTGTTAAAAGACATAAAAGGTTCATTGTAACTTTGTTGTTCTCAACGATATTAAAAACCATAAAATAAAATTATCGATTTGTTGACATATTTTACTTACTTAATAAATTATGGATTAAAAAATAGCAATGTACTTTCAGATTTCTAAAACTCAAAAAATAACAAAAATAGTTATGATATGACAGCAGTCAGGCAAATATCTCGTCTTTTAGCGTAAGTTTTAAAATAAAGACTGAATTATTCTAAAATATTGAATAAGCAGAATAATATTTGTTACCGCAAAGAGCAATCTCCTTTTATCTTTGATCACCATTGCTATTGATAATGTTCAAGCTATTTAGAGAATCGTTAATACTATGGATTACAAGGGAAATTCAACCAAGCTCATAAAGGATTCGTTACAACAAACATTTGATCAAATTTTAATACCAAAAGTGGCTTTTAAGAAACTTTGTGGCTGTTTCGATTTATTTCCAGTAAGGTTCTATGTTGTTTAAATCATTTATAATGTTTGTATTTGGATATTTTTGAATATCTACTAGTTAAGTGAATTTCAACAGAAACCTAATTTTTTGATTAGGATGTTGTAAAGTTAATGTTTTCTTGTTAGCTGTACCACCACCGCCAAAACCACTAAACCGATTTTGGTAAAATAGTACGCCGCAACACGACACCGTAAAGAGAGAGATTTTTTTTTTAAGCATAAGCCGGTAAGCGGGCAGATGGACCACCTGATGGTAAGCAATCGGCGACGCCCATGGACACCTGGAACACCAGAGGCGTTACAAGTGCGTTACCGGCCTTTTGGGGATTAGGAGTTTGAGGATTGTTGGGGATTCAGGGATTGGGGGGATTGGGAAAGGTGAAGGTAATTGGGCTTCCGGTAACCTCACTCACACGACGAAACACAACGCAAGTGTTGCTTCACGGCGGTTTTCTGTGAGGCCGTGGTATCACTCCGGTCGAGCCGGCCCATTCGAGCCGAAGCATGGCTCTCCCACACTTATATAACTTTTGAGAAATCAATAGTGTCGTAGTACTTCCTTTTGAAGCAAGATAAAGACAGTTAACAAATAATAAAACAAGTTGAATTTCAAAAGGCAAAATTTACGTAAACAGCAGAAAAAATAAGGAGTATAAAATAAATCGTACTTATTGATAAATATGGAGCCAATAACTTTCACTTTGCATGATTTTTATTTATATAGCGTAATTTTCTTCGACGACGGGAGCGTTCTAAGAATAGATTGTTTCAAGAAATAAGGCAACACTCCGTTATTTTAGTTTCCTCTTGGCACATCTATTTATTGCTTTTCTAAGTATATTCAATACTTTAGTAACTATTTCGATAAATAAATATAAGTTTAATAATGTTTCTTTCCTAATTGGTTTCTTAACTATACCTTCTATTAATCTAGGTAACGGTTATGTTCATAAGGTTAAAAGTTATATAGACGTAAAGCCGTTGTGGCCCACAGTTTAAGACTCAGACTTCTCATGCATGAGGATGCGGGTTCGAAACTTACCAATATCAAGTACAATGTGACTTTTTCCGAGTTATATATACTTTCAAAGATTATTTAGACATCACTGACAAACGGTGAAGGAAAATATCGTGAGTAAACCGGGACTTATAATTTCTAATTAAAAGTTTGAAAACCCCAACCCGTAGTGGTGATTAATACTCAAAACTTCTACGTGTGAGAAGAGGCTATGGGCATTTATAAGCTGCTGATGTATGTATGATGTAAGTGGCTTCAATACCCAATCAAACAATGAATAATAAAGATTGCCAAAGAAAACACTTTCTACCAGACGATGTTCGTTAGTTAGGAGGAGTCCATAACATATATTTTACTTGTCAGCCTCTTGTTTATTGTATTTGCAGATTCACTTATTTTTCATCAAGCAATTGGCACTTTGTTGATCGAGGAGGTCAAAAAGTGAGCAAGAGGCCTCAGGTTATAAAACCACTAAAGAAAGATATTACTGAAGTTTATTTTCAACTACATACATATATTAATACATATATTAATTTACATAACATGGGACTGCCGACATAAGTAATAAAAGTCAATTTTATCTCACATCTCTATACATCGTTTTGAAGAATTAAACCTAACATTATTCAGCAGAAAGTAACAAGAGCTCACATATCAAAATACAAACCATATTAAAGTCTAAAATCAAATAATCAAGGGTTTTCTATTACAACATTCGTTGAATCGTTTACTACAAACAATTTAAATTACTCTAATCCTATATTGTCTGGGGAATATAACCGTTCATTTTGTGTGAGATTATTCAGCTGTACCCTAATATTATCTACATAAATTGTGACTTGTCGGTCCGTCCTCTGGGACCCTTAGTTTGGTCATACGTGTGTCTCCAGACCGCAGACTGGGGATTCGAGGCTCAACTCGTAACTGACGAACCGACTTATTAGTAACGTTTTAAATGGGAATACGAATCAATTATAAATAGAAGAGACCAATGTTTCTCCTATATTTTTTCAATCACAAGGCATTTTCAATTACTTTAAAAATATTGTTGAATTTAAATATCAGAATAGATTCATTTATTTATTCTGAACTACCCAAACATTATTCAGGCTTGGCAAAAACAAAGTTGTGTTATGATTCTCTCGGATCGATAAGTACATACATTATATGCTCGTCGATAAATATACGTGTACGTATAATCGATATAGGGAAAAATTCGCAACATTTCGTATGTATATTGTACATTCGTTTAGTGAATTCAGATAGAATTTAATTACCCATGTTGGGCTCATAGCAGGCTGGTTGGCATTTACCATGGAATTTTATTACGATCGCGCCGGGATCGCATCTGACACAGAGCTATGTAAAAATAAGTGGTTTATAATATTTCCGTATGGTTTATAAACAGAATGAACTGATTAATTTTGTTTAGTTGACTTTGTTTCTACAGTCAGTTTATCACCAGTGATATGACCTAAACGATAAATGCTTTAATTGAGTGATTAGAAAATTCAATTTGTGAACATGACACTGATATTTGAAATCCAATCCACCTGTCAAACGTGATTATAGTAAACCCAGTTATATAGAGAAGGCATATTAGTGCAGCAGAAGATATGGTCTCAGGCTGGTCATAATTAAACACGTTCACAATGTCACCACCATCATAACAGTCTTAAGACGTCCCTTGCTTGACATAGACCTCCCCCAATAACTTTGAAACGTTGCTATATGTAAGATTCATATGTAAAAGTGTTTAAAGACACGTCCAATAAACTCATCAATGATTTAGAAGAGCTACATACATTTTTGTAACTCAAAACTCATTGTAAATTACCTCCTTACCTGCGTCTTACTACCTCTAGAAAATATCTATTTCCCATTTATATTATTAGACAAGCATGATACTGAGAGAATCCTTGTTTGAGATAGCACGTGATGTATTGTTTTCGGTACTTTCGTGTTATGAAAGCTACGTAATACATCATCTGATTGTCTTTTTTCATCCGTTAGGTAGTGCGGTCCTCCTACTCTTGATGTAGCGCTTCATTCTTACTTGGGCGTTGTGTTGGAGTATTGTTATTGGAAATAATATAGCATAATGGATATCCAAATAAAATAATAGTAACTGAATACTTTCTTTAGTAAAATTAGTTAGGGAAATGTTTTTTTATGACATAAGCCGGTAAAGAAACAGATGGATACCAAATGACAAGGAATCGGCGTCGCCTAAGGACACCTCGAACACCAGAGCCGTTCCAAGTGAGTTACCGACCTTTTAGGACTAGAAATTTGAGGATTGTTGGGGATTCAGGACTTGGCGAGATAGGGCAAGGAAGGAGGGGTAATTGGGCATTCGGTAACCTAACTCACACGACGAAACACAATGCATGCGTTGTGTCACGTCGGTTTTCTGAGGTGAGAGTTCAGGCCGTGGTATCACTTCGGTCGACCCGGCCCATTCAAATTTCAAAAGTACCTTCCTGGTCTAATTGAAATAAATTATTTTGATTTTGACTTTGACTTTAATTTTAAAGTAAAGTAAGTAATTTCACTCGATAAGGATCAATTTTAAAACATGAGAAGCATGGTGCAAAACCAATTAGGAGGATAACCACTTAAAAAAATACCTTTTTCGGTGTCCGACGTGTGAACACTGATTTCTATTGTTACACGGTATAATACAAAGCATGCATGAAAAAAGGTCGTTTCAATGTTCGCCATTTTGTCGGCACGCCCATCCGAACATTATTATATTACGGGCCATGAGGTGGGATTATACTTAAATGTGGTTTTTATCTGTGTCGTACATTTTGCTATGGTATATTTTTGTCATTTAGGCCAAATGTAACATAATACCCTGTTGGTGTTTGAAAGGATGGATTTACTAACAAAAATGTTGCCAAGTCTAGCTAGCCAATTTCGCAATTATATCTCAATTTATTATAACAAAATTTAATAAACGAAGCAGTCCTAAAAATGTCAATGTTGAATTATTTTGTTATGTATTGTTGTAGTAATATAACATATAGTGTAACATAGGTACTTTATAAAAATCTTGATTAAACTTATTGTAAAAAAATAGTCATGTCAAGGGCATGAACCAAGGTCCGTGAAGATTTAAATATGAACTTTGAAAAAGAAAATCATAAATCTCGGCTAAAAATTTATGGTTATCGTTTTTTTATTTGAGTTCAACATGTTATTGAAATTGAAAAAAAAATATACTGAAGTGTCACTTGCTTACAAAGAAATAGTAATATAATCAAAGGCTATTATTTAATATTATATTTAGGTACCTATAACGTAATTTGTTATGATAACACCTAAAATGTAAAACTAGGTACCTTCAAAATTTCGAAACCTACTTTAATCTGACCTAAGTAAGTTCACATTGCCTAAATGAACCCAAGCAGACATTAACTTCTGACATTTAGGTTCAACAAATACTTAAGTACATGAAACTTAATATTAAATTTGACCTACACGACCTTACCTAATCTAAATTTAAGGTCTTAAATGCTACTTACATTTTAATTAAAAAATCTCTTTATAATAAAACTTCAAAGTTACTGAGTCAATCAATAAAGCGATTAAAAATTAAAGCTGTTACGAGCTTGCAAAGAAATTTCGATATTCCGTCGATACTAAGAAGCCAAGTTGGTAAAGAAGTACTTAGTTGCTCATTTAATATTTATTTACACTTTTCTTTGTAAATAACCACTAATTTTATACCCACTGAGTTTGTCTTTAAAAGTTTGTGCTGCGAACGATGGTATATCTTGGTAATATTGAGTTATTCTTGCTTTAACTCTATTGTTTTAATTTTTTTATCTTTATTTTATTATTACATTTCCGTACAGTGCCAAACCATTTTTTGCACCTTTATACCACAGCTGGTTTGTATTGGTACTCACATTCGCTTAACAAGTTATAAGTTATAAATTTATAAACCCATTCTATATACTTACAAGTGACAATAGATATAACATTTTAGGTACAATTAGGTAGATATAACACATTAGATGAGAAATGTTTAGAAATCTGTGTGGTTAATGTACTATTAGTCACTGTACAGTTTAGAATTACAAAACCTTCCTCTCTTTTTTGATAAGTTAAAGATAAAGATGCGTTAATGTTGGTGTTGTCATTAGAATTTTCAACGGAATTTGAAAAATTATAGGTATCATAGAAACTTGCTATATATTGTACATGTCATACTTGGCTCTGAATGAAGTTAGAAATAAAATTTATTTTTTAAACCGCATCCATGATAATTTAGTTTCATAAAACACTATTGAGAAAAACATTTGTAGGAAAAGTGCCATAAAAACATAACTATGTAAGGTCTATAAGCAATTTGAGTTCACTGTTATATTTTCATAGTAATAGGCTTGGTAGTACACGCGACTTCGCTTCATTTACATGTCATTAGTATACTTTGATGGAAGAATTTTGTAAGCTCAAATGACTGATGACGTCATTCAGTAGTTATATGGTGCGTAAACAATAGCGAGTCTGCGTGGCAGACTCGCTATTGTTTAAATAAACCAGAAACAGCCCGATGACATCACTGGACTTCATTTTCGCTAAGTGACTTCTTCAATGCATTTTTAAATCTACGGTTCAGTTTCTATACCAGTTGCAGGGCGTAATATTGATATAACGAGTGTATTTTATAGAGCAAAATAACAAAACAACCGATAATGAATGCACAATTATCAACATAAAAATATTTCTGTTTGTAATTAAACATGTTGAAATCCGAAAATATCGTACATGCCATTGATCAAAATATTCCAATTTATATCGATATGAATTTGGATGAAATAGTAAGCGTAGGTGCAAAATATTGAATTCGTGCTGCAGAATAATTCTCATAGGGTTGAATAGTGGTTTTTGCGTGGTCGGACACCCACGGTACAACTGTACACTGTACGAGTATACGACCACGCCTCATCTGATATAAAAGGAGTACAATGTAGGTGTTGACCAGATATTCATTTAAAGTACCTATCGGACTATAAATACGAGGTATGTGCCATTGGTATGGATGAAAATTTTGTGTTTGTATTGTCAAATGCAACACGAATATTTTATTACAATGAAATGTATACCGTGTAATTCATCGTTGACTAATTTATGTAGGTATGTACGATGTCCTACAATTTAAGTTTTACTACAAAACTTTACTTTTTTTTGCTTTTACTAGAGGTAGATTTATGAAGTACTATGGTATATTTTTGTACAATTTCTATTATACCGTTATAATTATTCAATTGAAAATTGAATCGAAAGATGAATTCAACGATGAGAAATAATGCAATTAAAATCTAAAGCCTTCTATATAACAATACTTGTAACTACTATATCAAAACATAATAATAATTATGAAATTATCGGACCCTTTATCACACGAGGTCGAGTATAACAGTTTGTGTCTTACTCGTGTAAATAACAGATTTCAATTAACCGCACGTCAAGAACATACTGTAACGTTTGAATTCTGCTGAACCAGTTTCTGTTGGCATGAAATTTAATTCAGTTCACAATTACCAGGAAAACTTGTAAACAAACATTTTTAAATTAAACGTCAGATGGGCAAAGTAAAAATAAGATTTTTGTATACCAATACTGATTTAATTCTTTTTTGAAGTTCGTGGACTGTAAAAATGTATGATAGAGTTTAAAGTTTGTTCATTACTTTAACGTGTGCTTAATATAATTTATCATCATCATCATCAACATATTAGTTATTCTAATCATAGATCGACCTGTGGGATGTCACTTGTACTTAGTGACTGTGAGTACTGTATCGACTAGTATGTTACTACTATCAAGGCGCCTTCTCTGAACAATCTAATTCAAATTTATACGATTAAAATCTCAAAATATCTCAATGAAAATTATTCCTCAGATGAATCCTTGAAACGAAAATATTATATCAAACTCCAAAAAATAATAAATCCATAAAATCTACGAACGTGCGTGTTTATATGTAATAAAATATATGACGAAACCTCGTCTGTGGTACTTCATTTGATGGTCCACAAATAATTTCCTAGCACCATTCTCGATATTAAGCCACTCATAATTCGGGTCAAGCTGTTCTTTAAAAGATTAACAGAATGGCCAGTCGAAATACTAAATTGAAATAATTTAATTCGTCAATTTCTATTTGGAGTTTGTATTATATAGCCACGAACGGAGTTTCTTGCTCGTTCTTCTCCATTCGAATCTATATTTTGGAATGAGCACCTAGCTTCACCTAGGTTCACTGACGGACTGACTGACAGACTATTATTTATTTTGTACTTGTATTTCAAAACTACCAAATTATGATTTCATTGAAATAAATGCTTTGATTTTGATTTTGAGGTTATTTAGGGGATTATTACGTCTGGGATATTCAATTTCGAATAATCATTATTAAAATTACTTACGCAGAACAGGAGTTCATGAAATCAAAGAATAATGTAATGTATTTTTTTGTGTAATTTTTTTTTAACGCAACGTCACCCCTCTTTTAAATCCCATGTAATAGAGGGTGAACCTATTGCCATATACCGGCCACATTTACATACTGAGCATTATTTTAAAAACCTTTACTGATTTTTTTTTACTTTGCCCGACCCGGAAATCGAGCCCGATACCCCTTACTCGGCAGTCGCACCTGCAATCAGGCAGTGAGTTGTTTTTTTTTATACTGTATCTGTAAGCTGCGCGACATTGCCGAGACCGCGCACGCTACTCATGAGGAGGTACCCCTCTTTTGTTCGAAACTAGTAGAGCTTTTCTAAGATTATTCACGTGAGTAACCCGTGATTTTTAGTTAATATAATTGACATTGTTTATGTATAATAAGATTATGTTTTACAATTGTCAAAATACGAAATAATTATGTAATTAATACCATTTTTACCAATGACACAAACAAAATGTATAGAATATATTATTATATAGTTTGTTGAATCTCAAAGTTCAATCTGATTAAGTAAAGCAGTAAGTAATAAACGATCCAGGAGCAAATGCAATTGGAGCTTACGAAATATTGTTATGTCCTACATCCATACGCACGTAGGATAACAAGCCAATTATATTTTATTGAACTGATAGGCAATCTAGTAAATGCTGTGACTATACTTTTTTCATAACCATCTGAATATTGTATCTTCCATATTGCCTTAAATATTCACCGGCACGGTTGGTACGGGCTGGCTAACCGGCTGTCGCGCAGTGTGTCGCGGGTTTGATTTCCGTACGAAGCAACTCTTTGTGTGATCTGCAAATTGTTGTTCCAGATCTGCGTGTTATATGTATTTGAACTTGTATGTTTGTAAATACTCCCACGGTAAAGGAGAAAATATTAGGTTAGGGCAACATTTTCTATTCATATTTTTATTAATTTAAGAAGCTCTTCTATATCACTCACTTACACAGAATACTATATCATAATTGTAGAAAGTCAGTTCTAGACAGTACTTTAAAAAATAGAGGTATAAAAAACACTGTTATTACATTGGCCATGATTAGAAACTTCAGTAGGAAAGAGATAACCATTAAAGTGAATGTTCCTTTGGAAGAACACAAAAATGTAGATGTAGGTGAAGCTTCGTTAGACGCCATTGTAACTTATACAGATTATGACGTAAACGACGTCTGCTCCCTCACATTTTTATTCAACGCCAAAATGTCAAACAACTGCCTTACAAGGTTGATCTATTTAAAGAGACCGTTGCTAAAAATATCGCCATATAATGGATATTTGTTAAGGATAAGGAATTTTATGAAAATAAATTTAACCAAAAATAGAAATGAAAACGTCATAATGTATCGGTTATATGAATCAATGTGAAACTCAATATTGTTAACTTAATAATTTCTGATCCTAGGAACTGACCTAACGGCCTTGAGATCGTTCATATTAAAGTTACATGTAAATCAAAACTCCTACCTCACTGAAAAATTTCTGCAGTCACTACCCAGTTCGTAGTCGACTGCTACGGTTTGTAGACTTGTTACGCCGTAGCTGCTACGAACACAAAAGATACGACTCAGCTTAACCACAAAACACATCCAATTATATTGCGTTCAAATAGATAAAATAATCCATTTATCAACGCACCAGTTGCGCTTCGATTTTCTAAGCGTGAAATCCATTTTGCAAATAACATTTGAATCAGTTGAAATTAGGTCAATACGTAATTTATTCGTTTTCAACGTACAGCCGGGAAATTCTGTGTTTAGGTTAGTATATACAGGACGTTGCTCATAAAGGCTTTGGAATAGGGATTTTATTTAACTTCTGACACTAATGGTTTTAGGCACGAGTCTAATTAAAACCTCTTTGTTTTGTATTATTTTAACGTTTTTTCTTGTTATATGTTTTCTAAGAGATGAAAATGATTAATGTATAAAAAAACATGAAATTTATTATATGACCAAGTAATATTGTTAATATCTGGTAAGTGTACATATATACTTATACATAGGTATTTTAATTACTTAACAATTTCCCGCATAATTTTACCTTTGTAATTGCTTAATGTGAAAACTTTCACTGAACAAATTTCGTTCAAAATATTTAGGGTTGTAACTTAAACGATAAATTCACAAGTATGGTTTCTTAACCTGGTTCATCATAAAATGTTATACATACTTTTTGGAAAAAAGAGTTATCTTGCTTGTGATAGTAAGGATCCAACACTAGTACATCAACCTACTCTCTTCTCACAAATGTATTTATGGGATTTTAAACTTTATTGCTATTGTAAAATAAAGGCGAAAATCCAATACAAGTATCTATTTCAGAACAGCTTATTAAACGAAGGTACGTAGAATGTGATGATTAATGAAATTCAGGTTTAAACAACGCACATGCATCTTATATTTCTACACATATCTCTATATTATAAACTCAACCGTTTGACGATAATTCTAATTTGTGTTAACAATTAATTAATGCCAGACTTCATACGACAATGACAGGTATTAATTTCAATTAAATTAATAACTGGAGATAAATTCGGTCAATTAGATTACTCAAGTGACAATTTTGTGAAGTCAGTATCTGTTAGCATGCACACACACCCACATACACATACACACCCACACACACACACACACACACACACACACACACATACTCTTATTTTTCGAATTAACCCCATGTGAGAGTTGATATACAGGTCGTTATAATTAGACTTTCTCATTTGATACATGAAACATTCTTAATGACAAACAAAAACAAACGTTGTTTTTCAAAACGAAAACAACAAAAAGACTTCTTAAAGTTTTTCAATGAAAGTAAATAATCGAAAATTACGTGAAGTAATTGAGAAAATCTACTAGTTGATTGACTATATCTCAAGATAGTTACTACACCTTTTCCATAATACATAAGTTTAAATTAAGAAATAATGTAAACATAAAAAATATTATAACTTAAAATTGGTGTTACTTCAAAACTCGCCTTTTACTCCAACCTGTATACATACATATATACAATGTAGCATGTCAATTCACATACACACACATTCACAAACAAACCATTCACTTAGAATGTTCGACAAACTCAAGTTCAAGTTAGTTGGATTGGAATGGAAGTTTATGCTTTGACAGGTAAAGCTCAGTATGTAGCTTAATTAATAAGTTTAAATTTGATCAAGAACTTATAGAGTGCAGCTTAATCTAATTATATTTGGATCCACTTGCATAAATTTTAATATTGAATGACCCCGAAATCATTACGTACTAAAATATGTATGTACTCCGCTCGGAGGACACGGTGGAGCATATGGTGGAATTGTGCCTGTCCTGTGTCGGGGCGTGTCCTCAGGGATGTGATCGGCGATGGCGACCTCTCGCGTCCAACTCTGGTTCAGGCCAAGATATGGAGCGAGGGGCACTGGGATGTCGTCTCCTTTTTCTGCGAAACAGTCATTGCTAAGGTGGAAGGCGCGTGAGGGAACGAACCTCCGCACGCCCCAGCCGTCGCGAGAGACACTTCGGGCGTCGGGGATCGCGGGTCGGGCGAGCAAAGGTAGCTCGCCGTTCGATCAGAACCAGACCCGACCGTTGCGTTCTGCGCACGCCTCAAAGAGCTATCAGACCACTACAGATGAGGCCCAATAGGGATGATGCCGATACGGAGCCGCAGACGACTTAACGGGTTGCCGGGACTTCGACTTGAAGTGCAAAAGTAGGAAAGGGATGGTTTTAGTCAGTAAGAGTCTGACACTCCTTTTCGCCTCACTTGGGTGGGAGAAGTCATTGGAGGGATTTCTCCCCTCACAAGTATGTATTTATTAATAAAGTGCATTAATATAATGTAAAATTCCTTATTAAATACTTAGTTACTAAAAATAGATTATTTTTTAAATTGTACTAAAAACCTTATTTTTAAATATTTATGCATATACAGAGTGTTGATAATATGTATTTCTAAATAACCATTTACGTTATTAACATAAAACAATACAAGAGCCAAACAAACAAGTATCACGCTAGCGTATCAAAGCATTACAAAATTATATATACAGAAATTCTAAGTGAATAAAAAATCCTCTCAGGTCTAGAACCTTACCAAAAAAGAAATTAATTAAGAATATTATATTAATATAAATCTCTTTATTCAAACAAAACCTCTCGAGAATTCAAATACTTAGTATTAATGTTATTGCTTAACAAAGTACGCGAAGAAAATAATAACAAAATTCACAATAGCTTAGACTTAGGTAATGCTATTGAAACAAATCTTGTTTCACGAAACATTGATATTTTTACATAATTTATTTTGTACTTCTCTCTAGAAATAAAAGTAAAATGAAGGTATCATATTTACTTTTTACATAATTGAGATTGAAACTTATCCTAAGTATTGAGAACCTCACGTGTTATATGCTACAAAGTTTGACCCAGAAATATATGTTACTGTCAAATTGAATTACAAGGGAAAGATGAAAAATATCTGAGATATATATATTTTTAAATACATTTTTTAAGTCTGCCAAACTGCTGTCACGTAACGAAATGGCTTAAAAGCTAATAATGGAGGTCAAAATATTTTTTATTATCTCCTTCAATTATTTAACTCAAACAAGGAAATTAAAATGTTAACTAAAGTATTCAGTCTTTAAAAATAGTATTAAAATAAAAATTATAGAATGAATACTAAACGTCAGAAAACTCAGAAATTCGATAAATTAATAACGTCATCCATTGACCAAGTTCTAACAACACAACGGTAAGAAAAGAAACGCTGCTTGGGAACTGGACCAGCAAAATACATTGAAACATTTTATAAAGGGAAAACGTCACTAATAGGAAGATACTAACAAGAATGAGACCAAGCGACACACACTCACACATATAAAGACTGCGTCTATACGTTAATTAGTGCCTCGTTTGAAACACTGAGTAGCTTACAAGAGTAAAATGAAACAATTAGTACTACTCGCATGTTTATTTTGTGAACAGACATATCCGTGACAAAAAGATTATTAATCGGAAACTCTTATTAACATGCTAGTTTTTTTTTCGAATAAGCCAGTAAACGAGCGTCTGCTCGTAATTGTGTGTGGAATAAAAAATAAAAAATTATTTTTCTAATTTGGTATACATCATTCTCTGTGTAAACATTTTAGTTCTTGCCATGAAACATATTTTACTTATTAACAAGGTTATCTACAGCAAATGTTTGTGATTTTGATTCCATTGAATTGACTTAGGAAATGTTTTTCTAGTTTGTTAATAACTAGCATAAATCACCGAAAGCAAGAGTGCCAATGTTTATATTAAAACTTTCGTGAGGCATATTAATTAATTATTATGTTTTCGGCTTAGTCACGCAATTATTTGACGAGGAACTCGACTAGTTTCAAGCCATGCTAGAGGCCATGATAGCCATGATATTCATGAGCAGCATTCCGCAACCCGCGAGTCTGATTCTCGTGCTGTTACTGTCTGCTTGAGTCTGCTACAGTGCGGGCCTAACCCGTCTGCCGTGATTCTTTGTCTCCTCGCCTTGTCAAACATTAACGTGACTAAGCGGGAAACATAATAATTTGAGAGTGCCAATCATCAAAATTCAAGCTTCCTAACTCACAACTCTACACCTCTCTTCGTCAAAGGTGTTGCATTACTCGTTACACGTACGTCATAGCCTGTCAGAAGTAAATAATGCTCGCTGGGAAATATGACAGTGAAAGCAGCAGTCACAATGAGCGACAGCGTAAGTCCCCGCGGCTTAATCAATGTACGCAAATGAAAATGAAACCGTCATGCTATGCTGCCCTAGTACACGCTCCGTCGAAAATAATTAAAAGTGATGAGATTTTCTTTAAGATTTCTTTATTAAATATGAAAAACACTATTAATTCTACGATGAAGGCTGAGTTGTATTGAAAAACATCCAATTTCGCACTTCACAACAACAATAAATGGGAAGTGTATTTCAAACTAATCTTCTCTTTCCAACTAATACTGATTTTTGGTTATTTTTTATTATATTTTTATATGTATTTACTTTTTTTTCTTTAAATTATTTTCTTGGTGTGTACCTACTGTTTTTGATATATTTATGATTTTAATTTGTCTTAGCTGGTACCTACCTATTAAGTCAGTATTCATGTGAATCTGTAAATCTCTGTAATGTAGCTGTTGATTCACCATTTAATAAATAAATAATACGATGCTATATTAAAATTACATAAAAATTTTATGGGTACAAAGAATGGTATTATAAAATGTCAATTCTAACTTTAACAATTAACAAATCACGCATAAAGCACAGTACTTACAACAATTACACGTGTACGTAGTTCGCGACCTTTTTTGCCATAAATAACACCAACCATTCCCCAGGGTGTAATATTCCGGAAACCTCAGTTTAAAACTGAAACAATAAATTTAAAACATTGTAGGTAACGTAAATTGTTACAATTAATCGTGAGTAAACACGCATTAATTTGTTAAAAACTTCAGTAATCCTTTAGAGTGAGTTTTGTCGAGTAATATGGAAGCGTAATATGGTACTTATATCGTCATATTAATCCGGGTTTCAAGTTGGAATATAACATTTGATTTATAATATTATCCGTCTTTGTAAACAACTGACATTAAACTTGATAAACATATGGGAGTATACTATTTCATTCTGTTGTAAAAATAGATAGAGAAAGATAACATTGGATATCATTAGGCGTTATTACTTCCGCCCTGAGGACACGGTGGAACACACGGTGGGAGAATGCCCTGCGTGGGCTGAGCACCGCCGTGCCCTCAGGGAAGTGATCGGCGATGGCGACCTCTCGCGTCCGGGCCTAGTGCAGGCCATGATGCGGAGCGAGGGGGATTGGGATGCCGTCTCCTCCTTTTGCGAAGCAGTCATGCTAGCTAAGGAGGAGGCGGGACGCGGGAGGCAGCCATCGCGAAGGACACACCGGTCGTCGGGGATCGCGGGACGATCTCCGGCCACCGTAAGCGCGGGCCTGCGGACGGCGAGCATGGGTGGCTCCCCGTCCGACCAGAAACAGACCCGAGCGTACCTCAAAGAGCCATCAGACCACCACAGATGGGGCCCAATAGGGCCGATGCCGATCCGGGTCGCGGAGAACCTAACGGGTAACCGGGGCTCCGGCTCGACGTGCAGGAGAAGGAACGGGGTGGTTTTTAGTCAGTAAGAGTCTGACACTCCCTTCCGCCTCACCCAGGCGGGAGCAGTCATTCGATGATTTTACCCCCATAAAAAAAAAAAAAAAAAAGGCGTTATTACTTAGTTTTCATGAGTTTTGTAGCCATTGTCAAAATGCTAGTTTAATTTGATTGCTTCGATAGGGAAGTGTTTGCAAGCCACTAAAAACTAGTATATTCAATTTTGAAGTTTTTATAAACAGCAGAAAGTCTAGATTGGAATACTAACTTGGAACATAGCTATTGGCTCATCTTAAATAAATCTAACATAACCTAACTTACTGGAATAAAATGTAACTGCAATATCACTTCTGCCTGTCTAAGTGATGGACGTGTCGACATGTTTACACAAACTAATACTATACACGTCTTCGTGTAGGTAGGTACCACCAGAAATTGCAAGAGCCAACGGAAATCACGCGAGACGTTGAGAAATGTATTCCTAGAGTAATCTGAAGTGTTGGGACAATATTGTACCTACATAGGTATACATCAACCTATGCAAAACCAGTATGAACTGACCGTTGAATGTGTGTAAAGATCAAACAAAGCGAGATCATAATAAACCGGTGTTGTATACGATACTCGATATGTTCTTGTATGCAATTTCAAACTTGCAGTATGCGAGCTTGGACCGTCCATAATCCTTTACTCCTGCATCGTGTGTACTGACTTCGGTGTAATTTGTAGATGTGTAGAATGGAGATATATTCTGTCGTGTGATAATAAGCATCAAGCTATGCATCCAATTAAGTAAATGCTGGTGTTTTGATTATAAAAAAAGGCAAAATGAAAGTAATACCAGTCTCGCAAAGGAGATCTCTGATTAAAAAAAAATTAAACATAACATAACATCACGCCTTTTATCCTATGTATTTATGTTATGAGCCTATTCCCATATACCGAGCACAATTCCAGACGTCGTGATACTTTTGAGATTTTTTTTAAATACAGTAATACTTTGCCCGACCCGGGAATTGAACCCGAGACCCCTTGCCCGGCAGTCGCACTTGCGACCATTCGGGCAACGAGGCAGGCAGAGAGAGAGTAAAAAAAATAAAGATCGCTATATATTATCAGACTTAGGTAGACACTTTTCTCGCAGTAATTTGTATGTTTGAGAATCAATTACAAGAAATCTCATTAACAAAATTTAATTAATGAACACATTTCCAACTTTTCAAATATAAATTATTCATGCTAAAGTAGTTTATTAAAGTGCTACCAACGTTAAAATGTCAGGTACAAAGTAAACAGTAATCGATAGATCAAACAGCCTAGCCTATAAAATTCTTCACAGAAATTAGCAACTCCCGATAATTTCATCGGAGTTAAGTTACTTAAACAAATTGGGTCAAGCCAGGTCCCACCTTTACTTGTTTGAATTATTTGTGACTAAGTACAAATAACTGAAACATTTTACTAAAATATTTAACGATTTACTCGATCTAAAAATAAGATTTGAAAAGGTTAAAAGGAACAATGTTCTCGCGAAGAAATGTTATTATATTTCGCTTTAGAAGTAATTACTAAACAACTTAACTATTATTTGATTTTTGCTGTCAAAATAAAATTGTAAAAAGAAATACGTAGAAAAATTAGCTTTGTTTGTCCTGTCTGACTGTATGGTATTATGTATCTATAAGATTTGACCCTTAGTATTATGAAGAGCTGAAGATTGATTATAGTGGTATGCCGTTTAAGAAGACAAATCATGATGATCAGTGTTGGTGTATTATTTAATAAAAAAAATTAAGCATAACATAACTCTTATTACATAACATAATTCTTATTATTAGCCCAATATATAGCTCTTCTATATAAGAGATAAGACTAATAAAATAATAAAACGTGGGCGCACACCCTTGGACGAATATGAGATATAATGTTGCAAAAAACAAATGTTATTTTGAAAGCGAAAACCGAACATCCGATATATTTACAAACATTGGAAATACCAAAGAGAAAATATCGTACATTTTTCTCACTCTAATTCCGTTAAATACGAAAACAAATAACAAAATCATCAAGTAATGAGGCTAACATTGGACACTTTTGTAAACACTGAATGTTTGGAATAAAAACAAATGAAATCCACGACTTCTTGGTAATTGAGGAGCGACGATATACAAACATTAATTGGATCGAGAGAAGTCACTTCCAATGTGACCTTTGAGGTTAAAATTAGATATTCTATAAATCCTTGCGTATTTTCCGTTGCTCCAAATCCATCAATCAAATGTGAAGTTTGCTATTTTCTTAAACCTTACGTACTTTCGATGATGTTTAATAATTCATTCAAAATCATGATTCATTAACACGTTTGTTTTTAAAAATGATACCAAAATTTAAATGTTGCGTGTTTGTGGTTTGGATTAGCCGGTATATAACATAACATCACGCCTTTCATCCCCGAAGGGGTAGGCAGAAGTGCATACAGAAGTAAGACCCACTTTTCACTATTTATGTTATGAGTCCCATGTAATAGGGGTGAGCCTATTGCCATATACCGGGCACATTTCCAGACTCCGTGCTACTACTGAGATTTTTTTTAAAAACCCAGTAATACTTTGTCCGACCCGGGAATCGAACCCGAGACCCCTTGCCCGGTAGTCGCACTTGCGACCACTCGGCCAACGAGGCAGTCGTCTATTATATGGATTATATATATTATATGGATTAGCCAGTAAATCTATATAATATATGAAATAAACAAGATATGATGCTTTATGACTAGGAACATCAAAGTATGCCATCAAGGTATCGAAAGCATTCATACATAACACACGTTTGTCTCACATGGGGATAAGCATAGACTATATGGAACGCCAATTGCTACAATTCTTTCATACCTCTTTCGCTTCCTTAACAGCCATCGGTCTTTTCATGCATGCTCAAGGGTCCTTTTATTTTTTTATTAAAAGTATTATTATAATATAAGCCATTTTTATATCCAATATCTATTCATAGTCCGAAATTTCTATGAAAATATTCTTGACTTTAAACAATGCTAAAAGTAGGTCCAACTAACAATAGGTGTAAGCTTCAAGGGTCGGATTCAAATCCGGTGCGTACCCAACCTCGCGGCTATTTTCCCTTCATTAATATTAATTCGGTTAGCCTACGATTTTCTTTGAATATAACTTATATAACCTTTATAATGAAGTAAAGTAACATGTTTTAATGTACAGTCGTTATGATTTTGGATACAATGTTTTTAAGGTTGACTTTCGTATCAAACGTATATTTTATAGGTTTCAGACTGGCTATTTTTGGAATAAACCATTGGGATTCGTATTGATATTCGTGACTTTCAGAGTACTAATATTTTTATGGAATAAGGGGCATTCAGGGTTTGGGGAGACTAAGGAAGGGGGTAATTGGGTATCCGGTCTCACACGATGTGAAACAACCCAAACGTTGTTTCACGTCGGTTTTCTGTGAGGCCGTGGTATCACTCCGGTCGAGCCAGCCCTTCTTGCCTAAGCATGGCTGTCCCACACTTAAATATAATAGGTTAATACGCTCATGCGTAGATACATAATGTCTAAAATCTTCTTTGACGTACAGCATTGCAGTGTATATACTGCATCATTTTCTCAGAACTTCTACAACAACTATTTTTCACTTTTTAATCTCTCTATCCTGTATTCCAATTCGCACTATGGTATCAAACTCTATAATTTTATTATAAGGAACTTAGAGTTATTAAATACAACGTCAATAAAAATTATCTCCTTTCATATTTCGGTACAAAATTACATTTTTCCAAACCCTTAATCCGAGGTCAGTCTACAGAAAATTGTGTTGACGTTAATATTCCCACAAGAAATGAAAATGATCCTATTTCCGGACCCTATAACGGAATTTTGATTTGGACCCTACCTGAACAGGTTCAAAACCTCTTGCCTCATTATACAACCTTCTTACAGAATATTTTAAAGTTAGATTGTTTGACAAAGTAACTTGTTTACGAATAAAAGTATAATTTAATAATCGTATCCGATTCTCATTATCATAATCTGTTTCTTTATGATAATAAATTTTGAGTGAAGATTATCTCATAAAGACCCGAATCGTTTTTTTTTTCGAATACTCCTATCGAATATAGATGGCGTTTTATTTAAATCGGCTATGGAGAATTTAAATTGGGGTTGTAGCAAGACCTTGATTATATGGCTGACAATTTTAAAACGTTCTATTTCGTTTCTGTTTCGCTGTTCGTGAAAACCATACGAAGCGACTGATGTGGAAATCATTGAGCCTATTTTCAGCAACAGACATCTTGTTACTTATACAATGATGTCAACTTGTGAAATCTCAGGATTATATGTAAAACTGTCATTTAAATTAATAGATATAATAACTTTCTTAAACATTTTTGTGACTGAATTATGATTTATATAAATTTCCTACTATTAACCTACATATTTCAAATACTTACAAGGTAGAATCGTTACCTGAACTTATAATATGACGGTAAATACGTAATTACAGTACAGCAAAACTCCAAGAAGACACGAAACAAAACCAATTGTAACAAAATAAGGAAACATTCATCACTACAACTAGAGGTAAACGTTTGTTAACAAACTAAGTCATTTAAGTAATAAGTTGCGAAAGCTGTTACTGTAACAGATTTCTCTTTCCAATTCGTATTATGTTCATCATTTGTCTCTTTCGTAAATGATTAAATGTTTCAGTTAATTGTTATGAGGGCAATTAGAGCTAGAAACTAGCAATTTGTTTGGATTCGAGAACACTTATTGGTTTGAACACGCGACGCTTGATTTATTATTTCAGTGTAGTTGATAGATGAGGATTATTGTTTAGGTCTATTATGCTATTGTTATTGGTCGAGCCATTTAATTTAATCGGTTAATGAGTTTAGAATCACTCCTGCTTGAACTTACTTTACAAATTGATATTGTAGTTCTTATAGTACTAGAGGTATAATATGCTATTCAAATTCCAATATTCACTAATGTAATAAATCTAAAGGTCTTTCTGTGCACCTGTTATATTTTCACACTTCAAGTACTAGCCCGCTTTTAATAAAGGATAGTACTAACCTACTGGTTCTTGGCTGAATAGTATTCAAAAAATAAAATTATACCGTAAATAATTATTCTACAAGGATATAGTCGGTAGTAGAAGCCAGAAAAGTAATTAACTTTGTAACTTTGTGTGTTTACGCATAATACAATGAAGTGAAAGTCATAATAACAAATACCAGTTACTAATAAGCTCTACCTCTATAATTATGTTTTACGAACAATGCAGCAAATAATGCCCGTCTGGTCATTCTCTAGGGAGTTGCACGATATTAGTTTTCTGTTATTCTCAATCGACTTCTGCTGTTTACCTTGGAAAATGATTATGGTTCTATAGCCATAATACGTTTTCCACTACTCGATCCTTCGATATTGCTATACAATTATTGTTATTGTTTTCAACCAATAGATTGGAGCATATAAGGAAAATTTTAGTAGCAATCTTGTTTTCGAGATTTGACTTCGGTGGAGTAAAATGTGTTTTAACAATATTATGGCTAAAAATAATACACTAGCGTAATAAGAAACTAAATTGATTAGATTAATATTTACAAAAATTTATTAATCGACTAACATGATTATTATTCATTTTTATACAGAAACACATCTAATAAAATCAGCACGAAAGTACCAGGCAAACATAACATCAGCAGAGGTAATGATACAGCAAATTCAATGACCAACAAAGATTCAATCATACATTCGGTTGCCATTAGCAAAATGGTGTTAGGGACATACGACAAATCCGTGACCGAAATAACAACAGTGGGACCGCTAAGCGACTAAGCACACATAGAAACGTGATCCTGCTTTGTGTTCTAAATTGCCACGTTATAATAAATGTAGTTTTGGCCCTCCAGTTACGAAGGTAATAGGGATGGGTGAAAACACTTTCAATGGTAATTTTATCGATATTATTTAAAATAAAAGTCGATTGTGGTTTGAATATAACGCGTTATGTAGTATTAGTACTTTTTGTAGAATTTTTGGGTTAAATATAATTTAGGATTTCAGAACAAGTTTCTAAGAAAGGTTTACCTAATCCCAAGAATGGCTTTATAATTTATAATTCATTTCATAAATTACAATAAGAGCAACATTAACTACGTATAAATTCCTACGATGTTTCCCAAAATCACTCGAGTATTTTCCGCGTTCCGATTGTCCCATCACTAAAATATGATACATCATAAGCTGCGTAGTGTTTAGCTAATATAATGACGCTGTCATGTCGGATCCGCGGACAAATGGGCGTCATTTTTTTTGTAACATCCATTAGGGGAAAACGGTAGATTGATATTAAAATAATTTTTAATATCAATTTTATGAACGAATTGGAAACGTAAACGTGTCAACGTAATTACATTAACGAAAATTGGTTGGTAGGAAAAGAGCCTGTTAGTATCTGCTTAGTAGGTTTAATTTTGTTGAGACCTTGATGAGACCTTGTGTGTAATGACTACAATCATATTACTATGTATAATACAAAATTTTATTCGGATTTCGATTCACCAATTTTTGTTATCTCATTCTAGATAGATCTGTAGATGTACCTAAGTAGGTACTACACAGAACGTAAAAATACTCATTAAAATTTATTACAACAAGAACAAGAATTACTTTGTGTTCGTACTTCATCTCATCGTATTTTATAATCAACAACAAAGTAAGTAAGTAGGTTCAAAGCAATATTTTTTATTCTCAGTGAGATCTTTTAATCATTGGTGTCATTATTCTGTAACTTTTTTACCCCAGTAAATGAGTTCTCAGGTCGATGAACATGGGAAAAATTAAAACATTAAGTATTTGGGTCAACCTAGTGTTCAGGGCCTTGGGTGTCGCAAATGATACCTAGACGAAGCTAGACCAAAAACATTTAGCACTGTAACACGTTCTTCACCTCAATCTTATGTTATTACCGTGGTTGACTATTAATATCAATAAGCATTTCGTTTTCGGCCGTTTGCTAGCAACCGTTTCGGAGACCTAAATAAAAATCTATTGTTTTATATTACAACGCATGAGAAGATTTCTGATTTCTACCATCTAACCTTTTAGTCGTTAAATGATTTAGTTAAGAATATCTAGTAAACATCTTATAATATTATTGATAACCATTTTGTTCAAGACTTTAGTTAGACAAGACAGTTTAGTTTAAGACTGCCTCGTGGGCCGAGTGGTCGTAAGTGCGACTGCCGGGCAAGGGGTCTCGTGTTTGATTTCCGGGTCGGGCAAAGTATTACTGGGTTTTTAAAAATTCCCAGTGGTAGCACGGAGTCTAGAATTGGGCCCGGTACATGGCAATAGGCTCACCCCCTTTTACATGGGACTCATAACATAAATAGTGAAAACTGGGTGTTACATTGTACAGTGGCATAATGTGCACCTTTAACTACCGCTTCGGGGATAAAAAGGCGTGATGTTATGTTATGATAACCATTTTGTGTACAAAGTGAGAAATAATAATCTGTCATATCAATTTATAAAACCAAATAATAATGTTTTATCTATAGAGGTAGAATATAAGGATGCCAAAAAGATTTCAACAAAATCAAACATTGTTATATTAATCACATCCCATAGTTAAGTACGTTCAAGTACATTATATACATCTGTATATAATGTTATATACGTACTATATCTATGGTACGTATATAATTACTCTCTCCGACATAATGCACCCTCCCGGGCCCACAAGGTTGTTATTTTGAGAATTCAATGCCCTTCCTGTGACACCCACTATACTCGGCACTCAGCGCCACGATGCGATCGTGATTCCCTTTTCACGGATTTATTTTGGTACATTTCTATCCTTGAAATTATTCATTTCCTAACTCTCTAACATCATTTGTTGGTACAAGGATTACGGGAGCATTTTCATGTATTAATTCTAACGGTTTTGCCAACTTATTTTTTATTGTTTAATATTTTATTTTTATTAAACTGTCAAATACCAAGCGGTCACCGGTGACCGCAACCTATTGTTCTATAATTGTGTCTGCAAAACCGGTATTCGACGAGTTAATTGATTTTGTAAAATAATAAAAACGATTGAATGTACTATGACCATGTGTATAAGGTTTGTTTGAGAGAATTGAAATTGTTAAGAAATCTGCACAAAATGTAACATTATAACGAAATTATTATGAGTCCTAAGAATATTTATAAAACCATATTTTGTTTAAACCAAAACTTTGAGCACTTATATTTATTCATCTATTACTTAATCTTGATTATCAAATCTATTATTATGATGAAAAGCTATATAAAACTTGATTGATTACAGTCTTAAACGATTCGTCAATATTTCAACGTAAACCTCTAATATATTCCCATCTTAATTTAATTTAAAACATTTCGATTTGCACTTACCCTGCGTCTATCAATTATAATATTTGACATTTAAATTGATGGTCAAAATGTAATAAATTATTATTCTATAGCCACTGGACTCTTGATCAATTATTTACTCGAAAGTCCCGTCAATTATTTTAAATGCCAAAAGCATAAGCAATTAAATATTGACACTTTAATTAAAGTAGACATTGAGACCGGTGCGCGGTGTTCTACGACAATGAAGTCGGTTATGAATTTCGATTCCTAACTCATTTCGAATTAAATGAACGTTGAAATAATTCGATATTCTAAACTTCGGTGACACATAATAATATTGCCTATGATGTAGGTAGATTGTAATAACACAATTTTTACTTTTATGTGTAACTTATTTTTTCAAATTGAAACTTAAATTTAGGAAGAGAATATTATTTAGAACCAGCTCAAATCACCATGAACAAATAAATAAACCAAACTGTTCCCTTTTTGTACATTCAAATAAAACCAGTATGCTCAGGCGGAATATAACTGTAATACTACATAGTAAGCTTTAATTTTAAATGAAACTTCAAACCAACGCAGCCTGAAAGGAAAATAAATAAAAACCAGCAATACAATATGCCACGCGATATTAGTTTATAAATTCATCAGTTTTTACAGTGAAAATTGCATTCGAGCACCGAATTTGGTTTGAATTTGAAAAATATTTTTGTTAGCGCACACAAAATATTTTATTGAAAGCTGCGCGTAAAAATAGATTTTGAAATTACATTGCTTTCAAAAAAATCTGAATGTTGAATGCCTTTCTCGGTAATCCGGGCAGAGGGTCTGTAAATCTCAAGTCATTACAATTTGACTAATGGACTCCACCTCAAGGAATAGTGAATAAGGAATAGGAGGTTCAACATTTTGAACATTTCTTCAAAAGAGAACATATAGAGGTACAGTAAAAGGGTAAAAATAATGTTAATCTTAATATTATAGGATCAATAAATAAAACAAAATCTTACTAATTTAGATCGAGTCATTCTTGAACTGTCGAACGAAGGTAGCACTGACTGCCTTTGATTCAAAAGTTACATAATAACCTCTAAAATATATCAATTTCATTGTGTCGAACACATTTACATACATTTTATCACCTTTTAGTAATTTCCTTGCCGGATGAAGGCCTACCCTTTTCCCTCGAACGTGTCTATTAACTGACAATGGTGGACCCGTTAACGCGTCCGGTGGACCGCAGTTATTCACATCTTGATGATATCCTTCATTAGCCGTACAACTTAGACAATACCTACTTATATAAAGTATAGACTTTACTTAAAAAAATAATAAAATCACATTTTCTTTCTCTTGTTCGCAGATAATGGGCTGCGTCACAACACACTAAGTAGGTAAGTACACAATTTTTTCAACTTTGTCGAGAACTGATCTTCAACGGAAAATATGATAATTTGTTGGTGAGTGGGTCAAAAAGAAAATGGCGAAGTACACGTAAACGAGAAATGAGGGGAGGTGACATTGACACGAGTTGTTGTGCCAACATGTGGGGCGAACATGAGGTACTATACTGCTCAAAAATTGACATTTATAGGATACACGTGCGAAGATATATTGCGACTTAGATAAAGTTTATTTCTCTGATGGGAAAAATATTAGCTTTGAATGTTATTGGAACCTCGCATCACGTTTCATTTCACAGATTGCATGAAACTTGAAAATTAAAAGGTCGAAATCAATAAACGAGCCACAATTAATTACATATTACAGAAAACCCAATTAAATCACTCATCCGAAATCAGCAGTCAACCGATAATACTTATTTACTTATCGAACGTGAAAACAAACATTGATATGGCAAGATACGCCACATTTCATAACCCGCGGCTGTGAATATTAGCTGGCCGACGACAAACAAAATTTCCAATTAATATGACATCTACAAATACGAGCTTAATCATTATTTACTCGTAGAAGTAATAACAGTTTGAAACAAATATTGAGTGGCCTGATTTCTGGGCCCAACAGTCCGGTCCGGAGGCTATTTGGTATAACATTTGGTGATTCTGGATGCTCGGTTGATATAATGAAGGAAGAGGTGTCCGGTCAACATTAATATTTCGTGGAGCTACCGCGTCACAGATATGAACCGGCAGAGCCGCGATGTACCTCCATATTTAATGTTTTAAGTGCTTTTTCGTGTCGGTGGGACAAATTGAAGGGCCTATTTTAGTAGTGATTCACTTTGTAACTGCTCGTTTCAATGGCGAGGCAGTTAGTTTAATTGTTAAACAGTTGGATGCTCATTTTGTTGAATGGGCCGTGCATTATCTCCATTTATTTTCAATTAATGAAGAACGAATAGTTAGAAGATTTTCTATTGTGTTTCCTTAATGGACGTTAGTTAGCAATTTTAGTGGGTCATTGAATTGTTATATTTGTTTGCGGAAATTCTATATTAACTTTTCTATTAACAATAACGTAAATTGAATTTTCAAATGATATTTTTGAATTCAATTGACATATTATTGTGTGCACATAATATTTTGTTTTCACGCGATATATAAAAACTTATTTCTTGTTACTTCTAACTAGAAATGAAAAACGCTTTGTTTTCAAAAACCAGCGGTTACTGAATAAAAACTTTTATTGTTACGGACATGTTTCACCGCTAACGTTTTCAGCGTTAACTAACAAGGATACACCGGGACGTGAAAAAAAGCGGCAAAAAAGAACCGAAAATTGGCTGGCTATATGCGAAATGCGAAAGTCTTTGGATTGAATTTTAAATAGTTTATACAATTAAGTTGTGTAGTATTTTATACATCTTCAACATATTAATAGGTCGTGGCATTCCATTGATGAATTATGGTTTACCTGAACTTATTTTCAATTAGCTCTTGCCCGCGTGGTACGTCGTCCGCGTAGAATATAAGTTTTAGGAAGTAACTTTATTTCTGTTTACATTTTCCGAAATAAAAATAACTTCATTAAATAATTACTCCTTACATCAGCTACATGCCAGTAGAAGTCCCGTCAAAATCGGTTCAGCCATTTCAGAGATTTGCCAGTACAAACAGACAGACAGACAAAAAGTGTTATTTTAGTATAAGTGTCGTATGTACATTATATGCATGTGGTAAACAGACACTCTAATTTTATTTATCTGTGTAGATAATCTCGACGCTTGACAGGTGAGTTACAAATCGCAGTTTAAGCAGTCCAGGATGCTTACTCTTGAAACCAATTTCAATATCAATGCAATTTCAGTCCAATAAAATCTCAATAATTATTCAATGTCAAAACTATACAACCCCTATAAAATAGCATTTAGAGTACGGAATATAAAGCCAAACTCAATATCATTTAGTTCCTTCAATATCCACGCTATACGGATGCAATGGGCGCTAGTGTTGCAACTCAAGAATACGAAATTTCATAATACCAACGTCGATCGATCGGAATTGGATCAAGAGCCCCCAGATCTCTATCTAAACCTTTTTATAAATGAATAAAAACCCTAGTTAATTTGTAAAATAGTTCTCTAATTACGAATTACTAAGAATTAAAGGAACATTAAGGATCCAGTCAAGAAAACTTAATGATCCGTGATATGATCTTAATTACCTTACTTCAGTAAAATCAAACATTTAAAACCTAATTGAGCGCTCTCTGTCTTTATAAAGAAAGATCTACTTTTATTAAGTTATCAAAAGTTTTTATTACCATTTTATTAGATCACAAAAACTGTCATTGGCCTTTTGGGAACTTATCTAATGTTGTTTTAATTTATTTTTCCCGTAAGATGTTATCATAATATTATATGAAATATTCATTGAAGTTTGTTGACAAATTGGTCATAATAAGGATCATAATTTATATTATTAACTCTTTAACAAGAAAAGTTTAATGTTTATCCTAATTAAAATAGATAGAGGAACGTACATAAATAGTTCCAGCTTTCGTTGCAATTAAAAGAAAACAGTTGAAACTGCAATTATAAAGCATGAGTTGATTTAACATACACTACTCACAGTAACAATTAAGCTAGCAACCGTCTAGTGGTAAATGGTTAAGCACAGACCGTAGCCTAAGTTTTATTAATGTTACATAGCTTACCACACGTAACATAACATCACACCTTTTATCGCCGAAAGAGTAGGTAGAGAGGTGCTGTACTGTATAACTGTACAATATAACACCCACTTTTCACTATTTAGAGGTATGTTATTATTATAAGTCCAACGTAATAGAGGGTGAGCTTATTGCCATATACCGAGCACAATTCCAGAGTCTGTGGTACTACTTAGATTGTTTTAAAAACCCGACTACTTTGGTAGTCGCACTTGTGACCACTCGGTCTATGAGACAGTCACATATATATATATATATATACATAACCTCATACTTACATAACAACCGATCTTCATTTTAAAACCACTAAAAACTTAATACCAACAAAATTCTTCACATTTTAATCTCAGTACTCCATAAAACAGTTTCCATATTAAATTTATCCGGTATGCATTATGAAAATTGTTTGCAATATTACTGGCTTTGATATAAACAAGTCTGAAAGCTATGAATTTATGAACTTACCTGACACGGTCAGCGGAGGAAATTAGAAAATCTTGCCTTATAAAATATCTGCCATGTACGACGCAGCGCTGAGAAATTTTCAAGTATTGTGATGTTTCTTTTTTATTAACATTAAGTGTTTAAGACATGGTATTTAATTACTTAAACTACACTAAATTTTCATTAGTTAAGTGGTAATTCATAAGTGTAACTGTTGAGTTGGATTACTTAAAGTATAGGAATGATGACGGGGTATAAAAATTTAAAATCTATTTAGTCCGTCAGTTATAAAGAAAATATATTAGACACCTATTTTGTCGCGGAGAACCTAACGGGTTACCGGGGCTCTGGCTCGACGTGCAGGAGAAGGAACGGGGTGGTTTTTAGTCAGTAAGAGTCTGACACTCCCTCCCGTTACGAATACGTTGATTTTCTCTCCTTAAAAAAAATATCTATTTAATTACGTCGCACAATTTTTTTTTATTTTCTAATCTATATATATATATATAATTCAATATAATTCAAAGGTGATTGACTGACTGACTTAAGTAAAAACGCGGGTTACTCACGTGAATATACTGAGAAAAGCTCTATTAGTTTCGAACCACAGAGGGGTTCTTCCTCATGAGCAGTGTGCGCGGTCGCGGCGACGTCGCGCAGCTCACTGATTTACTTATTATAAAGACTGACTGACTGACTGACATAGTGATCTATCAACGCACAGCCCAAACCGCTGGACAGATTGGGCTAAAATTTGGCATACAGATAGATGTTATGACGTAGGCATCCGCTAAGAAAGGATTTTGATAATTTCCACCCCCAAGGGGGTAAAATAGGGAATGGAAGTTTGTATGAGGCTTTGTCAGTTTTAAACCGATCAGATTGAAATTTGGCATGCAGATAGATGTTATGACGTAAGCATCCGCTTTGAAAGGATTTTGATCTTTTCCACCCCCTAGGGGGTAAAATAGGGGATGAAAGTTTGTATGAGACATTGTCAGTTTTAAACCGATTGAGTTGAAATTTGGCATGCAGATAGATATTATGACGTAGGCATCCGCTGTTAAAGGATTTTGATAATTTCTATCCCCAAGGGGGTAAAATAGGGGATGAAAGTTTGTATGAGACTTTGTCCGTTTTAAACCGATCGGGTTGAAATTTGGCATGCAGATAGATGTTATGACGTAAGCATCCGCTTTGAAAGGATTTTGATAATTTCCACCCCCAAGGGGGTAAAATAGGGGATGAAAGTTTGTATGAGGCTTTGTCAGTTTTAAATCGATCGGATTGAAATTTGACATGCAGATAGATGTTATCACATAGGCATCCGCTGTGAAAGGATTTTGATCATTTCCACCCCTAAGGGGGTAAAATAGGGGGTGAAAGTTTATATGAAGCTTTGTCAGTTTTACACCGATGCAGATGAAATTTGGCATGCAGATAGATGTTATGACGTAGGTATCCCCAAGTAAGGATTTTGATCATTTCCATCTCCAATGGGGTAATGTAGGGGATGAACGTTTGTATGAAGCTTTGTCAGTTTTACATAGATCGGGTTGAAATTCGGCGTGCAGATGGATATTATGACGTAAACGTCCCTTTAGAAAGGTTTTTAAACATTCTCACCACAAAGTATGATACTTTGCCAGTTTTAAATTGATCGGGCTGAGACTTTGCATGCATAAAGTTACTATGACATAGGTATCTCCTTAGAAAGGATTTTGATAAATTCCACCCCTAAGGGGATAAAATAGGGAATGAGAGTTTGTATAAATCTTCTTAGCCATTGAATTTAGAATCATTGAATCTTTTTGAATTACATTCGGTAAAACGATGATTTGGGACCTGGGTAACGTTTGATAGTTTTTATCACAGACGTCCCACGGGAACGGGAACTATGCGTCAATGCCCCAGGACTCTCTAACTCTTAACCACTGAACTTATTTTAGAGAGATTCGGTATAACAATAGTCGATAGAATAGTTTTTATTACTGATTAGTACTCTGCGGGATTATTTATTTATTGAAACTACGATAAATCATTTCAAAATAGGTAAATCTTACTTGGGCACTGAATTGATTCTGATTAATTCTGTCAGAAGTCATTAATCTACGCGGACGAAGTCGCGGGCAACAGCTAGTTCTATGTATAAAACGTACCTACCTATAAATGATGTAACATGATATTTCAAATCAATATACTTACCATCAAAAGTATTTGTTTCGATAAGAAAATAAAATATACATGTCTAACGTTTTAAAATAATCTGCCACATGGACATTAAAATAAAAATTAGTCATTGCAATTGTCAATTCGAGTATTCTAGTGAATCGTTTTGACAGTTGATAAACCAAAAACATTGGAGTAACATTACAATTTTATTGTTAAAATTAAAGACACCTTCTTCGAATATTTAAGTAAGAACGTAAAACCATTACTGAAATTTATAATAATAAAAGGAATGTTAACACTTGACTTGAGCCATTGACATAACAAAACTTAGTCACCACTCACCTCTAGAGTTATTTGATAAAATTTTAATAAAACTCCGTTTATTACGAAGTAAACCTTTTCATTTCATCTAAGTCGTAATCGTAAACTAAGCTATATAATATTGTATGAGAATACAAAATTACGTAAATGTAAATTAGAAATGTAACATTAATCTTTGCTGCGATGAGTAACTACTGTATTTACTAAGATAGTTTTTTAAATAAATATATGGATTTTAGACATAATATTGAATTTTTTTGTAGGAAGTAGGTAGAGTTCATTAATGTATAGATAGTAATTAAAGATAATTTGTACAATGAAAATTTCTCTGGCCTAAAAAATATTTACCTTGCACTAAGATGATTAATTTTATCTAATGCCCTGTTTTTGAATCGATTCATTTATTATTGACGATAAACATTTTTTTTCTACCCACTTAAAATATTATTCATTTATTTAATAATTTATATACAATTAAATAAAAAAATAATGTAACATGCAACGAAAAGCTAATTTTAACTGAATTACTCTTACTAATTAACATCAATCTACAAACAATCCCTTAAAAACAATAAACCAATCAATTAAGCTAAAATGTAAGCTATTAGAGATAAAATAGCGATGGTGTTCAGTTAAATAAATAATGAAATCCTCAACGGGCCGGTTTGCACGTACACTCGTCGGCAATGTGTCAGTAAGCGGCCAGTAAATTGTTAATACTATTTATATACAGGGCGAGAAAAACGTTAATTACGAGTACGACCTATTTCTGTACCTACACTAGTACTGTTGGTGTCATCTTTCGCGGTAAAATTTATTTAAAGCGTTTGGGACCTGGTGGTTAATACCGCCAACTAAATATAGAGGTATAATTAATGAGTTTGAGATATTTTTATTTATACATAATTTAGTATATTAATTAAATCATTAAAAATTTATTACGGCTTACTCACGTGAAAATGGTCTATTTCTCATGAGCAGTGTGTGCGGTCGCAGTGATGTCGCGCAGCCTACTAGGTTTTTTTAAGGAAGGAAAAATCGTCGAATGACTTCTCCCGCCTGGGTGAGACGGGAAAGAGTATCAGACTCTTACTGACTAAAAACCACCTCGTTCCTAGTAGGCTGCGAGTGCATTGAAAACAAGTAGAGTTTTTCTCAGTATTTTCACGTGAGTAACCCGCAGTTTTAGTTATTTTAGTATGTCTCACGATAGTTATTATGAAAACATATATTTAGTAAGTATTTTTAATCCATTATGTCTGAATGTGAACCTTAAATACCATTATAGAATTAGTTTAGTTTGATGGTGTGGATGCTGTAATTTATTTCGAAACAGCATTGCCATTTAACGTGGCAATGCTGACAGTCTTCTGGGAACGTTCGTCAGTGACAGTGATGAGGATGAGTACTTTGACGTCTAATTTACGGTATTTCTTTTTAGTTTTTTTATAATCTTTTTTTGTTCACTGTTTTAGCTTGAGTTAATTTAGTTGTGTTATTTAAGTTTCTTATTTTTATTTGAATAAAAATGTTATTTCGGCACAAACAGCTAAAATATTTCACAAATCTGCGGTAGTAGTACTTACCTAACATGATATTACAATTCAATGAATAGGTACAAAGTTACTGTCTAGATATAAAAATGTAGAATAATAAAAAAAATTCAATGCAGCCATGTCCAGAAGCCCAATTATCCTTCTTTCCTTCCCCAATCACACTATCCCTAGATCTCCAACAATCTTTAAATTTCTTATCCCCAAAAGGCCGGTAACGCACGCCTCTTGTATTCTGGGTGTCCATGGGCGACGCGGATTGCTTACCATCAGGTAATCCGTCAGCTCGTTTACCGGGTTATTCCACAAAATAACGGTATGTGGAATATCTTCAAAATTCGTAGAATATCCTGATTCCCCCTTTCTAAGAAAAGTAACACACTCAAAACAATCATAGAATACTCTGACATTTAACTGATACTACCTTGGAAAGTTGCAGTGCTGCTTGTATTTGAATTCTTATTTATATTAAGAACTAAGTTGAATCTCAAATATCAAAGATATCTCAGTACAAGTTCATCATAAGGTTCTAAGAACTAGGTATAGCGTTAATTGGACGCTTTGTTTACTTTGTACCAACAAGTATCTAGACTATTCGAGACAGAACTGAGCTTTAAACTACTAACTGGTTGTTTGTTATTGTTGTGTCGTGTTTGAATTTAAGCTTAGATCTATTTTTTGTTTTTTTTCTACCTAGAGCTGCGAGCAACCTAATGGGTAACCGTGGCTCCGGATCAAAACAGGAGTAGGAACGGAGTAGTTTTTAGTAAGTAAGAGTTTGACATCATCTCTCTCGCCTCATCAAACGCGGGAGAAATCATTGGATGATTTTCCCTTCTTACCAGAAGGTCTATTTTCTGAAACAATTTCTGGCTAAGACAACTTTTCAATTTACTAAAAAGAATTGAGGATCGAAGTCAGTGTCATATACTACTATACTACTAATATGAAAAATCAATATGAGTTTAGTTATCTGTGCCGTTCGCTTTGTTGATGAATGTTATTGACTGCCGATCATTTAATAGGTATAAACGCACAACTAAAAATAGAACCTTGAAGAATAAACACGTGATTTAATCACAAAGTGCAATGTGCTTAGTACTTCACATAAAATAATATGCGTAGGTAATGCTTCATACCCACTTTCTGGTTGCAATAAAGTAAAACGTTTCAAAACAAAACACACAACATACTAAATGTTGATAGCAAAGTAGGTCGGTCTTTAGTACCCCCATTTGCAAAATGGCCAGCCGTAAATAAATCCATGTGGGGAGACCCCAAACCGCAGCTTTTTGTACAATGGAGACATAATGCTATAATTGTTTCTGGGGGATCTCAACAGTCCAACCGATTTAGCTTCAAATAGAGGATTAAAGTTGTAATATTATGTGACTATGTAGATATTAGTTAATGTTAAGATAGTTTTGACCGAGTTGGCCGTAGTAGTTGGCCGAGTGGTTGTAAGGTGCGACTGCCGGGCAAGAGGTCTCGGGTTTCATTCCCAAGCCTCAGTAGTAGCACGAATCTGAAATTGAGCCCATTATGTGGCAATAGGCTTTCCCCCTATTACATGGGACTCATAACATAAATAGTAAAAAGTGGGTGTTACACTGTACAGTGGTTTTAAGTGCCGTAATGTACACCTCTGCCGTATACGGAATAATTACAATTATTCCGTTTGTCAACAAGAAAGCAAAATATATGTTTTTACAAAAATCAAGACAGACGTATACTGATTTCTTAGAGATGTATATTTTTAAAGTACCCACGCAATACCTTATGCGATGTGATAGAAATTTTAATCTACTTGAATTTCTTTAAGCAGTGTATGACAGCAGAAAATTAAATTTTATTTAATCTTAAGTTTTAATCCAACTAACTAAATGACTTTTCAGCCAGATTTGTAACTCGGCCACCAATAAAAGAAAATGCCCAAATGTTGCCCAAAAACCCAAAAAGACATGAACAAGTAATTAAAATATTACGTCATTCTCGTTAGGAGCAAAACATTGTAATTTCAATAACATACCACCGAATTTGTGGCAGCCCTATCTGACATCAGAGCATGCCCTTCAGGAAGTTTCAAGTAGATTGCTATTCAATTTCCTTTGCGTTGGGTGAGGTGACGACAGCAAACCGTGATAGGGTTGTCTAAACTATCCTATTATCTAATAGGTACAATGTTAAGGTATCGGCTTTGCTGACGAAAATTTAATTTAAGTAATACTAAAATGTACATAACATTCTATTAAATGACACAACGATAAGTGGATAGGTGAACTGATTTCATTTTAATGTTTTTAGGCTAGTCGAGTATCTCGTTAAACAGGTACGTATCTCTCCGAGATATTCTCATAAAAGTTACAATACAAATATAGGTGTACTGATTGTAAGAAAAAAAATTATAGAAAATACTAATAATTCGTATTTCGTAATTAGAGCTACTACCTGAGTTAAATTAAGCTTTAGACATAGACATGTATTTCTTCAATGACGTAATAAAGAGATGCAAAACACAAACATTCATAAAACATTTTCATTAGTATTATTATTTTTCCGATGAATTTTAATTTTTAAGGGTGCGTAGCGTACCTATGATGACAAGAACATCTGTGTGCAAACCCTACCGGCCTTTGGTTGCAGCAAATCATTGTTTGTCAAGCCCTTTTCAAACTGTGCTGATGTTGGCTTCCAATCTTTACCATTTGGAATAATAACCATTTAGGTAAAATATTAAAATACTTATTACCATCGCAGGTTAACCCAAATACGGCCTAAATTAAATATCATAGTTCGATACATATGAATGTAATATTTCTTCTCAAGAGATGAGATTTGAAGTTAAATTGTAAATGATAAAGGAAAAGATTTAAAAAATCTTAGTCATAGCTTGGGGTCTGATTATACGTAATCTGCCAAAATCGATCGTCTATCTTTTTATTGCAATGACATAACTTGCTGAAAGTTTTTAAACTCCCATGTATACCTCTGTTCAGTTGTCAGCATTCATTCATGCATATAAGCGATTTTGTCCAGTTTGAAATATTTAGTGATACGAAGTCATGAAGGTAGACAATAGGGTAGTTTCCTAAATTTGATTTTAATGTCCGGCTGGTACATTAATTTAAAACTTTAGACATGTATTTTTTCTTTTCTCCCAAAATTAAATACTTTCGACGATATATTAATTTGAAATATCGTGTGATGTCACAGCGTGCCACATTTTGTAGCACGTTATGACGTAACAACCTCCCACTCCTAAACTTAGCGCCATTTTAACTATCTAAGCCTAGCCTGGAAACTATCCAATTATCTGTTCTAAGCTGATATTACAAACACTCACGTAGATTGTAGCAGATGATATGAAATTACCTAGAACATTCCACATCCATCAACAGCTTTCATATTGAAACGTTTAATTATTATAATCAGCACTAATTCCACTGTGAATTGTTAATTGGGCTGATTATTAGTTTATTAAAGCCCTATAGATTAAGTGGTGTTTACAATATGAACGAATTGACACGTCACTATAAAGTTACCTTTAAGTAAATCAATAATTCATTAATCTCAGCTTAAATAGAATTACTAGCAGCTAAAAGGTATTCATGAAACACTTCATTATAAATAGCAGAAGTTGCATTAAAAATAACAGTTGGAAAAAATGAGCAGGTTTTTATAACGGAGTCTATTTTTTGTCAGCTTTTATTGCGGTACTCTTGGCAGTAGCATGGTCTATATTTCACAGGTTGCAGCAAAAACGGTCTCATATTAACGGGCCATTCAGTATCACGGACCATAGCACGCTTTTTGTTCATATTATGTAACATGACGTATGTTTTTAACCCAAAATAGTACCTATACAGAAGAAGACAAAACGCCTATAGTATGTTTGAGTATCTATCATCACTAGTTTATTCTTAAATATATGCAATACTAAAAGGTATGTGCATTCTGTATTAATACTTATCAAACTACTCCGGATTTTATGATACAACTAGCTGTTGTCCGCGACTTCATTCGCCTAGAATATGATTCCTGTTTTATCTCATGAGCACATTTAATCGGGATAAAAAGTATTCTGTCACCTAAGTCAGTTCCATACCCTACCTGTATACCATATTACATTAAAATTCGTTCAGTAGTTTCAGCGTGACTGACGGACAAACATCTATACAAAGAAACTTTCACATTTATAATATTAGTGTGATTGCTGTGATATCAGATTTTAATATTACTTTATTTAACTTCTGAGTCAACCGGATCAGGGCTATGAGCCGTCTAGTTCCTACAGAACACAACTAGTTCCAAAGCAAACAAAAACTCACTTTCTATAAGAACCACGTTCAACCAACTTTCAATAAGCGATGCATTAGTGGTTTGAAAAAAGATAGGACTGAGGCCTTAGTACAAGTTTGTTTTACGTTTAAAGTACGCGTTCGGCGTTCTGATTGGTTGTTTCATTTGAACCCGCCAATCAGAGCGCAGAACGCATACTCGTTTCGAATACTTTAAACGTAAGTCAAACTCATACTAAGGCCTCTGTAATCACATTACATCATGAGCTCTCACAGACATTATAATGAAACATAGTATTCCATGGATGCGTCCTGCAAAAAGGCTGCGTCACAGCTCAACCTCTCATTTAGTTGATGTATATTGAACCCTTGGGCCCTTTGTATTCAAAAGACCGCTGCCCATTTATTTTAGGAGGAAAAATAAAAAATATTGAGAAAACTCGCATTTCATCTGAGTTTCCAACCGCTTTTAGGGTTGACTTCGTATTTCTTTGGCTGAAAGTGAATTGTGTTGCATTGTAAAAGAAGAACTTTGAATAATATTACTCCTGAAATGTATGAAAACGGCAGTGAAAGTCATTTAATAATATTACTCGTGAAATGTGTGAAAACGGCAGTGAAAGTCATTTAAAGTGAAGAACATGAAAAAGACAAATATTACTGCCTCGTTGATGGAGTGGTCACAAGTGCGTCTACCGGATAAGGGGTCTTGGAGTCCTGGTTATAACTGGGTTTTAAAAAAATCATAGTAGTAGCACGTGGTCTGGAATTGTGCCCGGCTCGGACAGAGTGTGTGAGTGTGTATGGCAACATGGCTCACCCCCTGTTACATGGGACTCGTAATATAGATAGTGAAAAGTGAGTGTTACATTGTACAGTGGCATTAAGTACCGTAATGTGCACATCTGCCTACCCATTCGGGGATAAAAGACGTGGTATAAAAAACATAAAAAGATATCAAATCAAATAAAATTTTAAGTTGAATTCTCTTGGTTTTGCAATTATATTCAACAATTTTAAATTTTAAATCCATTTAATTAATTTCATAAATCAGTTATAAGCAAAGAGTACCAATGCTATATTTCATTTCATGGTTACGAGACTACAACAGTTATAATAAGTACCTATTAAGTAGTAATTTAAACTAATTCATAAAACATAATATGGAACTTAAACTAAAATACTAATTACAGTCATTGTTCTCTAAATACGACCTTTGTTACAAACAAAAGGTACAATAAGACATGTCGTCACACGAAACCCTAAAGCGAACGCCTGTCAACTGTTTTGTCTTTAGAATAGTTTAAAATAAAAGTCCTGTAGGGTCGTGACGACCTCGTAAGCAAAAATATTTGGTACGTTTTTAATTACAAACGTGGTTCTAAGACTATTTTTCGTGCATAAAGGTTGCTAAAGGTGACTTTGTCGTTGGCTGAAAGACTATCGCAACGCTTGACAGAATTCATGAAAGAAAATGAAAATAAATGACTGCTAGAAACAGCATCTTTTGAGTATTTTTTTTAAATTTGACTCTTAACATTTAAATGAGTGTACTTTTATTACTAAGAATAAAATATATTATTTACTTTTTAATTTAATTCGTTATTAAAGTGATCATAAACATAAAATATGAAACCTTAACAAAGTACCTATTGCGTACCTTAAACTCAATACTGTAAACTAATGTCCAAATACTCAAACGTTACTCAATTTAAAGTCGCGCTAATGTATAGTTCTGTCTCTACAAATTCTTTATAAAATGACAGAGATGGCGCCATATTTAAGTACAACTTAAAGTTGAGAACCCTTTCAGTATTCGGGCGTCAGTTTCATAATGAAATACAACTTAGCTAGTTCATAGTCCTTTTATTTTCAGAAAATAATAAGTCAATATGTTATGTACCTAGAAATGTTCTTATTTACCTACAAACTTCAATTCCCAAGAAAATAAAGTTCACGACAATACGACACGCATCAACTATCAAATGTCAAGTGAAATTTAAAATGGCGGGGTCTAAACGTGACGTCTCCTTTTGCAATGCTTTCAACAGTATATTCAATAGAAGTAGGATAAGTGGGGATCTATTCGAAGAGATACGAGAACCTTTGATTTGTGAAGCGATAGTAATATCGTCAATCGTTTTTGTGGTATGTGTTTATCAGTTTATACTGATTGATTTGTGAGTTCTGAAGAATTCATTTCTTACCATAACTATTTTATGCTGATGCGCAGGGCTTAATCGTTTTTAGAATGTAGAGAATTTTATCGTACCAAAATTTTTTATACAGCTATTCAAAGTTATGATCGTAAAATAAAATTTATAAATTCTTGGATATCGTAGTTTTCTTTATTCTTATTACCGACATTTTACAATTTTAAAATAATAAATTCATATTAAAAATTTGATTCGCGACTACAGTAATGGCCGCTGTAATACGAGATTCAATAAATTCCTTACGAATTGATCTCAAGCCTGTACCTAATTGGATGAGTTCACAATATTCATGAATCTGCTTAACTTAAGGTACTAGTGCTTTGGACAAATTTAGCAATGGTATGATAAGGTCATTATTTTGCAATAATAATTTAATTATACTTGAATAACTGACGACAGCACAACTGGGATTTATCAATTTGAAAGCCTTTGACAGTTGACCAATGGGTTCTGCGGTTAAAAGTATCAGATGTCATCGCGGTGTTCATCAATTTGAGACCCGATCAGTTTTTATGGTCTTTTAGGCAATTTGCAATTGCAATTCATTAGGTCCTAAGGCCGGTACCGATTTATCCTACTAACAATACGATGATAAGAGGAAGGATATTCTGTGCAGTTAAATAACTTACTATAATACGAACAAAACTAAAGGCATCATTCAGACTAAGTTACCTATCTTTATAACCAATGAACAACAATTACTCACAAAGACATTTTTAATCAAACACTGACGAGTAATTGAAATAAAACATAAAACATGACGTGAATATTCAAATGAACGCGATATTGTAGCGAAATGTCAACGATTTAATTAAATTCATTTGCATATAAAATACTTAATTGTCTCACTCATGTTACATGTCACTCGTTTCACTTTAATAAAGTTTAAAAAGCAAGATATTCTAGAATTATTCCACGATCTTTAATATAGGTAAGAATAATCCTTTAAATACCTCGTGTGTGCAAGAATTCTTCTATAAACTTTTGTCAAGTACTTAAAACGCATGATGTGTTCTTTAATAGATGATTATTACTTTAATTTTGAATTCAGAAATTGAAATTATTCAGCCAGTACTATCTTTAGGGTCAATTACTTTCTTTTCAAAACTCAGTGCTTGTCCACGGTCTGCTTACAAAGGATTTTGCGATACTTTGGCCACATAGCTCGTAGAGACGCCTCATAGTGACCGGTAAAGTAGAAGGAAAGAGACCGAGAGGCCGGAGTCCCATACGGTGCTCTGACCAAATATCCAAGGAGCTGGAGATACCCATGAATGTTGCTATACATGAAGCAACGGAACGAGATAAGTGGTGACGTCTAGTGAGCAAAATCAGAGAGAGCCTCGATCCGCAGCAGTGAGGGAATCGACTAAGAAGAGACTGTGTTTAGGGGTCATAATTACATAGCGAACAATTCTTATTTACTTTACACACAGTTATGTAATGAACAATAACTAATAAAATAAAATAGTATTTTCGCATACTCATTACAATTCAAAACTTCATATTTTCACTGATCTAATCAAAGTTTCAATAACAAAACTCTCCAGACTAACCGACAGACTAACGATTCACTCCATAAACAGTCGCAAATTAAAATAGATCAGATCAAACTAGTTAAGAATCCTTGATCATCTAATATTAAAGTCTGGAAGAAACCTTATTTCGTGAGCCAATGATCGCGCATTAAGCCTGGATTTACTGTCGGACTAAACCTTCATTTTATAGAAGCCCGATACCAAGATTATCTCCGTTCGTTTCTGTTTAAGATAAAAACTAGCCTCTTGGATCATTAGTATATACACACTTAGCTACCTATCTAAAGTAATGGCCACTTTTTTGGCTCACTTCTTCGTAATTGAAGTGCAAAAGCGAATAAACTTGTACTTGTGTTAGGATTTTTATTTTTGTTTATGTTGCAGTACTCTTAATGTTTCTGGAGATTAATGTATTGATGTAATTTTCATCTGTAAGGGTATACAGTACCTGGGATTACCCAGCCAGCCATTAGGCTATACGTAGGTACACTATGGTCTTTTTTTTAAGGAGGAAAATCATCGAATGGGGCTCCCGCCTGGGTGAGTCGAGAGGGAGTGTCAGACTCTTACTGACTAAAAACCACCCCGTTCCTTTTTCTGCACTTCGAACAGGAGTCCCGGTAACCCGTTAGGTTCTCCGCGACGGATACACTATGATCTACAATTACAATTTTATTGTAGCTTTACCTTTTTTTTTTTTTTTTTTGATGACGGGGGGAAACCTTCAAAAGGCGCCCAGCCTTTTTGGGGATAAAAGACTAGGGAGTGTGGGATTTTTACCTCACCAAAACCACCCCGGTGGCCACCCTCAACACCTGAGTAGAGGCACCGGGTCCTCTAAAAGAGACCTGCTCCGGCGCCTCCACTGTGCAACGCCTGTTACGACACATCCCTAGGGAGACGGGTGTCTCCTTTGAGCCTTGCTGTGTACGGCGGCACGTGACCACTGTGCCACCGTCTTCCCTGAGACCACAGGGTGGGCACCTAGAGTCCCCACTCTACGTACCCGTGGCCCCAAAGGTCCGCCTGAAGTTTATGCAGGCGGGATTTCGGCGTGTTAGGCGTCAAGGTGGTTACCTCCTCGACGCCTTCTACGTGCAGGATCGGTCCTCTCGCGACCCCGCTCACCAGCTTCCTTTTGTGACATTACTGTCTCACAAAAGGAGGCCACTTCCCTCCAATTTTCTGTATCTGCCAGCATAGCCTTAACTACCGCTGGCAGAGACAGGTCTCGCCCGATCTTGGCAACCAGGACGCGCCGCTCAGAGGCCCATGCTGAGCATTCTTCGAGCGTGTGCTGTGCGGAATCCAGGTCATCCCCGCAGTGGTGGCAATTTGTCGTGGCCTCTCGCCCAATCCTATTCAGGTACTCACCAAAGCAACCGTGACCGGTCAGCACCTGAGTAAGCCTGAAGGAGACGCGCTCCTCTCTCTTCAGCCAGGCTTCGAAATGCGGCAGAATGGCTTCGACAACGCGCTTGCGTGAGATCTCCGGCTTTTGTAGCCGCTCACGCCACCGTTCAAGCGCGTGTCGCCTTTCCTGCCGCCTCAGCCTAACGAACGCCACTCCATTGAAATGTTCTTTACAAAAACTCTTAAGGCTTTTAAAACTATGCTTTGAACACCTCATAAACCTCTCTAAGCACTTCAAACAAAAAAAATATGAACTAGTCCAAGCATTACGTTATAACTTTTGACATTTAAAAAAGTTTTTGCATCAAAGAAACCTTCTTTAGTTAAATGCCAAGAGGTATTGCAGAACTTTGTATTCTGAATTCTAAACAATGCTCAGGTATTATTTACTTTTGGATAATGGATGAAACTGTAGACATTCTCATAATTATAAGTGAGTATCTACTTAAGGTATTTGCTTTCACTATAATGTTCAAGTAACTGGGTCGAATGTAATGTTATTGAGCTCTTTATTAGGTTAACATAATATTAGAATACCACTTAATTTTTCAATTGACGTAACATAACATAACCTCACGCCTTTTTATCCCCGAAGAGTAGGCAGAGGTGCACATTACGGCACTTAATGTCACTGTACAATGTAACACCCACTTTTCACTATTTATGTTACGAGTCCCATGTAATAGGGGGTGAGCCTATTGCCATATACCGGCACAATTCCAGACTTCGTGCTACTACTGAGATTTTTTTTAAACCCAGTAATATTTTGCCCGACGCGGAAATCGAATCCGAGACCCCTTGCCCTTGACCCCCCCGAGTCGCACTTGCGACCAATCGGCCAACAAGGCAGGCAATTGGTGCAATAATATTCTGACATGCGGTTTGACAGTTACTTTGGAGAGGGTATCCGAATAAATTATATTGAGAATTATTTAAATATAGATTGGTATTTGACTTTTGTTGCAGTAACAATTTATGTTAACACTTGTACCCAATTTAAATCTACAAGTTTGTTAACGTTTACTATGTCTAAATCGAAGTTTCTCATTAAATACTATTTTTAAATACAAGAGAATCAAATGGCTACATTCTAGACGTACTCACACAAAAGCCACGTAACAATATACTTTATTAAAAGCCATTTACAACATATTATGGGCTGACACCGCTTTCAGCCACCTACTAAACCGCCAGGTCCTCTCAATACTATATTAGTGTGACGAGCCTATAAGCGTACCTGCTCACTTGACCCCAACTAGATTGGATTTGGAGTGGGAGACTACGAAAATATCGAACACCTACATAACTAACTGTCGATGCGTCCCTACGGATGTTAACTTATGTACTTACAATCAGCCCTAGTTCATAAAATAGGAAAAATAACCCTTATTGTTTACGGAGTAAGATACTGTTAAAGACAAATTGATTTCAAGGACATATATTTGATTGTACTTACGAACTGAGACGTAGCAAAAAAGTATGATAAATAAAAAAGAGAAAATATTTCAAAATTGTTGATTTTTTTTTTGAGTGTGGAAAATCAACGAATTACTTCTCCCGCCTGGGTGAGGCGGAAGAGAGTATAAGACTCTTACTGACTAAAAACCACCCCGTTCCTTCTCCTGAACTTCGAGCCGGAGCCCCAGTAACCCGTTAGGTTCTGCGCGACAAAATTGTTGATTTAATATTTCCTATCTCTTTAACGACACGTACTACAAAATGTCTTATTTCGTCTTACTAGTAAGAATTTATCTGAAATTGAATAGACTTTGAAATCCATATTATTTTTTATGAAAAGTAATTTGAACAACAGTCATGAATATTCAGAAACCTCTCTGTCTTTTTCTCTCTTATTTAAACTAATGTCACAGTCACAAAGTCCTTTAACGAATAATAACAATATATAGGAAAATGTAAAGACAAAGTCATTACAATAACCTACAAACAGGTTACAAAGCACCAACACCAAACATTTGACACAGCATCATTGTAAAGTACGTTACTTCACATTCACAGCCTCTAAACACACGCACACTTCGGGGTTCGCGCAATAAATGTGTTACGGTCCCTACATAACACTTTCACACTCCCTTTCCCAGATTATTACGGTGTAAAAGATATGATTTAACATGACACATAAAATTGAAATAGATGTTTCATTCAATAAATGCATGATTGATTCATTTTTTTGTCATGGGTGAAATATATTCGGTGTGTTTTGCTTTTCTTTTTTTGATTTTATATGCACATTTATGGTCTACTTCTGTGCTTAATTTTTGATGAAGAGTTAAGTAAGTATTTATTTATTTGATATAGAGTATTTTACGAAAACGTAATAAAAATATGATTTCCAAGCTTTTCTCGAGCTCATAAAATAACACTTTGAATAAGAAATCGAGTCAATATGATTTAACTCTAAAATCTAAAACCTTCCCAAATAGAGCAAAGATCGTAGTTGTATCATAAAATATTGACATTCAACCAATCTGATTAGGACGGGAGCCCAAACCAGTTTCGGAGGGAGACCGGGAGAATCAAATTTGTGTAGACACAAATTCTACTACAACATACGTAAAATAAAATATTTCACATTTACAAACAGTTTACTAATATATCTGTTTCATAAATTGAATTTTTCTCCTTACCTTTTTCCCAACAAATTTTTGGGCTTGGTTGAATTTAATCGAATGTCAGAAATATGTACAGAACTCTTCTCCGATACAAATTGACACGACAGGTTTTTACTACCAGTATGAACAAAAGCACCCATCATGACGAGTATATTTATTGCATCGAGTTAATATATTGAATTGATCACGTAAATAATCTCAATTTGTTAAAAAAATATCACCAATCTATAGATAAACTTTGTAGAACACAGGGTCAGCTTATTTAGTTGTACGAGTAACTTAGCTACGTAAATTGATACAAATATCTATATCACGAGCTATGGTTTCCTCCCGAGTTTCATAAATTCAATCGACCTAAAAATAAAACAAACATGTCATCGCCTTGAGTAAGAACCGTCTCAGGGCACCGTACAAATCCTCTCTATCTATTTACCGTACGTCTCGCTAAAGTAGGTAAACCAATAATTCTTTATTCTATTTATTTCATACATGCTTTCACTGAACGCTAAATGTTTTATAAATCATATTTTACGAAGCAACATCGGATGATCTGTCACTTAATTTTGATTTACTCAATTTGCTTCTGTTAGCTGCGTCGTAAGATTTTGTGCGTGCAGTATGTAAACTTATGTATACAATAATACATGTACGCATATTCATACTGTATTGGTATATGTAGTCTATTTCCATGTAGCTATTAGCTTTTGTTGTCAACTCGGCTTGCATAAAATAATATTATAAAAATTTATTAACATAAGGGTTATCAAGCTGAAATGGCTGTGGGCTGGTCACATTTGTCGAAGAACCGATAACCGTTGGGGTAGACGTGTTCTGGAGTAGAGACTACGTCTAAGCAAATGTAGTGTAGGATGCCCTCCAGCTGGGTGGAATGACAATATACGCAAGGTGGCTGGTAGTGGCTGGATGCGTAGAGCTGAAGATCGAGTTCAGTGGCGTCGCATTGGAGAGGCCTATCCAACAGTGGACGAGAACAGGCTGTTGATAATGATGGAATTGATTAAATGTCATATAGAAAGAAAAAAAAACTTTATTTCATGCTAAAAAACAAGTGACATGTACAGATAATTAGTAGGAACTGATGGATACATGTTCAAGTCCCAAGTCTGCCATAAAATGAGACCAGTTCAGCATGTCGGACTAGAATTTGCAGTCGTACAATATTTATCGATGATATAATTATATATCATAGAAGATGGTATGAACTAATTAGTAAATTATAGTAAATAGTGGTAATTAGGCCGCAGATCGGATTGGCTGCCACTAATTACTTAGCTGTAACGCTACTACAATAATATCTAATATGCCTCTATTAATACTAATTAATAATATTTTGTTATTGTTCGGTGTTTTACCTGTTACTGTCATAAGACAAATTAGTATGTTTATTGCCCTTATTACTTAGATCACTTCGATACCACTATCGAGTTACTTGTTATAGTAATAATTAACTACTAATTATGGTATGAAAAACATGATTATTATCACAACACATATAAAAAGTAAATGTAACATAAAAATAACAAATAAAAGTAGGCTCATCTTGTTTCATTCGAAGCTCATTTATATAAAACTAGCTTTTACCCGCGGCTTCGCTCGTGTCACAAAAGGATAAAAGTAGCCTATGTGACATATACCAATACCCACAGCGCCATCTATACCAATAATTTCGTTTTCCCTCGAGAATATCAATTTTTCCGGGATAAAAAGTACCCCATTATTTAATCCAGACTTCTAACTATACGTATTCAAATCAATCGGTTTAGTAGTTACGGCGTGAAAGCGGAACAAACAAACAAACTCACTTTCCGATTTATAATATTAGTAAGGATAAATACTCTTTATTTTTTACCTAATAACCGTGAATCGTTTAAAAAGACATCGCAGCACAGGTGCTAGGTATTAAATAGACCCCTGTGTACCAGCTCTCAAGAAATTAATGAGAATTAATTTGCGCGAGTATCGACTCGCCCCTTGGGGTTAAGAATACGACCCGAACTCAACTTTCAACCCTATTGTAAGAAAACGTTACTGTTAATCAAAAGACGTCTTTCATTGTTCTATTCCCATTTTGTTTGTGAATGTTGTTGCGAGAAACACCATATTTCTGATGAAAATCGAGATTTTATGGTGAATTTACGTTCGGGGTTATATAAACATTGTTCTGTTCAGTTTTAGTACTTTATATCGTAATGTCTCTGATGAAGGGTTTGTAAGACTACGATTTAATTATGTCTCTTTTATTGCAGAATGGCAAAATATTTGGACATTATATTGTTAGAGTTTTTGAAAATACTCAAACTAAATTTAAAAAAAAACGGGTGCGTTTACAAACATACAAGTTCACATACACATTACACAATAATCTGTGGATCACACAAAGAATTGATCCTTGCGGGAATCGATCCCGCGACACGTTGTGCGGCAGTCAGTTGCCCAACCACCGCGCCAACTGTGCAGTCTTTTGTGCACAGTCAGTTGGACTGTGATGTAAATTAGAATACCTGACTTAATACTTTTTATTAAGTCACCAAACTTTGATTAGCTTACTAACCAAACCGAACTGTACCAAACCGCAAAACCTCTAAATTTAACTTTCAACATCAAAAATCAACAAACAAAAAACCGCACAGAGGCTATAACTGGGTAAAATTTTCACTAAGTACAACGATAATCAATAAAAGCGATGTTTAGTGAGTTCGTCGTCTATATTGACTTAGGTTTTAATTCAATAAGCATTAGTGATCGAGCATGGTCGTGGCCGCGGTAACCCAATCACCGGCGCTCGTTTCGATGCAAATTCAGAACCGAAGCGATGGATCAAACACCTCGCCCCGCTTCGGTGTAATTATTACAAGGTTTTTAGGTAACGTGATAACCTTTTTGCCCGTGTAAAGGAATCGAGTACAGTATAAAACTAAGAATTAAATAAAACGTTGATTGAATTCCGTACTGGTATGTTGATCTAAGTTTTGTGTGTAAAAAGAGTTGGGAAATTAAAGTGAAATTGAAGCAGTAAACTAACGTAACAGTACTTACACGTAGACATCATTTTATATGTTTCCAAACTACGCTATCTCTCTGCTATTATTCAATATGTTTTTTCTTCAGAAAAACCGAAAGGACTTTTTGGTGGACCCTCGAAACGATTCCAAGATCTGTAGCCTATTATTTTATTCATCATATTATACCTACCTACAAAAAATGTCCGTCCAATAAATTGACCTTTGCAAACATCGTACATAAACCGCTCCATCTCATTTGTATGGCTGACATTACTTATATTCTTCCCCAAAATACACCTCGGCGGCCAAACGCCCGCGGCAAAAACGCTAACATTGCAAACGAAAGACCTAAAAGGGTATATGAGGTCAAATTGTATATTTTTACGTGACTTTTCGCTGATAGTAGTTTTATTGTTAAGCCTTTTGACGCAAAATAGATGGCATTCAAACGGACAGTGTGACACTGTCCGTTTGAATGCCACACATTTACAATCTGTAAGTGTACACTGCTAAGTAATGTCCTCTTCTCACACGAAGAAGGTGTAGACAATCACAACGATTGATCAAAGTGGGTTGGTGATTTCAAACTTATAAAATTAGAAATTATAAGCCTAAGTTTCCTCATTCACCAGATTGGGGTTTACATAATATAATCTACATAATTATAACTTCGAAAACGTCACATTGATACTTGCCAGGTTCTGAACCCTCCTGCAACATCCTCATTCATGGGATGCCGTCATAATCCTCCGGACCTACGAACGGTGTCCATTACTCAAATTGAACGGAGCCCGTGTTTTTATTCGATGCTTCGCAAAGTAATAGGTGGCACCGAAAGAGTTTGCAAATAAAAACAGCTGTGGACCAACAAACGTGTTTTCATACATAATCCTTACGTGTTCTACTTTTTACTTTCTTTGTTGGTCTCCTTTGTGATACAAATAAAGAAACCTTCAATATCATATATTCTGTTAGCACGTGTGAGGTTCATACTACTCTTAATGTTTATAAGGAAAGCAAGTAAGAAAAATATTTATGTTTACGTATTTATGCGATAATGTTGTTGGGAGATATATTATATAAAATATTATTCGTAAAATAAAACATAATTTGGTAATCAGAGTTATACTCTAATGTAATGTCCCTTATCTTTAAATTCACGACTCAGCCTGAGCCTCGACTAGGCTTCTAATTACTTAAAAGTGTTTGCGCCTAGATTTATTAAATAACATTAAGTAATAAACGAGTTTTCTAGGCAAATAATTTACGCAACCAAGTCTCAACTTAAACGTCTGTTGTACTTTAAAATATTATGCAATTTAAGTGATATTTAAAATATAAATCACAAAACATTTTAAATGATATTTAAAAATCACATTTTAAACGAATGGAACAATATTGTTCATTTTTTTGAGTTCCAAAACTAACATTCGAATATTGTGAAATAAAATGCTTTTATAGCAAAATGGAGTCCATTACACGAATTGATTAACGACGTTAGCACTTCAGGGTAGCAATTTATTTATTGTTTTCACTTGATTTCGCTATAAACTGAATATTTTTCGTTCTATTACGTTCTTATTTTTTGTTAAATTCGAGTGCAAAGTGAAGTACACCTCTATAAACATGTTGAAGTGCCACCCACTTAAACGTATTAAAAGCACACTTGAAAATATTTAATGCTGTTATGACTTCATTTTCTTACAATTTTCAACAAATAAAATGCAAAACATGAGCTATTACGAAGAAACCTTTTAAACTCTTATAAATGCAAAGTAAATAATGTTACAATGAAAAATATTGTTCAGTCGTCGTCAGGAAATGGTTTATTTCCCGACGATTTTGTCATTTGTAGCTATAGTTCCACCAATACGTGCTTATGTATTATTTTATAAAACATCTCCAAGTAAAAACATGAAAAATAGACAATTTGCATTCTGCATTACCCTCAGTACCCACTGTAAAGTTTAACCTTCATCTTATGAATCAGACGTTGGTTTTTATATTGACCCACACTAAGATTTTGTCCTGTGTCGTGGTTGCTTTACATACAATTTCATATACCTATCACCCAGACCCGGAGCAGTCTGTCCAGCTAACCACGAAGGGCAAGTAAAGAAGTATTTACAGCATTCTACCTTTTTATAGGATAGGCGAGTAAACGAACAGAGGGAATACTTGATGGAAGTAATTAGCGCTGAACAACAATTGATTCTCGTGGACTATCTTATGAAACAGGGCACTTATTGATGAACGACTATTCCAACTACTTCTACAAAAAGTAAAGATATAAACAATAGGTCAACGTGTTATTATCGCATCACACCGGTATTTCCCTATAGTGTGTGAAATACCTTTTACGTGAATTGTTCCCTACAGTTCTAAATCGAATTATGCGGCTTATAAAGCGTATGAAAATAAAAGATTCATCATAAGTGCTAACCTTGGAACTTCTCAATATAGGTTAAGTAAGTTTTGAAGAGTACACGTCATTCGCCTATTACACAATTTTCGTAATTATTGTTGAGAAGTTTTCAACTTTAGTCTCGGATTAAAATGAGAAAATTATGCTCACTACTTGTAGTTGACTGTTAAATCTAATTAGAGCTTCGTCTGTTATTTGCCTTGCTTACAATGAGTTGAGAAATAATTGTGCCTAAGTACCTACAACAATTTGATTGTGCTTAGGTTAAGTTAATAATTTGGTTACTATTTTTTCTTTGAACATAATTAGAACATAACATAACATAACATCACGCCTTTTTATCCCCGAAGGGGTAGGCAGAGGTGCACACAGAAGTAACACCCACTTTTCACTATTTATGTTACTAAGGAGTGAGCCTATTGCCATATACCGGGCACATTTCCAGACTCCGTGCTACTACTGAGATTTTTTTTAAAACCCAGCAATACTTTGCCCGACCAGGGAATCGAATCCGAGACCCCTTGCCCGGCAGTTGCACTAGCGACCACTCGGCCAACGAGGCAGTCAGGCAGGCAATTTGTTTGAGGTATTCAAATCTAAACGTCGTGACCATGAAATATGCGCCCATCCACATAAAACAGCTTTGTGTGGGAAAAGTCTTCTAGGTATGGCTCCAAGAATTTATAATAAAATTCCTAAACCTATTAGACAGGAGAACGATTTGCATATATTTAAAAAAAAACTAAGCCAATTTCTTAGCGACAAGACATACTACTCGGTAACTGAATACTTGGAAGATAGGATTTGAGGTGAATTATACTGTGTGTGTATCTACTGGGACAAATGTAATGACAATAAATAGTTGGATTGTAATGATAATGAGAAAATTATTTATTTAATTAATGACATATTTATGATATTTTTTGTAATAAAGTAACTATGATGAAATGTAATATAAAAATATTGACAGTGCATGACACTATATTTTAATTTAATTTAATGACAAATCAGACTATTGAAATCTATGTATATAACTGGTAAATTAATTTGATATATTTGTACGCCGTTGATGGCAAGACATAGCTGGACAATGTAAAGCTTGTAACATCTTTTGTAACCTATGTTCTACAAATAAAATAAACAAAAAAAAATAGTAAGCACTATTCGCATCGCACGAGAAATACCTCTTCGAGAAATTCATGACGTGATATTTTGATAATTTAATATAAGTTCGTATGCGCTTTCGAAGTTTGCTTTTTACAATGCCTCACCAGTTATCTTTTGTTTAAAACATTATATTTCTTTGTACCAGAACCATTTTACTACGAACGAAATTGATACCACGATGTAAATTACATGAGTTTCATAACACTGGTAAAACGTGGGTGTTATTTGGTATTCTCTATCCTTTCTAGGATTAAATCACGTGATTTTGTGTTAATACTATTTAAATACCTTTTAACATTGTTCAAAATGAAATCCATGTGTGAAGTGACTCGAGGTGCTTTGTTGCATAAAACAATGGACCTTTAAATATGATTTGGGCATTCAATAGAATGGTGTTAACGAGTATTTGTTTTGATCTGGATACAGTAGGTGTGAGGTGTAACCCTTCATTTATTTTGTTAATTTGTTCACACAAAGTAATATTTTACACAGATTGTATCCAAGTGTTCAAGATTGTCTTAGATGTATAGTATTAACTTATTAAATTTCGAATAATTCTTACGATCTCAATACGTTGTTTATATATATACACACGGACTACTTCCAATCAATGTATCAAAATAGACCCATTTTTATTGCAAATAAATCTAATAGAAGATTAAAAAGGGTGAAAGTAAGAAAAAATCTTTTAAGGCTTGATTGAAGGTCTTAAATATTATTTTCAACTCGCAATACTCATTTTTTACAAAAGAGAAAGTTGAATTTTCTATAAGCAGCTTAAGGTACACATCTTAAAAGAGATGACAATGTCTTACAATCCGATCAGTAGTCGTCGTTACATGGTCGAAGTCTGAGCTGACCGTGACGTCATTGTCCCAGACCGAAACAAGGTGACTTTTAGTACCAAGTCATAAACCGATTATATGTATTTTATTATATGAGATTTGAACATAAAGTTAAGACAATTTATTTTATTTGAACGTATATTTTATAAGTGGCCATAAATGTGCCTAGTGCCTCGACTGTGGATAACCACAGTCGAGGTCATCAAAGCATAAGCTTTGATCAAATTTTTGACTCAATTCTGAAATTTATGTTTGTATATATATATATATATATGTATATTAATTCTATTCTATTCTTGACAATTAAGACTTCCTAAGATACTATGAAGTCTAAATTTTTAATGTCTAAATTAATTGGGGTTTTAAGACTCTCTACAAAAGTTCTTAATCTGTTATCATCATTCCAATTGTAAATAAAATGTACATAGAATACTTTGAAACTTTAAATATGTCTACTGCGGTTGCTCTGAACAGGTTTAAAGTGAAGTCAAGTCATTCGTTTTCACCATATTACAGTTCTCAGTAGAACCAGGTAGTGAAAAGAGTTTACAAAAGTTTACAAACACGGATCGTGTAACATGTGTTAGAACAAATGTTCACATTCCAACTCAACTATCTATGAACTGGAGTTGTAGTTGAGTAAAACGTTTTGTAAAAGCCACTCGAATGTTTTCAAAACTATTGTTTTATTGAGAAAGGTTTTAAATTGAATGCACCTCTATTTTTAGATTAAAATATACATAGTTCATTTAACAATATTTATTTGAGTAACTCCAACAACATAACATGTCTCTTCTGAACGAACTTACGAACGAGATTGTCAGCTGTCAAAAACTATTTGTCAAAAGTCAGCTGCAAGCTGCAATCGGAGACGAGCTGTGTCTCGGCCGATTTACATGTCTTTCAATTTCTGAAGTCGTAACTTGAACTACACTTTTTCTAAGTAACACATTAAAAGATAAATATAGAGGTAGTAATATTCATAGTATTATTAGTAGTACATTAGGCTGAAATAAAAATTATAGGATGATTTTGAGGAACCAAAGTTTTGATACAAATAATAAACTTAACATTATTATGAATAAATTATGAGGTATAACCATTAACACCCATTTCAGAAGTGAGAACAAAGAATTAAAATAAATTCACCCCCACACTGTAACGTCACAATAACTACAGTTATCACCCTTTAATATCTGTATCAGAAGACAAACATAATGGTGCTCCACCAAAACACAATCTAGAGAAAAGGTGCCATCATGATGCCAGCCATTAGATGACACTTCGCGAAAGATTGTCCTGCATCTTGTCAACATAAATCAAGGAGGACAGTTGGGTCGACGAAACGACGGCTTTATAGCTCGATTATCGTACAGTTATATCGATTTGATACAGTCCTGGGCTTTAGCAATCTGTTGCTTCCACGTCTCGGTTATTGAAAGACTTACCCCCTATTTTATTTGCAACAAGCTCGGGACTACGGGGTAGCCTTGTTATATTCTGTTTTACTAAAACGGTTATTGAATTGTTCTCCGCTTCCTTCCGTATTTTCTTCTTTACTATGAGTTTAATTTTAGATCTATTGAAAGCTGAGTTTTTGAAATGAAAGTACTACGTTGTGGCTACGGCGTAGCATATCGTTCGCTACGCCGTAGTATGAGTATATTATTGCACATTTTTCTTTATTATAAGTGCCGTAATCTGATGTTTTTGGTAGTTTACGTTGAGCAGGTGCAGAGTGGGTTGAATTTGGTCTGTATTCGAATATTATTCTAATTGAATTTTTTTAATCCCCATTTAAATTATATTGAAATTGATCTTTCTAAAGTACCACAACGTCAAAATCCGATTCAAGAGGCAGTTGAACAAAACGTAGCGATTACAAAAGCTGAAGCACTTCAGTATCGAACGGAGCTGTAGCCAATAATGGAGAATGAATCTTTCGAGTGTACAGATAACAATAAAATTATCGAAATGCCCTCTTACTTTTCTATAATGCTGAGTGTTCAACGAGTTTATACATACTGGGTTTGGAACATAAGTTACCATTATCTGCATGCAAAAAAATATTTTGAGTTCGTGAAAACTTTTTTAATGCTCAATGTTAGGTTAACAAAAGAATCGAGAGCAATGTAAGGAATAACATTATTCCGAATGCAAATAGGAATATAGAACAACATAATACGTTTAAAAGAAATAACTATAATCTCTTTACATCAAACATCAGCAGCTACCACAAGCTGCAAATACCCAGTAATACATAAAGGCATGTGCACAAAGATGGTATTAATTGATCACTCCTGCTCCTAGTGGAGTACAAAGCATTCTATTAAGAGTTCTCCATTAATGTGTGTTCCGGACAGCATAGCTCTATACACTGAAATTGGTAACGTTCCCTTCAGAAACCATGTGTATTGTATATACCTTCAGTTATATGTTGGTAGAGAAAGTTGTTTAATGTGATAGTGTATCGTTAATGGTAGAATTAATTGCTTTCGTATTTAATGTATGGAGGTAGGCATATTGGTTTATATTGCAACTTACGAATATGTGCGTGCATATCTAGTACCTACTTTTGTTTTTAAAAATGACTAAGATAGTCTCCTATTTAGGGCTGTGATCACTTCACAGCCATATCAAAAATTTGTGGATTACATGAATATTTGTTTTTTCACACATTCAAACATTTCCTTTCCTTTTTTTTCTATTTTTTGAAATACAATCTTTTAGCCTCAGTTGCGAAAAGTAAACGCAGTTTTTACATCTTTTTTTATTGCGTAAAAACGGAATATAACCATGGAGACAAAAAATTTCAATGCAATCTGCCTTCTCTTCTCCACAAATCACTAAAGTTAATAATAATATTATGAGTTTCTATTCTTATCTTACCAAATAGAATTGAAATAAGAATATACTACAATGATAGAAATAAAAATAACCTAGAAACAGATACCTTTTCATGTTGGTTATATATTTATATCTTTTCTATAAATAGAATCTGTCCCTAGCTGTCATCTTCATGTCAATAAGGAATACGATAATATTAAAATTATAAGAATCTTTGTAGAAGTGTTTTAATATTTTGTACTAAAACTTTGTTAGCATAAATTGAAAACTAAACGACCAAATCTTATCGATGCATTTCTGTAAGCGCATAAATATTTGATCCACTTTTTAATTGGTTATTATTTCTAGTGATCTTGACGTCCATATAGGCTTATTAGCCAAACTTTAAAATACATACACGGAAAAGAAAACAAACAATTAAGACCAATTATTTAAGTAGACGTAATTTGAAATCGGATTCTTGAATGGAATTATAATAACGAATTTATAGGCAACCGTTGTCTTTAAATTATGTCGATATTTCAATAACATATTGGTACTTAACAATTCAATTAGGTATATTAAACCTTATTTCATAAATTTTATGATGATATCTTTGTTCGTTTTACTGTTAATATTAAATAGTTCAATCATGATTATAGGTGAATGATTTTTCTTACCTTTTCAGACATACCTGCACTGTAGTACTGGAAAAGTGAATTAAGAATTTCTCTTGAGAGACCACATCCCATGTTCCGTTTTAGAATAAAAAATAAATACAAAATAGAAACTGCTGTCGTTGATAAAAAAAAAGTTTACAGAGAACCCTTTGAGGCGGCTAATTAAGTCAGAGGGAGCGAACGCACAAAATAAATAAACATAATATTATACGTTTATAAATACTCCGATAATATGCGTATTTACTGAGACTTGATTCAATGTGACAGTATGTCAGTATTACGTATATACTTAAGCTTTACGGTATGTCTTCGATAAAGATAGTTTTATACACACGAATGGGCTGGCTTAGAGTGATACCACGCCTACACGGAAAACAAGCGTGAAACAATATTTGCGTTCTGTCTCGGCGTTTGATTGTGTGATTGTGATATTTCCAGATGTAGGTACATGGGCAGCGCTGATTATATCACTTACCATAAGGTGATCCTTATTCTATAAAAATATCCAATGAAAAGAGGACATCAATATAAAATCTCTGAGATCTATTTAATATATCTAGAATTTTATTTATCTCATTTTAATTGTAAACAAGATAATAAATTGTTATTTTAGAATAACAAACTATTTGTTTTTCAATTAAAAACCATTGTATTATTTTTTGTCTCCACTACATACTTTTTAAGTTTAACAGACCAGTTAAAAGCTTAGTTACATATTTGACGACATTTTATTTACTTGCTTCCGTAAAAACCGGTGTCCACTCGCCCCAATGAGTACGTTTGATACAAATAACGCAAACACACGTTACTTTATGGACACATTTTTTACTGTGAGAAATAAAACCGACCGAGGTACAATGTGTTTACATTGAAAAAAAAAACTATCGTTGTGTAAAAAATCGCAAAAATATTTTGTTAGTTTACCTTGTTTGGTTCAGTAGTGAGTGCAAGTTTGTTATTTTAAATACTTCAGCTTTTACATTTATTTGTTTAGAAAATAGTTTTTAGTCAATAATAGGATTTGCGAATACAGTACGTTAAATTTAAAGGTTAGGGAAAATACTGCAAAAACATTAAATATTTTCCGTCTGAAAAACATCATGTCGTTTAACTAATCGAACTCGATTGGTATATGGTAATGATATTAAATTTAATATAGACAAATTAGATCGAATTATTTAATAACAAAAAAAGCAGTAGTTCAAAATCAATGTAGTGTTACGTTAGCTATTTCTCTGGTACATTCTCTAAGCGAGGACATCGTATTATGCAGTAGAGCGAAAAGAATCGTTGAATAAATTAAGGACACTGGAGTGCAACTCCTAGACCAGGCTTCCAGGTTTGTTCGCTCCGTTTATTATGAAAATTCAAACGATTTGAGGTGTTATTCTATTTGAGAAGCGGTTTTCCACACCGTCGCTTACTAAATGCTGGAACTAAATATTGAATTTGAAATATTCTGGTGTTTTAGTTGTCATGTCTCGTTATTTAATTTAGTAGAAGAACTCTCCTAGAATTGGCAATTAAATTATTTAGTAGCTAGGTATACACAGTAATAAGCTTAGAGTATTTTTATTAAAAAAACATCAACTATGATTACCATAGTTAAAATTTTTATTAGAAACATGCTGACGTATCTTTTGACCGTTAAAGTGTACTACCGCCTAAGGACAACAACAACATCAGAGTAATCAAAGTTTGGAGATCAGTTGTTATTAGTGAAACAACTTGTTGTCGTAGAACGAATGAATTTATTAGCCGGAGGTGGTTGTTTTTATACAAAAATTGGTACTAGTGCTACTTACAACTAATTCTGTACATTAACCAATTAAAACTATTAAATTAAAAATAAATAAAATTTAGAAATTTGTACACCAATAACATCGCCTAAATTATAGCCAATAGCGTTACACTATTTAGGACAGAACTTTATTTACAATGTGAACAATGGAAAGAAAAGGATAGCCGATAAAAGAGCGAGATAGTCGATGAGTGTGAGGTCCGTGCAAAGAGGACGCGCCTCCGCAGCGCCGCGCGCTGAGTTTCGCGCCGCTATAAATATTGCATAACGCGTGCCTCTGTCCTTCGGGCGATTGTCGCGTTCCGTACGAAGCGCGGGGCCTGTACGATGGTGCGCAGCGACAGTGACTGCTGCGCACGGAGGCGTTTCTTGTTAGTTTCGGACACGAGCGACCTCGGCGTAGAGAGCGTCGACGCATTCGTGCAGCGCCTGAGCACCACACTCTTCGAGCGCTCCGATCGGTCGCGGCACGACCACCTCCGGGAGCTGGCACCCTACCACCGGCGCCCACCCGACGGCTTCGGCCTCCCAAGAGACCTGGTCGCGCCGACCGACCCATCGGACACCGCGTGAGACTCCCGCCCGCCCGCCGGCGGATCGGTAGAGTCTCCGCCTCCACCGGACACGACCGCGCGCCGCTACCAACCCGCCGCTCACCGGGCTCCCCCCGGGCCGAGCGCGGCCCCTAGCGGCGCCCCCACTGGACACGACCATGCCCCGCCAACAGCTTGCTGCTCGCCGGGCTTGCCCGGCTAGAGCGCGGCCCATGGCGGGGCAAACCACCGGACTCGACACCGCATCGGGCCCCGCAAGGAGCCCGACTAACCCAACCCCTCGCCTGCTGTAGCAGGCAGCGAGCGCACCCGCCGAAACAGGCATCGGCCTGGAACGCGCGACCTCGCGCCCCCTGCCGGGGACGCAGAGAAGACTCGACGGCTCTGTCCTTTCCTCCTGCGACCGTCGACCCGTGAAGATGTAAACGCCGTGCGCCGTGCCGCGCTGCGATACCTACGCGCGATGGTCGGCGCGTGATACTGGCAGCGGCGTCGGCGAGTTACTTCGTCTCTTGTAGACAGAGGATCAAAAACGTTCAGCAAAATAGCTCTTTTCAGAGCTTTCTGTGTTAACAGAGCATATCAAAAACGTGAAATAAAATAGCTCTTCTCAGAGCTGTCTGTGTTAACAGAGGTGGTCAAAAACGTTGAATAATATAGCTCTTTTCAGAGCTGTCTGCTTCTTGGTTTCTGTTAACCGATGGTCTAAATCCTTGTAGCTTGTGCTATGGCTAGTGTGGCTACAAAAGTATCATGTTACTTAGTTTTTACTTATATATAGAGATGCATACACATACTATTACATAATATAGGTATTGGATAGACATATATAGAGGTATGTATAACTATATATACTATATATACACATATAATTATCAGAGTAAGTATTTATATATTATTATTATTATTTACTTAGTCACCTGCCACTTCCATCTCTGCACCACCTAATGGTCGACTTTGAAACAATGTCTATGGCATTTAGTCCATCTGTACATGTGTTTTTTGTACTAAGCTTTTTGGCTGAATATATAAATAAAATAAAATGTATCAGAGTATAAGCGCGTTGCCAACCCTTAAAAAAGACATTGTTAAGTTTTCCTGCTTGTGTAAACTTACCTCTTACAGCAAAAACACCGGTGAACATAAAACAAACAAGGACCGATTGATTCTCGTATTCTAGGTTCGCCAAATTTTTTCATTTATATTTGCAATACACTCCATGCATACAAGCTCTCAACATGAAAAAGGTTGCTTTTGGGAACAAAACAGACAGATATAACATGCGTAAACCAAAAACTATATGTATACAAATACGCACTATATAAACGGTAATACAAGCCTTTTACAGAAGTATACTTACCTGATTCTGGAATGAATAGATGTTATTAGTTCTAGGTATTTTATTAGACGTAAAGTTTTAATTTGGCAAAAGTTAAGTAAAATATTGATATTGTCAACATTGACTTTAATCGAAAGCCTGAATAATGTTTGACAACATGAAAACAAATATCTCAGAGATCTCGAAGGCGCTTGTGTGTTTACAAATATTAATAGGTGAACCTTATTTCCTTCTTTTCAAAACGTTCATACATACATTACAATTATTAGTTAATGTACCAGGCTGAGACATCAGTCCAAGTGATCAAAAAAGAGTATCTTTCAGGAAAACTGCTTTTAGCAACCAAGTTTTATACAAGCGAAAGGGCAAAGGGTCTCAGGTTCAATTCCCGGGTCAGACAATTATTTCATGGGACTCATAACATAAATAGTGAAAAGTGGGTGTTACATTGTACAGTGGCATTAAGTGCCGTAGTGACCACCTCTGCCTATCCCTTCGGGGATAAAAGGCGTGATATTATTGTGTTTTACACAAAGGTACAGTACCAGCATTAAATTTACCTCCACAAGTAAAATAAAGTGCTATCGTCGCATTCAGTAAAATCAGTACACACCAAATCCATCGGTTTCACGGCAGAAAATTCAAGTCTTATTGCCATTAAAGCAGAATGTAATACGTGCGTCGTTTGTACACGGAACCCGAAACAAGTCATTCACTCCGGTCACGTTGGACGGACCCGAAGGATCGATTCCCGATTAAGTACACATTTTTACGGTTCGCGGTAAATCTTTCTACCTTATTTGGAGTGATTATAGGCGTTAACTGTGCTATGGACGTAAAGTTCCACTAGCATTAGTGAAATAATTTTTAATTACGTGGGAGTGCCTTTGTTGTTGTAGCAGATTATATTACTATGTATTGTTCTGCATTTATTTATTTCTTTATTTAATTTAAAAGAAAAGAACTTTTACCCACACTAGCATTTTCTCCTGTGTCGTAGGTGCGTTTAAAAAAATTCAATTTTTCATGCACATAACACCCAGACCCAAACCCACAATTTGTAGATCACAAGTCAAAAAGTTTTTACGTGCGGTAATCGACCCCGCTACAGGACCCAGAAGTCAGTATTGATTGTACGAGTAAGTTATACTAGAACATGCAATCAGATTGTATTGTGTCAGCATATCATTTGGTTATTGGACTCACGGTATTTGTATTTTTAATGGCAATGAGCTTGCGTCTTATGCATAATCTACTTACTGTTCTATGTGATGTAATAGTATGCATTAGATACATAAATAAAATTTTTGCAAAAGAAAACGTTGACACTTGAAACAAAACTTAAAACCTAAGTAGTAAAGGTTTAAATTTTAACGCCACTGAGGGCTTAACTGAAAATATTGCCGCTAGTTTTCAATGGATATTGACAAGTCTGCCGGCGTATGTCAAATTCGGGACCATTATCTTCGATCGACGAATGTCAATGGAAGTCTATTATTCCCTTCTAGAGCTTCATTCAATGATAAGGGCTATTCAAAATTACGTAAACGTTTGGGAGCATAGAGGGCACAGAATTGGAACTGGGCTAAATTCATTTATCTCTTTCCAGCTACCTTTCTATGTTTATCTTTCTCTGTCTCTCTTAGAAGCATGTTTGGTTTCTGTATGATTTATAGTTTCCAAAAGTGTTATTTAACTTTTATATCTTTGCCAAGTGAGTTGATTGTGAGATTACTGTAGCCCTTACAAAATCACCTTAACTTGGCACCGGATCCGAAGTTCTAACACATCATGTTTAGTTCATACTACTACCATTTTTTATGGGATATGAGCTGGTAAACAAGGAGACGGGTCACCTGGTGGTAAGCATTCGGCGTTGCCCATAGCCGCCCGGACCGCCAAAGGCGTTACAAGTGCGTTACCGGCCTTTTGAGAATTTAGGAATTTCAGGATTGTTGGAGAATACATGATCACATGAGTTTTATTGTTAATTATTTAAAATGAGATTAAAGAATTTAGTACTGGCATTGAAATATTATAATATCAGCATTGTTCTGATAGGGTTTTTAAATTACATTAAAACTAGTTTCTATAAATGTTCCTTTTTATTATTTCAGTCTGAATAAACGTCTGAGAGAACAATTTATGTTCTTTTTACTTAATATTCATTGTTGTTGGGAGAGTAATTTAAAAAAATATATCTGTATATGTCGCCCCCAAGTCATCAAACATAGGCAACTTTTCTCATTTTTACTTATGGAGAAAATGCCAAGCAATATTAAACCGACTGACAATTACTTTAGTGTCTGTGTTTGTTTGTGGGCACATATTTATTTTCTTGACGACATTTTTTGTGTTGTCTTGTAAGTTTTATTCTAGAGGTACAAATATTAGGTTTGTCGTATGTGTGTATCATTATCAATACTTAGATTTGTATTAATACATTATGTGAACATGATGTCTGGGAGCAAATTATTGTTTTGTCTATCTACTTAGAAGATATTGTAAGGTCTTAATTGTAGATATTGTAGCGTGAATTCGGTTATAAGTGATATATATATATATAGGATTTAGTTATTATAATAATGACTTATCTTATCTACAAAAACACTAGACAGCTAAAATAGAACCATGTAAGAATTTAGTTTAGCGTTGACACGCAAAATAAAAAATGGGCATGTGTAAAATAGTCTCAAGTTCCTATAATATTGATAACATAACATAACATCACGCCTTTTATCCCCGAAGGGGTAGGCAGTGGTGCACATTATGCCACTGTACAATATAACACCCACATTTCACTATATATGTTATGAGTCCCATGTAATAGGGGGTGAGCCTATTGCCATATACCGGGCACAATTCCAAACTCCGTGCTACTACTGAGAATTTTTAAAAACCCATTAATACTTTGCCTGACCCGGGAATCGAACCCGAGACCCCTTGCCCGACAGTCGCGCTTGCGACCACTTCGCCAACGAGGCAGTTTCTATAATATCCAATGTGTGAACATATCAAAGCTTAGAAAACTATATAAATATTAAATTTTCAATTAAATCTATTAACATGACATATCACATACATATATATTATACTACCTAATACACATTCATTCATCTTAAACTTTCTCACTATAAACGATGACGCGTTATATTCGTGGCAGAAACACGTCAGGTTCACAGACATGACACGAACTTCACTATAAATTGATAAAGTTAAAGACAGAACACGTGTCTGTACATACTAATACATTATACCTACATAATATATCCTATATGTATATATGTATGTGAGTGACGTGTATAGATCATTGAATATGAGACAGACTCGACAGATAACGTTAATTAGTCTTGACAATGTCTAATTACCTAGATATGCTAATGTTGATACTGTATATAGCCTGTAGGACTAGAGATACGACATATCAACATTACACAATATGACATAATAAAATAAAAACTGAGTTTAAAAAACCGACTTCAAAAAACCAAAAAATAACTGATATTAGTACTGATAGCTTACCCACCCACTGATAGGTAAGAAGTCGGTGCCATAAGTTCCATACAAAATTATTCATTAAAACTTTAATAGGTACCTAATTCACAATTTTGTGGGCATTAAGTTATATCATTATGATATGAGCTTATGGCACCGACTTCTAACCTATCAGTGGGTGGGTAACCTATCAGTACTAATAATAGTTATTTTTTGCTTTTTAGTTTTGACTTTTTGTTTGTTATTAGTTTTTAGTTTTTTGAAGTCGGTTTTTTAAACGCAGTTTTTATTTTATTATTTTATCATTTTCATTGTAAAGCTACATAATTATACCGGTTTTGTTACTTATAATCTACATAGGTGCAAAGTTATAATCAATACAAATTATACAAACCCAAACACAAGGTAGTTACAGTATAGCGTTGAGGAGTTCCCTTAACAATTACACTTCTTCATCATCAGACCCTTAATGACAGCCTCACTCTATCCAGGTGTAAAGTCCTCATCAATACAACTTAATCAAGCCCAAACACAAGGTAGTTACTGTATACCGTTGAGGAGTTCCCTTAACAATTACACTTCTTCATCATCAGACCCTTAATGACAGCCACACTCTATCTAGGTGTAAAATTCTCATCAATACAAATTAATGAAGCCCAAACACAAGGTAGTTAATACAAACCGTTGAGGAGTTCCCTCGACTGTCTGTCGGCTCTATCATCAGGTCGACTCCAGACCCTTATCAGTGTTTAAAAATCGTAATTGAAAAACATAATAGACGCATTACTCGCCCATAGAATTTTCGAAAGTTTCCCTCGGTTTCCCTAGGATCCCATCATCAGATCCTGATTTCATGGAAATGGGACCACCTCGGGAGTATACCCTTTCAAACAAAACAAGAATTTTGCAAATCGCTTCACGCATCTCAGAGTTATGCACGTACATACATACAAAAAAAAAAGCAACATACCGGCCGAACGTATAACCTCCTCCTTTTTTGAAGTCGGTTAAAAAGGACTACCTCTTTGGTCGAGTGGTCACTATCCCAACTGATGAGCAAAATGTGTGATAATTATGATTCGAAAGTGGTATTTCTTTTCACAAATTCACATAGCTCAAATTTCAATATAACAGGTAAAAATAAGTATAGTATTTGATATCTATATCATTACATAGTATAAAACAAAGTCGCTATCCGCCGTCTGTCTGTCCATATGTATGCTTAGATCTTTAAAACTACGCAACGGATATTGATGCGTTTTTTTTAAAAGATAGAGTGATTCTTAAGGTAGGTTTATATAATATACGTGTATAGCACCCGTGCGAAGCCGAAGCAGTTCGCTAGTATAAGGTATATATAAAAATGTACCCCTTTTTCACTTGGTCACGGCATCACGCATGAATGGCTGGACCGATATCACTAATTCTTTTTTGTATATATTATGATTAGGAGAAGGTTTTTAAGACAGAAAAAATCCTGAATATCCTACGGGAACGGGAGAAAACGGGATTGCACGTACGAAGTCGCGAGCAGAAGCTAGTAATTATATAGTTAGTAAATCTGCTCAAACAAAACATCAATATTGTTACCTTATGTACCTCTACATACATCCACTCGTAAGTAACGACAGTTAATAATTACGTGTTTTACAAAAAATCTAAATACCCAAAGCTCTGAGAAAATTGTTATCAAAACCTCAGTTACATTTTCTATTCATTGCGACAAAACATTTATTTGGTTGGCAAGGAAGAAAAATAATTTGTTTTAATTAATTAACATACATAAGTAATTACTTTTACTTAATTGGTACATTTACAAAGGACGGTCTTCTATATGTCCCCTGTAGTGAATAAATCCATTACAATATACACAAAGTCTGAATATACACAAAGTAAACATGTATATACACAAAGTATATGTTGTGTATATACACAAAGTAAACACTACTTTGTGTATATTCAGACTTTATATCTTTATAATATTTCTTATAAATAAATACTACGTAAAGCTAAATAATTATGGATTACCATAACCTTGTAATTATAGTTGTAGACATTAGAGTTAATCACATTTTACATATTGCGTTGGAGATTAAAAACCGCTATTTATTTGTAAAATTGATAATACTCATTTTTTTATAATAATAACCTCTATATCTTCGTTAAAACGCACACATCAAAATCCCCAAACTACCTTCAAATGTGTTTCACAGCATTAAGCAGCAATTGATTATCCAGACACTCAAAGTCAATATTCCATATGTACAAATTCCCCTCAATCTTGTCAAACATCGGTAAACGAAAGGCGATTACAGCGAAAAATCTTTTTGATGCTCCAATCTTTGATGACAGCAATGTGCTATGAATTCAAATGAATCCTGATTTCTGAAGCAAGGAAAAATATTATATTGAAAGGTGAGTGAAGGACTTTGGTTCCGTTGAAAGCATCCCGCTGTAAGCCCGAGGCTTAATTCAGTGAACTATGAAAAATCTTTGCGAGATCATCTTGAAGTTGATGTAGGTATGATTTTAAGAGAATTCATCTTTAAAATAATATTCAGTCAATACTCAGTCGTATATAGGTAGGTACGTACTGACACATTTCTTCGTTTTTGATCAATAAAGTCACCTAAACTCAAATTGTTTCAAGCAAAAATATGTGTAACATACCTACTTATTATAACAAATACTATGATACTCTGAAAATCTAACAATTCTTCCACATAAACGCTTTCACGAGCCAAGACGGTACGTATTTAACCTTTCATTTAACTAATGAGGTATTCGAAAAAAATTGTTCGATTTCATCGGAAAAACGCTCTGAATTCGTAGAAAAGACTTAATCTTGTTGACTGGTATTTTTTGTGTCCCATCCCAAATTGATATTTAATCACGTTTCAGAGATCACTGGTTTTGTGAAAACGGGCACGGCTTACTAATCAGAATGTAGTTTTTTGTTCAACTCGACCTGCATTGAGTCTTTGGATTTAATCAGTTGAAATGAAATGTCTTTTCAAATGCAATAATTATGTCGTCGTCGACAACAATTACGTCTCCTAAACAAGATTAGACGAAAAGTATTTAATGCACCTTACGTTATGTCTTTAAGTGTTCTTGTCAATCTGTATAAAACTTACTTCAATCCATGATAAAATAAAATAAAATAAAAAATATTTTTATTGACAAAAAGCTTCACATTACATATTTATATGGCTCTGGACCCCACACTAGGATTCCCTGTGTCGTGAGGCCCAGTCTCTTTCAGTCCGCAAAACGTTATAATACAAATGAGAGACAAAATAAAAAAGAATTATAAAAAAAAAGGAAATTAAATGAAAACGATAAATTTACAGTATTCTTTATATAATACTAGTTATGGAAGTGTATGAATGTATGTGTGATTTTTAGGTTTGTGTATCTATGTATAAGTATGTGTGTGTGCGTGTGTGTGTGTGTGTGTGTGTGTGTGTGTGTGTGTGTGTGTGGTGTGTGTATGTATGTATGTATGTATGTGTGTGTGTGTGTGTGTGTGGGTGTGTGTATGTATGTGTGTATGTGTGTGTGTGTGTGTGTGTGTGGTGTGTGTGTATGCGCGCGTGTTTATAGTTGGGATATGTCGGATGAGATGTAATACCAGTGATAACTGTTCTACTGTGGGATATTGAGTATAGCCTCAGTACTAGAATAGCTAAGATTCAATAACCAAATTGTGATTTTTTTCTTGCAGGTTTTCCGTAGTAGTGTAGCGATTTTTAGTTTAGATTGTATTTTTCTATATATGAAAGGTCCCATGAAGAGAAAGGACTTTCTACCAAACGATTTGTTGCATTTAATTGTTTGCCACTTAAGCAGTCGTTGAGATCGCGTCATAACTGCCTTACTAAGGCTATTTTTATGGAAACGTAATGCGACAGATAGAATATACAACTGCCTTACCCGGAGTATTTGAGTCTCTTGATACAAGAGATCAGTGCCATATCTGTATGGAAGACCGTGTGCGCACTTCAGTAACGCACGTTGTGCTCTTTCGGCCTTTAGTAGATACACCTTTGCAGCCGCACCCCATGATATAATGCAGTATCCAAGTATAGATTGACAGAGTGCATAGTAAATAGTTTTAATAATCTTAGCTGGAGCTACTTTAGTCAACCTCTTGAACACGTACAAAAGTTTCCTAACCTTTGAAGTCAACGCATCTATATGCATGGACCATGACAATCGCTCGTCCAAATAGACACCCAAGTATTTTATATGCTGAGTGTTCTCAACTACTGGACACGCACAATTGACGCGGTTCTGGCTCCAACAAGATTTTTTCATAGAATATTTCATCTAGGAATATTTCATCTAGAAACCTCTAATTGAAGCAAGAATGTAATGCAAAGCCAACTCGCGAGCGAATATCAAAATACCATTAATATTTTAATTAACTGACAGTGAAATTGAGGCCATGAGATAGAATTCGATACATTTTCTTTATTCAAACCCGAACTGAATGGAAATATATAAATAGGTTTTGAAACAACAGCTATTTCGTGCATCAATCATCATCAATATTATAAAGGTTCGGTCAAAATACAAAATCGGGAACTGGATGAAAAAGTGTCTGCGGAACGTATCAGGAACATTACCTGTCAAACGTCGAATGGGTAAAGGACAGTTTTTTCATCAACCGATGGTTTTTTTTCGTGACAGACTATTGACAGTAACGTTTAATTTTCATGTCAGTTATAATATACAAACATATGTAACGTCACGCCTTTTATCCCCGAAGCGGTAGGCAGAGGTGTACATTATGCCACTGTACAATGTAACACCCACTTTTCACTATTTATGTTATGAGTCCCATGTAATATACTACGGATCAAATACTCAAACGTCACTCATTTTTAGCGCTAAAGTATAGTTCTGTGACAACAAATTCTATGTAAAAAGACAGAGATGGCACGATATTAAAAGTACAATTCAGTAGCTTTTTAGTATTTGGGCGTACGTTAACGATATTACTGGATTACTTTTGATTGAAGTAGGTACTTACCTAGTGTTTATGAGATTTTCGATGCAAAAATGAGCAATCTGTTATATACTGAGAAAAGCCCTCTGTGAACTCCTCTGTGGTTCAAAACTAGTAGAGCTTTTCTCAGTATCTTCACGTGAGTAACCCGCGATTTTTAGTTAATCTAACTAATGTTATAAATGCGCGAGTCTGTGAGTTTAATTTTCGCGTCAAAACGGATGAAGTGATTGAGGTGGAATTTGGAACAAGGATAGAATTTTTTTTAAAACGTTGCCTCTCGTTAAGAGTTTCTCCTGTATCGTGGGTGCGTTTACAAACATATAAAAAAAAATTCAGTCGAAAGTCGAGAACTTCCTCCGTTTTTTGAAGTCGGTTGACAAGTTCACATACTCATGACACCCAGACTCATAACGAGTTGTTCCGTCCGGTTGAAATAACCCACGACACGTTGCGCGGAAGTTAGCCAACCACCGCGCCAATCGTGCAGTCAAAATGTAGTCTAAATAAGCTGCTTTTATTCCACGGAAACGCGGGCGAAGCCGCAGACAGAAGCTAATAACAACATAAGTTGAGCATCGGACATATTCTTCATTTCCAAAATGTCTAGTTTCGATTCATACACGCGGAGCTATTCAAATATTCTTTTCTTTCTTCTAAGAAAAACTTTCATATCTAAAACTTTAGTGTGGTCCCTTGTGCCCAAAACTTCGCATAAACTTGTCGTTTACTTAATAAATAAAATATTATGTACTGAACTTTTGATAGTGGATTGTAATTGTGATTGATGCCTTGAATTGAACTTCATAACCTACAATTTTCTAAATATTATAAGCGAATCCTTTTTTACCTAACTTCACTGACGGACAGACTGACGGACCATTATTTAATTTTCAATTTTTTGACGTTTCAAAAGTACCAAATTATGGTTTAATTGAACCAAGTGCTTTGACTTTGATTTTAACTTTTATTATTAAGTCCCATATATGAAAGAATTCAAATAAACATCTTAGATAGATTAAGTACCTGCCTTTAGGCTTTAACAAATAAAAAAAAACAATATTTACAACAACACAAATTCAACATTATAATAAAAGTTTAAAACCATCTGATTCTTATTTCCTGACTGAATATAAATCGTTTCAAAGATGTCACATTTAAGTATTGTTTGGCATTAATTAAAATGGCATCCCTCAACAATCATTGTCAAAATGCCATAGAACTTAACAATACCTGTGTTACTTTGTCATTGGAGCAAAGAAAATTCTAGAAAGTTGTATTAAATTCGTTAATTTAAGATGTGTCATTGTACAAACCCATCTTAAAAGTAGCATTGCGGTTTGGAGATCAGACCTTTGTCCTTATTTAGGTTTTTACGTATTCTTTTTATAAGAAAAGAGTTTTGGGATTCGGAATTCATTTGTTACAGTCAACAAGCCACGAAAAAAGTTACTTTAAGATACAAATAAATAAGAAATATACGAAAAGACTATTTATATTATTAAGTTGATATGAATATAAACACGAGATGACTATATGGGGATTTTGTCAGACATAACATAACATAACATCTCGCCTTTCATCCCCGAAGGGGTAGGCAGAGTTGCACACAGAAATAACACCCACTTTTCACTATTTATGTTATGAGTCCCATGAAATAGGGGGTGAGCCTATTATCATATACCAGGCACAATTCAAGACTTCGTGCTACTACTGAGATTTTTTTAAAACTTAGTAATACTTTGTCCGACCCGGGAATCGAACCTGAGACCCCTTGGCCGGCAGTCATACTTGCGACCACTCGGTCAACGAGGATTTTATAAGGTTCCAGGGAAATGGGTACTAGTAAAGATATTTTAATTTTATAAGTCAAAAAGTCATAAGAAGTTCAAAAGACGCATAGTAAATGTACGGTAAATTCACCTGCCAATGAATAAAAGTTGTTGATAAAACCTACAAAATATCCAAGACGATTATAGTGAAAACAGAATAAGCTAATTACTATGTTTTTTATATATCTGCAACACTGTCTATTTTGAAAGATTCTGGGTGAGTTTGGTAATAAAAGAAGACATTTACCACATAAAGTTACCTTAGGAATCTTCATAAACACGACACAGTCACGATTGAAATATTTGTATACCAATGTTGCATCAACGGAAATAGTTACAAACTCAACCAGAAATGATTTTCTGAATGCAATCTCTCGATTTCCTTCAAAACGGCAAACGGCATCCACTTGAGGAAAGATTACGAAGTTGTGTATATACACACCCACACATACATACATATACACACCCACTCCTTTATATTGTATTGTGCTAATAACGTTATGTAGGTTTTGATTTATTGGACAGACAGACTGGTTTGGGGTCCAGTGATTTTAAACGCAACTACAGGGCGTAAATTCTTCGGTTTGATGGTTTCGTAATGTGTTATTAGATTTTTTCATTAAACTGTCAAACACCAAGCGGTCACCGGTGACCGCAACCTATTGTTCTATAATTGTGTCTATAATGACGGTACTCGACGAGTGTTTTTCCATTAGTAATGATTAAGCTTGTAATGATTAGCAGTTGGACAGAAGTCTAGTGCGATAGGTTGACCTCTGATATATAGGTTATTGAAATATCTGCGAAATTTGACCAATGCTTGAAATATCTTCGTTATTTCATTAATGTATCCACGCGAGACACAATGTATTTTCTATTGTATCTCATATCGGTGCATTCAAGCGATTAAATGTACTTTAAGGCGTACATACGTCGCGATGAATTTTACGGCTTACCGGGGCTTCGGCTCGATGCGCAGGAGAAGGAACGGGGTGGTTTTTAGTCAGTAAGAGTCTGACACTCCCTCTCGCCTCACGCAGGCGGGAGCAGTCATTCGATGATTTTCCCCCCTTAAAAAGGTATATACAATTACAATAAATGTTCTTAAATGTCTTTCTGACATCTAGCGCAAAAAGTACGCTAATATTCAAAACACATTCTCTATTTATAAAATATCTACGTTCTACACTCGGGCCTCAAATCAATACCCACAATAGCTTTGCCTCTGAACGCTACCATTTTTAGGTCGTCTAGTTTCGAATATAACACAAAACAGGTCATCTTCAACTTTTAAAAGTATACCCAGTGGGACGAACAGTCGACGACAGCGACACGCCACTTTGGGTAAAAAGGTCTGGGTACCTACTTATTATTTAAAAATCTTTTTCTTATTCGAAATACCGTCGTCGCTGAACAAAATTTGACATTGCAGATTTAATACGGCTTTATTCTTTGAGAATTGTAATTACAAACGACTTTGTGAGGTCGGCGCGGATTACACGGCCAGCAGGGTTATTTAGTACAACGTTAATTACCTAATAACGTTTTCAATGAGTTTAGCGTAGCTAGCTCTATTCATGTAGTACTAATTTACTTACTCAGTTTAATTTTATGTGATGTGCGAAGATCTCTGGTTTATTAAACAATTTGTATATATAATTTGAATAAAAATACATTGCAGTTTAAAATCAGTATAACCGAATATACAAAAAGTAATTTTGTAATATTATTATAACAATTTTCCGTTTTTTTACCATTTTCAATCATTTTGTGTAAATTACAATTTCTACTCTTAAAATTGTTGAACAATTTACACTGCACTCATTTGAAGTTGACATTTTAAAATAATATTGTACTGTTTTAACATTAAACATGTTACTTTTTAGTCCTCAATATTGGTTTACCCACTGTGCACTTAATTAGTACAGTTTGCCGAGTAACGTTTTAATTTACGAAACACACAGGTGTCTTGTTAGCATAGCGAAGTGGGTGAAATTAATTTAGTAATTTTATACTTGGGTTAATACAGTTCTGCACAGAGTCATTAAAGTCATACTCTCCTTCTAAATGGTTGAAAAATAATTAAAGATTTTATTTATAATTTGATGATATTTAAAATTGAATGTCCAGGTTTGCAGTTGCAGAGTAGCACACGGCTTGACAGCTGGCAGGAAATTTCGAAAATTGTACGCCTCATACGCCTTGCCTCATACGGGAACTGATATATAAACCTCACCTATGAACGATTTCAAAATATTCGAACGTAACACCAACATACGCACGTGAACTATGCATTAGCAAATATTTTATTACAATATCGCTTTGAAAATGAAAACCAAATAGCACCCTCACAAGTTTCACATTGTGTTACCCGAGATCGCAAGTGTCAAACACCCGTCCCTTGCGCAAATAAGGCAATGTGTGCACAGTGGGACGACACCCAGCGACGTGTCAAATAAAAAGATTTACAAACGCTCCGGGATTTGCCTGAAATCAAATATCAGAATTCTCGCACAGCATATTTTCGCTCAACTTTACTTGGTTTTTTACCCACTGTGCTTACGAGTTATATTGCAACGCAGAGCGAAATATTTTCGGATAGTGAAATAGCATTCGTATTGCGTTTCAATATTGAAGCATTCGTAGGATTATAATATCAGATGTAAAAGAAATTATTTATTTTAATAATAGTTTGTATTCAATTCAACAATAGTAAACGAACATGATTAAAAAAAGAGTAACCTATGGAGTTTCTTGCTCGTTTTTCTCCATAGAGATCTACACTTTGGAACGAGCAAATAGCTTCACTAGAGGACTGACCGACAGACTAACATTTTGTCTTTATTAAATATTTTGTTTTGACGTTCAAAAGTGCCTTCATGGTCTAATTGAAATAAATGATTTTGATTATGACTTTGAACAAACATGTATAATATTTTTAACAAATAGTTTCTATTAGAACATGATAGACCTTGATAATAAACACAATAGACCTGAAATAGTTTCATCAGATGAAATTTTTAGGGGTTGAATTTTATGGTATCACAATAATACAAAGGACAAGTAAATTACTCTTACAATTCGAAGTTTTGTTTCAACTCAAACAAATGAAGGACTTTAAGCAAATCGATACTTAGAACAATACAGAAACAAAATATTTGTTATCGTTTCTCGAGTTAAGGAACTTGCTAAAATCGTTTCTTTTCAATAAAGTTTGTTTTCGTAAAGTTGGAGTGGTACTCGGAACGTGCCCCAACTTATGTGGATCGATCTACTTTCCCAACAAAATTTTCATATAACAAATATTGCAAGTAATGTTCGGATCTGAAAATCTAAGAAATAAGAACATCTTGTTATGTTCTTGTTAAAATTTTCGAATTCGTATAACGATATTCGATGTTATCGTCGTATTTCATGAGTTCACGATGTGTGTTATTCCGTAACGAGGATAAAAGTATTCCAATATTATTTGTTAAAGAAGTCTTTGACTCCGATTTTGTACCATAAAACAATTATATGGCCTTTAAATTCACTTCTCTAGTTCTGAAAATGAGGACTTCAACTTTAATATGCTATCATATTAAAGTATAAAAACTTTCGTAAGACATACTAAATTAATAATTATGTTTTTCAGTTTTTTCACGTAATTATTTGACGAGGAAATTAACTACTTTCAAGCCATGCTAGAGGCAGATGTTCATGAGCATCACTCCGCGAATATACGCATCTGGCATGGCTTTAAACTAGTCGAGTTCCTCGTAAAATATAAAAAATATAATTATTACAGTATGAGTTTCGTATCTTTGTCGTTTGTTTAGCTAAATACATGCCTGTGTAGGTAATTAACTGACTGGTTGGTGTGGTGGCTGGGCAACGTCATAGACGTTGATGAGTAGTAGTCAAAAAAGAAGAAGATAAGAACTCATAATTTCTTAATAGAAACAGGTTTATTTTTTTCCTATGTACGGAAAAAATGTGCTCTAAGTTTTACATCACGAACTCTCTATATAAAGTCCTTGTATATGCATAGAACTGAGAAACAAATTAATTCCACTGGAGGCGTGCCACGACCGATCAGTGCCACGTTATGACATGATTAAGCTCAGCTCTGGAACATCATTAGACACCCTTTATCCGTCGCGTTAAGGTAGACTACACAAATCCCTTGTTTCCACATGACGTAATTAATTACTTAATTATAGTCGCTATGTTGAATATCTAGTGTATATTGATATTAGCTATATGATGAAATAGTTGAATTTGCATAAAAACTCATACGGTCTCCATTTCACTGTTGGTGCGTTTTTGGAGGTTCTACTAGAAATGAGGTTGCGTCTTCATCGGGTTGCTTAGACTACGGTGACCTCATAACATACATAAAACGAATTTATTAAAAAAACATGTTTAAAAAAAATTCCAGTTTCATCTTGTTATTCAAATCTGCAAACGTTTTTATGGAAATGCTTTATTTTTATTTCATTATGGTCGACCACATAGAAGTTTGGCAACAAAAGCATAGAACGAAAATACAAAGGAAAATACCTTTGTCGTTGACCTTGACTTCTTCAAAGTTATTTTACGAGAAACACTGGTTTGTGAATTATTAGTTTAAAGAATCACTCGGATAAGTATATTTGCAATTTTTTATTTAAAACAAATTATAGAAGATCCAACAGTCTAACTATTTATATATATAGTTTTGTTGGACATGGCGTTAGATTTAAGGCATATCATGTACCTTTATTGTTAAATAAATAGTAATCATTAAATAATTAATAATTGAAGATTAATATAACTCACATATTTTCAAAGTCAAAGTCAAAATTATTTATTTCAATTAGACCAAGAAGGCAAGTGCCTTCTTGGTCTAATGAGCGTCAAAACAAAATATTAAAATATTATTTCTTTTTCAAGAATATTCTATTTAGATAAATATTTAAATCACGAAACATAATTAAAGCTCTTTTTCTGTATTTACTTCTACATAAATTTATCTAAAGATCAAAAGGAAAAGTGATAGCGGTATAGGAGTAATTTTTCAAAATCAAAGATCAATTGCCTTCTAAACAACCTCAATTTATTACAATGACATAACACTTAAGTTCGCCCTACTAAACCAACACAGGTATAAAGTATTCCAAACATGCAGGAGTGAGGTACGACCCAAAACCTTCGGAACCCCACCTCAGTCTCAATAAACCAAACCTAATAACCCAATACACTATCGTCAATATTCACATCAAAATGTTAATACAAATATTTTCAGAATATTGTGGCAAGTGACGTCACTGTACACCGATTATAGAGGTATTAAGAAATTGTTTTGCATGAGACATTGTGTGGTTTCTAAATATATTTTGATGTATATATACCTCTATATATACATATTTATGGATAATACAACGTTTACTTGAAGCAACATAAAAATTTAATAGTTGTTAGTAGCAATTTTAGTGTTATGTAAAAAAGAGCCATAGATTATATGGTCGAAACTTAATGTTAATTAAGACTTATTTTACGCTAAACATACTATTCATCAATTCTCGGTGCTACGTTATGACCGACCATTGGTTGGTTTTAAACGTTCTAAGGCCTCTGTACTCTTTAAAAACGACAAACTGTCTACTCGTCTCAAAACTGTAAAGTCTGCAAAAAGTCCATACCGTAATATTATTTAATGATGACTAAAAGTGCAGCAAAAAGTCTACAGAAATGACGTTGCCATTCTAAAAAAAATCTAAAATAGACCATCCATTAAAACCTTTGCAGCGACAGCAAATAACAAGAAAAAACATCCCTTTCCTTCCAAAGCTTACTTTTACAAGGCAAGGGAAATCATATTACTGTTTTCAGAAAGAGCTTATATCGATTTCTTCTTAACGTACCTCACCTTGTGTGGGGTATTGTTAATTTATACAAACAGCAGACGCCATTGTTAGCTCCCAATCCTCTTTGAATATTCTTCTTGGAAGTGCTGAAAGTACTTTTGCGTTTTCTTTTGGTGTTTCGTTCTCGTTATTTTCGTATTTACATGGGCTTTTGGAAACCGATGGGCGATGGGCTTTTAATAAATTCAAGGACCACCCTAAGAACCATAAGAAGATTGTCTGATTTCTGGTTTTACCTACCTATGTAGGTATTTTAAAATTAAACAGTAATAAGGATCTATGTTATTACTGTTTAATTTTAAAATAACTTATGAAATTAAAGTTAAGGATGAAGAGGATTGGAGCACCATTTTTGTTAGATTTTTAAAGATGGGTTATAAATGAGCCTTTTGGTATAATGTGCAAAATGTAGGTACATACTAACTTGGATATAACTATTATTTTACAACTTAGATTATCAGCTCAGTAAAGAAATGAGAGAGCAAATTACAAAACACTGTAAATACGAGTAGTAATATTCCTTTATCTTTAAACAAAAGAACATTGAAAGTAATAACTATATAACAAGGAGGTAGTAAGCTGCCATCATTGACTAAAACCGTATTAAATCTAATGGACCATCTGCAATAACTAATGCATTAGAGATAATGTCGCTCTTAGTCACGGAATCATAATTCATACTAATTACTTAACGCCTTTTACGACACTCCACGAAAAGGTGGAAGGAGTCATTTGTTTTCGGGAAATATAGCGCAAGATGGTTGTCTTCCTTTCTAAAATACTTGCTTTTTGACGCGGTGTTACTTGCATTTCTATAAGTTATATAACTTGATAAACATTGTAATTTTGTACACCTAGTCTTGACTTAGTGATACTAATTTGTATAAAATACGTCCATATTCCAGTATGTTAACAGATATTAAATATTTACCTAGTAATGATAGTATACAAAGACTATTTTTGCTAATGGCGCCATCTAGGGACAGCAATTTATTGAATATTCATTTATTCAATATAATACGTACGTCCACCATAATATAATACGGAAGCTATAATTAAATCAAACCCTTCTTCAACCAAATCCAAGTCATTTCATTAACCAATAAGACGTCCATACGTCCATATCTTAACCGATACTCAATCATTCACTTTATATGTTATCTGGTTTATTCATGATGGTAAATGGGATTAACGCGCCATATTCAATGAGCTAGAAAATTAACGCACACATGTGTTTAAAATTAGCGATGACACAATATAATGTAACATCCCTAGCGATCTGAAGCCACTCGAGTGTAAATTTTGTATAGATTGCATTATCTCATTGTCTACCGTTTTGTGGAAGATTGGTCGGATAATGGTATGTTAATTGTGTAGAATATTATAATGTTCAGGTTAGAAATTGGTTTTGATTCGTGTGTACAATCTTGTATTATTTTTGTGTACAATCTTGTCTTAATTAAATCACATTGCACTGTCGTCGGTCGCAAGTGCGACTGCCGGCCAAGGGGTCTCGGGTTCGAACCCGGGTCGGGCAAAGTATTACTGGGATTTTAAAAAATCTCAGTAGTAGCACGGAGTCTGGAAATGTGCCCGGTATGTAATAGGCTCACCCCCTATTACATGGGACTCATAACATAAATAGTGAAAAGTGGGTGTTACTTCTGTGTGCACCTCTGCCTACCCTTTCGGGGATAAAAGGCGTGATGTTATGTTATGATACATTGTCATTTTCAAAAATTGTCCTTCGTAGGACGGGTATTTCAAATAGTATGAATTATTAATGGTCTCATAATTGGTATATCACATATCTATCCAATTCATAAAGTTCATAGCGTTTATTTGACACGGGTGTATTCGTTAAATAAGACACAAACCGAACACAATTTCATCAGCAAGTCAAACGAAAGTATCATTAATAACCATCGTTTTGACAATCAATTTATTACCTAAAGCACTTTTCTTTATGGTGTATTATTAATTGGTCCACGTCTATTTATCAACTTAATTACTTCAGTGAGTACAGTTGCAAGACTTCTTCCATTTTGGAGAATACCTCTAATGTTAATGACTGTTATATATTGTTTTGGAATTCTATTACGATAAAAAGGAAAACGTAAAAGTTAATTAAGGTTTTCTGTACGTACTGCGAGGTCAACCTCATTTCGTTTTCTTTAAATTAATTCGTACAAAAGTCATAATATGGTTCCTTGGTTTAAGACAATGGATTTAACACAAGTGTGTAAATTTATTAACTGTGTAAGGTCGAAAGATGTTATAGTAGTCAATTTTATATTCATGTTTCATGACTGACGTTTACTGAAATTATGTATGTTAACCACTACTTCTTTATACACTTCCATATCTTTAAATAACATAAATAACATCACGTCTTTTATGCCCAAAGAGGTAGGCAAAGGTGCACAATATGCCACTGCACAATGTAACACCCACTTTTCACTATTTATGTAATAAGTCCCATGTAATAGGGGGTCAGCCTATTGCCACATATCGGGCACAATTCCAGACTCCGTGCTACCACTGAGAATTTCTAAAAAACTTAGTAATACTGCCTGAATGCGGAATCGAACCCGAGACCCCTTGCCCGCGATAGTACTCGCGACCACTCGGCCAACAAGGCAGTATACCTACCTTTAAATACTTAATTCATAATATCCTAATTACTTACATTTTCGTCCGAAACTGTAACGTTTGTTAACAAATTAATCCGGTGTCGAATGGAAAATGGGAAAATGCTTTTACAATCGAACCGGTTCGGCGCATGAAGGGCACTTGTCCGAGGTGCGTCAGTAACTGGACTCTGCGATTGACGTTAAGAGGAGAGAAACGAGATGAATTTAATACTTTAAATTTGCACCTTCCGTAATATGAAGCAATGAAAATTACATTGTAATGTATTGTAGTGGTTTTCTATGAGGAATATTGTTAGGTTCTCGAGACAAAGAAAATATTTTTAGATTTTAATCATCTAAACGATAGCTAAATCTAGAATACCCAATCTATCATTAAATCTCAACATAGCACAACAGCACGCCTTTTATCTTGGAGAGAGGCAGAGGTGGACGTTACGGCACTTAATGCCACTGTACAATGTAACACCCAAATTTCACTATTTATATTATGAGTCTTATCATTAAATATGGGACTAATTATATAGAAACAATTAATATGATAAAAGAGTCGTTAAAAAAGGTGACCCACACATATAAAATTATATGTGTACCAACGTATATAACAGGTGCACCAATATACAACTTTAAAGTTGAGATGTTTAACAATCTCCTGAGCCTTGACTTACAAAATAATGACTACGCTTACCTTGTTGACCGTAATCGTGAATTAACGCTAGAAATGTTTCTCACAAAACTGGTAAAATTAATAAACAAGGAATGTAAACCATATATCACCATATTAGGAATAATATTTTAATAGACCTGACCTTATTTGGCCAGACTGACCCGGATACAAATAGTACCCCTGAAATCACGACAAACTTATCAAACTAGCGAAGTGAATACTAACACTCAGTTTTTTCTCTGAAAAATGTATACATATTCTACATGGGACTCATAACAACTAGTAAAAAGTGGGTGTTACATTGTACTGTGGTAGAATTTGCACCTCTGCCTACCCCTTCGAGGATAAAAGGCGTGACGTTATGTATGTATTCTACATCAGAATATTGCAGGGTTACTTAACAAATTAGATGCGTTATGTGTGAATTTGGAAGAACTTAGAGACAAGAACATAACAGTCGATGTTATATGCATTTCTGAACATTTTACGATGGCGGGACAAGAATCAAACCTCGTACTACAAAATTACAACTTGGCCTCAACCTATAGCTGTACCAATAGTAAAAGAGGAGGTACATGTATATTATTGAAAAAAGAACACAAATACAGAGATATTTCAGAAATTAGTCAATTTTGTCTTCACTATGTGATCGAGTGTTGTGCTATCGAACTCGTTGACTACAACACTGTCATCGTTTGTCTGTATAGGATCCCTAAACAAAATAATTTATTCACGTTCTTTAACAGATTAGAAAAATGTCTAGTTTATGTTTGTAAACTAAATCAGAAAAATATTGTAATTGCTGGTGACTTTAATATAGATGTTCTCAAAGACAACAATGTAACCCTTGATTTTGAGTGTCTGTTATTAAATCATAATCTTAAGTTGGCACTACATGTTCCAACAAGATTGTCTAGTCAAACTTGTTTAGACAATTTTGCACACAATTTTAATAGACACTGTAAAACTGAAATTTTGGAACTTGGTCTGTCAGATCATACACAACATACCAAAACAACTGATTGAAAACATAAAAATTGATGATAATATTATTAACCCTGTAGAGATAGCGGAAGCTTTCAATAAATCATTTCGTCGATAAAATCAAACCTATTCCAGACGCAGGAAAAAATGCCACTCGTTTTATTGAGAGTCGAGCAAGCTCTATGTTTCTTGCACCAAGCTCACCTCAACAGATAAGTGTAATTATTAAGAATTTGAAAAACACAAACAGTGTAGGGTATGATCAAGTCTCGACCAAAATAATAAAACATGTTAATGAATATATATCGCACCACCTAAGCCACATTATTAACTTGTCCATATCAGCGGGAATATTCCCAAACGCGCTCAAATTATCGATTATAAAGCCTCTATTCAAAAAAGATAACAAGCAAATAATGGATAACTACAGGCCCATTGCTTTAATACCGATATTCGCAAAAATTTTTGAAAAATATTTATACAATAAAATCTATACCTATCTTGAAAGTAAACAAATACTATGCAATGAACAAAAAGGTTTTCGAAAACATAAATCAGTCAATATAGCAATATATGAATTTATAGAAAAAGTGTTATGTTATGTTGACAAAAGATCACCCGTCTGTGCTATCTATTGCGATTTGACAATTTTGTTCATTACTATAAAAATATACTAATGAACAAAATTGACGCTTATGGTATAAGAGGAAACATTTTAGACTTAATTGGATCCTATTTAACAAATCGACAACAAATAACATTTATAAGTAAAGTAAATTATAATACAAAAAAAGAAGAAACATACACCTCTACGAAGCGTTATGTGTCATACGGTGTTCCCCAAGGCACCGTAATGGGTCCACTATTATTTATTATTTATATTAACGACTTGCCAAATGCAACGAATCAACCTATGACATTATTTGCTGACGACAGTACTGTTACAATCGCATGTAAGGACATTCACCATTATAACTCTGACATTAATCACTCTTTGACATCTATAATCTCATGGTTGAATAATAATAATTTAAAAATAAATCTGACTAAAACAAATATTATGCATTTCGGACAAAGATCACAAAATTCACAGAATATAAAGTTGACATATAATAATTACATTATAAAAGAAGCTAGTACGGCTCCTTTTCTTGGCCTAACTATTGACAGTAAATTGAACTGGAAAGAACATATAAACTCACTATGTAAAAAGATCGCCGAGAAGTCTCTCATACGCCTTATATAAACTTGCTCCAACCATCCACCATAATGCACTACTGTGGGTTTGTTGAATCTGTCCTCAGGTATGGCATTATTTTTTGGGGTAATTCCACTGACAGAGACTTGGTATTTAAAATGCAAAAACGATGCATACGCGCTATGTTCGGTATTCAAAGTACAGAAAGCTGTAAACCATTATTTATTAAGCATAGAATCCTCACGCTACCGTCACTGTATATACTCGAAACAACTTTATTTGTTCACAATAACCTGCATTTATTTACTCACATACCCTCCCATAGTCAACGCCGCGACAACAGTAGACTTTGTGTCCGGCCTACTAAAACAGTTCTTTTACAGAAAAATGTAGTATGCAAAGCTCCAATAATTTATAATCACATACCGAACTCAATGAAAAAATTGAACACCAATATTTGTAAAACAACTTTTCAAAGGAACCCTGATTAAAAAATGTTATTATAGTGTAAATGAATTTCTTAGTGATGGATGTGTTTGAATGATTGAATGTAATGATATTTAAATTGTAGCACTTAACCATAATATGTAATTATTTTATTCTGTTAGTTTCTTATGACTTATTTCTATTGATTTTATTATTTCATTGTTATTGACATTATTAGTGTATCTTGACATTTACTTATAGATTTATTGGAAAATTAATTAATATTTGTACACCGGTCACGGTTAAGCATGTTGATACCAACAATACTGTACATCTAGAGGTATAGTAAACATTCATTTTTACATGTATTATTGTAACCTACACATGTTTTGGCAAATAAAACTATCTTTATCTTTATGTATAAGAGGACTTCAGCAATGCAAATACTAATACAATTTGTACTCACTTCTCATAACCAAAATAACAATAACACTTGACAGTGTCACCACTATTCCAAACCAATATGAACTATGTTCCCAGCTAAAATATTACTCGCGGCGGTTGAGCATACAAATTCCATTACGATACATAAATCAACCGTCGAGTTGTGACCTCTAAAACTAGGAAAAACAGACGCTCCCTGTAGCACAATTTGGATCGTTCGTTGTCGATATATGAGAATGTTACTATCGAGTAATTCTGTCATTTGGTAAGTGCAACTCTAGCAATGCTTATTAGAGATTACGAATACGATAATTCTATTCTCTGTTTATTGGGTTTGTTTCTTTTGGTGTAGGGAATCTAGATGGTAATACATATTTTTAATTAAAATATAGAACTAGTTTGGTAGCTGGCAGCTGGGTATTCGTTGTGATTTCTGGGTTTAGCATGATATTAAGAATTCTCAGTAATTGTACGAGGTTTGGTTTAAGGCCTGGAATACAGACTCCCTTATATTACATACATATCACATAGGCCTTGTGTCCGAACTAACAAAAAGTGTCAAATGTTCGAAGTAAGTATAGGACTGGAGGTGTGTTATGTAAAAAAAGAACTTTAGTATGTAGGTAACTAGGCTCAAAATATATGACAAAACTTAACCAATAATATCCGTCAATAATAAGTCAGTATCAAGAAAGCCACTCAGCAGAGATTACGTATTGAGTGACCATCACAATCCACTTTGTTGTTTGGGTGAACGACGTAGCCCTAGCTATGTCGACCGCAAATCCCTCTAAGAGCATATCAGCAGGGTTGCTGTACTGCGAACCAAGTTGTTTCTGTAATACATACTCGTATACATATGTTTCAGGTCGTTTGACCGTGAAAATGATCTCAGATTTTCGTGGATCAGTTTTATTGACGTCTCAAAATATGAAGAGTTGAGTTTGGGTTTGGTTCAGTCTTTGGGTCAGATCAAGTTTATGGAATTTTTGGTTTCTTTTTGAGGTGTATGTAAGTTACGGTTCGTAATGTCACTTTACAATGTACATACCACCCACTTTTTACTATTTTTGTTACGAGTCCCATGTAATAGGCGATGAGCCTATTGCCATATACTGGGCACAATTCCAGACTCCGTGCTACTAGTTACTGAGTTTTTTTTTAAAACCCAGTAGTACATTGCCCGACCCGGGAATCGCACTTGCGCAATTGTGTTTTATCACTTTTATATTATTACATTCTTAATTTAACCCTATTAAACAAGACAATTGACAATGACATTGATAGATTTTTGCAACTGACACTGACACTTTAATACACTTTGCATTCTTTGAGTTTAGCAACAATATTCATAATGCTGAAATTTTAGTAAGTTTAAAATATTGAATGTCATCGATTAACGTTAGTTAAGAAAACTGCATGAAACTAAATTTAAATATAATAAGTATCATCCTTGGCCGTCTGCCTCGTTGGCCGGGTGGTCACAAGTGCGACTGCCGGGCAAGTGGTCTCGGATTCGATTCCCGGGTCGGCCAAAGTATTACTGGGTTTTTTAATTAAAAAAAAAATCTCAGCAGTAGTACGGAGTCTACAATTGAGCCCGGTATGTGGCAATAAGGTCACCCGCTATTACATGGGACTCAGAATAAAAATAATGAAAAGTGGGTGTCACATTGTACAGTGCCGTAATGTGCACCTCTGCACTCCTGCGGGGATAAAAGGCGTAATGTTATGTTATTTTCCCATTCCATCCCATTCTTCAGTCTCACATCACTCCAAGCAGTAAAAAGCTCATATTAATTGCCGACACAAAGCAAGCACCAAGCATGTCTCTATTTGTGTTCGCTACGTGAAACTTGAAATTGTTTGTGAAACTGCGACGCAACCAAACTGTAACGAAGACGGGAATTAGTGGCGGTAACACAAATATTATCTATGAAGGCTTGTTTGTAGTACGTGCCCTCTTAAACAAAATGTAGTTTGTATAAACAGTCTTCCTCATAATTCGAACTGTACATGAGCCATGGCCAACTTTATAGAAGTTTTGTTTTAGTATCCATATGGAGTCGCTTCACTGTCTTGTTGAATAGATATAAAACATAACATAACATCACGCCTTTAATCATGGAAGGGGTAGGCAGAGGTGCACATTATGCCACTGTACAATGTAACACCCACTTTTCACTATTTATGTTATGAGTTCCATGTAATATTGGATGAGCCTATTGCCATATACCGGGCACAATTCCAGACTCTGAGCTACTAACTACCGAGATTTTTTTTAAATCCCAGTAATACTTAGCCCGACCCGGGAATCGGACCTGAGACCTGTTGCCTGGCAGTCGCACTACGACGTCTGCCTCGTCGAGTCGAGTGTGTGCCTCGTTGACCGATTACGACCACTCGCCCAACGAGGCAGTCATAGATAAATAGAATGATATTATTGAATAGAATTGTGTGGAATATGTTTACGTGAAACTGTCGATGAACATCGTTACCGAATGTAACAGAGAAATCACAAAAATAACGATAAAACCACAAAATAAACAGTTCAATCTGTTAATTTTGCGTAGTTTTCTTAGTAGATCGTAAAATTATAATTATATATCTTATTACTACACTACCATGTACTACTTACATATTAACGTTTCAAGACTACAAACCAATCTGTGGTTTATTGACGATTACAAAGCCTAGAGAAAGATATAAAGAAAGATCATCAAGTATGGAGTTTATAACAAACGCCCTGTTAAGAAAGAAGGAATTGGTTAAAAAAAAATATTCAGGGTGCTGGAACATAATACAAATACACAATAAACCATAACTTGCTAAAACCATTAACCAAAATATTTACATAATACCGATTATTGTTCTAATAACCTAATTCAACTCGATTACTTACTAGGTTATGAGAAATTCTGTTGACTACTATTATCATTAATATCAAACACCTACAAGATGTAGAACATATGTCACACGCTTCAGTGATAGTCTCGAGTACCTCTATCTAATATCTGTGTTATTGTTACCTAGCTATTGTTTGTCTAATACTGTACCTAATATCTTGTATTTGACTAATGTTTCTCTACAGTATTGGGTTGTGTCAAACAAAATACTTGTTTTTCGTACATGAACAGAGTTACCCAGTCGGAAAAACATCCAGTGATTTCTCCTGCTTTGGGTGACGCGAGTAAGAGTGTCAGACTTTTACTGACTTAAAACCACCCCGCTCTTCTTAGAACTGGAGCTCCGGTAACCCGTTAAGTAATCCCCAGCTGCGGAAATGACTTAACAGTAACACAAAAATACACGTTAATCTTGAGAAGTATGTCCCAATGGAAAATATTTCTAGGTTTATTAACACAGTGCTATTTCAAACACAAAGTTCTACAGACATCTATTCTACCGAGCTATTTTCACTAACATACTATGAAAAAATCCAATTCAAAACCGCATTAATAATGGCGACGACACGCAAAGAGTTTGCCGTAACTTATTTTCTTTAACGAAAATTACGTTTAAGTATTTTCAAAGTAATCATAAGTAGGTATAAAGTTTAATCATTTATTAAAGTTTCTCGGGTGCGAAGGCGTAGATCAAAGGACGCTCTCCTTACCTTGTTTCATTGAAGTGTGATTATTGACTGGCAACAAACTTGTTATTGCAGATTAGTTTAAAGAGTATAAACATAGATAAATATAGGTACCTAATGCTGTAAAGTTGTGAAAATAGTGTACTGTAATCGTTTTTGATATTTTTAGTAGTAATATAAATCCTGTCTCATATCATTTAGATAATAATAAATGATTGTCATTTGGATTTTTAGAGGCTGGGCTAATTAATATGAGTATTAATTAATCGATTTTTTTTTCATTCGGGGTAATTAAAATGAATAAAGAATTACTAAGTATGTAAATTGTATATATAATCACAATTTTTCGCTATCTTTATAAAAAGTAGGATTATTTCCACTATGAAAGTCAACAGATTTCATCATAAGTATTTAATAGAGTTGTTTTTCCTGTACCTAATGGTCAATAAAGGTGGTCAGCTTAGGAGGCCCCGTAAACCATAAATCACAAAACTGGCCGCGATAACCATCTTAAGAAAATCCATTACGGTGTGATTACAGTATTTTGACCTTCCCATTTTGTTCTATGAAGACCATGACGTGTGAATCCCATGGGTCTTCTTAAGTTGGATATACGATAATCTCCTTTAGGATAAAGTTTAATTAAATTTTCTTATATAATTTACTACTGGAGTTTGTTAAGGCTAATTTCATTTACCCTTGTGCATATTTAGCTGTTTATTATTGTACGATATTTAGGTACGATTTCATTATATTGAGGACTTGTGAAAGGCACCTTTAGAGCAAACCTATTTTCTGGAGAATTGAGAACACAAATACAGACTTGACTTTTAATTTATTTAAATGTAGAATTGAGATAAATGAGCCTGTCAGTTTTAATTAAATTTATTTCTGAAAATATTTTAATAAAATGATAAAGAAAATTCTATGATATTCAAATATTTGTTTTGTTGTTATTACGAAATTGAATTTATTATGAGCAATGACCCAACAATAGCTCACATTCTCCCTTGCTTCCAGTTCCAGTATTCCTATCAAAAATATAATTTTTCTTACATATAGATTGTATAACATATTTTTTTAAAGTAACTAATGGAGTTTCTTGATCATTCTTCTCCATTCGAATCTACATTTTGACGTCACCTTCACTGACGGACAGATTAACAGACTATTATTTATTTTGTATTTGATTACGTATAAAAAGTACCAAAATATAGTCAAATTGAAATAAATGCTTTGACCTTGTCTTTTATTTATGCAACTTTAATTTTGTCCTGATATTAACGATTACAGAAAAAAATAACATTCTCAGGTTAAGGTATGGTCGCTACAAGCAATAACTGAAGCAAAACCGAATCTAATTAGTCTACGATCTCTTTACACTAAAATGAAGGAATTCATCATACCGTAAAATGCCGATACCTACCTCATTCCGACCAGTTATTTAGAGGTGAACCCTCAACCGGCACATAATCACAGCATCCTATTTCTCAGAAATTGACGGTAACTATAATGGAATTACTATCGGAATTTTAGGCTTGGTTCGTGGTCTGGCAATATTTTGGCCGTAAAACTAATGATATTGTTTTGTGCTCACCTGTATTACGTATACCTATTGTACGTTTAAGTTAGTTAGTCCGCTTCTTTGTCTAATTAGGTAATTGGTAAGTTTAACTCGTCGAATACCGTCATTATAGACACAATTATAGAACAATAGGTTGCGGTCACCGGTGACCGCTTGGTGTTTGACAGTTTAAAAGGAGGAAGGTTACAGATTATCAAAGAGCTTTGTTTCCCGGTTATGTAAAATGCGTATTCCCTTATTCGGCTCGCACGATGTCCAAGAGAAAAGTATTATTGTTCTTTTGCATGTTTAATTGAAATTCTCCTAAGTTTTTTCAGTCAAATTCCAATCTAGTACCTTTTTAACGAAAACCTACTTGCAAAACAACCTCGATCACAGCTTGCTAATTTTAATGTTGATAGTTCATCAAACATTCGTCATCATTCTTAAATAGACAATCTTTAAGTATATTGACGAATGTATTGTACTCCATCCATGTCTATGCGGCAAAATAACAACACACATCAATAATACTTTACTTAGCACTGCCATGGGAATTATATACACATGTGTTGCACGACCATGCTCTTGAAAAAAGGCAATCTTGTTCGATTCTTTTTTTATAAAAAAGTAGGTAACACCGCACACGTACCCCGTTCGGTCTATAAATAGATCTTTGACGCCATGCGGCCTCTTTGCTGGTAAAAGCTGTTATTTACAAACTGGCCGCACAGAATACCTAAGTCGGCTTTAATTTTAAACCTGTATTAGAAATACGCGTGAATTTACGTCACACATGTAAATAATTTTAGATAAAAGTATATCGTCTATCCTTTCAGACAGTTATAGAAGTTATGATGTTTACGCCATAGACAATTTTGTCCCGAAAAATAGTATTATCAAGTTGTAATTTTGTCATAATATTTTCTAACCAATAATTTGTCATACGTAATCGAGAAATCACAAGAAAATTTATCATAATCAAATTTAGTTTATTATTTTAGCTCCGATATTGAAATCAAAATCACTTAATTGTCGAACCCAACACCACAGAATAATAAACGAATTAGTTTTAGTTTTGATAACCTTGTAACTTGAGAATTTTCTTAGAATTCCAATGAAAATAACCTTAACTGATGTTGCTATAGTTACTAAATGAATTAGATATTATTCCTTACTTACTGAATAGATAAATTGTCTATTTACTCAGTAATTCGATAAGAAAGATTAATCTTATTGTCACCAAGCGACTAAACGATGCATGATTTGGTTACAGGGATACTGTGTAGTCGGTTTACTACCTAGAAATGCTAGGTTCATTGTTTAGAATAGTTTCAGATATTAAAACGAAAACTATTTAATAAGTTTTCTTACAACAAACCTAACACAGGTTGCAAAGTCTAGAAAATTACAGAACATATTTATATTATAACATGTCTGTCTGTATTAAGATCAACGTAGTCATTTTAGGAAGCACCATAAGGAAGGTCACGGAAATACCAACAGATTCCTATTGTTATATTCCTTGAATAAACAGAAAACAAGCAAGTTCGCAACAAAAAGATGTGGCGACCAAAAGATCAATGGAGATTTGTTGGATATTGAATTTTCTCTTGAAAGCGAACTAACAATGGTTTTGACATGGGTCTGAACGAGCCTTGGTTATGAGTGCCTTTCCTCGGTCCATAACTTCAATGCTTGATTGAGTTTTTCATAAAATTATGGGTAAACCCTCCACAGTCGTGCCACGAAGTTTAATTATGGGATTTTCGTCATAAATTTTATTTTGGATAAAAATTGAGAATCTCCTCGAAGGTTGTTTCGTATTTTTCCTTATTGCTGGATTTGCCAGTGGTAGAATATCGTAAATATTAATAATAACAGCTTTAAGAATCCTCAGATTACTTGGGAACACATATAAATTTTGTTTTGCGTTTGTTACAGATGTTTGAACGTAATGAGAAGAACGTGAATTGGTAAGTAGGTCAAACTTTTAGATGGGTCACTAAAAAATGCAAAGAACGAGTAAACTGTCCTTAAGTAAATAGTATGTTACATACATAAACTTGAAAGATTAAGTTGCTAAGCTATGTAGAATGGGTTAAACATTAGGAGGTGGTACTTGCGTATGTTGTGATAGACAATATCAAGAAAACAACAGTCAAGGATTTAGCACTTCATTACGCTTACCTATAAAGCCTTTACCTATAAAAATTATGTTTTTGTATTCAGCGGTAGTGCATTTCCATCACAAAGCCTTAACAAAAATAGACCCAATATTATTCAATAACAAACAAAATCCTCAATGAAAAATAATCGATTTATTTTACTTAATATTGTGCAATATCTGTTATGGTAGAATAATCCTATCAATACTCGCTCGAATGGTACGGGAATGATCCGAAGGTATCCGTCCTCAGTGTAATCCTCGGTGGCCTTCGTTAAAGTGTTCCTGAGATTTCCACGTGAGATATCACAGCTGCCAAAGAATCCTTATAATACCTAGCTCTTACAAACTTTAGTAACATTAAGTTATTTGCTATTGAAGTTTATCTTGTGTTTCTTAAGTCATATTGACTTTAGTTTTCTTTCGGATTTGTTTGTGACAATAATGTCTTGATATGACGTCATAGTTTTGGTTGCTCTTAGGAATTAAAATGTTTATTATTTCTTATCGCTATTCATCTTGCATCAAGGTTTTAAAATAACTGCCTCGTTGGCCGAGTGGTCGCAAGTGCGACTGCCGGGCAAGGGGTCTCGGGTTCGAATCCCGGGTCGGGCAAAGTATTACTGGGTTTTTAAAAAATTCTCAGTAGTAGCACGGAGTCTGGAAATGTGCCCGGTATATGGCAATAGGCTCACCTCCTATTACATGGGACTCGTAACATAAATAGTGAAAAGTGGGTGTTACATTGTACAGTGGCATTAAGTGCCGTAATGTGCAACTCTGCCTACCCCTTCGGGGATAAAAAGGCGTGATGTTATGTTATGTTATGTTTTAAAATAATTCTAAACTGTTGCTGTTGATTTGTTGATATTATAAGTAAGTTTAATATTTATTCATTTTGAGAATATTTTTGAGTCAACCTGTTTTCGCAACAGACACTCATCAGCCAAATATTACTTTTAAATCTAAATAAAAGACACTACTCACAGATTTAGCAACTAATCCTAACCAAAATATAATATGGTTAGGTACAGAAAATAATTACCTAGTTACTTCTATAATAAAACAATGAGAAATAAATAGACTACTTAGGCGTTATTATACTGATCGGGTCATACTCATAGTAGGATTACATACAGTAATAGACTAATAGACTAATGGAACTGATCATGCTTATAAGCCTAGCTCATAGGTGTGTTATTGCTGCGTGTACAATCTGCTATAATAGTCAAACTATTTGAAATCGATCTATGGACATGAATTTGGGTAAACTACGAAGATAAAAGTATTATCATATTCAATGTTATGTTATGGTGAATATTAGGGAATACTATTTGGTGAAACAAGTTTATTGAAAATAGGAAAATAATTGCACACGTTCTCAGACTTTATATGAAATTAATCACAGTAATTATAAATAATAATTCTCAATAACCTCAGCGTTATCCATTATCTAAAATAACGCAAGAACGTGGAGAACCATAACCCAATATATGTTGCTTCCTATTTCTAATTTACTAAGATAATATGTATGTAATTAACCGCACACACACTTGGGTAATTGATTCACCTCTCATACTCATTAGAAGAGCCCATTGGGATACGCCATTCAGGTTATATTTGAAGCCAAACTAAAGGTAAAAATCAGAAGAGATCAATAGAATTGTATCACTGAACTAAGTCATATCAAGTATTTCATTTGTATTTAAACATTTTATGATAATAACAGTAGTATAAAAACATATTTAGTAGGAAATCTTAAAAAGAATAAAAATATTTATAAGACCAATTATTATGAATCCATCATAAACAAACTCAATGTGTTGCTTCAGAAGCTTGCAGAAGATTTTTTATTTAACCAAAAATTTACATTAAAAACTAAACTAGACTTTATCCACTATAAAACATACCTGTAATCAAAAGAAACGATATGTGAAGTCTCTTTTATTTTGATTATAGGTATGTTTTATTGTGTGTAAAGTCTAGTTTAGTTATTAATGTAAAGTTTTGTTTTTGAAGTCGGTTAAGAAACGACATTTAAAGTCTCTTTTATTTAACTTAATATTTAATTTAACAGTCTTTACCGATAGAGATACAATGGAGGTGACAGATCCATCTATCATCCTTCTAAATAAACTTCTACTTTATAATTCTTTTTCATTCCTCGTGTAAGTAATACTTTTCTAGCTCATTTTCTGTTATATTTTTGAGAGTTTATGCTATGATTTGTGTTGTGATTGTGGGACGTATGTTAAGATTAGGAAACTTGGTTTGATTCGTAGTCGAGTAAAATGTTTGGGGTTTCTGGGTTCAGAATTTTTATCAGTAAACAGTAGGAGCAAAACATTTTCGGTAAACAATACATCATAATTTTGGTTTTATCTTATGTTACGTGACATGAAGCACTCATTCAAACATTTGAAAAAACGTTTCAATTCACAATACATTTCAACGCAAGAAACGAAAACAGATTTTACTTAATTTCTCTACTATCACAATAAGATCGTAGCAGATCGTAGCCGGCTACGATTGTGTCTACGGCGTAGCAGCGTAGCACGTAGCCACATTACGTGAAAGAACTCAACATTTTATTTCAAGTATCCGATTTCCACTTCATGGTACACAAAAGCTCTTCGAAGCGAGAGAGTAACGTTCATTCTTTTGAAAATGTTCAGCTGTAAGCACTTTATAAGTAGAGGTAGATACTTTCTCACTTTTCATAATAAAATATATACAAAATATTTTTTTGCCAATGAATCGGACATTCTTCTTGGACTCTTTGAAGTTTGGCCCAGAAATTTGAAGTTATAGTTCTTTAAAATGTGGGTCAAACAGTAGGAATGTACTCACAATACTTTATGAAAACTTAGTATTAGTTAAGCAAAGTACACAAGCTTTGCTACACTATATGTGTCACTTTCGTTTTGAAAGTAATATAAAAAAATCATCACAATATTGAGAATCCACTGGCCACGCCCACGCAAACATCTTTTTCTAACATTTCCTTAACATAATTACATCAAAAAATAATTATGAACTCGACTAATGGGTTAATTCAATCCAAACTTTTAACGTACGTTTTCCAATAAATTTAGTAATTGATAAAACGTATAAGCGCCGCCTTTTACAATGCTACCTACGCATCACATGCTGTAATGAGAAACAAATTCAAAGTTGTAAGATCAACATTAGACTTTCAAGATATAGGTACTTAATACTTGTTTAGGTATACAACCTTATCTAAGTAACTTCTATCTAAGTTTAAACTGAGTTAACTGTTCTTGAGGTACATAAAGTGTCGCTATGTTGGGTAAAACTATAGTAAAAAATAATCTGCTTAAGTAAGATGTAGTCAGTTGTAATAATTAGCGCACGCGTATGTCCTGACCTTTTCTAAAGTCGGTCAGGGCCAGCAATAAATCTTGACCAGATGCAGATAAGTATAAGTAGAGCACCTGCTATCTTCCTCCCATAACATAGTAGAGAGATGCAACAGATTATAGTGTAGCTAGAATCAGATTCATTAAGGTATGAATAAATTACATCAAAGATCAATGCCATTCAATTTAATACTTTACAACTCCATTTTTATATATTAAATGTGTAAAAGATCGCAAATAACTAAACCAATATAGTAACGAAACCAAGGTTGAGTCCATTTCCACTCATTTCACAGACAACAATCACATTCGTGTGTCGTGAATTCTCATGAGCATACCATATTCGTTTAGATGTTATTATTCGAGATTTTCTTTTCGTTGAAGGAAAATATTTTCACGTATAACAAACAGAATGGGACCCGGGATGAAGACGTGACGTGTTCGATGCTTTTAGCTCAAGACCATGTTAGAGACGTAGGAGGTATGTATGTAATTTTTAATGTGTTTAATGCTTAAGGAGATGTATTGTTATCTTTTTCACTCCCACACTTCTTACCGCTTTGTTTTCTTTCTGAATATTTTACGAGACGCTTCGTTGATAGGTATTCTTTACAATTTTATATGCGTATATAATTACCTTTATGTAAGAGCTGGGGAACGTTGAGAGATACTCAGTTTGAGATGTATTTGCCTATAAATATTCACTTCTAAAAAGTAGACCATCTAAAAATTTTAACTAGCTAAAACAAAGCAATGATTTAAAATTGTAAAATTCTTGTTACTTCAAATAGAAGACAAACACACATCTTACGTATTGCATCAGTATTTTGTCACATTATGTGTCGCTAACAACTCCAAAATGATAAGAAATCACTTCATCCACCAATGCACAATGATAAAAAATCTCTAAGTAAGTATATAACGATAAAATTTAATTTTCTGTAACAGCTTCAATAATGTTAATAAATATTCAGGAGTTGACGCAACTTTGCGGTGCTCTCAATTTACTAAACCATTTATGGAAACCGCTGGAAAGCTTTACCTGTTAATAGTATGAAAAACTTTGTGAATGCATGCAAAAACAGACAAAAGGTTCTGACTATATAAGTTCGACAAAAGTTCGTATAAGAGAAAATAGTCGCAAGCAATTGTATGTTTAATTAAGCATATATCCTACTATTATAACGTATGCAAAATTCTGTATATTTGTTACTCCTCACCTCAAAATGGCTGTAAGGATTTGGATGAAATTTGGAGAAGGGATAGATGAGTGATAATGATGTGACGATGATTGAGTAAAACAACAGGCTTACTTTCACACCACAGAAACGCGGGCGGAGCCGTTAGCATAAGCTAGTATTTACATAAATTGATAAATAATTGGCACAAAACAGTTCAATAGTTTTTAAAATGCATACATAATTATAGATAACGTAACCATATGACAATCAATTGTAAAGCATAATTACTACCAATATAGTAGCTCGCCGACAGTTCAACTGCAAACCACAGGACACGTGATTACATTCACTGTCAGAACATCATACACAGACACTGGGGTTAATTGGATACCGATATGACCAATATTAATTGCATCTATCACAAATGGGTTACCCATGTATGAGTTTAGTATGAGAGCTTGATTTAAGACGTTGTTTCGGTTATCTAGATAATATATAAAACCAGAAAACTATCTAACTACTCTGCTTAGGAAGAAGTGCTGTTGCACATCATCTTTTACCTTATCTCATACTATTATATAAAGCCGAAGAGTTTGTTTTTTTGTTTGTTTGAACGCGCTAATCTCCGTAACTACAAATTTGATTTGAATAATTATTTTTGTGTTGGATAGCGTATTTATCGAGGTTGGCTATAGACTATAAAACATCACGCTACGACCAATAGAAGCTGAGCAGAGCGTGTGAAACCGCGCGGTAGTAGCTGGTTTTATATATTTATGTTGTTTAAAGACAGCCAGATCTAAAACATATTCATAATCAATTTTAAAACAATAAAATTATCCTGTGACAGCTTGTTAACATTTTCAACTTTTCCATCACCGTTGATACAAAAGTCATTGATATAAAACTGATTTCATTTATTTCAAGTTATTCTATATTTGAGAGGTCCATCCATAACAGTGTGACATCGAAACATAGTGATACTGACGGACATTAAAGTAACTTTTTAAAAGATGAATCACCAATATTTGTTGAAAGACCTTGATGGATACTCACTTCACACCTGCGATAGTGTGAGTGGACATTGACATCCTTCCTTCATTTATCCAAAAACATCAGTATTTTGTTTCATCAAACTTATGGTACTGTTATTCTCTAAAATAACATGCTCAAAAATATTCGAAAATCGAACGCCTGTAGATTCGCAAACACGCCTGAAATGAGCATGCTTACTATGAGGGAAATTCCGACAAACATGCTATTAAGTGACAAGTGCTCAATTGAAGCATACTATCGTGCTTGCATATACCTCTAACTAGCATTTTTAATAGTACCTTTACAGTAATTTTAGAAACCTGTAAATTCGTGACAAACTTAGGATTCGGTTGACTATACTTAACTAGTCCCATTACTCGGCAGACATGGGACATGAACATGTCTCCATCAATGCCTACTAATAGAATAACACGTTTGTACATTTCACTTGTTTTTTAACGTGTGAAATAAAGTTTTCTTTCCATTTTTTCGTTAGATCGTAAAGCACGGGTTCATTCACATAATGGAACCGATCTTCTACCGCTATATACGAGAAATGAAACAATTTAATATGTAGTCCTTACGATTGCAAACTTTATTACGGTCTAATCTATAGCTACCAAAAAGTACTTGCAATGTAAACACAACACTACCTACCTCTTTGGGGATTTAACAGGCATGATATTTATATTATATAAGTAATAAATACAGTACATATTTAATGCTATCTGTTTGCCACAGTAAATTTTAAGCCAGCTCCACGATTGTGCAATTTATCTCAAAATGTTTTATTAGCCACCGGGGGTTCTTTTCGCTTATCGCTCCCATATTTCGTGAGGTTTATTTTTCTGAATATAAAGGAGAGATGGGATTACTTACGTTGAATCTATTTACAATCTAACCTCAGATACTCGTGTGTCTACAAATAAAATTGGATCTATCCTTGTTTCCGTAAAATATTTTTGGATTAGCTTTAGATATTGTGCAATAAACCTGACTTGTAACATAGAGGTAAATATTAATACGTTATTTTTGTTTTGTATCTAGAGGTAAATTTGAAGTTGTGAGTAATATTTTCTAAGTTTAGGTTACTGTAGAATTGTGTGACTCATATCGTTAACTAATTTATCATAGTTTATGTCTTAGAAAATGGCTCTCATAACAATTGTATGATAAATTATGACTAGCAAATATCTCCTTCCACAACGTTAGATTAAATTAATCGTACTTATGAATTAAGTCCAGTAGTCACAAACTCAGATAAGTATGAAGACATTTGTCTGAATTTACGGTAAGTGTATCTATACATACATTAATATTTATCATGTGACAAACATTTGACTGAGATTAGCTTGACCTTTTATTCTGTGCTGACATGAACTGACTGAACTATAATATTTGTAATAGATTTTATAATTAATTTTATTTTTCTCAACTGTCGGCTTAATTGTTTATGTAAAACTCAATAATAAATGGACGATAATTATGTATGTAGATAACCGATGTATTTTACAAGCGACAATATAGAGACTAAAATAGATAACATTGCAGCGAGCAATTAATTTACTCAAATTTTAACACCTCGTGTTACGATGTCACGGTCAGGTTTTCCAGCAAATGTTATTATAGGGAGTATAACTGGATTGCTGCGACCGACCAACCAATCACCGTGTTTCAGGTAGAAAACAAGATACATAGATAGGTGTACATAGATAGGAAATATCTATGGAAAAACTAGATAAAAATGATTCATGCATAAACTTTGTGTTCGAAAAATGTTCGAAGATTACCGACATTCTCAAGCGTGTTCATGACATTTATAAATATCCTGTGGCTGCGCTGGAATAGACAGTAAAGAGACTGAAAAGCAAAGTAGGTGAACTTCAAAAACGTTTTGTAAAAACGAATCCGGCCGTAGATCCTATAAAGCAGGAAATGTATTTTTAAATCTTTTAAACAATAAGATCAATAGTACAAACTACCACCAGGACTGTGATTTATTATGAGAATTGAAATTTTGCTTTAGGCATCTAACTGTCAAGTAAGAGCGTTGTCGTGTTAATTTATAAAAAAAATTATTTTATGAAACTTTTATATTTATATGTACATTGTACACATTACAAACAATGATGTAATTTGGTCAATAATGTGTCCAGTCACCACCGGCGTCGATAATTGCCTGGCATCTCCGAGGCATACTTTCTACTAATCTGACGGCGTATTCTGGTGGCAAGGATCTCCAGATCCGACGAATTTCGCAAGACAACTGCTTCAAAGTGTTTGTGCGTCTTCCACGAAGCTTCTGTTTAATATATGCCCACACATTTTCAATAGGGTTTGCATCGGGCGACTGCGACGGCCAATCCAATGTAACGATGCCAGATTGAGTCTTCCACTGAGTACAGAGCTTGCTGCGGTTTTTAGGATCGTCGTCTTCCTGCAGAATCCAATCTTCATTTTTTGTGATGAACCATCGTTTGGCAGATGGCAATAAAGCCTTTTTGTAGATTTTTATCATTTTCTCGGCATTTAGGTTGTCAGTAAAGAGGTACAAAGTGCCGAATCCCTGCTTTGAGAAGCAGCCCCAAAGATGCACCTTTATTCCATGTTTTACGGTCCGCTGAACAAGCCTATTGGTGGAGGTTGACCAGGCTCGCGTGAGGACAGAACGTGACCATATAGAACATTCATCAGTAAAAATGACATTTTCAAAATCTCTATCAATATTTTCATGCGCCCAAGCGAGTCGCTTTGTCACATGTTTTTCAGTTAATAAGCTTCTTCATTGTGTTGCGCCATTTCAGATCATGAGTACGAAGAAGGGTTCGGATAGTTTCGTGGGATATATTTAAACCTTTTGCCATTAATTTTGCTTGTCCTTGCCGCAGTGTTAGAGCAGGATTCCGCGAAAACAGATTAACTATTCTTTTTTCATCTTTTTTGTTCACTTTTCCTATCGAACCACGTTCTGGTAAATCATCGACATTTTTAGTCACTTTATATCGCTGTATCCACTTCTGTACAAATGCCTTTGACTTTCTCATATATTTAGCAGCCGCTAATTGCGACATTTTGGGATCTTTCGGGTGGATGCATAGGAACACAGCCTCGTAGCGCGACGCGTACTTAGCACTCATGGCGTTTAACGTGATTCCTGTTAAAAAGATCAACGACAACTGAACCTTTGTTGATAATGCATCAAGGACAAAGCTTCCCTTTATCGGCTCGCAAAGGAATTAGAGCGAAATCTTTCATTAACTGTCGGTAAAGTCGACCACGCTCTTACTTGACTGACTACATCGATCTTGAGAGAATATGAAAAATTCAATATATTTTTGCTGATTCCAGCCATCGAAACCTTACTAAACTTCAAGTTATTTCAGTTGTATTTTGTTATTTACATTGGATTAATTAAATACCAAGCATTACATATTTATGTCTTTCGATGAAAAAACCTCGAAGTTATTATGTAAGAGTATGAAGTAAGAATCAATGATTGAATTACCTATAGTACTATACATAAACAACAGATACCTCTTGGTTTTCTCGTGTAACTAGGACAAGAGTAGTAGGTCATGGTGCATTTAGTTTAAACCTGTTATAGAGAACTAATGCAGTTCCTATAGTGGGTCAAGTACATGTGTGTTGATGGGGTCAGTACTTATTGAGTTACCATTGAACTATTTTACATAAAGAGCAGGGAACTAAAACTAGACAATTGTTCGTAAAAAAGGAATTATTCTTGATAACTTTAACCCGTAACCCGTGACTTTTATTTTATTTATTTTCTATTTATTTAGTTAATGTTATCGTTTATGAGTCACTTATCTAAGCAACCTAATGTCAACTATGCACTCTGATATAATTTGAACTTTTGACCACAAAATCTTTCTTAGGTTTTAAAACTGTAGAATATTTTTTCTTAAGTTTATAGACTTATTACTCAAACTCAAACTCAAACTCAAAAGCATTTATTTCAATTAAACCATAATTTGGTACTTTTGAAACGTCAACAAATATGAGATATATAATAGTCTGTCAGTCTGTCCGTCAGTGAAGCTAGGCGCTCGTTCCAAAATGTCGATTCGAGTGGAGAAGAACGAGCAGGAAACTCCATTCGTTACTCTTTTAAAAAACGTCTGTTTTACATTGCTCTGATACATATTCCAATATTGTATACACATGTGAGAATAATGTAAAGACATACCTGACGCAACATACAAATAACAGAACATACTAAAATAGAAAAAAAAATCAAAACCAAGAGAAAACAAATATCTTAAGTCTGACATGGTCCTCACATATGTATACTGACAATCCATATAAAATACTGCTTCTATACAAGAAAAAAAATATACTCTTGTTTACATAAGTATCATAAGTTAAGTACTTTTTTAATAATTTTGTACAGAAATGAAGAAGTCAACGTTTTGCTTTCATTATCTTTATCTTACAGGTTGTCTAACAAAAAGTCGCTTCAATAAAAAAGTCTTTATACTAAAAATAAAGCTAAAATTAATTTAGTGCCACTAGATTAGATAAAGCTAGAACAAAAAAGCTTTGTAAAAGATACCTAATTATAATAAGAAAAATGCTTCTTTTCATTAAATTTCATGTCAATTGATTGAACATTTTAATTTAGTTGAATACCATACTGACGCGGCACTTTAATGAAATTGTTATTTTAAAAGAATAGCTTTATAATTACAGTTCTTGTTTCCTAATACTAGAGTAATTACATGTTAGAAATATGGAACTTTGTAGAATAAAAATCAGTAATTGGTTTTAAAACCCCCGTTACGGGTTCTAATAAAGTCCCTTACTTATTTACTTACTTTCATTAAATTGAAATTGATTGTAGATAAATACTGTTGTTAATTGTTGCAATTGTAGGTGTGTAGCTCATTTTATCATTTAGTATTGCAGTTTTACTTATAATTTATGATATAAGCATAGAAGCGAACTTAAAAGTTTTCTGAACCACCTAATTCAGGCAGGCTTTAACTGAACAACGGAACTAAGATTTAAAACATCGTAAAACAATATTCTTTGCATTTAATTACGTATAATTTTACCACGTATAATTTTAAAAAATATTATAAATCAGTTTGACGGAAAATCTTTCAATATATTTTCAAGGATTTCGCCAAATCGGAATCCGTAGCTGAAATGCCCGTGGATCATTTTTCAATAATCTCGGATCTCGAGTTTCCGAGCCCCACGTGTGATTTGGGTTTTATTTATTAGGATCTACATATATTTAAATATAATAAGCGATTATAATATGGCATTACTGGGTTTTTTAAAATTCTCAGTAGTAGCGCGGAGTCTGGAAATGTGCCCAGTATATGGCAATAGGCTCACCCCCTATTACATGGGACTCATAACAACTAGTGAAAAGTGGGTGTTACATTGTACTGTGGTAGAATGTGCACCTCTGCCTACCCCTTCGGGGATAAAAGGCGTGATGTTATGTATGTTATGTATGTATTATAATATGGCATGTAACAAACATAGGGTTGATCACTACTTTTCATTGTTTATAACGTAATGGACAAATATGGACTTTATTTGACCTTGAAATAGAATTGAGCTTAGTTAACATACAATATCAACCTTATCATCCTCTAAACCCATGACAGTCCATTTTTGGGCTATGTATCTTTCGAGAGGGTTAGCCATAAGGAAATATTTTAGATTAATTAAGTTCAAACATTTAATCTTATTCATATTAATAAACAATCATTATGTCTACACTTGTTACATTAATATTGTATTATTGTTTCAATAAGCAATTATTGTTTATCAACATAAATCTTCAAGACAATACTAGCTCACTGGAGCAGGCCTAATTCAAATAAATACGGTTCATTGACCCCGAATGTTTGACAAGACTATTCATTAATGGTTGAACAATAATTTGTTTTTATCGTATGCTTAGGCGTGAACTTAAGTTATAGAATATTATTATTTTAACTAAATACAAATATTATACATTGCAATATTCTGAAGGTTCAGTGATGTCAATGTTATTTCCACCGTCCCAAATTCATTTAAACAAACACGTCTTTGAGCTAGTATGGAAGTTATTATAAATCTTGACATTGGTGATATTTTGCTTGACCTATGTATACATTACTAGACACCTTTTTCAGACTTCTTACATATAGTCGACTATTCATGCAATAGGTACTTTTACAGTTCATAATTTTGTAATTGATGTATTTGTTCATTTTTATCACAATTTTGTAAATCGACTACGCAGATACCTACTTAACAAGATAAAATACATGAATGTATAATCTTTATTAATTACATTAAAGTATTTACAAAACCCAGTGTGGGAGCAGCGAAAGATCTTTTTAATTCTTTGTGTAATCTCGCATCTTAAAGAGAATTCCAAAATTTGCTTTTAGAATGAATTAGTATGTGGAAGCTGAAAAGATATTTTTTGTGAAAATATTTAACTAATTTTAATTAAATTAAAATAGAAACGTTAGAGATGGCTTGTTTGAAGCTTCACAGAGAATTATAAAATAATTACAGCTGTGTGATACCTAATACTAATAATTTTGCAAAATGTTTTCAAAATTATCCTAAAGACTGAAACCGTACTTACGTACCTACCTAACGTTTAGGATTTGAGCCCAACTTGTTCGTAGTTAACTACAAACTAGTAAAAAAATTCATTATTTTGAAGGCCATGTCATTTTTTTAAAGATTAGGTAGATTTAAAGAACGCCATTTACCAAAATTCTTAAACAATTCATTTCACTTAAATCACGTTTACACTGTGCTTCTGAACTCCATATTACCTCTATATACTTTTTCACAGAAAAATCTTTAGAAACAAAATTAATATTCAGAACCTTATCCGAGCAGGGAGAAAGAGAGCTTCTACAGAGAGTTTCATAGTTCTGTTTTGATAAATGGCGCAACTTTCAGGAACAATACTTACATTTCAGAACTTTAGTATTTTTGTGCGTATACAAGTGAGTGATACTTACCTATCTCGAATATTAACTGTAGGTAGTATTAATTGCTATATCGTTATTGATTAGTATCTATTGTGAAATAAGTGAATTGTGATTTAGTTCACTATTTCCAACATTAGAAAATTTTTTTCTCTTTTTTAAAAAACGTTGCCCCACACTAGGATTTTCTCCTGTGTCGTGGGTGCCTTTACAAACATATAAGTTCACATACATTTAGATATTAGACAAGAGATCATTTCTGATGCCCAACCTATTTAGTCACACTTGCGGTTGCTTTAGTGTGCAGATATTTTCGAGCAGCTTGCCTTGACCTTGTTTCACCTCACAACACATTTTGTTTTTTTTATGGTAATATGGTAAGGTATGTACGCATCCACAAATGGATATTGAATTGATTGCAATGAATATGTTTTCAATGCAGATGAAGATCGCTTTATCCAAACGTAAATATACAAACAATACCATCGACTACAGAGTGGTGAAAGCGATCCATTGAAAAAAATAGGCAAATATTATGCCAAGTTAAAACTGGCGCTTTGAGTGATTGGTAAGCTAGATCAAATAGCAAGGAGCAAATATTATATGAGCTACGTAAATATAAGCAATTTAACATAGCTTAAAGTACATATTTACAATATTTACAATATAATTATAATGTTGTTTATTTATTCAAGTTTGTGTAAAAAAGTGTTTTAGTTTTAAGTGTTTTTGTACTATAACCATTAGTTTACTATACTAGTTTAGTTTAGTATACTATAAACATATTGAAATAGTTGTGATGAGCTCATATACCTGTTCGACGATATCAGTAATTGTTGTATTTGCTACTCATGAATTATAAGCCTCGTATGTACCTAAAAAAAACAAAAAAACTAGTCGAATAACCTGACTAGACAGCTATGCTATAATTATAATGAAATTAAGACAATAACTATCAACAGTAACCCTTCTAAGGGTGCGTCCACGTCGGGCGAATGTGCTGCTCGCGAGCCGATTGCGAGCTGGCGGGCGGCACATTCGCGCCACATTCGCCGGATGTGAACGCACCTTTACAATACAAACCACACAAAAGATAAAGAATTTATCAAAACCAGTAGCACCTGTAACCACTCGACCATATAGACAATTTAAATTGTTAGCAAACCAGAATTCATGTCATAAACTTCTTATTTTATTATTTTGATTCCGTTTTGAATTCGAACTGACAATTTAATAGAAGATCTGAGAATTAACATAACATAACATAACATAACATCACGCCTTTTTATCCCCGAAGGGGTAGGCAGAGGTGCACATTACGGCACTTAATGCCACTGTACAATGTAACACCCACTTTTCACTATTTATGTTACGAGTCCCATGTAATAGTGGGTGAGCCTATTGCCATATACCGGGCACATTTCCAGACTCCGTGCTACTACTGAGAATTTTTTTAAAACCCAGTAATACTTTGCCAGACCCGGGAATCGAACCCGAGACCCCTTGCCCGGCAGTCGCACTTGCGACCACTCGGCCAACGAGGCAGTCATCGAGGCGGCCATCTGAGAATTCAATTAAGAAAATAAATGTTGTTAATAAAGCTTTGTGGTAACGAGAATTTAGTTCAACAAGTGTTTGGTAAATATTTGAAGTTTATACAAATTAAAGGTTTGGGTTACTGAGAGCGGTTTGGCTGTCAGTTTCCCTCAATTTAATTTGATATTGCACTGGCATCTTATCTTGTCGCTTAAATTTACATATTTTTGTCGTTTTCGTTGTTTCATCGTTCCCAAGCATGACTTATATAATCACATGACAAGTTGCCTTGTCTTTTTTCAAATACACATCGCTCTTAGAATAGAAACTGCAATTTACACAATACACAAAATACAACTAATAAATAATACACAAAAAACTATTTCGGGCAAGAATTGCAGTCACGATTGCGCTACACAGTATCTAGTAGAATTTATATTGCAGCAACCGATTAATTTACCTGGGACTCATAACTAACAAAAACCAAAAATAAAATGGCAAAAAATAAATACAAGAATCATCAAAATACAAAACCAGTTATTTACCTAAAAGGCAAACGAGAGAAGCTTCTACCTACAAACAGTATTGCTGTTACACAAACATTTCAATTTATTTCAGTATTAGAGAATTTCTGCTATGAGGTTGTGAGGGAAACCATCAGCCTGATAGCTTGCCGAGTTGCCGATATTGTCAAAGCGGCAAGAAAACAATGAATGGATTGATAAAGGACCCGTGGGTGGGTGTGCCAAAAGCTTGCAACCTACAGAGATGGAATTAGATTGATTAAAACGCCTACATAGATTAACTGTTGGTTAGAATTAGGCTTCGACCATTTGGACATTTTAAGGTTTATTTTGTTGAGTATAAAATAATTTGAATAGTTTGTTAATATTCTTACTTTAGCAGATTACGTCTTCCAACTGTTCAAATGATGATTAAGTAGTACCCTTAAAAACCACTAGAAATTAAAAAGTAAAATAACTTATAATTATTGTTATTCTTGTCATCTATAAATGAATCTACAGAAACCCTATACCGAAAGCCTATAAAAGATTCCAAAATTCTTTTAAAAATAAAATTGAAGGTAACCTACAAATAAATAACATCGAGGATTATTCTGATTAATTAGCTTTTTGAAATATGCCAAGATTTGGAAAACACCGGCCGCTGAGAAGTTCTTCGCCTTTGTATTTATAAAGGATTATAAAAAAAAAGATTTTAATTAATGAGTATCGGCTTTTGTGAAATTTTGAATTCCTTTTATATTCCAATTTTTATGTTCAAATTTTTGTGACGGTTTGTGTAAATGGAATGAAAATGTAGTCGAATGAATTATTTTCTTTTATTTCTTTAAATAAAATCTAGTATAAATGGCAAATAAAAACGAGTTTTGTTTAATTATGACCCCTTAAATAGCAATAGGCATGCCTAAGTTTATTTTTATTTCCTTCCAAGTTATCATGCTATGCCACTAAAAATCAATTCTGAGTCATTCTCAATAGTTATTTACAGTTAAGATTTAAAACTTTATTTAACCAAAATTAGTGACATTTCTCATATGGTACAGTTTAGGTGTAAAACGCACCTCTTACTATTATTACCTTTGTCAATACATAAAAAATATATATTTACGTTGTGTATAAAAATAAAAAATATGATCAAAGTAAAAGTGGCTGTAGGATAATACCCTTGTCCACCCAAGAGAAGGCGACAAGTACTTCCGCACGTGATATCTATTGGAAAAAAAAAATTCAATAACATTGAAATATTATAAATGAAAGACGGATTCAGGTGCTTACATATATTATATGGACTGTTCCAGCCGATGTGAGCTGGTGTGAAATTTTTATTTGTTTCACTATCAATGCTTTGCAACACTGAGGAAATGCTTTTCGGTAAACACTGATGATAAGATCAGTACAATATAATGAGCAACCTTAATTTTTGTAGTTCAACTCAAAAACGTCATAAGATAAGTAAGTAACCATTAATTGTATCATATTGATACTGCATACACCTCACACAAGAATATGAAATTTTAAGTCAAAGTCAAAATCATTTATATCAATTGCATTTCATTTTTTAAATTAAATTCATCTCCTTCTAATTAGTAAGTTAAGTAAAATCTGATCTAGTTTTTGACTTAAATAGGTCAAAACTGGTTGATCTGGAAAGGTTTGTAGAAAGAAAAGCTTACAATTTTTTTTTGTCGTATGTATATACATTACTAAAATGGCAGTGGGCCGGTCACATTTGTCGAAGAACCGATGAACGTTTAGGTAGACGTGCTCTAGAGGTAGAGTGGAGACCACGTCTAGGCAAATGTAATATAGAGCGCCCTCCAGCTGGCTACTGGCTGGCTGGCAGTGACGATATCCACAAAGTGGCTGGAGATCGAGCTCAATGGTGTGATATTGGAGAGGCCTATATCCAACAGTAGACAAGAATAGGCTGTTGATGATGATGATGATAATGGACACTGTAATACGTATGCTGCTTCATATTCTTCCCCGTTCCACCAGAAGACAAACTAACAATAATAAAGTACCTACTATTTACATTTGTATTTGTGTAATATAATATTGCCTGCGTAATTGGCCCATCCTTGAGATGTGCGGCCGTGATCGAAACCCGGTCAGGGACGTGATGCACTAGTTCGTCGGTAAATATATTTATACATTACGTTTGTATCATATTATCGACTATACTAGTTAAAGTGTTTTATAAGGTAGGGCGATTTTAAAAGCTAGGTGTTTTTCGATTTTTACAAGTCAGGAATAGCACGGTTAGATTATGGCTAAGGCTGGCAATAATCTCACACCCTGAAGTTCCTATTTATGAAACTTATAACTTAACATGGTGAAAAGAAAGTGTTCAATTGCGTTATGCACCTTTGCTAACCACTTTGGAAATAAAAGGATGCGATGTTATTATTATTTATGTTTAAAGAAAACGTTTCACTACACTAGGATTTTCTCCTGTGTCGTGGGTGCGTTTACAAACATACAACTTCACATACACATGATACCCAGACCTGAAACAACAATTTGTGGATCACACAAAGAGTTGCTCCGTGCGGGAATCGAAACCGCGACACGTTGCGTGGCAGCCGCATGTCCAGACACCGCACCAACCGTGGCATCAAATATTATATAAATATTACGTCGATATAAATATTTTGACAATAGTCATTATATAACATTTATAATAATTCGTCAGCAATCAGTAAGCACTTTATAATTTGAATAGCATTGTTCTATTGTAGATCAAAGTCTAATTTCATCTCTTCTTGCAAATAAAACCAGTTGTTTCTCATTTACTAGACAAGACGTTCATTAAAATAACTAAAACAACAATGGGCATGTTTCTTCGTTCAAAAAGGAATGTTTTGACTTTACCATTAGATAACACACCTTAGTGCCTTATAATTAGGTAGACTATTTTTCGTTATGGCCCTGGAATGTTTTTATTATACATTTTAAATATATTTTACGTAATATACATTTTTACATTGAAATTTGAAAGTGGAATTGTGCCCGGTATATGGCAATAGGCTCACCCCCTATTACATGGGGCTCGTAACATAAATAGTGAAAAGTGGGTGTTACATTGTACAATGGCATAATGTGCACCTCTGTCTCCCCCTTCGGGGATAAAAGACGTGGTGTTATGTTGTGTAAAAATATTTATTGATAATTTATTAATGAATGTCTTGGAGACATCTTGCATTGATGACATCGAAACAATCCAACCCATAAACTCCGTCTCCGTCTACACATTTAAGGAAGCAGTATGGAATTCTCTTTTCGAATAAAAATCTTGCACCAACTTTTATAAAGCAGATAATTTAACTGCACCATTATTTAACGGCTAGGAAAAACTTGAGCCACGGTTTTAAAGAAAGATTGCAAACAAAGTCTGCAGCGATAAATTGTGGTGCAACGTGGACCACAAGTCCAATGACGATTAGAAGTAGCCACTTAGTATTATATATACCTGTGAATCTTATAAATATTTTTTTAAACTTTTTACACTTCAATCATGTTTTCTTTTTTTCTTGGATCACACCCGAAATAACAAAGGTGTTACAAATGCGTTACCGGACTTTTGGGGATTAAGAATTTGAGGATTGTTGGCAATTCGGGGATTAAAGAACTTGGGGAGAGGGTAATTGGGCCTGCGGTAACGTCACACACATGAAGAAACCCAACACAAACGTTATTTCTCGACGGTTTTCTGTGAGGCCGTAGTATCACCCTGATTCTCCCACATTTATTATCATAATACGTTAAGGTATTGTGTATACAGTTCGGGACAATTATTCGACATCCAATAAAGAACTATAAATTAACACATAGAATATGCATTGTAAGGTGTGCACAGTCTACTAGTTAAATCTTGATTTCACGATACTATTTCTATTTTTAACAGAACACGATACAATCTAATTTGAATAAATAATCTTCCAATTAAGCTCGCTTAGTTGCTAAACAGTTTAAACTGGATGCTAGAACTAAATGGTGTGTGCTATTTAAAACCCGTCTAATCTAAGCTTGTGGCGCTCCACTAAGTGGCTCTGGGCTTGAGTACATAATATTCTGCCTAGGAACAAAACCACAGTAGACTGTACATGACGCGACGTACACAGATTGTTCTAGAGATCAAGACTACATCACCAGAAGATTTATTTAATCTATATTGTTTGTCTTTGTTTCACAATTTAACTAAGTAAAATCTTAGTGCCTGTTGTTGAGCAATGGACTGCACGGTTGGTGCGGTGGCTGGGCAACCGGCTGCCGTGCAACGTGTCGCGGGTTCGATTCCCGCACGGAACAACACTTTGTGTGATCCACAAATTGTTGTTTCGGGTCTGGGTGTCATTGTGTATGTGAACTTGTTTGTTTGTAAACGCACCCACGACACAGGAGAAAATCCTAGTGTGGGGCAACGTTTTTAAAAAAAAAAAAAAAAAAAAAAAAAAAAAAAAAAAAAAAAAAAAAAAAATCATTTTTAAAACACTGCATTCGAATTCTAAAATCTTCGTTTTTAAATTAAGAATTCCTTCTAACATATTTAAATTTGTGCTGGCTGGTAACTGACGAAAATAAAATAGAAACAGACGTTGTTCTATAAATAAAAATATTAACTGTCAGAAATAAATCTTAGGAAACATTTGAAGCGAACACAGAAGTCATCTTTTATCTCGCATAATTTGCGTTTTCATAATAAGCAACTTGATATTTTGCGTGGGTATCATTATAAGGCGGTAATTACGATCATAACTTACATTTACACCTTTAATTTAATCATTGTGCCTTAAAATAAAGCCACATAATTCTTACATAGTGAGTATATACCTTAATAATTGTGATCCTAATCTCTTTATAAGGGCTATATTAGGGCATGCACATACCAGTGGTCTTTCTATATAATTTTTTAAACATTCTCTGTGTGACCTCGGTATAATTTTGCGTGTAATATTTCTATGACAAGGGTCGAGTTGAGGAATGCCGAGAGCAAATTATTTTGGTTTGTCCTTGCATTTAATATTTTGTTACCAACGTTTGTGTTGGGTGTGTCCCGGACTTGATTATTCGTGTTGAACTGCGATGACGTCATTCGGGGTTGCTTTAAGTAAGTGCGTCTTTATCCTTTTTATTTTCTTTAATTTCATTTTCGTAAAGTCTATTACTAAATTCAATCTCCGTATTCAGTTTTTTAAGAAAACCAAAAGAATGATATGACAATAAGTTCGCCTACTTCTATGTTCAAAGTTTTCACAAAGATCAGTTTAAACACGACGAAAAATAAAATTAAACACGTAAATTATAATAATGACTTCTTCCTACCAATATTCAATAAACATTAATCTACAAATAACATTTACGTCACAAAATAATATTCCAATATACCATATTAATCTACCTACTCAATAAATATATATGGCTATAAAATATCCAAAATAGAATATACCTTAATGAACGTGACACAGATCGTATTCCATTGCCATTTCCGAATACGATTTTCGGAAAATCCGAATTGATTTTATTTCCGAAAGCATCGTACCAGAGATGAAAATTTGATGTAACTTGAACCTTCATATACTCAACACCTCCGCTTTTTAACGTCTTCGACGGTGTGTCTGGTACAATGTTTGGGTTTTGATAAATAACTTTATTTCTGAATGTTTTATCGTTGTCGTATTTGGGTTCTCAAAATAATGTAGTGTCCTGGATACCTAAGAATAATCCATGTCAGATCGCAAGCTGTCTGAATGTTTTAGTTCTTACTCATAAATTACTAACTTATTCATAAAAATAACTGCATTCGGTCAGTGGCAATCAAGGTAGTCTTTGATGTATTGAAACAGTCTGTGTTTTCTGAAGGGTACGACCTGGATTTCATCAAGTTTGGAATAAAAAAGATATACTCCATTGTAGACCACATCATCACTTACCATTAGGCGAGATACTAGCCAAACGCTGAACGATAACCAATAAAAAATAATGTCACCCATTTAAGAAGTGTGATTGTAAAGTTCTTTATTTGTATCTTTTAAATAAATTTAAATTTACTTATTAACATATGCATGTTTATATCTTTGATTACGAATCCTTAAGGATCTCATTTCCTAACTTAATTTAATAGTACTTTATTCTACTAAACAATAAACAAACTATGCAATTGCAAAGATGTTCGTTTTTTAATTTTATTATTCATTTTAAAAACTTTGAAATACCCCTGAATTTTCCAGTAATTCACTCAACTCGTTTCGCAAGGGAAAAGTTGCATCTGATTGTCTTCAGATTTCATTATGTAAATAAACTGTTCTTTGAAACCATGATTTTCATGAAGATTGCTGTTTCAGTGGAAAACTCTCTGTTTAACGATAATTGTGTTAAGGTCAGAGCTTAGAAGCCCCGGGCCAGTTTTTATATTCACCGGGATGGGAACGAAGTCAATCGATACAATAATCATTTACGAGCATCACATTAATATAATCATTGCAAAATTCTAGTAAATGCTTGAATTACTAAAGAACATTTATTTATATTTTATTAATTATTAATTTATTAATTATATTGCAAGCATTATGTGGCATATAAAAGTTAAATCGGATGTAGGTAGCTGAATTGGCGGACACTATTTCTACCGTGTCCATAATGTAAACAAATAATTTTAAATTCACAAATGGCAGACTCATTTTATAAAATTGACATTAAAAATATAATCTGCTCAACAAGAATATGATCTTATTATAAAATTATAAATGAATGTTCCAGTAAATACTCTTTGCGCATATATTACATTATCGACGTTGCAACATTCAATACACTAAAAGCTTCGGTTAATCTTCGTTCTTGGAACTCATTCAATGTAAAAGCCAGATTTACATTTGATCAATATGGACACTAATCTGTTCTGACTTTCTTTAGCCTTTTCTCAGAACTTCTGTGAGATTATCAAACATCCATTATAATAAATAATGCAACACATTGAGCTTTGTAAAAATATACTTAGTGGGATTTTTTAATGTAGGAGAGCCATGCTTCGGCATGAAATGACCGGCTCGACCGGAGTGATACCACGGCCTCACAGAAAACCGAAGTGAAACAACGCTTGCGTTGTATTTCGTCGTGTGAATGAGGTTAGCAGAAGCTGTTACCCCCTCCCCTTCCCAATCTCCCCAATCCCTGAATCTACAACAATCCTAAAAATTCCTAATCCTCAAAAGGCCGATAACGCACTTGTAACACCTTTGGTATTCCGGGTGTCCAAGGCGACGCCGATTGCCTTACCAGGTGATCCATCTACCGTTACCGGCTTATACCATAAAAAGAAATGTAAACAAACAATACATACAATGGATATTTAAATTTAAAAACATTAACTCATTTTGATGATAAAACAAATGTTTAACTCACAATAATAATGGCGTAGCTGTCGGACAACAAAAATAATATTTCTTTCAAACTTTAACATCTTTAAATGAGTAACAGCTACTTTAGCGAAAGTAGTTGAAACTGTACAAGAACTAGCAAAACTGCGCAATCAATTAAACGAATGAAACTGAGATCCCTAGCGTTTATTCCTCAAACTAATGAAATTAATTAGCAGGGCTGAACTAGTAAGCTGATTAGTTTTGGTTTCTAGAACACAAACAATTATTACGGACAAATTTAAGTATTATTATTTAAGTTTACTATTATTTTACATAGACAAATTTAATATATCTTTAACATGTTTTTGGTATTATAACAATTTCTGTTCTTTTTATTTATATTTTAATATTACATTTGTTACAAATGAAATAAAATTCATAATCTTATACATATAAACGAGCAATTCTTGTATAGGTATATAGGAATGGAAATATCCCTATTATATATGTATTTGTTGTTTTCCATTCAAATCTACATTTGGAAATGAGCACCTAGCTTCACTGACAGACTATTACTTATTTTGTATTTATTGATGTTCCAAAAGTACCAAACTATGGTTTAATTGAAATAAATACTTTAACTTTGACTTTGTACAAAACGACCTCGGAAACGACTCCAATGATTTACTTGAAATTTTGTATGTAGAGGTGGGAGGGATGGTATGTAGAGGGTTTCAGAGGCGTTTTTATGAAAAAAGGATTTCTACTGTCAAAAAAATTCGTTTCTTCAAAAAAAACAACGAGCCCAGCTCGGATATCCAGGTACTAAGTATAAGTAGAAGCAGAATCTTGGGCATAGGAGTACGAACCCAGAGTACAAAGCTTTTTTTAGTTTCAAATATTGTATTAATACTTTTCTGCGTCTGAACTAAATATTTCATTAAAAATGATAATACAAATATGACGATAAATTTCATCTATAAAAAATTACAACTAAATAAAATAAACTGTACATTATCACAAAGGTTAGATAAGGTCAAAAGGTATCTAAGTGTCAAATTCAATTGAGAACACTTCTAATTTTACTCTACAATAAAATATTTTATCCTATTCAACAAACCAAAAAGAATTTTTCATTTTATATTCATCGGAGCGTCAACGAACAACTGTTATTAATATCCTTTATTTGTGTACAATTCCCTAAATAAAACGAGGTTGGTGTCAAAAAAGCGGTAAAATATTAATTAGAGGTCCCTTACGCTGTCGCGACCAACATAATGATCTTGTATTTGTTTTGATAAAAATTCTAACAGTTACACATTTTTGCGTGTGTTTTCTATTCTTATTATTAGCTTTCTATGTGTTGTATGCTTTGGTTTAACGTTCTTAGCAACAAATTGCTTAGTTTGATAAAGTTACATAACTTATATAACCCTTATAAAGACCACAAAAAAAACAAAAGAAAACAGTCACGTACCCCCGATATACAATAGTCGAGCTCAATCGCCACGCAAGTGACGTAACGTGTCAAGATATGTTAATGAAATCGTTCCTTCGTGAGGGACGCCTGTTGAAAACCTAAAAGCCGGATTAAGTGTTATGTTAAAGGGCCTTAACACGCTCGTTAACTGCGGAAACTGATTTTTATTACTTTCACAGTGCTGATACAAACAAAAGCTACGTATGTATATAGAGGTAAATGTACCTCGTATCGAAAATTTACATAAAAATTGGTACGTTGCAGGTTTCACAGTTCAGCGTTGTATGATTTCATCAATTAAAATACGACTTTATTGTTTTGTTTTTATTGTTGGAATATTGAATTGGATATAATTTGGAACATTATAAATTCCAAAGTTATGTGTGTTCTGTGCAATTTGATTACAATTATTTTTTTTTGATTTATTTCTAATGAGGTAAAATGTTTACATTTTCTTTTGATAATCTTGCTGAGAGTATATTTGCTGGGTGGCCAAAGCATGAATGAGATAAGATCGTGATCTCATCCGTGGACGCTATTGAAATGCTCCTGAAGGAGTGAAGGTCTACTGAAAATTTAAAATGAATTTGTCACAGTAAAATAGCAACACGATTTTAGTTCCAATTTATAACGTTGTAACTATTACGGATCAATTGTATCCGAAACAATATTAATTATAATTGACACATGTCGGTGTCAGCTTCGACGTATAGTAGTTGAATAAAACTCTAACTAGCAAACTAATTTGTTTAATTTAACATAACATCATCACGCCTTTTATCCCCAAAGGGGTAGGCAGAGGTGCACACAGAAGTAACACCCACTTTTCACAATTTATGTTATGAGTCCCATGTAATAGGGGGTGAGCCTATTGCCATATACCGGGTACGTTTCCAGACTCCTTGCTACTACTGAGATTTTTTTAAAAACCCAGTAATACTTTGCCCGACCCGGGAATCGAACCCGAGACCCCTTGCCCGGCAGTCGCACTTGCGACCACTCGGCCAACGAGGCAGTCGTTTAATTCAATCAACAGATAATCACCAGAAATGTTCACTGGCAATTTAAAAAATCTGTCATTATTTGGTATAATCTCAATAATATACTCCTCATATAAAATTGTACCATAAACTTTGTAGGTCATAACTGTGTATTTGGTTTTCCGCCTAGGACATACCAAGTTAATTTTTCAGATACAGCATAATAAATTGTGTAAATGTTAAATAAATTGCCACATGCCTCAGTTATGAAATAGCTAGACGACCTTGCTACTAAAATAAAAACACTTAGTAAGAATTATTTGACTTGTCACGCTAAGGTATTCAATTATACATATTTTATTTTCATATTTATCACCGACAAAATAAAATAAAACATGTTGGAATTAATTGAGTGCTATTTTACTATTAGTCAGTTGACCTTGTATTTGATTAAAAAAAGTATTGTTACCACTTTAAATCATTTCTAAAAAGGCAGTTACTCTCACATGTAACATAAACGTCAACTGTATTCAAGAGGATATAGCCTTTCAAATTGCCACGTCATTCATAAATGCCACTTCCGTATTGAAGTGACATTTTTATTTCTCGGTTACTGGAGATTGTCGCGGCAGGCAAGACGCTTTGAAATATGCTACGCCGTAGCACTTACGTAGCAAAGACGTAGCGATGTAACTTGCTACGAGAAAATTGTACCGTAGCGTAGTAGTTTCAAATCATATTGTGTATTTAAAAAACTATAAAACAAAGTGTTATTGATATTAACTTGACTTAAACACAAAAGACGATTAAATTATGAAACCACGAACAAAGTTATTCTAACATAATTTAATGAACAACAAAACGATAACCGTAACTTTATTCTGAACCATAAAATCAAAGGTTCATGATAGCAAACCATAATGTTTCGCTGCAATGGGTTATATAGAGGTAAATAACTCGGAGATATCAACAAGTAAGACTGAGCGCCCAGGGATCGAATCAGGAGAATCAAGTCGTCTGATGTTTGTTCGCAATATTGGAAGTATCAATACTGGTTGCGATCTAATGTTTAAGCTTTGAATTTGTTTTTGTTAGTAATTATAGAGCCCTTCTGAGACGTTTTTCTTGTAATTGTAAAATTTATTGAACAATGTTAGTATTGGTTTATACGTGAATGATATTTGGTCGTTATTTCAGTATTGTTTGCAGTTTTCTATAAATATGTTCTCCTTTTGCTGCCTCGTTGGCCGAGTGGTCACAAGTGCGGCTGCCGGGCATGAGGTCCTGGGTTCGATTTCCGGGTCGAGCAAAGTATTACTGGGTTTTTTAAAAATCTCAGTAGTAGCACGGAGTCTGGAATTGTACACATATGGCAATGGACTCACCTCCTATTTCAAGGGACTCATAACATAAATAGTGAAATGTGGGTGCTACATTGTCCATTAAGTACCGTAATGTACACCTCTGCCTACCCCTTAGGGGATAAATAGGCGTAATGATAGGATGACGATGATGGTATTCTTCTTTGATGTATACTTTTGAGAAAAAATACTAAAGTGTGTAAAATATTTTTATAAAACGAATTTATATCTGCTACAAATATGAATGGAAACGTAATATCTTAAACCTTAAACGCAGCTATACACTACAAACGTAACTCAAAATAACACAAAACGTGATATTAGGTACTCTGTTTTGAACTTTATATGCATCAACACATGTATGTAAGCCCCAAAACCTATTCAAGACCTCAGAGAGTCTCACATTGCAAACAGAGTGATATTGGATAGTTTCTGGAACGGAAACTCTAAAGGACTGGCGTTCCCATATAGAGGTACATATATGTACATGTCTACGCATCAAGCAAAATAAAACCAATATAAACTGACCGTTAAATATGCGTAAAAATCATTCAAAGCAAGACCACATAGAACTGATTTTGTGTAACTATATAGAGGTATACATACATACATATTTACCGATGTACGTACGTTTGTAAGTCCTCAGGGGAACCTTTCACAGGTGGCTACTCCTCTATTGATATTGGGCAGAACCTTCAATGTATTTCGTCTGTTCAAACATTGCATCTTGTTTGTACTTTAATATCTCCACCTGGTTAATGGAATTGGGTTGCTTTTAGAAGATCAAATGTATAACTTGTAAGGTTACATTGAAAAATAAGTAAAAAGTAAATTTTTGGTGTTCCATAGTCTCTGCCTACTCCCATGGAAGACAGGCGTGAGGTAAAGTATCTATGTTAATAATTTCGAAATAGACATTCGTATCTTAGGTTTGGTCATGGTAGAAGTTAGAAATTCGATTTCAGAACTGATTAAAGTGTAGCAAAATCTATAATTTTGAAAATTCATAAATAAAACCGGACATTTATCTAACTATACTCTTATATATATATATATATATATCATTTGATAACAAGTTAAGTTTTATACATATACTGTATTGCATTACATTTGTACATAAAATATAAGTTTTACAAATGCACCAGTACCTACATTTAATCAATTATTATTTACATATTTCTCATTACAAATTATTAATACTTTTGTGAATTTGTCAGGTTTATTTGTATGCACTAAATAAATATGAACAAATATCAATTCATTATATGTGACTATAATATTGCAAAACGGAATTTACGCTTGTTTTGCTGTTTCCATTATTAGTACGCAAAGAGGATTACTTCATAAACAATATTTCAATTTAACTATAATTTACCAATAAACGTCCAATTACTGAAATATTAATTTTAAATACCATTAATTGCAGATTTTCCCTTACATAATAATGAAATTTTTGAGTAATGGTTTGAATATCCCTGAATTTAAACTATCTTGTGAGGATTTAATAAATATGTATTGTTCAGGACCACCGATGAAATTGATTTTTATGTTTATAAGGCTAAGTTCAGAGGACCGCAAAGCACCGCGCAGAAATACCATGCGGCGACTCATTTCAACATAGCTTTAAGTAATCATTTGCCTTTTACAAAATATAATAAAAATGCATATCATTTTTATAGTTTAGCAGTGAAATTGAACTCAAAACAGATATTCATTCCACGTACGCATCATACAAATAACAACAATGAGCAATCGATCTATTTAGTTAATACACCAAACAATGTTATTATCAAAACAAATGTTGCGTTCAACTCATCTTTGCTTTTAGTTGAAACGCATTAATTTACTGCACAACTCAAAATAAACAAATGATATCGTAGCTACAAAGTCTTTGTTTGCAAAACTAAAGGTTAGGCCACACTGAGCCAAAGGAGGAATAAGCACATTAGCTGTAATACAATGCAAACTTTGAAAAGGCATAAGTAGAGCGAATAGCTTAAACTCGGACATTGTGTAACTCAGTCTTATAACCACAAACGTAAATTGTAATACAGAATTCCAGTGAATAGTGGTAGAAATGATTTTACAATTAACGCATATTTCGGAAAATGGCCGTCAGTGAATCTCTCTGCTGTATATACAGCTCATTATTCCCAGATTTTCATTGGAAATCGGATTCAGAAAGCATTTCACTGAGAACGGAATTTTGGAATGTTCAGCTTTGAAATGCTTTAAGAAATATGTTTGGACTTCCAACAATGTTTTAGAGTTTTCGATTCGAGTATCTTTGTGAATGAAACAGTGCTAAATGTTAGAAGAAGTCTGTGTTATTTATGAAGTTATTCTCAACCGTTATTTAACTTCAAATAATTTCTGTGTACTTGATTTATCTATGTATGTACATTGTCTTACTATTATGAAAAAACTAATGAATTGACATTTTTGTGAAATACCTCCTTAATTGGGATTCCATGTACACAAAACACCATTAATTAGTTCGCAGCGCTACACATCGACACTAGTATGACTACACAATATACATGTGTGGGTAATTTCATATTCATAGATATGTATAGAAACATTCGTCTATCACACACATCTTGGTATTTAAATATCATTTTTATGTCGGTATACGTAATTATTTAGTAAATAAGTTTAAATAAAAACGAGGGTAAAGATAAAAATAACTTATAACAAACATTGAATAAATCGAAATCAAATAATGAGCAATCGAGCTATACAATACCCATATAAATATAGTATTTTCTCATCGTATTTTATGTTACTGAATGGTATACAATATTTCGATAATCTCATTCACAGCGCGTTTGGCGTAATGGTTAACACCTCCAGTAAAGTGCCGCCGGATCGATTCCAGCATTCACAAGTTGTTTCAAGAATTCATTAATCAAATATTTAGAATTGGAAACAATGTTTTAATCTTTTCTTTTTTTTCTATCCTATTTTTCTAAATCTTCTTATGTTAATTTTAAAAGTATATACTTTATCGCATGATATTTCCCAATTCGACTATAAGGTTTGTTGGCATATTGATTAATTATTATTAAAGAACTTTAAGAACTTAACTGTGGTATGATAATTAATTATTATAAATATTGAATATAAAACCACTTATTTGTATAATAAATAAATTAATTGTAATAAAAGATAGTATTGTTTTATTTACCGACTTATCTGCTTCTTTTATAGCCTGATCTAATGTTTCAAAAAACAAAAAAAAATAAGAAAAACTACATAGTAAAATAAAAAAAGAATCTTTCAGCTGGAATAGAACTCACATCATCATTGATCATTGAAAGACGATAAAAGCGTGCTCATTAACCAGTCGACCACGAACACTACGTTAATCCCCGTCAAAATGTCGGGTCATATCAATGAATGTAAATAGTTTTAACCTTACCCGTGAATTAAATTATAAAATACATATACCGACACAAGAATGAAAATACCAATGTGAATATGGTGGACGAATATTTTTATACACAGTAATATGAAATTACCCACACATGTTCACTGTGTAAAAGATAGTAGTGTCGATGTGTGGCGCTGCTAACTAATTAGCGGTGTTTTGTGTACGTGGATTTATTTAAGTAGACATAATATTATTTCAGTTGTTTTCAAATTTATATGTCCAAGTAAATTGGGCAATACCAGCTGATTCTATTACGCTCTCAAAGAAAACAATTATCGTCACAAAACAAACCCAGAAAAACTACACATGAAACATGTTCCCCACTCTAATACGAACCAATAACGAACGAAAATAAAAACCGTTTCGTTCGTTTTACTACAACCTTATGAAAAGGTACTTTTTAGTTTATGCCCCAGAGCAAACAAAAAGTTTTTACATCTCCAAAGAAAACATCTAGGACCAAGACAAGGTCGTTTGAACAATGTAAACTGGGTCGCTATAGCTGTAGGCCCGTATAACCGTGGCTCGGAGTAATCAACGGTTGCTTTGAAAATTATAGGCCCAAACCAGAGGGTGGGAGGCTGATTGTTAAGTCGACTGTACGACAATACGACCGCTATGTAACTGCAGGCGGTCAATATTGATAGAAATTATTATTTACAGGTTTCAAAGAACCCATCCTTGTGCGAGTATAAATATTTCTTGTTATAAAACTTGACGCTGAATATCAACAGGCCTTTTATGTCACTATGCTTCTTTTTCTAGTATTTCTAAAACTAGGTATCACACTTTGCTCAACTGAAGAGAGAACGTTACAGTCAGCAGTTAACAATTGTTTAATATCAAGTAACATGAGGCATGTACATACATATAATGAAATGTAGTATAATTTCTACGTTTAACAAATATAACAGTTTTATTGTTGATTACATATTCAAATACCTGCACATCTATAAACCATTGTTTGTCACGCAGTGAGCTATAAAGCGGCAATTGCAATTTGCATGCGTCAATAGTATCTTATCGGGAACGCATAGTACCGAGCAAATTGTATAAACATAATAGATAGGAGCTTTATTCCATAACGATTATGTTCTGGCCATAATATCATACGTTTAATTATGTGATGACCCAAGTCCGTTGTACGTATTTTGATGAGGCACTTATGGAAATTCTTAATCTGATAATAGTACGACTATTTAATTACTCTTCGTTTCGAGTAATATAGTTCTTAAGTCACTATTCTCTCTTCCACACTTTATTCTCTCTCTCTCTCTAAAATAGAACTGCGATTTTAAATTCTCGTCCCAAGAGTGAAGAATATGGTAAACCGTCTCCTTTAAAACAGTCCATCAAGCATATGATTATCACTAGTTGTCGATGAACCAGAAAGTAACATTTTTGACTACACAATTAAATACAGTACATAATACATCTTTTAATAATAATTTGAATAATTTAATACTGTTTTACTGGTTGCTCGGAGGTTTAAAACGCCCACTTCTCATGCATGAGGGTGCGAAATACCGATGTAACTTGCCAGATATACGTACTTTCTAAGATAATTTAGACATCACTGACAAATGGTAAATGAAAACATTGTGAGGCCCAATTTGTAAGTTTGAAATCGCCGGCCCGAATTGAACAAGTGTGGTGATTAATGCTCAAACCTTCTCCGTGTGAGAAGAGGTCAGCAGTGATGTTGATGTATTACTTTTTACTTCTAATTTCCTTAATAGCAGGATAATGAAAACAAAGGGTTACTAATAATACAATTTAAGTTAATTATAATCATACTTGATTAAAATAAATGCCAACGAAAGTAATAGAACAATATAATATCCAATAATTTCAATTATTCCTAATTATAACTGAGTTTGATTAAATTCTTGGACAGCTTGATTTAATTTTACTTCAATATTAAAATGTTCAATATTAAAATACATTACAGTTGTAAGGGTTCATATAATTTTGTATTAATAGGCCAGCATATTTACGTAATAAAAGTAACTTGTATTTAATTTTACTTGTTTTGATTTCTATAAGTATTTGTTTATACCTTAATTTTGATTTGAATTTATCACCAACTCAAATATGTTTATTTATTTTGTAAGTAGAAAACAAATAAAACTATTAACACTTTCTTACAAAAATAAAATTAAGCATAAGGTGATAGACGAAATTTAAGTTCACTGATGAAATAACACTACTTATCAAAATATTAGGTATTTCCTCGTTAATCACCCAGACCAACTGGAATTAATTCACAATAAGCAAATATCCAGTAGAAAGCAGTAATCAATACACCATTAGAATTCACTGCCAAAATGCGTTGGATGAAAGCAACTACATACTAAACCTATATTACTCAAAAGGTCTCGTCTAGATCCCGATATAGGCCTAAGTACTCGTTAACAGTTCACCCAATTCAGAAAACCAATCACGACCCTTTTGCAGCAAAAGCATTGACCCTATTCAGCGAAAATCAAACGCCCATTTTGACAATCTAAGCACATTCAACCCTTAATATTGGTAGTCCAATATAACGTATATAATTATCATTTTGAGTAGATATGTCCACGTGGGTGTAGCTAATAACGAGGGATGGCAAATTTCCATAGACAAGAGTGTACTTAGGACGGCCATGTGGACGTCATTTTGTAGCCTCTTTATTCTCGGACAACAGCTGCTGTAGATCGAACGTAGTGTCATACTGGCTAGTAAATATTACGGCTTCTTTTATTAAAACTCGTATGACGTTGAATCTAGGTCATAGTTCCAATAAATGAATTGATTGGATTGTTTGCACAGATTTTGAACAGTTATTGTCTTTGCGTTACCTTTCTGATAGGATGAGCTCGTCATATAAATGTAAGCTCAAATGTATTTCATGATTTTTCTGTCAAAATGCATAAATTTTTAGAAAAGCGACGATGCACTTATTTCATTTTCTAATCCTTTATCTATCCAACCAGTACTTTACATCTATTACGATCATAACAAAAAACTCAAAACTAAAATTCAAAAACCGAATTCTAATATCCAAGTACCACATTCCAACGGCCATTCATAACCGAACGTTCGTCGGTTAGTAGGACAGTGTGTCTCAACATTTCCCTTTGATGTGTCGTGTATGTAGGCTGCGTACAACTTGGACCGTTGTTTTAAACCTGTAACAGCGTGAAATCGTGCGACAGGTCAGTGCGCATCGTGCACACGTTACGTACGTCGTGCGTGCATGCCCTACATATTTCGTGCCTCTTTATTTTGATAAATGTTGTTGTTTACCAACGGCTACAACTTTCATGTGACTATTTCACTTTTAACCGATTTGATTTCGTATTGTCTATTAACTGTAAATTAGTAATATGTTTTATAAGAAACGAAGTGTTCATTGGTCATTGTATATTAAGATAAGCCCGCCCTAATCTCCCAAAACCGCTGCAACTCCTGTAGGGCAGGATCTACTGTAGTTACAACCATAAAAACACCGAAACATTGAAGTCCGGCGTGTCGCAGGGACATGAATTACTATCTTGGTTCCTGCAACGAAATAAATCAGAAGCTATTATAAGAGGAGAAGAAAAAAACGATAGTTTCCACTTCCCTCGGCAAAATCCTTCAATAGACAGATGTTCATTAATCAATTGAAACCTGATGGTTCCACAACTTCATTTATATTATGCACATAAACGTAAACAACGTCGTCACTCCTAAAGCAACTTTTAACACATTTCCTTCTAAACAAAAGATTCAAGGATCAAATGATTCCCCAACACATTTTCTAAAGAAACTTACCTATATAGTTCGAACCCACAATATTAATTTGAAACACACACATGAACAATAGACTTCACCTGTCGTTACGTAGACAGTACTGCAGTATCTAAACTTAATACCCTATTGTAATAGGAAGTGCAGTGCTCCATTGTATTGGGAATTAATAACCTCTCCCATTGATAGCAACTATGGCTTGTAAGTCAGCTGTTGGTTTCAGGTACAGGGATTAATATTCGATCTGGGTGCTATTACATGATGTTAAAATCAGTTTTCGATGAAATTATTGATTACTTAAGGTATGTCGCATATCTTCGTTGGTCGAGTGCAACTGCCGGGCAAGGGGCCTCATGTTCGGGCAAAGTATTACTGTGTTTTTTTATTCTCAGCAGTAGCATGGTGTCTGGAATTGTGCCCGGTACATGATAATAGACTCACCCCCTATTACATGAGACTCATAACATAAATAGTGAAAAGTAGGTGTTATATTGTATAGTGGCATAAAGGACCGTAATGTGCACCTCTGCCTACCCCTTAGGGGATAAAATGCGTGATGTTATATTTTATATTATATTTTTATTTGTTATATAGCGAATGCAAATCCAATTCAATTATTACCTTTATTTATCAGATCATACTATCCATACTATACCAGAACAATATCCTAGTTGTCATGTATTTCAACAACCCCATTCTTATGAATAGTCAAAATGAAATTGACCATAATTGAATTAGTAGAGTAGTCGATCGGTTCTCGTTTCGCCTATATTATACTGAATTAAAAACAACGCTTTCTAAATTGTTATAAAAAATATCATTTAATACACTTAACAACTAGAGATAGAAACCACGTCACAATACAAACCTAAGCATTCATTACATACATCAAAATGTTTATTGTTTATTCTTTCATCTGTAAGTACAGTGGGGAGCATATTCCGCTGACCACCACCAAGTTAATGTTTGCCTGCACCTGATGAAATCCGCTCTCGGGCCCCGCCCTATGACTATGAATTGACGAATGAACTGGGGTGATTGATTAAAGGATAACACGGGTTGCGTTGCTAAGATTTGACGTTATCGCTTTTCTATTAGTTAAGGCTTTTATGGGTTATGGCTCAATATTTATGCGGGTTTAATAAAAAAAAATTAAAATGATCAGGCAGATCTGTCCTTCACTGTACTTTTCGGCATATTCCCCTTTGTGGACCCACGCAGTTCGTGCGAACACGAGCGGTGACACAGTTTCTTTCTCCGTACCACACGGACAATGAGGTGATAAATTATGAAAGCTTAGTTGAACACAAGAAATATATGAAGAAGTAGAATGGTTGATGTAAATTGTACAGTGCTGAGTTTTTATTTTACTGTAAAATGGTTATTCGATGACAAATTGTCAAGCATTGTTAAATATCAACATATACCTCTAATATAAGAAGTGATTCCAGATAAGTGTAAGTACTGATATAGTTACGACGGAGTTTCTCTCTTAACTATACTGACGTACTATTTCTTTTTGTCTCAAATGTACAATCAAATGTACAATGTAATATATATTTGTTTGATTTGAAAATAAGTCTTTTGACCATGATCGCAATCCACATTGACCACAAATATAAGTAACGACAAACCTAGTAATATTGTTGCAAAAATATTTTTATAAATATCACAGTATCTATGTATTTCATGTCACAATACAACAAGCAATGCTTCATCGACGTCAATGGACGCCCCCAAACAAACTACAAGCAGGTAAAATTCAATTCGTTCACAAATTGCTCGATTATGCGCAGATATTTGTGTCCCGAAACCTTCGTGAAACCATTCTTTATTATGTAAATTCATCTCTAGGGGTTCCTTCTATTTTTCCGCGAGATTTTTTATTGGTTTAGCAGTGATATATGTTGTTGTATGAAGGCAGACTGATTGAATGATCTAACCAAATACGAATAAACGGAAACTTCTAACTCACATTTCATACAGGATTTAAACAAAAGTGTGCTATAAATATATGGACAAAGGTCTAATTTCGTGTCAACTTCATACTGTGTAGGGAATTAATGACTTTTACTGTCGACATTCTCTGCCAAAGAGATGGCACCGCCCATCTCAATTCCCTAATTAGTGAATCGGTCAAGGAAAACAACTCAATTTGAGATTAACAATTAATTAAAGAAACATTTTTCTCCCAATTATATTTTAGTTATCAAAACATAATGTAATGTTTTTATCTATGCTTAACATATAATGCAGGTATTGTAAAATAAACTATTTGTTAATTGTAAATCAATAAACTATTTGTTAATTGTCAACCCATTGGTGAGTAGAGTAAACTTTGACTTTAAAATCCCCTTAAATGGGATTTTACACTTCATAGGTGTGTAAAATTTTTAACAAAAACTGCAAATAGAAATTCGTATGCTAACCGTATTACACAATTTTATTTATTTATCATTTCGATTTTGTACATCAATTTGGTATATAAAACTTCCAAACGTTTCAACTAATCCTATAAATAAAATCCCAACAATATACCACCATTTGATCGGCCATTTTTCTAACAAAACAATGTAAATGCGGTACGCGTACTATCAATTTTGCTTTTACTTCAAACAGGCTGTATTTGTTTCCATTATGCTATCTTCAAAGAGTCGAGGATGAGATAAAAACTTTTTTGTTTTCTCTCCGTCGTGACATGGCGCACAGAAATGTTGAGCTCTTATCATTCTTTGTTTGTACCGCCCCACATGGGCCGGTTTTTGGAAACTAAATCCGTAAATACGGCAAAGCGTTTATTTTACATTTATTTTCATCACAAACATGTTCTTGCTCTCTGACAGACTTCTAGACAATTGCCTTTATATTTGCGAGCTTTATAATAATTCACTTGTCAGGTACGCTGAATTATAATTGTGGGAAGGTTTTGCTTTGACAATAATTCTGCGGGAACAGAAGCAAAATAAAATAACGGATAATTCAGTATATTTGTTTTAAAACAAAAAAATGTGGTGTTTCAACATGGTGATGACAATTAAAATTCAAAAGAATCTATAAATCTCTTACGATATTTCGGCCTTTCATACGTTTTGAGGTATTATATTTTTGAACTACAAACAAATTTTTAGCTTCGAAGCTTTATCCCGTATCAATGGCGACTAGCTCAAATTCGTCGTTATTCATTTGATTTCACAGTTCCGCATATAATGAACGTTGTTCCATGTAATCCGAGATTAGAGGGTGCATTCAGACGAACTGGCAACTAATTAGCCGGAGTGTGCTACCACAGAAGTGGTTGAAAGCCACATCACAAAGGTAATGGTCATCCATTTGATAGGTCTATTGAATGCTTTGCAACTGTATCGCAACGATATTGATTTGCGTGATTCTACGACAGTTGGGCATGGTGGAATTATACGCTATGCTGTGGACGCTTTTGTGAAATCATTCGCTTCGCACGTCATCAACCAATTTGTGGACTCTGGTAGGATTAAAAATGTTTGTCTTCGATTTTTAGATAGATGTTTTGTGATTTCTGTATCATGAAAGTTTTTTGTTTGGTATAAGTGTTAAAAACACCCTCAAAGCCACCATATTGTGTATCAAAATGTGTACAATTTTAAAGGTAATTTATGCGTACAAGAAGGACGAAATAATTGGTGACCTTTGACCGCTCTTTGGATCAACCTTTTTGATATAAATTATTTTCTTCAAACATCATCAACCTAATCCGTTTGGAGGCACCCTTCCTGTTTTGTTTGTTACTATTATTTTCTTTAAGCCATGCCAGGAGGTTTTATTATATAACATTTATAAATGTGAGTTTACGAATCACACATATTTAAGGAGATTCAAAGTTAGACCTATATGTATAACGTGATTATCTCACGGTTGGCTTTTTTTAAGGGGGGAAAATCATCGAATGACTGCTCCCGCCTGGGTGAGGCGGGAGGGTGTGTCAGACTCTTACTGACTAAAAACCAACCCGTTCCTTCTCCTGCACGTCGAGTCGGAGCCCCGGTTACCCGTTAGGTTCTCCGCGATCTCGCGGTTGGCTGAACCGATAATGGTGCAATTTTCTGAAAAGTATTTGTTACACTTAGGAGAAAGTTTTAGTAATTTAATTAACTGACTTCAAAAAAGCGGGGTTTAAGCAGTTTTTAAACATAGTTTATAAAAGAATTATTGGGGACATTTTTTCCAACGCCAGATAAATTTTAACAGAGGAATAACTTTTAACATTTGATAATTCTTCTATACAAAACTATCGAACGTCAATTTTATTTTACAGTTAACAATTAATTGATGGTTGAAAAATTGGACCTTACTTACATAAGAAAAAAAATACGGAACTAACAATAACCCCATTTCTGAAAAACATCAAAGAACATCACTTATGAATAATAAAATGACATTGAAAAGGATTAGTTACAAAATACCATCTACAAGACAAGATTAAAGTACTGTTAAGAAACCAAATAAGTTTGAAATTTCAAATTATAGAAACACGGTCTTAGTTAAATAAATTCATATTGACAGCAATTATGCTACCAAAGCTTTCCAACAGTTGAAGGTTGAACCTTGAGAAATGTTGGGCACCGACGAAACGTTCGTCATAATTACTTCAAAGGCAAATAAGAGGGACACAATAAAATTTCGAGTACCAGAGGCCAATGTATATACTGTACCATTTCTTTTCGTATTTAATAACAATTTAAGATCTGAGGGTGATTATACCATACCTATGGTAGCAGAACCTTGAAAAAAGTCATAATTGAAAATTAGCCTCGTAAAAGAGAATGACTGATCAGGTACAGACATTTTTTTAAATTAAGAAACCAATTACATTTTTTGTCACAAATCGAGGTTGAAACCTCATGCTCCAGTACTGCACTTGTATGGGTCCTTGAAGTATTTGACACCAATTATTTTTCAGCTAGATTAACTTAGATTGCCTCGTTGGCCGAGTGGTCGCGAGTGCGACTGCCGGGCAAGGGGTCTCGGGTTCGACTCCCGGGTCGGGCAAAGTATTACTAGGTTTTTAAAAAATTCTCAGTAGTAGCACGGAGTCTGGAAATGTGCCCGGTATATGGCAATAGGCTCACCCCCTATTACATGGGACTCATAACATAAATAGTGAAAAGTGGGTGTTACTTCTGTGTGCACCTCTGCCTACCCCTTCGGGGATAAAAGGCGTGATGTTATGTTATGTATGTTATGTTATTAACTTAGAACAGGAAACTTATACAAAACTGAAGTAAGGAACTTTTATAAAAAGGTTGAGACCACAAGAAACGGATTTCAAAATTAACATTCTTTCATTATGTTACAAATAATGAATGTGTATTTTCACGTCGTATCTCTAATTGTGGTATTATTCACATACTGAGAACTTCACCATGTTGTCTAAAAAAACAAACCCTGTTTAAATACTGGTATTCTCTAAGGGAGTTCATGAACCGTGTTTGAGTTGAAAGAACTGAAGTTCTTTGACCGCAGTGCATCTCCCTGGACTCTCAATACAGGCAAATACAACTTCATAGGTACTTATTTACTTTAGTCTTGTTTGTAAAGTAACTGGCATAGACTGTCGTAACTGTCTGACTGACTGTTTGTTGCAAGTTCCCAAGCGCAAGTAAACGCGAAAACCGAGTATGATTTTCAGTAATTAAGACAAAGTATATTTACATTATCATGGGTGAAAATCGAAATTGAGTCATATATAAACGACATGTAGAAAATATGGCTACGTGCCAAGTGACTATGTTTAAGTACCGCTGACATAATTTGGGCAGATAACCTTGTTACGAGCCACATATTTTATGAACTACCAATGTATACTGCACACTGCAACTGGGTTATTTCTTGTCCTCTATAAGACTGTTAGTGATTTCAATACAAAGAAGAATATTAATAATAGGTTTTTTGTTGTTTCAGATCAACATTGACATTCAAAGTTGTTATTGGTACGTATTTAAAATTTTAATATTCTAAATACTGATTAATTTATAGTCATCGATCGTGAAACCGTTTTAGTCGTTGAATGTGAACTCTGCAGAGAGGCTTTCTAATAATCCCTACGCTTGGCAGGTGGGATCACAGTTGGGTCAACGCTCAAGCTTGAAGGACGTTATCGGATGGTGAATAATTTTACTTGACATACGTATTTACCGATAAACTAGCTTCTGCCAGCGGCTTCGCCCGCTGCCACGTGGTAAAAAAGTGGCTTATTCTACCAAATTTAATCTTGATCCCTTCAGCCTCCTACTCCGTCCCGTTAAAATGCGAAGTAGTAAAAAACAAACAAACAAACATACAAACTTTGGCATTTATAATATTAATAGGATAATATGACATTATTTATTTTGGCAAATCATATCAAGTATGATATATTTTATCGAGGAGTGTATATCCTCGTAGAATAGCAGCCTAACACAATATGTAAAAAGGTCGTCCCTTTCATGGAATTGACTTTTACGTCATGTTGAGGATGAGAAGCATCTAGTATTACCTTTATTCCCAGATAAGTGGGCACGTAACTCAAGACGATGCGTTCAATGCTTATAGAAGCTTGTTTGATCTGAAAGGGGCACAGGTGCGTCCCATTACAAATTGGTCCCGCGATGAGCTAGGCGGAATATTGCTACAGTACATCAAAATTATTGTCAACTCTACAAGATTTATGAACCAGTTTATCACCCACGCAAAAATGTATTGTGTCGTTTCCTAGAAATTATGCCGCTTTAATAAAAACAGAATATTCTCTTCACCGAAGTAAGTAATTTATTTCATTTCTTACGTTCTCTTTAAATCCACTTCATATTAAATCAAGTACGGCAGGGTTTCAGTGTAAGTCTTTCGTTTTGTTGCGTAGTACTTGTATCTGTTACAAATATAATGAGATCCTAAATCATCGCGCAGAAAGGTACAATGGAAGGCTATTGTTAAGGCAATTTTATTTTTTCCTTTATCTAAGCATTAAGACGAGCGTGGCTCTTGGCATATTTAAACGAATGTCTTCGTTCAACGAAAGGAAGCATTATTATCAGACAGACATGTTTCTTGTACAGTTCAAAATAAAACTGTTCAGACAATTTATGTGAGCCCAAACAAATGCATTACACTCCAATTTATATTCAATATTTAAATATTTTACTAAACTGTAAAATGCTCATTGATAAATATTAGTACTAGAATAATATGATTGCAAAAAGTATATTACCTACTGTCCCTTCGAGGTCACCGGGCTTATTATTCTGTGGTTATTAAAAAATAATAACTTTATAATAACCACAAAACAAGAACAGTACAAAAAGCACTCACTTAGAGTACCCTTTTATTTCACAGTACAAAATCCTTTTTTTAATAAAAATACGAGTATAAGCCTACCTTTGCTTTTCATATAACAAAAACGTATCTTTTATTGTAGTTTCGGATATGTAAGTGGCTAAAGTACTTATTTGTGTATTTTAGTTTGTCCTCTACCAAAAGGTCTGGGTTGGATTAATGTATATTGTGAAGGTTGTATCACAAAATATAGCGAGCAGTGTATTAGTTTTATTTTAGCCTTTAATCCAAATACTACGCCCACACAATTAGTTAGGAAATTCGGCAAGTGAGTCGTATTTGTAACAATTAATAAAATTAGTCAAGAAATTACTTCATAATAATAAAATGTCATAAAAAAATGTTTGCCATTTTGCAAGTTATTTTTCGAAGAAAAATTAAATCTTGTACCTGAAATAGAGCCCGTCCACGTTAACATGGATTAGCCTTAAACTTTTCACAATACGGTTTTCTATTGTGTTCTTTCTTTGTATTTAAACAAAGTTTATATCAGGCGAATTTTGCTCAAGACAGGTTTCTGTGACATTTCAAAGACTTTTGACGTCATTTCAATGAAGTGGTCGATCGTCAATAACTTGAGCAAACCACTTCTTATTTTTAAAGTTTGCTCTTCTTGACGAATAATAAATAAATAAGAGAGCTAGGCAAATAATCAGGTTATTAAAATATTGACTAAGTCCTCATCCACCACAAAACATCGCTTAACAAAGGAAAAATAAAATTTATTCCAAACGTTTCCGCTGAGTGCTTCAAATTTATGAGGAGTAATTATTGCCGTTACTTATTTGGGAACAACATGAACCATGCAGATTACAAACGTTCCCAAAAAACTCTTTTAAACTTAATGGGGGTAATATTTTTTCCCATTTACACCGCCAAGTATGATTTACGGCTACGGCGTAGAGGGTGCTACGGCGTAGACGTCTACGTCAATATGCTACAGTCTACGAATATTTTATGATTGCAGGAAAGTAATGGTGTTGGACACTCAAAATCTAGAAAAGTATTTCGGTAAATACTAATGTACTAATGGCCGTTGCAGTCAATTTTAGTTTTATTATTTTCTTGGTAAAAAGGTAAAGAGTATGTTTTTGAACATTCTCGTTAAACTACCTCTATAAGAAAAATTAATCTTCTTACATAATAAAGTCACTCGTTATTTTTCAGTGATTTCACATGTTTGTTGGTTTAGGACATACCGTCAATTTTAAACCACTTAACTGTTTCACTTTAACATTTTTATATCCATTACGAAAATTCTCAACTTTTTAAGTGATACCTCGTGAATATAGTGTTTATTTTGTATTTTTACTGTTTCATAATAACATTATTCGTTAAAAGGCTTGATAGAAGTAAATATGTTTTAAAACTAATTTTTGTCTTTTATTTATTCATCAATGTGGATGTGTCCCACAATAGGTATCTATTATGTACATACAGAAATATATAGCAATTCTGAAGTAAGCCTGCATATTGTGAAACCATATTATTCATTAAAACAAAAGATTTATCATCACAAACGATTGCAACCTCCCAACTTTTTCCTTCATATTATAATGTTTGTTGTATTTAAAAAAAATAGTTAATTACATTTCAACATCAACAGCCTATCACTGTCCATTTCTGAGCAAAGCCTCTTTTCACACCAAAAAGGTTTGAGCATTAATCACTACGCTTGCTCAAAGCGGTCTAGCGATTTAAGATTTATAATATTTAAAATTATAAGCCTAGGTTCACGATATTTTCCTTTATCGTTTGTCAGTGGTGTCTAGAAAATCTTAGAGGGTACCAATGTGGCTTTTTCCGAGTTATGTGTAACGAGTTATGTGTGCTTGCCGTTGGTAAGCCCCAAACCTGCACCCTTTTGCATGAGAAGTCTACCTCAGGGCCACCGCGACTTCAACATCATTACATTTAATTACTCCTGTTTGGTGTCAGCGTCAATTCCATTCAAATTGTTATTTCATCATTATAAACAAAATCGTCAACTTTAACGCCGATAAGAATTAACAATATAACAGAGTTAACGCCTAAATTTACCGGTATCTTGCCTAACATAATTTAACTTTAGCAGCCTTCCTTTACTTGTAATAAATTAACTTGGTACCTTCATAACGTAAGCTCCTCAATAAAACTTTTTATTTGTTCAATTTGAAATGATTACCGATTGTCAAAGCAAGTTTTTTATGTTTTGCCCAAAAGTTCAATGAAGAATATTATTTTTTTATATTCTTATTTATGTTCGTCAAAGTTTTGACGTTTTCCTTTCGCTTCGTGAAGGTACCTTGCTCCTATGTGAAGGGAATTTATACGTACATTCTGAAATTTATGTGTTCTCACAATATTTATGACTGTAATATTACAAAAACGTATTATGATTTTTGTATCAAGTAAAGTGATTAGACTATGTGTTTATTTCAAGATAGTCAGTAATAATGCAAAGTTTTAATTTGTTCTAAGATTTAAACTTTTCTACCTCTATAGCAAACAAAATAATACCTATACAAAAAGAAGATTTTTAAATACAAAAACATGCAATATGACAACGACCACAAAGCATATTTTTAGTTTTCTCTCTACACAACTCTTGGAACAATGTACACTCGTTTACTAAAAATACTTTCCATTTACTACTTAACATCATTGTTGTTAAACAACTCAACTTTGTTCAGAACAAAACCAGTTACAAGGAATAATCACAAAATTGCCGTATTTACCTCTACATTCAAGATACGTTGAAAAACGTGCATTCTCTTAATAATTTGCTAAAACAAACATGAATGCTTTATGAGCGAAAAGCTAACGTAATAACAATCTTTATTATCTGTTTAGCAAAGTGCTTTTTATCTTGTAGTTAATTTCCTTTCTTTTATGTTTGAAAGGCATGTTCTCTAATCTCATTGGTGCGCTTTCAGCTTTATCAATGTGGACTTAGTCTGTGTGAAGGTAATAATGGGGGCTTGAATTGAAAGTTACAGTCGCTTTCATAAAAGATGTTTTGTTTTATACATTTTTATTTGTTGTAAACAAATTATCAAAATAAAAATGGCTATCTTCACTCATCAGTATTATCTTTTCTAATTGTTTAGTTACCAATTAGAATTGGAACCATTATACTTGGTACTAATGTAAGCTTTGAATCCCGAAATAATATGTCCTTCAGCCGTAATAAACTGTTTGATGAATGAACCAAACATATTCCAAAAACATTCATTCATACACCCACAAAACAGCAAAACATACTACAAATATCACTAAAGCACTCGAAAAATATGCGACTCAAAATAAGATCTTTTCATCTCTACACAGCTTTTAAAGGGCGACGTGTTTCAGCAGAAAATTGACCGACAAAATACACACTCCGTTAACTTTATAAGGAAAATAGGTAAATAAAACACATTGGTTTGAGAGCGCCCGTTCCAACGGAGGCAAACCGCAAATAAATGAGTTTGCACAAGTTCTGGGCAGCCGTCGCCCCCACCCGACACAAATATCATAAAGAGACTTGTTTAAATGTTTTGCTCCTATCAATAATGATTACCTTGTTACCAAAACTGATTTAGAACCTTATTGCTTCGTAATAAGCACGTTTTCAAATTATTTGCTCTTGACTTGACTGCCTCGTTGGCCGAGTGGTCGCGAGTGCGACTGCCGGGCAAGGGGTCTCGGGTTCGATTCCCGGGTCGGGCAAAGTATTACTGGGTTTTAAAAAAAATCTCAGTAGTAGCACGGAGTCTGGAAATGTGCCCGGTATATGGCAATAGGCTCACCCCCTATTACATGGGACTCATAACATAAATAGTGAAAAGTGGGTGATGTTATGTTATGTTATGTTATGTCAAATTACTTATGGGATAATTACATAAAATTATTGTTACGTTTTCTGACTTATCGACGTCTCATGTTGTGTAATTCCTATAAGGTTGTAGTTATGAGCCCCTACTAGGTTTAGAGAAATACTTATAGAATTTTCATAAAGTCCTGATTTTAAATCTAGGCTTAATAGCAGCTTACTAAGGACTTAATTATGTGACACTGGTAAAAATAGCGGGCACACAATGTACAAAACAATATAAAATTAAATAACTTAACAGTCTAAAAGCAAATCCTATGTTTCATTCACTCCCTTTCTATTAACCCATCACAAACAACTCGTATCCTAATTTAACAAACAGTATGGAAGTTTCTAGCAATCGTTAGTATAAATGTTTTAAGTACTTCACTGGAAATTGCTACTTATCTATCTGAAGTTAGTGGCCAGAATCGCTTATGTGATGAAAGTAATTGCTCCCACTTAGACATCTGAGATACGGATCTGCATACATTAATGTATTTATTAGTAGTGTAGCAGTTAATGTTTTAGCTTACACGGTATATAGTGTTTTGAACTTTAGCATCAGTATTATAAAGTTCAGAATTTCTCGTATTTTATAGGTTTGGTTATGAGTAGTTGATTGTTATAATAGGGTAGTTGACTGATTTTTACTTAAATGTACGTCAGGTAGATTAAATTTATTATTAAATTAATAGACACGTATTATTTATTTTCTTAGGCAAACAAATACTATCAACGATATAGTGTATTGATTAGAAATGTCGCATGACGTCATTTTAAGTATGTTTTATACTCAAAAAGACGTATCTAGCTCCCACTCCTAAACTTTTAATTGTGTTATCTAAGTATTGTTTTCTTATACGATAAAATAAGAACATGTCTAATTTTTTTTATTATATAACTGACTAATCTCAATTTTAATTTTCATATCTTGTCATCATCGTCACCAATTATATTGTTTCAAGTCGTCTATGTAGCAACTAAAATACTAATTACGTTAAACGAAAAGTAAAACAAACAGATCTAATTCCACAGTGAAAAGGCTTCCCGAGAAATTTGAAACTCTTTGAGTTTTCTTGCTAATTTCAAATTAAACGGATAATTAATCCAATAATAACGCGAAATTAAACATGGCTACGAAACTAAATGGGCATGAAATAATGGACATTTGTTCTATTTATGTTACGAATTGAGAGAGAATATCATTTAAGACATTAAGAAAAGAAAAAGATAAATCTTTTTTGACATTTACTTTTTATTCAGAGAGAAACCCAGACCATTTTTTTCTTAAATTTTTTTCGACCATATTTAATTATCGCTACACCATATTTTTTATGCATCATGGATGTGCATTTTATTTTATTAACGGACACAGGAATCGCATTAGGAACAGCTAATGCATAGTGAGTTGCTTTCATTCGTATTTTCAAAGTCAAAGTCAAAGTCAAAATCATTTATTTCAATTAGGCCAGAATGGCACTTTTGAACGTCAAAATAAAATTAATATTAAAAGTGAAGCTATTTGCTCATTCCAAGGTGTAGATTCCTATGGAGAAGAACGAGCAAGAAACTCCATAGGTTACTCTTTTTCAATTAGGTTCACAATACAATTTACTAGTTACATAGTTTTGCTGTTTGGATTGTGCGAGAACAATGTAACACCAAAATCCAGTCAAAGTGATCAAGAAAGAAAATAACCTTAAGAACAATAATACAGTCTGGAGCTGACCAGTCCCAGTTGACGGCGCCCGTTCACGAACAAGACACGTACACCAGCACCGCCCAATTCAACCATATTGTAGGGAATCGAGCGATCCACTGCACGCGCCACCACCAATGAGACCCTTTGAGTGAGCATGACAACTCCAAGCTGACACAAATGAATTCTACTAATCTAATTTAACTCGTCGAGTACCGGTTTTGTAGACACAATTATAGAACAATAGGTTGCGGTCACCGGTGACCGCTTGGTGTTTGACAGTTTAATATTAATATAATATAATGACCGCTTGGTATTTGACAGTTTAATATTAATATAATATAATAATATTAATATTAAACTGTCAAACACCAAGCGGTCACCGGTGACCGCAAGCTATTGTTCTATAATTGTGTCTACAAAACCGGTACTCGACGAGTTAAGTTAATTACAGGGCTCTCACATTTACATTGGTTATATAAGTTAAAAAAAATATACAACCCGTTCCTTCTCCTGCACGTCGAGCCGGAGCCCGTTAGGTTCTCCGCGACATGAGGAGCCGGACTAGCCTGCATCCAAGCATTTTTATCCTCTATATATTCATAAAGTTTGTAATATGCTTGTCTACATAAAGTTTTCTAGATACATAATTTCAATTTGGAATCATTTAGTTGTTGTACATCGCCTGGTATCTTATTATAACATTTAACACAGAATCCCATGAACGATTTACTTACTTTCGCTAATCTCGAAATTGGCTGACTTAATCTATTCCCATGTCTAGTTTGATAGTAGTGTCTGTCAGACACTTTACCAAATAACTGTAGGTTTTTCCTAACATACATGATGTTTTCATAGATAAATTGACATGGAACGGTCATAATATTGATCTCCTTAAACCTTTCTCTGAGAGATTCGCGACGACCTAGATTGTAGATAGCTCTGACGGCGCGCTTTTGTAAGATAAAAATAGATTCAATGTCAGCAGCGTGTCCCCACAGCAAAATGCCATACGACATAATGCTATGAAAGTAACTGAAATACACCAGTCTCGCCGTGTCAATGTCAGTTAACTGTCGTATCTTCCAGACAGCATAAGCTGCAGAGTTCAATCGTCCCGCTAATGATGTAATGTGAGAACCCCATTGCAATTTGTCGTCTATAGTAATTCCCAGGAAAGTTGTCTCTTTTACAAACTCTAATTTCTCACCATTCAATAATATGTCACATTCGTTGCTTTTAACATTTGGCAAAACAAATCTAATACATTTTGTCTTTTTATTGTTTAGTACTAAGTTATTTAATGTAAACCAATTTTGAACTTGCATTAGGGCATTATTTACGTCGTCATAACTATTTGTGCGTCTATTAATTTTAAAAACTAATGAAGTGTCATCAGCAAATAATACCATCTGCGGTTCATTTTTAAATAAATGGGGCAAGTCATTTATGTACGCTAAAAATAAGAATGGACCTAGTATCGAGCCCTGCGGTACACCCATAGATATGCTGCATTCAGACGTAGCTTAGGGCATCGACGTATTCTCGATATCAACACACATTTTTACTTAGCATTTGAGTTCAATAGCCTTTGTTGAAATTAATGTAGGTTTTGAATTTATTCACTTTTAATTACTGTAAAGTATAATTTTCTTGGCTGTTTATTGTTAATGCAGTAGATTTTTTATTTGTTTGTTCCTTAAATTTGCTCGGCGCTTATTTATTATAAACTATTATAAATGAATTATGGTATGGTATAGTGGAGTTTCGAACATTAAAAATAGCATTTTTATAAATAAAACTTGAAACAAGTAAAATCACGAGAATACGGTACACACATAAACATCAGATGTAAGTACATGTTAAGCCATAAAACACATTCACAACAAATCACTGTGAACAATTGTGAACTCCAACCACAATAGCTCTGTGGTCCAAACTAAATAAGCAGGTATATTAAATTAACCCACAAAGCACCACACGAACTTGTAGGTACGACATACCCAACCCTCTTTCATCACGTGTTCTAACCACAAATCAGTATACCTCAGTTCTGATAGGCACGGAGCAAACGTATGCAGGAAATCCAATCGTGATCGAGTCTCTCCAGTAATCTGTTTAAAACTCGACATATGTACCGAAATTTTCATCGCTGTAACTGCAAATTTTACGAGTAAATTGATGTGTAAAATACATTTTTCATTTACTGAATTATAGTTGGCTCGATTAGGCTTCCCTCAGTTTCTAGACTGGGCTTATTTAGATGCAAGTATTCACAAACTGTATGTCAAAATTTTTTGTTACAATAAACACTTTTTAATTATTATATATTAATTTTTATATATTTCTTTTTTTCTCTTTCTCTCTCTCTCTCTCTCTCTCTCTCTCTCTCTCTCTCTTACACAAGAAGGCATAAAAAATAACTTTCATTCGTTATAAAAAAATGTCAACAAAAGTAACAACCGATTGCATATGATTTAGTCAACAGCACGTAGATACATTCAGCAATAAAATCATGAATATGTAAGTACAGGTGCCGACAAAACTGGCTCATGTAATGCAAAGTGGGTTTACATGGAGCTATAGGCCTAGTATTTAATCCGTTGGAAACATCACTGAATTGAATTTGACATAAATCACGCATAAATGAAAAAATGTCAACTGTCACTTTTTTTCTTTAACAAGGTGGGTGCTTACTCTTGATACCAATCTCAATTTCAAACCATTAAATCTCAATAATCAATATATGTCAAAACTACACAGCTCCTATTGTAGCTGTTAAAATAGCATACGGAATACGGAATATAAAGCCAAACTCAATACTATTTATTAATTTAGTTCATTAAATATCCACGCACTACGGATGCAATACGCGCGTTGCCACTCAAGGGTACGATATTTCACAATATCAATGTGGATCGATCAGAATTGAATTCAATGGTGAACTCCCAGGTCTATACAGAACTTGATATGGACATGTTATGCAGTGGGCGGCTACCCAGCCACTACTAACGGTAAATTGTCGAGGCTCTGTCGGGTTATAGAGTAAAACAAACAGAGGACTGTACAATTGCATAGGTTTATTGCTCAAACCATAATCAATATCGATACTATCGTGGCTGATGCAAGGAAATGCCCGAATGCTAGCGCATTGGTGATTTGAGAGCCACTACTGAGTCAATAATTTTACGCTAGCGCATTGGTGATTTGAGAGCCACTACTGAGTCAATAATTTTACTCTTTACATTCTCCATTACAAAATTAATACACCTGAATCCATCCATCTGTTTTAGGGATGAGTTATGATACGTCATTAATACTACGGAACCCAGCTTCGCTATCAATCATTGACAGTATATTTTGTATCGTTTATTTTCATACAAGATTTATCAATCATGTTTAAAGAAATCGTTTTATTTTTTAATCGAATTGTGTGCTCTTATGTGTATTGACTCTAGTACTATATTTATTTATTTTGATTTCAAATTGATTCTGGATTTTTATGGCCGTTTTCACCAACCGCTTCTAAACCATCTTTTAACTAAGTTACTTAACGTGACGTACCACCTTAACTATCGCCTTACTTGTACTGTTAGGTGTCACTTATTGGTTGGTAAAAATCAAAATGTTGTTAAATGTCACCTATCTTAACTTAGGAGTTTTATAAAATTTAGGAGAGGTTGTTTGGTGAAAATGGGCACTGATCAACCTTTAGAGGTGTTTTGCCTTTTTAGATCACTTTTCCCAATTCCTACTACATTTTCGTACAATCAATAAGTAAGTAACGTTAATTGAAATATTTTTTATTGGTAATGCTACTCATCTTTTCCAGAATAAGTTTAATATATCAAAAAAAACTATAATCATTTGTCCTATTTGAATGGGAATCACTAACAATAAAACTGTGAAAACATCGGTACAAAAACTTATCTTTAGGTACAAACAAATACATCATTACCACATCAATAGATTTAGAATAAAAAAATAACAAACAATCACGTATCAGAAACACAAACAAACATACACCCAATCGCCAGTTACATGACAATGACAACATTATTAATGAGGGGGCTTTCCCCCACTGTTAACTATACTCTAATTGAGTTATTATTGCATTTTCCTTCCTTCTTTTATTACAGAGGAAAAGATTTTCCTGCACAAGGGGAATGATCCAAAACTAATTCATTGTTTGTTTTAGTTCTTTGATATTGGTATCCAAGGAGTGTCAAAGTCAAAACATTTATTTGACCATCAAGGGCCGAGTTTCAATCATCAGTTAATTCATAACTGTAGAATAAAATTGACATTTGACAGTTTTTAGTATGGAAGTATTGTGAAATGTTCAAAGTTATTCGTCAGTTAAAATTTATCTAGCGTTGACAAATCAACCCTTAGTGTACCAAGTGCCTTTTCGAGAGGCTTATGTCCTGAAGCGGACAATGTAGGCTAACAGATTAGCACTGATTTTAGCATTAATACAGCATTATTGATTCTGGATGTTCATTATTGATTCTGAATGACTATCCAATCCACCGGTAACGACAATAAATTAGATAGACGGAATAATTTTGACCGTAAGTTCCTTACGAAATGTATATCAATTCTACGGATACGTGATTGGCGAGACTGTCCATTAGTCGATGAAGTATGCGCTGGTATGAACTATATTAGCTAGACACGTAATTAGTACACGTACTGCGAAATACGGCTCGAGATTATTGGCATACGTCAGTCAGAATTGTAGTTGTAGGCAACATGTTGTTTCCTAGATTAAAATGATTCAACTCGATGACTGAATTCTCCTTATCAATTACCACAAGTCACTAGAATGATTAAACTATTACAAATATTATGAAATAAAAAACATAACAACACACGTTTTGATCCTCATGCAGATGTACTCATTTCAAATATATGTAGGTCCTATTATATATATTTGTAATTGAGGGTTTACGTGAACACTAGAATTTTAAAGAATATCCGTGCAATAAATGAAAATAATTTTGAAAAAAAAGCTTAAAGATGCCATGAGATAATTTGTTTATAACAGTCATGCAATTCCGATTATCAACTTTGTACCAATTTTAACCTTTAATTTTAGAAATAAATACTTTATTACTGATTGTTTCCAAAAATTAATTGTTTTGTTTCGTTTCACGTTTTCCTGTCTTTGTTGTTTAGATGTATTAGGAACTAAAGTATCCCCTGTTTTGGGGAGAAAAGTACTATTGTATTCAGTAAGAGGTATCTTGACCCTGTTTGAGGAAAATGGTTCGTCGAGTATTCTATTTCAATTATAATGAATGTTAGGCCTATTATTAAATTGAATTATATCTACTGGTTATGTTAATAATTGGTTCTTTTACGAAATAAAGTATAATTTTGGCTATTCAAAATTTTATGTGTTCGTAATAATCGATCAATAAACTTATCAAATATTGCTAACTATCATCAACATACGACATCGACGTAATTCCTCACCTCTGGCCTTCTAGGGAAGCTCACAGTTGCTCAGCGCGCGATGGAGTGAGCAACGCTCGGGGTTTCCTTGCGCGACAAAATCCGAAATATGGAAATTGGCCAAAGAACTAGTTACCGACCAAAATCTACAGACTGAAGTGGCCAGACCACATCGCTCAACGGACTGACGGAAAAAAGTATTTGAGTGGAAACCACGCACCGGAAGACGAAGCATGGGCAGGTCTCCCGCTAGGTGGATAGAGTTCCAGGGAGCCATCGGATGCAGGTGGTGAGTTGTCGTTCTACGTGGAAGACTATGGGGGATGTCTTTGTCCAGCAGTAGACATCGAAACTATTCATAAAGTCTTAAGCAGTTGTGTAATACGAAGCACCCTTAGCTTGTATTTTAATAAAGAAGGGGTACTAAAATTTTTTGAAGTTTCCGATGTCATATGCAGAAGTTAGTAACCCACAGAAAAGTAAAATACAGCACCTACCTTACATTATATTCATTCCTTTTCTATTTCACACGATTTAACATTAATTTCACATTATTTGACCTACATTACAGTTTTAAAAAAACATATCTTACCTCCTTGACTTCCGACACACTCGCACATACACAATCGACCCATACATACACGTAATCTATGACGCCATTGTGTTCGCGAACTGCTCAATATTTTTAAGGAGCAACGCTTGCAGATTTGCGTCCAAGAGCCAGCAATATATCAATGTGGGTACAGACGCTTCACTGAATATTCGAGAAGTTTCCATGAAAATTATGGAGTTCGAATAAAGTGATGTTACACAAAGATCTGTGTTTAATGTGAGGATGGTATGGTATTGATTAACTAATATTATGTATTTTTATTACAAAACTTTTAATGTCAGAAATTAGTTTGGTTGGTATTAAATGTACTATCCATATTTATGTTTTTTTTATATTATGGAAATATCTTGGTGACCCAGAAGTTTAGGTCGCTCACTTGTTATGCGGATTCGAAATCTACCAACGGCAAGTACCAATGTGACTTTTTCCGAGTTAGTATATGTACTATCTAAAAGTATTTAAATACCACTACACGGATAAACGGTGGAAAAAAACATCGTGAGGAAACCTGGACTTATAATTTCTAATTATAAGTTTGAAATCGCCAATTCGCAATGAGCAAGCGTGGTGATCAGTGCTCAATCCTTGTCCGCGTGAGAAGAGGCCTTCGGTTAACAGTGGGCACTTGTAAGCTGTTGATGATAATGATGATGGAAATTGTAGAGGCTTACACAAGAATATCTAATAACCATACCTGCATACTGTCCATATAAGAAAATCATGTTGACATTTATCATACTAATTTAATTATTTAAATTTAACTATTACTAGATAGCTATTGACTATTCGTAATAATATATGCAATGTTCTACGAATACTTGTGGTCTACATTTTCAAAACATAGTTCCCAAATGCATACGTTCAAGTTCCGTGAACTTAAGATTGTTCTACGAAGATGTTTTGCATACAGCTTGATTATGTTATTAGTTTTCACTCTACCTACAACCAACTCCAAGGTCAATTTTCAGTACATATAAGACAAAGAAAGAATTATCACTATTAGATGTAGAGAAAAAGAAGATGTATATTTTTATATTATAACTTTCGTGAGAAATACTAAATTAATTATAATGTTTTTCGGCTTACACACGTAATTATTTGACGAGAAACTCGACTAATTGCGCTATTACTGTAGCAGCGCGACAGTTGCCGCGTCGTGGGTCGCGGAATGCAGCTCATGTTTATGAGCCTCTAGCATGACTTGGAACTAGTCGAGTTCCTCGTCAAATAATTACTTGAGTAAGCCGAAAACCATTATAATTAAAGAAGATGTCCACTTTTGCATGATTATACTGATATTTAAATATCAGTCTAGATATAGTATTAAAACATATTTAATTTCTATGTACTATCATTTTAATACTTAAATAATTCTTAAAATTAGTTCTGCCATCTCATCGCAACATCGTCGTCATATTAGAACATATATAAAAGCGACTTAATTGTCTGAAAACATAGAAATTTCCTCGTTATCCTCATAGGGACAAGTTAGGACGTAATTATTGTCTACGAACAAACTGTTGTTGCGAAGTAATCGTCCATGTTATACGACAAACTTAATAAGGATATCGTTTTCTGGGTAAGTTCTAGTAGGATAAAAGTAATTCTATTGATTTGTTCTGTACATTGAGCAATTCGGTGTCAATAAAAAAATACGTTAACGTCGTTTTTAATGATAGAAAACGTAACATCTTTTACATCTCGAAGGAAGAGATAAAGGAGTATTACATACTCGTTTTTTTTACATAATCACTTTTGTTGCACATAAATGTGAAATAAATAGGTAAACATTGAAATACTAACAAACAGTTTAAAGTAGAGAAAAAAAAACTAAATAAAGAAAAAATAAAACAAACAACGATAAAATTCGAGGAACAGTACCTACATTTCACTAAACAAGTCAACAACGAAAGCGCAACACAACTAAAAATAACGTTTAAAAAACGTTTCTATTTCCTTGAACAGACAGGGGAAATTGGAATACCTATTTCAATTGTTCCGGCGGTGAGCGGTGTCACAAGACTCCGTCCCTCTGTCGTTCTAATTCCACTGACGTACTTATCAATGTTCAATAGGGACGCTTTTGAACAAACTTTAGGGACAATTTTGAACAGTCTATTTTTGTTAAAACTGAACAACTTGGAACTTAATCGAGGGTTGTTGGTTTAATGTTGAGTAACACTGGACAATAGTCTTGAGAATGTCTTGGTTAAATTTTCTTTGGTGTTGTGATGGCAAGTTTTGGGTGAACAATGAAATTTGTGACTGATTTAAGATTTAGGTCAAAATTTGAAATTGATAAATTAATCCATTTTCCGGGTATTTTCATCGTAAACCTGCATTAGGCATTGTCAGTCTTAATCAAGGGATTTAAATCGAATTTCCGTGTAATAAATACTTAATTTTGGTTGTCATTATGTCATAGAATAAAAATGGAAGCTTATTCAAGTATTGTCATCGTCATAGAATATTAAAACTGCACTAATCCGTTCTATATTTGGCATTGTATCGATTCGCTCCAATTTACGAGTTACCAATATCGCAACTACGACTGGCAGAGAATGTTGTTAGCATTAAGACCGCCTTACGCAATTGTGTAAAATTTAAATAAATAAATAACTAGTGGAATGTGTTTTGTGGACATTTATATTTACAACTTTAGGAAAAAGCTTAAAATGAAAACTATTTTATTTTACTTTCATCCCATTTATAGGAAAACATTGTTATCAACATTGTTAAAGCGTCTCACTAGGTTTCTCGTAATTTGATTGATTTTCACTTTTCAAAAAACTGTCCAATGTCCATGCACTTCGATCTATTGGAAGAGCGAACGGAATTGGACTAGTCTTTGTTCTTTGAACTCTTTCATACAAAAAGCAGGGGGCCGGTCCGAGAACCTTTTATTGGAAGCTCCCAGCGTTATAAAACTAGACTTTGGTATTGCCTATTTTAAAATTTGGAGATACCTATTTTGAACTTCTATCATCTCATATCCTTTAGTAAACTACGTTTAAATTAACCGAAATCAAACCCTTCTTTTTGAAGGCAGTTAATTAAAATAGTAAAACTGTCTCTTAAGTGTAACAAACACTTTTCTGAATACTGTATCAAAAACGGTTCAGCCAATGGCGTGATAATCACACACAAATAAACCGTTAAATTTTAGTCGTTTTAATCCTATGGACCTGTGGTTTAACTAACAGAATACTACTCATTACAAGCTTGTACTGCGGTGTAACATAAAAAATAAATAATTAGCAAATGATAAGATTATACTCGCAAAATGTATGAAACCAAAAGTTGCGCCACGAGATAGTTACCTACGTCGTCGTCGGTCGTTGCGTATCGTCGACGGTCGGGCAGTGTAGGTACCTACACGGTGGCTATTGACTCGATCAACGGATTTTTGCGAGTCCACGTTGACCAGCGACCGCGTCAATGTTGTTAGGTTGTTACTGATAGGAATGCTGCCTACTAACGGTTTGCATTATTTATTCACTCATGCGAGAATTGATTCGAGTTATTAAAAAAAAAGTACTTTACTTTTTAATTTTATCTTTACAAATCGATAGTGTTTCATGGACCAGTTCGAACCTCCAAGGGATTAAAACGATTAAAATTTAACAGTGTATACATGCATAAAGACAGGTCAAACTGAGAACCTTTTTTCTTTTTGAAGTCGGTTAATAAAATACTTACGAAAATAAAGAGAAATTCTTTAAAACATGATGTACTAGTATAGTATAGTTTCCACTCGACAGTGCTACCACTCATCATAACTAAAGCAGCGTCATTAGATTTGAAAATAATTGTATGAATCATAAATTTAGAAATTAACCAATGGTGTACTACAGACAAGTGGTTAAAGTTAGACCCTTATTTTGTATAGTTGACTGGCTCGTCGGCCAAGTGGTGGCAAGTGCGACTGCCAGACAAGGGGTCTCGGGTTCGATTCCCGGATCGAGCAAAGTATTACTGGGTTTTAAAAAAATCTCAGTAGTAGCACGGAGTCTGGAATTGTGTATGTGGCAATAGACTCACCCCCTATTACATGGAACTCATAACATAAATAGTGAAAAGTGGGTGTTACTTCTGTGTGCACCTCCACATCACGCCTTCGGGGATAAAAGGCGTGATGTTATATTTATATGAAAACAAGAACAAGAAGATCCTTTGATATATACTGATGCGCATTGTCCAGCTTCAAAATATCGTGTTATCTTCGAACAATGGCCTTTCTCATCTTCTCACATTCTGCCTATCTTTGTTGACTAGAGGCGCAACCTACCTACTGTCAGTAAAAATATGTCTGCCGCTTCCGATGAAAGGAGTAACGCTCTTTGCTTTATTTCGCTTGCCGTATCCTTTGTTTAAAAATTCCAATTTCGACTCAACACTATAGAGTGCAGTCGAAATTGATACGCGTTGCATTGTACTCTCCGACTTCATGCAAAACTGGACTCTGAGCAGGTTCAAATAAGACTTTATATTGGTCAAGCAGTTACAATGTTTACTTAATTCTGTTCAGCAACATGTACCTATTGTGGTTGGTTGATTCGATGTTAATTAATTGAAATACCAATGAGAACGTATTTGATGTATGCAAAATTATGATGTAGTTTAAATATTGACACGCGTTGCCAAGTATATTGTCTTGTGAAACACTCGCTAATGACTCATTAAGTTTAACCTCCTGTCTATAATATTGTATTAATCTTTGATAGACAGGAACCCCTGAAAACTCGGAGCTGTTACATATTTTGACACAGACAGAAATCGTTATCTAAGAAAACTCAAACCTTGATCCTAACAGTCTGTAATTTTAATTAAATGTTATACTTAGAAATAAATATATCTTTATCTTTAAATATTGACTATATCTCATTCTATTCTATACAGTCTAAAAATTCGGTCTTAAAAAATGAAGAAACATTGGTTACTTTAAAATATCGTATACATCACAAATTGCGTCGTGTTCTCGTTACTCCAGCCAACTGTACCGTTATAACAAGATCATGTTCCGTGGTTTACATGAGACTACTTTTTGTGTCTGCTTCGATGGCAAAGTTGTAATGAATACGACGTCCAATGTATGTGTACTCGTAAAATCGTTCGTGTATTGTATTATTTGTATTGTGTTCCTAAACACACATATTAAGCAAATAAGCTTTATGATGACAGCAGACAATGGAGTAGCTATACCGTTCAGGGCCCGTGGAAAATTTATTGGATGAGCCTTTCTTCACAATATAAAAATGAATAGTTCAGATGAAAATCTCAGAACTGAGGCCCCTTCAGGAGGCGTGGAGTCTGTAATTATGCCACACAACATACAACGGTAGGGCAGACAGCCAGACACCGCCTAAATTCTTCCTGCGGGTAGAGCTGAATCAGACTATCACTGAATAGAACTGAAGCCAGAAACCTAAACTGCGATCTCTATCCACTTACCAAGCTAGGAAATTATCACAAACCTTTTTATGCGCAAGAAGTGAACTTCTTAGTTAGCTTAGTTCAGTATTAAACTGTCACGTACAAATAATGATGAAATATCATTCACATATTCGAAGAATAACTTAAAATTTTCTTGCGACACATATTTTTATGCATACAGACGTACAGCCTTTCCTTTTTTAAATAAGAACTCAAAAGAAGTCAAGCTTAAGAAATTAAAGTCACGTAAAATCAGACGTATCTAATTTAAAAGTTGATCAAACTAATTTTCTTGTCGATTTAAATGTATGAGGTGAATCTTGTTTTTCGAGGGGAAAATCATACAATGACTTCTCTCGCCCGGGTGATGCGAGATGCGTCAGACTCTTACTGACTAAAAATCACCCTATTCCTATTCGAATGCCTGCACTTCGAGTCGTCGGTCGTCCCGGTAGTCCTCCGCGGCTCCGTATAGGCTCTTTGAGGCGCGTGCGAAAATGACGTGATCCTAAAGACAGTAGAACAGTAACTGTATATTTAAATGTATTTAGTACACTATACGTTAAAACATAACATGGGCAATTTTATCGCCGACAAAACTGTAGAAATGAAACGACCGTAGATGGTAACGAACTGTCAAATTTTTATTTTATGCATAGATTAAACATAATATAGTACCCAAAGCCTCTACTAGGTGGCACCACATTTATATTTATTTTGTTAGAATACGACACTCCCACTTAACAAAATAAAACTAAATACTTATCTAGTGTTTTATTTGACTAAACCTAACATCTCTAAAAATTTAAATGTTTTACCGCATTTAACCCTTTGGTAAATAAATCAGCAGGCATTTCTGAAGTTGGTAAATAACTCAATTTAATAATATTATTATTTAAATGTTCTCAAAAAAAATGAAATCTGATATCAATATGTTTTGATCTTTTATGCAAACAATTATCATTTGCCAACTTCTGTGCAGACTGATTATCATTGAATACAGTTACTATATACAATTTGTTAGTTATCTCATATTGCAAGTTCCCTAAGTATATGGCCTCTTTACAACAATCTGATATTCCCATGTACTCGGCCTCGGTGCTAAACAGAGCTATAGTGATTTGTTTCCTAGTTGCCCATGAAACAGCACCACCAGAAAGAGAAAAGAAAAACCCTGTATATGAACGCCTATCCAATACATTACTTGCCCAGTCAGCATCAACATATGCTTGCAATTCTGAATTTCCATTGGCACTGTATTTCAGACAATATTCTTTAGTTGTTTTCAAATATTTTAAGACCCTTTTGGCACAAGCCCAATGCTCATCACTGTAACAATTATTAAATTGACTTAAATAATTAACAGAAAAAACAATGTCTGGTCTAGTAATAATAATAATAATAAGCCCGCAGGGCACCTTGAGGCGAGGTGACGGGCATTAGCGACCCCGCGGGCTACCATCATCCCGAGTGCTCCAGGGAGAAGTCACCGTTCCTTCTTCTCCGGCTTGCCTTAATTGGCTGGCTGGAGTGAACGATGACAAGGAACAGGTCTCCCACCTCTGGCTTGCCTTCATTGGCCGTCCAGAGTGGAGTCGCGAGAGCAGTGATCCTGCTCGGAGGGTAAGAAACTATTCGTAAGTCGCGAGTGGGCCAGGGATGCAGGAGGCTTCGGCTGGAGCAGATGATCTGAGTAGAAAGTGGTGGTAGTTTCTTAACCCTTCAGCCACTCACATTCTCGTTGCCCGTCTGTTGCTATATCTAGCAACCATTCCCGGGGCCCGGTCGGTGAGTTGGCGAGTCTCCGCCTGCCATTTTTACGTGTAAAAATTACATTGTTTCGGCAGGTGCCATAGTCATCCATAGTTTCCAATTTACCAGTCCACAGCAACCCATCCATAGCCCTACCTTTTTTTTCCATTATTTACAATAGTCCTACACTAACCGGGGACTGTCCTTGGGTGCATTTCCATAGTGCATACAGGGATAGTCGCCGGTTTGTGTCTCCATTACATTTAGATTAAAGTTGTCTAAAGGGCCTCTGCGCAGTTGGCTTCGGCCCCTCGTACGCCTCCCAAATGACCGGGACCCTGTGGTCCCGTGAATGGTAAAGACATACATAATAATAATAATAATAGCCTTTATTCAGATAAAGATAAGAGTAACAGAACAATTTTACAAACTGGACTTAATTTAACGTCTCAGCTTAATTGATGGCATTGACATCTTCATCTGTTTGCCCAGCTTTGGCAAAGGCCTCCTCCATGTCTTTCCATTCTGCTCGATTTAGAGCTTTTCTTGTCCATGTTTTTCCCGCTGTCGCCTTTATTTCGTCTTCCCACCTTCTAATCTGTCGGCCACGTTTTCTTTTCTTGTCTCTAGGATACCAATACATTATGTTTCGGTTTCACTTTGCGATGCCTCTAATCATATGCCCCGTCCATTGCCATTTAAATTTCCGTACTCTAGTTGTGACATTTTGTATTTTAGTGCGGTTTCTGATGGTTTTGTTACGTACTCTGTCCGATTTCCTCAAATTTAACATGCTTCTCTCCATCGCTGTCTGGCAAGTTTCCAGTTTTTTGGTTAGCGCTTTAGTAAGAGCCCAGGTTTGGCAGCCATAGGTTAGGACAGCTAGTACGCAGGTATTGTAAAGTTTTGATTTGACAGACATCTTGATTTCTTTGTTCTTTATTATCTCTTTTAGTCGCCAGTAACATCTCCATGCGTTTCCAACTCTTGTATCAATTTCTTTTGACATTATATCACTCATTGAAATTTTTTGGCCTAAGTAAGTATATTCTTTGACGTACTCGATTGGTACGCCGTTAATGATGATTGACTCTTCAGCCGCATTCGTTAGAGCTTTTGTTTTGGAAGTGTTCATCGTTAGGCCTACCTTGCGGCTTTCTCTTTCCAAGTCCAGAATCATAACTTGTAGCTGTTCCCTTGTTTCTGCGAATAATACAATGTCATCAGCAAATCGCAAGTGTGACAGTCTTTCTCCGTTTATATTTAGACCATAGTTATTCCAACTTAACTGCCGGAATAACATAACATAACATAACATAACATCACGCCTTTTTATCCCCGAAGGGGTAGGCAGAGGTGCACATTACGGCACTTAATGCCACTGTATAATGTAACACCCACTTTTCACTATTTATGTTACGAGTCCCATGTAATAGGGGGTGAGCCTATTGCCACATACCGGGCACATTTCCAGACTCCGTGCTACTACTGAGAATGTTTTAAAAACCCAGTAATACTTTGCCCGACCCGGGAATCGAACCCGAGACCCCTTGCCCGGCAGTCGCACTTGCGACCACTCGGCCAACGAGGCAGTCATACGTTTTTAATTATTCTTATATACTTTTGTTCGATCCCTTGGTTTTTAAGACAGTACCAGATATTCTCGTGCTCAATTGTGTCGAATGCCTTGTTATAGTCGATAAAACAACAGTACAGCGACACATTAAACTCTCTACTCTTCTCAATTACTTGTCTCACTGTATGTATATGGTCTAAGGTTGAATAACCTGCCCTGAAGCCCGCCTGTTCTCTTGGCTGGTTCTCGTCTAGAGTTCTTGTTATTCTGGCTAATATTATTTTGGCGAAGACTTTATAAACGTTGGACATTAGACTAATGGGCCTGTAGTTATTTATTTCAGCCTTGTCCCCCTTTTTGTGGAGCAGAATGACGGTTGAAGAGGTCCACTGTGACGGAATTGATTCAGTGTTCAGAATTTCATTATGTACTTCTTCTTCTAGTATAAGTGGGACTTCTTCGTGGTTGTTTAGTTCAGTATTATCCATAAAGTTCTTGCTGGAATACAGGTCTTTATAGAAGTTTGTAGCTATTGATAGGATATCAACCCTCTTGGTTGTAATCTCACCATGTCGGTCTTTCACATTAGCTATCCAGTTGGTTTTATCTGACAAAACTTTAACGGCCTTTTTGATTCCCCCTGTATTCTTGATGAACTTTTCGAAGGTTTCAAGTCTATTGTGTTCTCTATCTTTACGTATTTGTAGTTTTATTTGTTTACTCAGTTCTCCTATTTCGGCTCTGATATTTTTTGTTTTATTTGTTAGTTTAATTAGTTCTGATCTTTTTTCTAGTAATCTGGTCTAGTAAGTACTGCTAAATACATAATAGAACCTATTAACTGTTGGTAAGGTAATTGAGTATTACAATATTCACTTTTACTTAAATTTAACTTAGATTCTATTGGTGTGTAAACTGCCTTACAACTTTGAATATTAAATTTTTGTGATAGTTTTTCAATGTATTGTTGTTGATCTAAAGTTACTGTACCACTTACTTTATCAACATAAACTCTCATACCTAAGCAATGCTACTAGCAACACTACCCAAATCTTTAATTTTAAAGACAGATGATAAACTACTCTTAATTTTTTCAGTTTCTAACAAATTATTTGAAAAAATGAAGAAATCATCAACAAACAGTGCAATGAATATTTTGTCTGACACATTAATTTTGCTATAAAGACAAGGTTCGAATTGAGACCGTTTGAATCCTATGGTCTCTAAAAAACTATCTACTCTCTGATACCAGGCTCTACTCGATTGCTTCAAACCATAAATAGCCTTCTTAAGCTTAAGCACCTTGTTGTTATTTTGCTTACATTCAAAACCTACTGGCATTTTCATATAAACTGTTTCTTTCAAGAATCCATTTAAAAAAGCAGTTTAACATCAAGGTGGCATATATCAAGTTTCATCTGAGCTGCTAATGCAAAAAGTAATCTTAAAGATGAATGTCTCAACACAGGGGAAAAATTTTCATTAAAATCTATACCTGGTTTTTGTACAAATCCTTTTGCAACTAATCTAGCACGATATGTTACATTATTGTCAATGTCTAACTTACGTTTGAACACCCATTTACAAGGCACAACTGTACTGTTCACAGGTAAGTCCACTAATTCCCAGGCATTATTTTCTTCGAAAGATTTTAATTCATCGTTCATTGCTAATGTCCATTGTTCACTCTCTGGCCCGCTTAGAGCCTCCAGAAGTGATATTTCATTACAGTCCACATTACACGCACTAGCACTGGCAAAACCATACCGTTCAGGTTGTTTACGAACACGACACTTCCTAACCTCATTTTCCACAACTGTTGATTGACCTGGAGTAACTAACTGCTGCTCTGACACTGCTGCAGACGCTGTAGTTTCTTCCACATCTAGAAATTCTTCATGTGTTTCTTTATCTGAGCTGGTGCTGCTTGAATTCTCGCTTACTGCACCCTTTACTGCACCTGGCCTGAATTTCAGTTTGAGGTTCGTCTCTGAAATGTCAACATTTGCATCTCCCACTGTTTGCTGAATTTCTTCAGGTATCTCAGTTTTTACTGCAAACTCGTGGTTTGGTTCGGTCAAGTCCACTGACGATATCTCGACTGGTAGTTATTGTGTTATTGTTGGTACTGGTAGTTATTACACTCTGTAACCTTTTACGTCATTTGGATAACCAATCAAAATGCATTGTTTGGCTTTTTTATCCCACTTGAGCCTTCTCTCCTTTGGTATATGTACCATTACTCTACTGCCAAATATGCGTAAATGGCTAACGTCTGGTTTCTCACCTGTCCACACTTCAATTGGTGTTTGGTTGTTTAATCCTGATGCTATTGATCGATTTTTCAATCAATAGCATCAGGCTGCTGTGTTTACCGCTTCTGCCCAAAATCTTTTGGTTAATCCTGCATCAAACAACAGGCATTTTGCCTTCTCAACCACTGTGCGGTTGAATCTCTCGCACATTCCGTTCTGCTGTGGAGTATATGGGTTAGTTTTTTGGTGTAATATTCCTGCTTCTTGTAGATATCTATCAAACTGCTTATTACAAAATTCTAACCCATTATCTGTCCTTAGAATTTTGATTCTCTTCTCTGTCTGATTCTCAGCCATACTCTTAAATGCTTTGAATTTGTCTAATGCTTCATCCTTAGTCTTAAGAAAATAGACAAATACCATTCTGCTTTTGTCATCCACGAATAGCAAAAAATATTTTGATCCTCCAATGGACTTGGTTTCCATGGGGCCACAAATGTCTGCATGCACCGTGTGAAGCAATTCTTCACTTCTGTTACCAACATGTGAGAAGGGTAACCATGCCTGCTTACCTTCGCAGCACACAACGCAGCTCATATGGTTCACCTGGGACTTGTCTGTATATGTCATGCCAATAACTGCACCGTCTCTCATTTTGTCTAGATCGGCGCTATTCAGGTGCGCAAAACGGCGATGCCACACATGCCCCGACACTGGTGTAAACAGACAATTAACTTGTTTCACATTTAATTTGTAAACACCGTCCACCAAATCTGCACTTGCAATCAGTTCGTTCCTGTCGTTATAAATCATACAGTGGTTCTCAGTGAAGTTGACTCGATTTCCCTTATTAATCAGCTGGCTAACTGATAACAAGTTTGTAGCAAGACTAGGCACGTACAATACTTCTGTGACTGATATGTCATATTCTTTACCTTTCACTGTTGTTATTATTTGGGTTTCACCACAACAATCCACAGAAATTGTCGACTTATCAGCAATAACTATCTCGTCTACAAGTGTTTGTTTTGACAAATTCTTCAGCCAATCTTTTTTAGTCGTCATATGCCTGCTGGCACCGGAATCAATGTACCAGTCTGTAGTACTGAATTTACCACTTAGAAAAGTAGCATTAAATGCATTAGTTGTTTTTTTCTTTTCTATTTTATTACACTGATTCTTGTAATGCCCTTGCTTCTTACATTTGTAACATCTTACATTTGATTTTAACGTTTCGGTCGTATTGACATTTGCCGTATTTCGTTCATTCCGTTCACTCTTTTAGGGTTGCCATTTTTTAGACATAAATGCACTCTGACTGTTCGCACTAACTTCACTTGAGTCCTCCATGTCTATGAGCTTCGATTTGATTGCGTCGGTCGTCTATGCCCGAATGCTCGATCGCCATGATCATCGGAGCGAATTTCTCAGGCAATCCCGCCAAAAGTAGCGATCCAACCCACTCTTCACTTATTTTGAAGCCTGTATTATTTAATCGCTGACTTGTTTCCACTAATGATGTCACGTAATGAGCCATCGAATCACAATTTTCATGCCGGATTGATATCAAGTTCCGCAGTAATCTTATTCTTCTTGTGAATCCAGTATCGTCAAACATTCTTTGCAGCTTCTTCCACAGACCCAAAGCGGTTTCTTCACTTTTAATATGCACAAAAAGTCCTGGTTCTATAGTGAGGATGATTTTTGCATCATTTGCCTCGCCATTTGTAGCGATGCACTTCTCCATGCCTTCTAAAATCAAATAGTTTTGGACAGCAAACACCCATTCTTCATAATTATCGCGTCCTTTTAACTTTGTGATGCTTGTAATTATACTTCCGGACATTTCACTGAGTAACACAATGTTTCTTTTGTTTTAAAAACGTGAGGCCCATAACCTGTAGAAATGAAACGATCGTAGATGGTAACGGACTGTCAAATTTTTATTTTATGCATAGATTAAACATAATATAGTACCCAAAGCCTCTACTAGATGGCACCACATTTATATTTATTTTGTTAGAATACGACATAAACTGTAACATAGAACACAAACATTACTATACAAATTAATACTATCGTAGATATAACAAGTTAGTGTGACCTCATCACTATTAATAACTAATTACCACACAAACCCGAATAGTTGATAGGAACCGATAAGCGTTGTTAATTGCTAATCGTATGCAAATACATTGAAGATTATATTGCTGTCGATTGAAGGGATTATTGATAATTCTTCGCTTACCTACATCAGTATTTAGAATGTAGAGGGTTTTAGGGTTCTTTATTAGGTACTTTATAAGAATCTGTTTAGAGCACAAACCTAACTGCCTAAACCTAACAAGGTGTTTAGATATTGTTTTAGTTGTATTTCACAATTTTGTACCATACTCGATTTTATCAAGTGAAACAAGTGAATTTATTTCTGCAAATAAATCATCAAAGGTATCAAAAATCTTCGTAAGCTAAATAGGATATAATATAACATAACATCACGCTTTTTCCCCCAAGGGGTAGGCAGTGGTGCACATTACGGTACTTAATGCCACTGCATAATATATAACACCCACTTTTCACTATTTATGTTATGAGTCCCATGTAATTAGGGGGTGAGCCTATTGCCATATACCGGGCACATTTTCAGACTCCGTACTACTACTGAGATTTTTTTTAAAAAACCCAGTTTTACTTTTCCTGACCTTGTTTTTGGAAATCGAATCCCCTGACGGCAGTCGTACTGGTATTTCGGTCAATGAGGCAGTGAAATGTCAATTTCATAACAAAAAAAGATTATACGTGATATCAAACGTCATAAAAATGCTACAACACAAACATGTCAGGAACTTGTAAATAAAATTACAAACTCATCACCACCAACAAAAAACTTCACGAACTTCTAAGATTTCGAAAAGAAACTTCGTAAGTAACAAACCAATTAATGAATAAATATATACATCTGCAGGCCTTATTTTTTCCTTATGTACTTTGGGACGAAGTACAAAGACCGGCCTGGGTTTGAGGACATATAATTTGGCCTGCGGCCCCAAGCTTTACAATTAACGGGCCTTGAATTTTACTTTGTTAAACAACACCTACTTGAGAAACAGTAACGGTCTTGAAAATACGAAACCAGTTCAAAAAGTAACCTTATTTTTACTTTCTTTTACAAATTGTAAATATAGGAACTTTAATACTAACAATTATAAAGACAAACATCGTGCGAAATATTAGAACGGTATAAATAAATGTCTAAAATGCCGCCTTAAAACATTTTTTACAACTGGCAGTCAAAGTCAATACTTTTGAAACGTCAGCAAATACATAATGGTCTGTCAGTCAGTCCGTCAGTGAAGCTAGATGAAACTAGGTGCTCATTCCAAAATGTAGATTCGAATGGAGAAGAACGAGCATGAAACTCCATTTTTTACCTACTATTTAGATAGATGCAATCTGCCTGAGTACATTTTTTCAATCTTACTTTTTCTAGAAATAAATCCACGACTAGAAATGGTAAGATTACTACCTGATATTAAATGAAGTCCTTAATTCAGGTCCAATCATAATCGAATAGTTATGGTACTATCAGATTAAATTCTTTTTCAAACATATAAGAGGCAATTATTTTAAAGTTTATTATTACTATGAACCTTATATAGACAAGTTTGTCTACTAAAGTATTGAACTACAAAATACTGAATTTGATTCCCTAGTTGCATAGTTTCTTATATGTATGAGAGAATGTACAAGTAAAGTTTATAAGTTCGCATGTATGAGCGAACTTATCGCCTTCCGAGTTAAAAAGAATCTTCAAAGAACTTACATTTAAAAGTTTAAGTTATGTTTTGCTAAGATGTTCAATATATTGAAAGTTAAAAGGAGAAGCATGCATTACTTTGATATAATCGTTGAATATATCGAAAGGCACTTTTTTTCCGATTGCAGCAAAACGCAAAAGGAGGGTTACGAGCGCTGAACTCCATAAATAGCCTCCATGTACTAAAAACACATTTATCTTCATTTTATACTGATTTGCCACCAAAGCTCAGTTTGTGGATACGCAACGGACATGCAACGGATACGCAAACGCATTTTTTTAAGTTTCTTTCTATGAAGATACGTTGAATAAGAAAGTGAGCGTACTTCTTTAAAATACATATACATTTTGAGGCCATTTTATGTATAGCTGTTTTTCAAATTGTTACAGATGCAGCTACAGACAATATTGAAGAGAAATCTGGTGATATTTATTAAGCAAAATGTAAGTACAAACATCGACAAGTATCGACATTAAATAACATTTGTTCCCAGTAAACAACCACGGCTAGTAATTATGCCAATTAATATGTCCTCTCAATTAACAATGATTTAATTTTGCAGTACGTGATACCGTGTGGTTTTGCTGTTTGTAGCGAATTTGGTGATTGGCAAACAAAAAAATATATACAAAATTGGTAAATTGTAGTCAAAATTTCTTAATTACGAACGTAGCTTATCGAAATGTAGACTTTACTCTTTAGATCCGCTTATAGAATGACTCGTTTATTTTGACGCTTAATGAAAAATAAACTATATGCTTTTTAGAATAAGATTGATAATTCTATTAAGGAATAGAACGGTAAGAGCGTTGCTTAATTTTAAGACGGAAACTATACACTAAGATAATACCTCTAGTCTTAGATTAGCTAGGTACAAATTCTAATATACGCACTACGTTTAGAATAACCTAGTTAGTATCTGATTAGAAAACACAAACATAATTTATTAAGATAGGCTTTGAAGAAATAGTGATTTGTCATTTTAAATATCCATACGCACTAATCATGTCTGATTGTCTATTATTATCACTATTTTGTTAAAGCCAATCAATTATAATAACAGATAATAATAATTTATGTAATTATAATTATGTAGATAATAACATTCAGAAAATTTTAGGTTAGGATTAGTAATTTACATTAACAAAGGAAATATACTATGTCATTGAACTCCATTTCCATTTACTGAACAATTTAACAAATAAAGGTCACAAATGTTATTCATCAATTCAATCAACAATTTAAATAGTTACTTCTATTATAAGTCTCCATAATTATAGTACTACGCAATTTCAAGGAAAAAGCCTTTCAGTTCCACAATCTCGATTGAGGTAATAACCACACAGGAGTCATTAGCGTGAATAAATTAGCATAAAATTCAATTAATTCACTACTTAGTGCAGAATCGTTTAAGAAACTCTAGTCTAAGCATCCTCCCCACTTTGTACGTAAGTAAAAACAAACAAACCTACAAGAACTAAGGAGTACGTATCTTCTAAATGGTTCGTATTTAGCCAAGTAAGTACATAAGTTTGGTACCTAATATTTGAGTTCCTAATTGAAAGGTTTGTCTAGCTAAGCTAATATAAATATTTGTTTGCTTGTATCGTAGGTTTCTAAAAGTTTCAATATAAATTTAAGCGTCTCACGCTTGTGCCGAGCCATGCTTCGACACGAATGGGCCGGCTCGACCGGAGTGATACCACGGCCTCACAGAAAACCGATGTGAAGCAACGCTTGCGTTGTGTTTCCTCGTGTGAGTGAGGTTACCGGACGCCCAATAATTACCCTGCCCTTCCCCAATCTCCCCAATTCCTGAATCCCCAACGATCCTCAAACTCCTAATCCCCAAAAGACCGGTAACGCACTTGTAACGCCTCTAGTGTTCCAAGTGTTCATGGGCGACGCCGATTGCTTACCATCAGGTGGTCCGTCTGCACGTTTACCGGCTTATGCTATAAAAAAATCGATGCTCAATATCAATATAGTAGCTTTTTAACTTTGAACGTGTTTTCAAACATCATATCATAGTTGTATGTACACTTTTGTTATGTAGATTGCGGACAATTTTGTCTTTTTTACAATGAAAATACTAGAACTTACATGCTTACTAAATCTACCTACGTAATCCTTGCTAGGAATATAAATCCGACAAAACAAGGATCAGATCTATAGCCACAATCTCACACAACTCCAGACTTACAAACAATCAGAAAGCAATAAAAAGCAACTTTCTTTCGAGTTTCACTGTCCCATCGTCAATTTAACTCGTTGACACAATTATAGAACAATAGGTTGCGGTCACCGGTGACCGCAACCTATTGTTCTATAATTGTGTCTACAAAACCGGTACTCGACGAGTTAACCCTCAAGTCTGTCTAATCTTTTCGCAACGATGTTCTAAAACCAATAAACAGTACAATAAACAATAAAAAAGTATGTCCGTGTACCATAAAATGGTACGGTACAAGTTTTATGGCCCTTCCGACATGATGCGTCGTTATGTCTCTTCCTTTTAACCGTTTCAACTGTCTTTTATGGCATATCTGACTACACGGGATGATGTACTAATGATAATACATTAATGTTATTTCATCTGGTACAAGATTGTGTACCCTACATTATGTACATAACATCACGCCTTGTATCCCCGAAGGGGTAGGCAGAGGTGTACATTATGCCACTGTACAATGTGACACCCACTCTTCATTATTTATGTTATGAGTCCCATGTAATAGTGGGTGAGCCGATTGCCATATATCGGGCATAATTCCAGACCCCGTGCTACTACAGAGAATTTAAAAAAATTCTTTGTGCGACCCGGGAATTGAACCCGAGACCCCTTGCCCGGCAGTCGCACTTGCGACCACTCGGCCAATGAGGCAATTGTATATATCGTCGTCGTCGACATAATTATGTACTTTTATAGATACCGATACTCATAATAAAATAATGTAAGTACCAGATAATTACATAAATATTTTCAATGTGTTTTAAGGCCAAAACAAGTATTCACTTTTGTTTCTTTTAACTTAACAATAATTATTTCTTCGCTACGCTCTTCTTATTTTTATTTCAAAATTAAATAACAATGAATGTACGGTTGTACTCACCATAACCCTTGATACGTTTCTATCGACTTCCTTGGTTACAAAAACCTTTTAAATTGCGAGCAAGTAAATTGTAATGGGGAATAAATATTTGTGTGATATTCGCCAATACGTAAAACATCGAATAACCCAAACACGGTAGAACTTTTTACACAAAAAAGAAATTTTTGCTTTTGACTCGCAACCAATGCATGTCCGTAAATAAACGCTCCGTTAGAGCTTTGAAATAATCGGGCTCACCTGAAATCAGAAAGATATCAGCTTGTTTAATCTCTCATAAAGTACGTATCAGTTTAGATCCTGTTGGATTCCTCTTTTCGAACTCAGTAGTGGAATTAATCTAGTAGGTTTAGAAAAAAAAACAATCAGCCGAACATAGTACCTCCTCTTTTTTGAAGTCGGTAATTACTTTCTACATCATACTCATAATGTATTAAAGAGAAATGGGTGTTACGTAATTACATTAACGTAATAGTTTAGTGCGTAAAGAAAAATAATTTTTGCTACTATGAGTTCACTTAGTCTCCAGTTAGTATGAAAAATGTGGCCCACGGCCACATTTTTAACCATCATAACCATACCATACCGTGGAATATAAACCGGAGGCTATCACATCAAGTAAAGCCTAATAATTTACATTCACGAAACTATTTCAGCCAAGGTCTCCTGGCTGTCCTACAAAATGTTCCTGTCAAAATAGGCCGTTTTATATTGAAATTAATGATGTCGCGTGGGCACTGCGTAGGTATCTAACCCTTTTCGCTTGAAGACAGTTTTTACGACTTACGTAAGCGTGAAACATATGATTTTCAAAGTAAGGGAACCCCTACTGGGAGTTGAGCAATTTTTGTCCGGATTACGTGTTACTTTTACACGAAGAGAAAAAAATACTCTTCTTTCTTAGTCTTTCGTAAAATCTAAATCAAATTGTTTTCGATTAGTTAATTAATTAATTATGTTATGTAATTTAGGAATTAACAGACTGCATGGTTGGTGCAGTGGCTGGGGGATAGGCTGCCACGCTACTTGTAGTGGAGAAACTCTTTGTATGATCCACAAATTGTTGTTTCGGGTCTAGGCGTCATGTGTATGTGAACTTGTATGTTTGTAAAAGCACCCACAACACCGGACAAAATCCCGACAAAAGTCGATTTTTTTTATTGTTGCCCCAACAATAAAAAAAATCGACTTTTACTGTAAGATTATATTAAAATTAATTATTGTTATATAAATCAACCAACCAAAAGAATTTCAACTCGAGACCTGTAAATGTTCACTTCGACACACAAGCTAAGAAAACCTACCTACCTCTATAATCGTAATAACATCACCATCAGAAAAATCGTCCTGAAGATAGGACATTATTATGTTCAAAGTTTTCAAATAATCCCGACATTATCTGACCTCCTTAGCAGAGACCTTCTCAAAGTTTACAACGTTTTGCTTTCATTTATCATTCATTAGACCTCGTTATCTCCAAGTTTTTCTTATTCAAATTAGATGTTAATTCTTTTTTTACATTGATTTTTTACTTCAGACTTCCTTAGTATACATTCAAGGGTCTTGAGTTTGTTGAAGACAAGGTTTACATAGGACTGTATTTGTTTGGTCAAATGAGCAATGATGACCGTTAGTAATAGTTATTTTGACCTTTTCGAAATGGTTGCTTAAAAGAAATATAAAGAGACCAAAAGGCAGTGGTTTGTAGTACTAGTAGGTTCCAGTATTTTATATTAAACAGCTTTTAGGAATAACTGTCGTGAGATATACTAAATGAACTAAAAATCGCAGGTTACTCACGTGATATATTCACGTGAGTAACCTGCGATTTTTAGTTAATTTAGTTCATTCTGATTTCATTCATTCTGACAAAAGCTCTACTAGTTTCGAACCACAGAGGGGTTCTTCCTCATGAGCAGCGTGCGCGGTCGTGGCGATGTCGCGCAGCTCACTAGTTGAGTAACCAGCGTTTTTAGTTAATTTAGTATGTTTCATGATAGTTATTTTAAAACAGTATCCAAATACTATAGAAGCTACAGATTTGCTTTTAAAGCTAACTATTTGCAATCAATACATTATCTCTATTCGAAATTAAGTCGAGCAATACTACAGAATACAAAATAAATATTTTTGAAATACGTTATGTTGATGGAAACTGTAAGCTGACCAATGAAAAGCCGAGACACGATAATATAATAATTAGCAGTGAACGTGAACATTTCAATACCTTCGAGTGACTTCCTGAAAATATAGATCAAGTACTGAAATGTGAACAAAATAGGTCAAACGAAATTCCTTATATGTTATAACTTTCCAAATTTTTAATATAAATGTTTTAATATAAATCCAAATTATTCATCAAATTCGAAATAATTTAAATCAGTACAATCATTGAAAACTTCTACTTGTAGGTAATAATTTTACCCCCCGCTGCCGCGCCAAATAGGTGCGTGGTGGGATGAGCTCCGGCGCGATCTCATGGCGGAATGGCAGCAACGACTGTCGCAACCGAGGGCTGGGCTCGCTGCCATCGCAGCGGTAAGTCCCCTCTTTGAGGAGTGGCTTGAGAGACGCTACGGCGTCCTCACCTACCGCCTGACGCAGGTCCTCACCGGACATGGAAGTTTCGGGAGGTACCTGTGTCTGATAGGGCGGGAGGAAACGCCCGGGTGTCATCACTGCGAGGACCGCCCTGAGGACACGGTGGAACACACTGTGGGAGAATGCCCTTCGTGGGCTGAGCACCGCCGTGTCCTCAGGGAAGTGATCGGCGATGGCGACCTCTCGCGTCCGGGCCTAGTGCAGGCCATGATGCGGAGCGAGGGGGACTGGGATGCCGTCTCCTTCTTTTGCGAAGCAGTCATGCTAGCTAAGGAGGAGGCAGCGCTTCGCTGCCCGAAGCGCTGCCTCCTCGCAACCCAGCCATCGCGAAGGACACACCGGGCGTCGGGGATCGCGCATCGATCTCCGGCCACCGTAAGCGCGGGCCTGCGGACGGCGAGCATGGGTGGCCCCCCGTCCGACCAGAAACAGACCCGAGCGTACGGCGCGTCGCGTTCCGCGCGTGCCTCAAAGAACCATCAGACCACCACAGATGGGGCCCAATACGGCCGATGCCGATTCGGAGCCGCGGAGAACCTAACGGGTAACCGGGGCTCCGGCTCGACGTGCAGGAGAAGGAACGGGGTGGTTTTTAGTCAGTAAGAGTCTGACACTCCCTCCCGCCTCACCCAGGCGGGAGCAGTCATTCGATGATTTTCCCCCCTTAAAAAAAAAAAAAAAAAAAAAGGTAACAATTTTACCCCTTAAAATTTAAAATAACAAGAATAAAATAACTGGGGTTAAAAAGTGTTACTTATAGCTATTTTCCTACTCATTAAAAATAAAACTTTTTACTATGTAGGTACCTACATCAAATAAATTACAGGTACAGAATCAAAGCATAAATATCGAATATCGAAACATCAAAGCGGTGAACATTTCCGATAATTATTTCAGCATACAATGAAATCACGTACGTAAAATGCAGTTTCAATGTTGTACAATGCTTAATGGAAAATGTATAGTATCGAAATTCATGATTTATTTATCTATACTAAAAGAGAAATAAATTATATTTTATATAATAATATGACCTAGCTTTTTAATTGCGGTTTCATTCATAGCTTAATTTGTTTTGACACAAATGTATCAGAAGATTAAGCTATTTGTAACATTTTTTTTATATCAAGACGGTGGCAAAAAAGCATGGCCCACCTGATGATAAGTGGTTACTGCGGCCTATGAACGCTTGCAACAAGACTATTGATTTATTGATGTTTCTTTATAAAAAGGTACATGTTTATTATAGAAACTAACCCGTCAATATATTACCATTCAGAAGCGGCACATCATATTTGAATCGAAGGTGTTACAGATTCGGCAAAAAAGTCCAAAAATCGGCTGTGACTCTCAACAGTGACCTATCAACCAAAAAGTTCATTTTGCGTTTAACTCGTCGAGTACCGTCATTATAGACACAATTATAGAACAATTTTTTTTTAAGGGGGGAAAATCATCGAATGACTGCTCCCGCCTGGGTGAGGCGGAAGGGAGTGTCAGACTCTTACTAACTAAAAACCACCCCGTTCCTTCTCCTGCACGTCGAGCCGGAGCCCCGGTTACCCGTTAGGTTCTCCGCGACAATTATAGAACAATAGGTTGCGGTCACCGGTGACCGCTTGGTGTTTGACAGTTTAATATATCCAATAATACAATTTATTATCATCCTTCCGTACAGCGAATCATAGACAGCTCCATTTATTCTGAAACCAATATAAAACTGTTTATTATCATCAGATCATAAAATAAAATCGTCCTGAAGGTCTCGATTATTCGTTTCACCGCCAAAAATACTTTTGAATACATTGCTATATGAGTACGGAATACCTGACACGAATTGTTTTGTTACGTTGCGCGATTGGAACACGTGTGCAATGAAAAAACGTGTAACCTACACAGCGATTTTTAGGGTTGAGTTAGCAATAATCAACTGGTGATTTTGTTCGTAGTAAAAATGGATTTATGATATTTTTCCGGCTTTTCCACAACACTATTGTTTAGAGTGAGAATAATATATGTACGTAGTGCTCTTCACTTATGTATTTCACTATGGTTCTCGGATTTCATATGTATTAACCAACTAGCTTCTGCCCAAGACTTCGTACGCGCAATTCCGTTTCTCCCATTCCCGTAGGATTTTCAGCGTTCAAGCCGTTCTCAAGTTATGGCGTGACAACGGGAAACGGGTTTCATTTATATATATATATATATATATATTATCCATGCATATTTCTTTCATCCGCCGTTTTACAACCAAGTTTAATATATCCCATGATCAAATTTATTAGATTTGGTTAAATTTAAATTAACAGGTCAGAGTACATTTAGGAACTTGTTATAGTTAATCATACTTTCTAAGCAACTTCCTTAATATACATTTGGCAAAAACGGGACAACAATAATATATAATGAATAAATAAATAATATTCTACTACTACTTTCATTTTGATTAACAAAATACTCGAGTGTCTGTTGCTTAAAGTACCTAATCTTGAAAAATTGAATTTAAATTATCTTGGAGTAGTTTTTCTCATCATATTTTACGAGTTAAAATCTAAAGGAATTATGTTGATGTATGAAATATACCGTCATTTGTTACCGTCTTCTGATGCAGATTGCCTCCTCTAGTAATCACATTAGTCGTGTCCAATAATAATAAATAATGTTCTTAATTATTTACAACATGGACTCATAAAACTGTTGTACATATCAATAACTTAGATACAAACATACATACTCAGGCCTTTGCGCCATGAGAAAATATCAACTTAGAATATTAAACGCCATCAAGTATGATCCTGAAATACTCCATTATCAGCTATTGAATTAATTATATCGGGTTTTTAAAGGTTTCTGTTATACCTTATAGACATTTTACGTTTTTGATAAAGATATAATTACATAAAAAAAAATATTAAACGGCCCTTAAAAGTATATTCTAAAATACACTTTTCAATAACACAATTTTCTTTACCAACCTTTTCTTTGACAGCCTTCAATTCCAATTTTCGTAATAATAATTTTACGATCCAATTTTCTTGTTCCCTTGCATCATCAGACAATTTCTAGGTATTACCGCAAAACAACGTAACTACGGGGTTCCGAAGCCAGTTGGAGAAGATTTTGCTACCACAAATCTAGGATTTCTCGATACTCGGGTTGCTGGAACTGGAAATTCAAAATCGGATGCTACCTAGCATCAAGTTTTAACAAGGGATGTATGGGGGGAAACTCGATAGTTCATAACTGGATATCGAATAAGTACAACTCTCGAATAAAATTATAATATCGAGCATAAAGTTCGCGCAAGTTTAATTATATTAGTGAAAATTTCCGACCGCGTTATGGTGTGATTAGGCTGTTATCCCATGGGTTGTTGCAGAATTGCAGACCACAGCAGCACGTGATTAATTCGGTAAACAACATAATACTGTAAATGTGATGTCGCCATTTGCTTACCTATGCTGTGATTTACACACCATGCTTCTATAGATGCAATGCGTGAGTTAGTAAAAATTACACATTTTAATATTTATCTTGAATCTATGGGACAAAGAAGACCTTGACTATTTTGGACCTGTAGGAAATAACAATTAACAATAATACCATACCGGTCCCCGGAATAGACATCACGTATAACAAAATTACTATTCCATCGTATCGTACTATTCCCTAATGACGTCGATCCGGACGAATTTTATGATGCTCTGTGTATATAGTTATTTTTAGTTTTCTTTTATTTAATTTTTGTGTATCTTAAGTTGTACATATTTATTTATTTTTTCATTTAAATTATAATTCTTCACTGATTGTACCTACGTAGACTGCATAATCTAAAACATAATATGCCAAAATTCATATATCGTACTTAAGTATAGAGTATATATAGTAGATAGAGTAGGTATAGTAAATGTGCCATAGGGTTTGAATTTCTTTCTACTTAAAAATAAATCCTTTGACATATTGTTTTTCATACTCACAGTCCCTTTGACCAGTATCAAAATTCTTGAGCAGCAACTGGATTTTGCAGCAAAACGTCTCTAGTTTGCTCGAATGACCGTAGCTCATGGAAACTCGCTCAGTTCTGCGTATAAAGATTCTTCAAAGGAATAAACCTATAAGCTCTAGTACAAGACACCAATACTAAAGATTAAATCATACGTAGGCACTCAAAGGAATCTTTGAATGAATTTAATCGATTGAATCTTTTAAACCATCTTGAATATTATATGAGATCTAATAATACTATTGTGAAATATTTAAGTAACTATCAACATCAATATAAGTGGCCACTGCTGACCAAAGGTCTCTTCTCACACGGAGAAGGTTTGAGCATTAATCACCATGTTCGATCAATGCGGGTTGGCTCTCAAACTATATCTAATAAAATTAGAAATCATAAGCCATAAGTTTCCTCACGAAGTTTTCCTTCACCGTTTGTCAGTGGTGTCTAAATAATCTTAGAAGGTATGTACATATAACTCAGAAAAAGTCACATTGGTACTTGCTACTAAGATGGCCGCTTCTTACCCTTATGCGTAAGAAGCGGCCATCTTAACCTCCAGGCCACTACGACAACCCCATAAGTAACTATGTATAAATGAAATTAGATACTTAGTTTTGACGATTGACACAAAATCTTGCTGACTTAAAAGCATTATTAAAAATAGGTAGGATCACAAACTAATTAGTCATCTACTTTAATACTATAATTGTTCCATTCAAATAACAATTATATCTATCCTCGAATCATTCTTCCCATTATTTAATTGACGAAGCTTCTTCAAATACGCTTTATAAAAATCAAAATTACTTATGAACTTATGAACTCACAAAAGCGTATGGAATTATACCTTTCGAAATAGCAACAATAGTTTCGATTCCAAATATTGAATAATGAACGCACGACATTGACAAGGCTCACAATACTGCTCTGCACTATAACAATGCATGTCCAGTATCGAACGGACATGAAATGTAACATGATGCCATCAAATACCTGAATTAAGCCCTCTCTTGCTTTACGAAGAGTGATTTTCGTATGTACATTGTGCATACAATATGGATTCAGACAGTATGGTGCAGTTTCGAATAACATTGCCGAAGGATTATAAGTTTCATGACATTATTTGGATCAATAATTCCTTTTGTATTGTATTGATACTGATATTGACATGAGAATAAAAAATAGTATTATTGCCATACCAATCAAAAACGCTGCTGTTTTTTTAAAATTTTCATCATTTACGATATTGACTGTTAAAACGTTATAAACTAGATCCTTTGCTCGTGCATTGTAAGCCATCGTATACAATCAATAAATAACTTTCGAGGAATTTGCATTCATTCACATTACATGAAGCTTTGTTTTATCCAAATTACTGTTCAAACAACAACTAACTAAACATTTCCGATGTGCCATTAAACTGTTCCACTTTGTATGTAAGTTTATTTGCGCTTGACAGAACATTTCGTAATGCGAAAGTTGGTTGTGCGTTCAAAATTCAATGATGTTAGAAACTCTAATTAAAAATTTGCTACGAGAAAATAGCTTACGTAGGTATGTACAATCTCAAAAATTACACATACAGCAAAGTGATAATTTTTATGTTAAAATTCTATCCGAAATGGAGTCTTTTACAGCAAAATATGTCGTTACAGAGAGCGTATTATTTGTTGAGGACTAATTGAATAAAGCGGCCCAAAGGCCGACGGGAGCTGCCCGCTGGCGTCGGGACGCACCCAACAAAATTCATTTAAAACTTTACGCGTCCCCATCAATCAAAAACCAATCTAAATTGAACAACATTCTCATTTGTTCAGGGAGTATTCTCTAAAAATGTTAAAGACTTAAAAGCAACCATTCGGGTGAATGCTATTATTCCGGTATTACGAACGAGGGAATAAACTGCTTTTATGATTGCTGCCGAAGGGTGCACAAAAGAGGAAAGCCGACATGAAAATTAATTGAGAAAATACCTGACAGGCACAGTAAAATTGGCTTGTGAAATGTCTAATTGGTCGTGTTGTATGAAACAGGTTGGTAAGCCCTCTTTGCTAGGATTTACCTCTCCTCGAATTCCTACGTTCCATGAAATGGGAGCATAATATTATCGAAGTTGAATGGAGATATTATTTCCCACCGCAATTCAGATGATTGCATTTCGCTGTAGAACTTAATTTGTGCGCACAGAAATTGTAAACCTTCGTTGGATTTTAATGCTAATTATGCTACAATATAACTATTCATAACTTTAAATGGTTTACTTTAATGACTGTATGTTCAAGAATTCTGGATTTGATCTCCATATAAAAAAATATTTTTTGCAAAATCCACAAGACCGACCTATGACAACATGTTTTTATTGTATGCCACATATGTATGACAATCCCATATACTTCAAAACTTTAACTTAATCACATTATACGTACCTACCTATGTATATTGCAAAAACCGTAATTAAAACATCGGGCGAACTTAATTTTCCCTTATAAACAGCTAGCGCCATCTGTGAAATAACGCGTTAAATTTATACAACCATTGCAAACTTTGTACAGTGGGGACACTGCAGTGCCATCTACAGCTTTCAGGAGAAACTATGGTTGAAACTCTTGGCGCTTTTCATTCAAAGTACAGAAAACTGCCGCAACGTGGCGCTAGGTTTGAATTAACTACTAACTTATTGTTTTACCAAGTACCTATGATGAAGACGTACCTATGTACATATATTAATGAGACCGCCAGATACACAAATATACTAAAAGGTTAGGACCATTATGTTAAAAAGTATAAATAATGATATATTAAAAAAAACTACAATAAAATAAATCTTTAGTCTAACTACATACTTTCAACTGACAGGTATTCAAAATTTGATGTATCCAGAATAATTTTGTGACGTGTGACGTAATAAAATAGAGACCTTTATTTGTTACTTTATGACGCCGAACACGGAACTTCCATTTATATTTTACATAATTAAGGAGGAAGCAATGGCGTTTATTTCCTTTGTTTGTATAAAGAATTTATACAGGGAATGTTATACTCTCGGGAGTATCTTTTTGTAGGATCGAGTACTTAGTTAATGTTTATGTAGGCCGTTATTTTAAGGTAGGATAGCGATAAAAATTAAAATAATTTTAGCGCAATACAGACAACACAACACACTTATTTCCTCTACTATTACACCAACTATCTCACTACTTTCACAAACACACAAAAAGTTTACTATACTCAATTTTATTTTTAAATTTTCAACAAAATTTCAATTTCAGCAATCTACTTATGACGGCCACATTCTGCAACAAATACGATTAATTTATTATACCTATTGTTTCAGATGTTCAAAGTGTTTGATGTGATAATTGTATGTGGGAATAACCCTCAGTTAGTCCTGACCTAATGACCCGGCTTTCGACATGCCTCAGTCCCCCTCACCTCGTCTGCGCCATTACAGGTCCCTGGAAACCAAGCATGGTTATATAAACCAAGCATGAAACCGTTGAACCAAGCATGAAATCATGAACATCGAACATCACCCGCAAAACACATGTATGAATCTTGCATGTAGACTTAGAATATGCTTTAAGCTCAAACTCTATATCCTAGCATGTCTTATAATATTAATTTAAATAAATAAAATTGGCATTTAAATGCATGTTTTTCTTGACACAATTCTTTAATCTGCACGTTTGCTTCGCTACACAATCTTTTCCTTTTTAATTTGGGTTCTGTTTTTTTTTTATTCATTTGGTCAGATAAATATGTATAATAAAATAGTGTCAGAAAATCTGGCTGTTAAAAAATATTATTGCTCAACTTCAACTAAAATCTTTCAAGCCTGAAAACAAAGCTAAAGAAAGTTTGCATTTTTTTAAGTTTCATTTGAACTTAATATTCTCAAGGAAACCATACTATATGCCGTCGACGTACTTTTTAATTCTCTTTGCATTTTCTGAACTTACTTCGATCAATCTGCACTTTCTTTAAAACACTTTCATAACAAACACTCATAAACATACCGTTACAAGACAATCTCATTATAATAATTATAAATAGAGATCTTTATCATAATAAGTAGTTCATAAGTTAAAGCACTGTAGTTATAGAAGTAGGTAGGTAACAATAAGTTTTTAGTTTAAACAGATGAACAAACAGAACCTTAACTGTAGATAAAATAGAACCTAATTAACTTTAGCGTAAAGAATAATTTAGTATAATATTAAATTCTCTATCGTAAATTAATTAATCTTCGATAAATTCTGAACTTTTACCAGAAAACGTTTAATTAATTTCCAAAACTTACCAACTTTACTGAAAGCCGTTTAAATCACTTACTTCAAACAAATTACTGTTTTTCGGCAAAAGTTCAGTCAGGTAGATACCTGACTGAACTCATATCCATCAGATATCCATCTGGATATACATAGTTTAAATATTAAATATACTACTTATTATAATAATTATGTGTTTGTATATAAGGATGAACAAGATGCTTGTATAAAATTCGATACGCGACGTCAAGTGTTCATTCCTATGTACTGACTTATCTATTACAAGGTACTTTAAGTTTACGAGTAAATTGAATCCCATTGTGAAGAGATTTCAAACTGACTGAGCACATTTCGCGTTTCCACTTCAGTAATATTAAACACCGCTTCTCAATCGTCAGTCACACTGAGGGGAATCCGCTCATCCGAATAACCGGCAGATAGGCATTATCAAAACATCATGCGTCGACTGACTGTACCGCAACAATAACAATCACATGCTTTTATCTAGCGATACGCACTTTGTGTGCCTCTATCGTAAACATGTCTGTGAAGCTGTCGACGAATAAGGATAAGCGAAAACGGTTTCCATTGAATTCACGACGCTCTACAGAACACAGATCCTTGAATCATTCAAGTCCAAGATGACAAATAAATTTGTCGCTCGTCGGTGATACAATACAATTATAATCCAACAACAATATTATAGTATCTCATCAATTGTTTATTGATAATGTAATACACGTCGACAGCCAGGGGAGTGGTTATTACTTAATATCGGTAGTTCGGTTATCATACCGGTGATGCGAGCACAAGGGCGCGATATGTCACTTCACGCTTATTCGCACCGGCTACCGGGAACACGAACCACCATGTATCGCGGTATCAATTTTCGGAATAATAAATCGTCAGTTACACAAATATTACATTTTGTTTAACATTTTTATACAAGTTTTCTAATAGTGCTTTTGTTTTGTACAGGACTATGACAGCAATATGTTTCGTTTGCAACCTACCGATACTGTCTCATCAAGTTGGATTGGTTTGGGCTGGAGGCAACGGCTGGGACGAGCTTACACGATCTACTTTAGAAGAATCAACTTTGAGACAAAGACTGGGCAGTCGAAGGGACTCGGCGGCACAAGTGTCTTGCCTGTCACCACCAGAACCCGACGTCGAAAATCAGCCCAGAGGTACGTGGTATTACGAGTGAAAAACAGTTATTGACTAAATTACCAATTCATTTAAATAATGCCGAGGTGGCTTTCGTGTTTTTCCAATTGTGTCATTAAAAAATCACTTATTTGTAGGTGGGCCCCGACGTCGCCGCTCCTCTTTGGCTCAATTAACCGACATTCTGCGCGAGTGGGGTGGCGGGGGCAGCGCGCCCCGACGCCAAAGAGCCCCGCTCTCCCGACGAGAGACCCTGGCGGACCTCGCCCGCTCCCTACCTTGGGCGCGGCACGAACCGCCACCGAGGCGCCGTCGAGACTCTTCAGCCGACTCCGGCATCAAATCCATGGCTTCCAAACGCCGCGATTCCAAAGCGGCACCTCAAGATTTTCGGGCCGATTTCCCCAATTGGGACCGCAAAGACTCAATAACCGTTATGCCAGCGAGAGAAAGGCGCATCAAAAGACGCGGTTCTGAGGAAACTAAGGAACGCAGAGACTCCGTAGATGGACATCGGCATCGCCGGGATTCCGTTGTTGCTCCGCCACGTATAGTGGCTACCCAGAGAAAAAGGCGAACATCGCCGCCTACCCCTGCTCCACCTTCCTTTGTTGATGCGTCCTCTGATCCCGGACCTTCGTCGCATATGCCGTGTGTAACTGTAGTAGCTATCCATGAACCCAGTAGATCCGACGGAGAATGTCAACCTACAATGACAATGCCTACCATAATTACGTCTGCTGTGACACCCTCACCTACATCACCTACACCACCTAATAGTAGTGCTACCCAAACAGCACAAACGTCTCAGACGACACAGTCTGCTCAAGCGACGCAAGTAACACCTGGTGGCCGTTCTCCTCCTAACTTAGGTGGACGTCGAGACTCTACAACCCAATGTGGTCGAGCTCGCAGGGATTCCCGAGCTGCGGCCAGCCCAACAAGACTTGGAAGACTGCAACGTCAAGCTACTGCGTTTGACGATCCAATAGGGCCACCTGGTACCAGGCGTAGGGATTCAGGACCATCCTTAGGACCTGATGACGAAGGAAGGGCTCGAAGGGATTCTTTGAGTCCCGATTCTGCTGTACGACCGAGACGAGAGCGGTCTCAATTAAGCCCAGATCGAGCTGGTGGTGGAGAGTTAAGTCCATCAACAGCAAGAAGACGAAGCCGACTAAGAAGACAAGCATCGTGTGCTAGGATGGGTCGAGCCAGGAGTCCAGAATCAAGCTCATGCTCCAGCCGAGATCCAAGTCCTTGTGCTCGACCACCTGAGAGAACAATGATTCGCAGACAATCTACAACTGAAGAAATTTTAATAGCTAGGGGTTTTCGACGACAATCAACTACTGAAGAGATGATCAGATGTCGAAACTTTCGACGCCAAAGCTCACAAAGTGATGACGCATGCATGCGTGCACGAGGTCGCAGAGACTCGTCAACACAAATACTAGATGGAACTATTGGGACCATGACTGTAGAAACTACCAGCACCTTCTTCGATTCCAGCACGCAAACTGGTAAGTTTAATTCTTTTACATTTTTAAATAATTACGTAAATTTAATTTAAATAGTTTTAGCTCTAATAAATAGGAAAGTAAATTTAGCATAATTAAATTATGATTGGGGCGATAAAATTATTTTTTTAAATAATAATAATATTTTCTTCAGCATTCCTATAAATATTTCATATAACATTTTATAAAATAAATAGGAAAAGATCAATCATTACTAGAAATCGGTCCTCGAAGTTGAAGTTAAAGTTAGCGAGCTACGAACAACTTTTAGCTAACACGCGCTAAAGAGCTTTTGCGGGACGTGGAACGCATTACAACAGCAAACTCAATCGCTATACGAGCACTACTCACTGACAACAGTGACGGCCACGTGCTCGGCCCCCGCCCCTTTTCAACAGCCAATCGATTCACGCGCATCTCGCTTGTCTCTGTCTTACAATACTGTTTTACCGACGGGAAGAAGAGGGTTGACGGGAGAATCCCTCTTTGCCGAGGGAGTGGGGCCCGAGTGGCGCCACCGGCGAACCCAGCCGATTTCGGGCGGCCACTTTGAACTGGCAGCGCGGTCGCGCGGACCACGAAATGAGATGAACACGAGCGATCGGCGCAGGCTCGCCCGCCCGCGCCCTGTCAACTGTTGCCGAATGCTGCCATGTTTACTAGAACGAAAGTGACGTGCCGTACACAACGAATAACCTCAAATAACATAACATTGACAGCCTAAATTCGCGAAAAAAAATCGTGAGCGAATTCAACGTAGACGTTACAACGAATCTTGTTTTCCTATAAAATACAGCAATAAACGTGTTATAAACTCGGTTTGTGTTAATAAATATTTTTTGACAATTCAGTCTGTACACTCGAGCAATATATTTTTATGGTATGTTTTGTTCTCGTGGCGTGGGAAGGTGTACGTGATAAGAAAAGTTTCTTATCAGGAGCCAGTGTAATTGGTGCAAAACAATAAACATTGAACTGTATGTAACCTGTAAATAAGTGTGACTATAGAGGTAATAAAGTAACAAAACACCAAGTAGTTTTCGTGACGTAAATAAATGTTAGAGTAAAAATTAATATTTAAAATTTTACATATTAATATTTTTAACCGGATAATAGACTGTAAAATACGAAAAATAATTACTTTTGTACAAGTTAAATAACGTGCATCAAAATTGAGCCGAAACGATATGGTAAGTGATTTAAATACTTGTAATAAAAAATAAATAGTCCTTCAGTGTTAAATCGAAGTAACGTACAATTTTATCGTAGAAAATGATTGTCAAACCCTCGTGCACCATTCAAAACAAATGCAATTACTTTCACTGTTTATCAAACTAAGATTAATTCCTGATAAGCGATACATGTACTATTTCTAAAAGTACCAAAACTCGCAAACAGCCTATGATAGCCTCTTTCTTTTTGCAATCACATTCAGGGTATCCTTTGATATAATTGTCCGCCCCACTGAAAAATGACAAAGGAATAGAGTCCTTTGAAAATCGAAATGGCATAGATATTGTGACCTTCTGCCACTAATTTAATAGTTCAGTGGTTTCTATCGAGTCCTGACTCACTCACACTTTAGTAGCTAGTGGCGAAAACTTTGTAAAGTATTCTTTTTCACTTGTAAGGTTCATTATTGTATCTAAATTGATAGTGACGAGTATGTTATCTGTTAGTTATTTTGAATTTAGTTTTCTAATACTGTGGGATGTAGTGATCTTTAAGAGACGAAGCCTTTCAAAACAAAAAATAATGCATACATAGTTTTTTGTAGTAGTTATATTTTATTGTTTAAGTGTGTATTTTAGTGTACAAACGTGTACAAACGTATTATAAACTAAAAGGTAATTACCCAAACTACAAAATGTGGAAACAAAGTTGGTTTAAGAGCTTTCCTTTATTCGTAGCATTACATATTCCAGTTAGTCACTTACAAACAAATTACATAAAACATGAGTAAAGACATCTGTACCTAATTATTTATTTTAGATACCGATATGAGAAAAAACAAGTTTGCAAAAGAACCGACTCAATTAAATAAGAATAATATTTTTCTGCCTATTCAAACGTATATTTTCATTTGAAAAGTTTCCCTTTGATGCCCATTTAAAGAGCTTAGTAATATTTCTGTTACAGTAAAAAATTTTGATGTTATACTTACGTCTATTTGATAGTACATTGAGAAACACTATATCCTAAATTTCTATTTGTAAATTAATATTCAAAGGTATCTGTAATACGTTACAGTTTTTGCGCTGAACGTCGGTTCGCAAAACTTCAAAACATTCGTTACTAATAACGAGAATTTTCCAAAAATCCCGTCTTTTGAGTATTGCCCCAAATATATGAAACAAATCTTGTTGAAGAGAAGTTCTCGAAAATTGGCTGCTTAGAAATTGTTATAGTTTCTTTTTTTATTAGAACGTTGCCCTGCACTAGAATGTTCTCCTATGTCGTGGGTACGTTTACAAACATACAAGTTCACATATACATGACACCCATTGGCAAAGTTACTTTAGCATCTCATTACTCTATAGAAATATCCATAGCAATGACCACTTAAGGGCAATATAAGTGTTTTCTTACCTTCTAAAGACACATAAAAGTAGCAGTTCCATTTTCACATAAAGGGCAAAAACGATAAAATACTCAGAGCATAAAATGTTTCCAATAACCAATATAAGACGCCTGCTTTATTTTAATAACGATATCCATTAACGCATAGAATATTGAAGCAACATTGTAATAGACTAACATCAATATTATCGCCGCTCTGTTCCTCGGCTATAAAAAGATGAGAATACTTATTTACTACCAACTTTATTGCGTCTTTTATGATCACATTAATTACACTCACGTTTCTATGGCAGTATTCAATTTCTCTATATAAAAGTCCCACTTTATCTCATACTCTCTCCAGTCTCTTTATAGAGGTACAACAAAATAAGTTAAATGGCCCTAAAATTTTCTTAACTTGCAAAGTGATTCAATTCACCGAACATCTTATCACAATGTACTATTTTTTCGCTTTCCGGGGAAACTTTATTGAATTTGTAAGCACATGAATTAATGAACAACTCCGAGAATCACATAAATTAATGATAAAAATACAAAATCAATATTGACTCTTAAGTAGGCTGACAAACTTTTATATCTTACTCGAAGGCCATATAGCACAATTTGTTCAAAGAAACACAATGAACAGTTGAGTATCTAACGTTTTGGCTTCGAACCTTGTTCGAGCGGCATTAAAGTGTCAAATAGTTTAATCTATGATCAATCAGAAGTTTGTCGCGGAAAAATTGGTTTTCGTAAAATGCAAAATAAAATCTCAGTCGAGCAAATAAAAAAGTGTCAGTTTGCTGCCTGAGTAACCTTTTATAAAGAGAGGACCCTCTTCATCAAGTTAGGTGGTTTTGTTGAGGTTTGTCTAGTTTATATTGTTGAAGAAATAGCGTTGATCAATAATGCATTATGTTTGAAAAATTGTGGACCCGCTAAGAATACCTAAGTGGTTGTCACATGTTACGACAGGGGTCTTCAATAACTTGTACTTAAAATGTTAAGTCGGAAGTTTCCGAGATACATCACTGCCCCCTGGCGCGGTGCCAACAGCGAAATTTCGCTCTCACTTTTTAATAAATATCACTGTAGTTTCAGGCAACACTGCTTTGAGATAATAAAGTTTTAAAGCACAATTTAGTGTTGCCAGGCTACAAGTCGAAAAGTTAGTAAAGTAATATGCAGTTTGCTAAGGATCTTGTAAAAGCTATTAACTTAGTGTTATCATGTAGTGTAACAACCGCAACACGAGCCTCATAAAATGTAATAAAGATTAAATTCAAGATGAAAGCACGTGTGTTTATTACCTTAACGTTAAACAGTTTAGGACAAGTTCTTTATGGCTTTTGATGCAGTTACCACGTTAATTTCATTTGTTTGCTTCTAGCTATCATAAAATCAAACTGTGTTTTCAGTTTTTTGTCAAACACATCGTATTGTTTTAAATTAGCGCTCAATTCTTACTTACATTTATTTTGAAATGAGCAAAAACCTTAGTTTAAAAAAGATACGATTAGATACTAAATTAACTAAAAGTCGCTGGTTACTCATCGCGCTTACAGCTCGCGATATCGCCGCGACCGCGCACGCTGCTCATGAGGAAGTACCTCTCTGTGGTTCGAAACTGGTGAAGCTTTTCTCAGTATTTGCACGTGAGTAACCCACAACTTTTAGTTAATTTAGTATGTGTCACGATTAAATACTTTTATAAAAAATACTCTAATAAACTAAACTTTAAATAAACAACACACTTCTGCCTTGTTACATATATATTTAAATTCACTTTTCCTTGTTAACCACGTTAGTCCGGCCATAGAATTTTTATTGCTCAATTATTATAAGGCAAAGCTTCATTTTAGGAGCAAACTGAACACCCATTTGTTTTCTTAAGAGTCGGTTATTTTGATTTATAAGGGCAACTTGTTAGGTCTGTTATATTTTAATCAGTATCACAGCTACAAAATTTTGCTTCGCTAACAAAGGTACAATAACAGTGAAATTTCAAATATTTAATATAATTATACTTTTATGTTTTATGTGTGCAAAAGTATATTTAGGGAATTTTGGGTGAGGATCCCCCAAGTAAGTGATCACAGTGAGTTACTGTCCAGCAGTTACACGTCGATTATTTCTGTTCGTGTTAAGTAAATTATAGGGAGAATTTTACTTACCTTCGTGATGTCCGAGTAGTCGCATCATTGGTTTTTTCGTTTTGTAATCGAAAAGACTCCGCTTATGAACTGCACAGAAAAAAAAAAGTAGTATTAACACGGAATCTAAAATGCTTCTTTATAGAAGGCCAATTCACCACGTAATGAAACGAATATGACATTGTCAATCATGTTTTTATAATAACTACTATCATGAGACACTTTGAATTAACTGAAAATTACGAGTTACTCACATAAATATATTAAGAACAGCTCTGCTAGTTTCGATTACCCGCGCAGCCAATTGTCGACAGTAGCCTGCGCGACATCGTCGAGACCGCGCACACTGCTCATGAGGAAGAGTCACTCTGAGACTCGAAACTAGTAGAGCTTTCCTTAGTATATTAACGTAACTCGTAATTTTTTGTTAATTGTCAATCATACCATACATCTTTGGAATAAATTCGAGGTGTAAATATAAACCCTACAAAACCCTTTCGAAGCTATCAGAAAACCGTTCAAAGTCTATCCCTTCTATCTCTATTATTAAATTGACTTATCAAGTACTCTAAACTGTTCGCAGACTAAGTTGTTTAAGTTGAAGTATCGATTTCATTCGATGACTCTTATTACCAACTAAGTGAACTGTCGGTAAACTTAAGACCATTAAGTATATGGGCGGTTTTAAAGTTATATTATCGGAAACTAGAGGTCGTAATACAACGTCATGCCTTTTTAATCGCCATAGAGGAAGGGGATACATAAATTATACAATTTAAATAAGTAAATAAACAATGAGGTTCAGCCAATTGCCATGTCCTGGGGACAATTACAGACTTTGTGCTGTTGCCAATTTTTTTTTTCGAAAATTGAACTAATTCGAACCCGAGACTTGGTCGGTAGTCGCAGTTCCAATGACTTTACCAACGAGGTAGTCAAAAGTAGAGGTACAATATTTCTTATAAAGTTAAAAACCATAATAAATGGCAAATAATTCATTTCTAAATAGGTCATTTCCGTAAAATAGTCCCTGTGCTACGTTCCCGTAATTTCTCCCAGGTCCTATATTCCTGTGTCTCATAGCGTGATGTTTGACAATTTATAAACTCCCTTAAGAATTAGAGTATTAAATATATAAAGATACTTTTTTAAACATTTCCATAAACTTAAATATGGAGAAACCAGTAATTAAAAATTAAAACTCCCCATACACAAATAAGAATAATTTTATTCTTGTTATTTTTCACATTCACCCATATGTGGATATTGCGGGGAATTTTAAATTGTTGTTTAGTGGGCATAGTGTTATAAAAGGTAGTTTTAATTGCGACTATTTTCTCGTGAGTTTACCCAAATAATTTGTTAGATATTTTTAGAATAACATGATTTTTAGCCCAGAGACAAGCAGGTTCTTGATATAAAGTTACCTTTTTGTCACCGTATTACAGAAAACTCTTATATTAAAAGTAATAGGCCTTCCCCTACTCAAATAAGTTATTCATTATAAATACTTGTACCTATTATTATTAAACATAATATTAATACAATCTCACTATTACAGAACCATCTCCGCTGTACGACAACAACCATTACCATGAGGAGTGCCTACGCTGTAACTCCTGTGGGCTGAACCTCACCGGACCCAACCAGGTTAGTACTAAGCTAACACGACTTATTACAATGGTCTTTAAATGTGTTTGTATATAAATGTTTCAATAATACAGGGTGTGAGGAGAACTCTTCCAAAAAACGAAGACGGGTTATGATAATAAACTAGTGGTTCCAAAAAGTAGGGAATTAAATATTTATTTCATGTAATAATAGTTGCAATTAACTGCTTAACCCGTCGTGTGTCTAAACGGGGATCCACGCGAGACACAATATATTTTCAACTGTGTCTCATATCGGTGCATCCAAGCGATTATGGCTGATGATGCACGAATGACATGAAAACAAAAACGAATAAAATATAAAAAACAGAAATTTTTAGTCTGCTTTTTCGGAACCGTTTCGTTTACACCTAGTAAAGTAACAGATTTTAATATTGTTTCTGTAGTAAACGTATCATGTAATATATTAACTACTAAGTACAATGTTTCATGGACTATTCAATCCGAAATGTATGTATTAAAAGCATAGACCCCAATTGGTCAGTTCAGTTTCAGAGAAATTTTCTCCCACGGATCCTCCGATTGTGGAATGAACTCTCTGCCGTGGTTTTCCTAGTGGTGGTACATGGGTTTCTTCAAGAGGGGAGTGAATAGGTTTCTTAAGGATCGACAAGATGCATGTAATGCCCCGAGTGTTGCAGGCGTACATAGGCTACGGTAACCGCTTACTATCAGGTGGGCCGTTTGCTATTTTGCCAACGTCGTATTAAAAAATAAATGGAAGAATGATAACGTTAGTTCTATTCTACTAACCAGATAAATCAATCGACGAAACTTTAAACACGATTCCTGTTTTTCACCATTTTATCCTCTAAACGAACATTTTCAAGTTTGTTACGTTTGTAAAGCAAAATTCCTGTAATCTGTTCAATCCTTTCAAACCTGGTAAAACACTCGAATTCGATTTCGTTAATTCATTTAAATTGCTCTTCAAATCTCGTTCTTTGATTCGCTTGTGATTTGAATTTCTACTATTTTTATTTTCATTGGAATTAACTGTGTAACATTGTTACAAAGGAATTGAATAATTGAGTACTTTTATCTTTAGGGCTCGAATTTAAGTACTGAGTAGGATTGTACTTTCTAGAAGCATAATTGGCATATCTAAAAATTAGTAGTGGTTAACGTCCAGGTGGAATAAAGATTTTGGTATTTGACTACTGCCCAAATTAGTTGCTTGACTCTGATATTAAATTCGCTACTTGGTGATTGTGCAGGCACACAGAATTCAGAAATAGATACCTAGGTACATATATTCCATATTCTGTAGAAATAAGTAAACGCAGCTTAATGTAGTTATTGACTATTTTGTAGTCATAGAATAGTCATAAAAAAGTCAAGGAACGTTTTTGTCATTTCATACAACAACACATAACTGGCCATTCAGCACAATAGCGTATTGGCCACTAAATAACTGTTTGGACGAAGCAAATATCTTATGATATTCACAAAAGTATGATATTTATTGAAAAGATTCAAAGGACTCTCCCTTCAATATTGTGGTGAAATATTTGAATGTAAACCAAAGGATTTTCTAAGCTTTTGTGGACTAGAGTAAGGGTTTTGTAAGGTTTCACCAAGACAAGGAACTTTGAAGTGTGAAAACAAAAATAAGGAATTAAACAAGAAGTTTGTAAACAATATAGTCTGCGTCGCTGGTAAGGGACTTTCTTCTTCATGGAAAGGGTTCTCCTACGTGAATGGTGCCATTTTGTACCAAATAGAAAAGGCAAAAGAAAAAAAAACAGGGGATATTTTAACAATAATAAAAATTATAACGTCGTGGTGGCCCGGAAGTTTAAGACGCCCGTTTCTAATGCATGAGAGTGCGGCTTCGAAATCTGCCAACAGCAAGTACCAATGTGACTTTCTGCGGGTTTTTTTTTTAAGGGGGGAAAATCTTCGAATGACTGCTCCCGCCTGGGTGAGGCGGGAGGGAGTGTCAGACTCTTACTGACTAAAAACCACCCCGTTCCTTCTCCTGCACGTCGAGCCGGAGCCCCGGTTACCCGTTAGGTTCTCCGCGACTCCGAATCGGCATCGGCAGTATTGGGCACCATCTGTGGTGGTCTGATGGCTCTTTGAGGCGCGCGCGGAACGCGACGCGCCGTACGCTCGGGTCTGTTTCTGGTCGGACGGGGAGCCACCCATGCTCGCCGTCCGCAGTCCCGCGCTTACGGTGGCCGGAGATCGTCCCGCGATCCCCGACGCCCGGTGTGTCCTTCGCGATGGCTGGGTTGCGAGGAGGCAGCGCTTCGCTGCCTCACGCGTCCCGTCCCTCCTCCTTAGCTAGCATGACTGCTTCGCAAAAGGAGGAGACGGCATCCCAGTCCCCCTCGCTCCGCATCATGGCCTGCACTAGGCCCGGACGCGAGAGGTCGCCATCGCCGATCACTTCCCTGAGGGCACGGCGGTGCTCAGCCCACGCAGGGCATTCTCCCACTGTGTGTTCCACCGTGTCCTCAGGGCGGTCCTCGCAGTGATGACACCCAGGCGTTTCCTCCCGCCCCATCAGACACAGGTACCTCCCGAAACTTCCATGTCCGGTGAGGACCTGCATCAGGCGGTAGGTGAGGACGCCGTAGCGTCTCTCAAGCCACTCCTCAAAGAGGGGACTTACCGCTGCAATGGCAGCGAGCCCAACTTTTTCCGGGTTACATGTACTTTCTAAGATTATCTAGATACCACTAACAAACGGTGAAAGAAAACATCGTAAGGAAACCTGGACTTATAAATTCTAATTATAAGTTTGCAATTGCCAACCCGCATTGAGCGAGCGTGGTGATTAATACTCAAACCTTCTCTATGCGATAAGAGGTCTTTAGCCAGAAATGGCCACTTATGGGCTATTACCTCTAATGATGATAAAAAAATAATTCATGTTATCAACACCAAGGACCCATGACAGTTCACTATTGCTAACAATAGGTCTCTTCTACAAATTAGGGTTGTAAACTGTAGGGCGGCTTACTCTGGGGGGCTTACTCTTGAATCCAATTCCGATCGATCGGACATTGGTATTGTGAAATTTCGAACTCACGAGTTGCAACTAGCGCCCATTGCATCCGTATTGCGTGAATATATAATAAACTAAATGGTATTCAGTTTGGCTTTATATTCCGTACTCTGAATGCTATTTTAATAGCTACGATAGAGGTTGTATAGTTTTGATATTGAATAATTATTTAGATTTTATTGGATTGAAATTGAATTGACATTGAGATTGGTTTCAAGAGTAAGCACCCTGTTCAGGTTTACCAGAGAGCACTGCAGCCGGCTGATAGGAAAAGTGCCGTTTAACCTAATAAATAAAAATTCATACAACTACAATCAAATCTTAACAATCAAATACAACGTTTCAAGTGTCGTTTTAATAAATACCTGTGTGAATTGGATTCTCAGTTATATTTAGAACAAGAGTTCCATTCAATGTACCCTTTTAGATCGGGACTGTGGAAACAAATACATTTGGAGTGGCTCATTAGCCACTCCAAATGTATATAAGGGTGGGTCTGCCATTGCAGACCCACCCTTATTGGACTATAACCAATATGGGGATGTTGTCGATACTGACTCGACCAATGTGCTAATAGCATACAGCCATTGTAATGCTTTCCTAACGTTTACAAATTAACGAAAAACAACAAAACCAACTGCAAACTGAAAAATATGGTAAACACTACAATTACTCATTCAATAGTATCAAACCCATTGAAAATAAATACGTAATGTAGGTTATCAAACAAATTTTCTAGTTATTACCACAACTCCACTGATCTACATTAAAGTAATAATTTAATCGGCTTAAAAGTCCGTGTGGAAGCGTATAACTATGGAGTTGTCTGTGTAACGATATTATAGATAATAGTGCCTACCAGCTGTTTGTAATGAGTTCGCTGTTCGATAATTCATTTGTTAAATACCAACAGAATTCTGTATCGATAAACTTTTATGGTAAACTTACTTAATGGGTAACAATTTTATTCAAATTACTTATATTAAAAGTAAAAATGTACTACATTTTTCGACTTAACACACACAGTAAGACACACAATGTTAAATACTTGTATAAGAGTAAAGATAAATACGTTTTAGTGGTCTTATAAAAGGCTATCGGAAATTCCCTTCCCGTTTCCCGTCCATATAAAACATCCTATTCACATTATATTCCACTTAAGCAACTCCTTATAAATATTTCTTTCCATTCTTAGGACCAAACCTGGTTATACCTGGTCCACAAATAGTCATCAATCATTTTACGATTCCGTCCAACCGCCGCCGCCGGCGACGGTCGTCTGCGTACTCTGACCCCTTACTTACCCGTTACCCCCAAAGTGTGGACGAGCGGGAATGTGGCGAATGTTCCCTACATTATCGAGCTGTCAATCAAACAATCTGCTACTCTTTTGTAATGAAACATTGAGTAGGGTTAACCCACACAGTCTGATGAAATAATTATTAGACTCTGGATTTTCCCTTCCCTACGTCAAGAGGTTTTTTGGTAACTCCATTCTAATGCTGTGATTGTAAGCTATCTAATAGAAAATTAATGTACGTCGACACATAACGGGTTTGTAACATTATTTTGGTTTGGTGATAATGAAGGGTTGAAAGCCTTTTGAATTACAAAATTAACTTCAACTCGTACAAAGTTTTGTAGTGCCACGTATTCACGGTTCAACTTTGATTAGAGCTCTCTTAACCAAATCGTAAACCAAGAATGATTTGGGTATTACAACGTTAGTGAAAAAGTCGGATGAAATACACCTATACTTTCTTTTCTTTCGGATAAAAGCAGCCATATATACAAAGAGTACCTCGTTGACCGAGTGGTCGCAAACGATTCCCGGGTCGGGCAAAGTACTAGTGGGTTTTTTAACAAAAAAATCTAAATAGTAGCATGGAGTCGTTGGTGTTACATTGTACAGTGGCATTAAGTGCCGTAATGTGCACCTCTACCTAATGATAAAAAGCGTGATGTTATGTACACGAATATAAAATATGAATAATTATAAAGCCCTGAATATTTCGGCATAGATACAAGGAAGAATACGTACATTCAAGTATCTACATGAGAGGTTAAAAATATCTTCTTCAGGATCGATCGCTCTTTTGGTGAAGATACGCTCCCCTACATCTTCGTGCCTCAGAGGGCACATCAAAATCAGAATTCATCGTAAAACCCGAAATTGTTAGACAAATATTCATAACAATAGGACACTAACTCCTCCACCTCTCTCCGGGCCTTTCCCTTACTATGTTGGGGTCACCATTGAGTATTAGTCAGACCTTGTTGGATGGTAATACTATTGTTATTTGATGTAAGATTCTTGGCTGAAGTTGATACAAATTTGTGGCTATTCGTGTGACAATAGGACGACTGTACTTTAAACTGTCAAACACCACGCGGTCACCGGTGACCGCAACCTATTGTTCTATAATTGTGTCTATAATGACGGTACTCGACGAGTTAAGAAGCGTAGAAGAATGTATGGAATATTTTTATGCACTCACCATGTGTAAACCCTAATTCAAATTTGATCAAACAATTTTATATACAAATCCCATATAAAAAAACTTAGTAATTACAATCTATAAGTCAGACAATATTCTTCCCATCCTAAATCCTAAATTCATTGGGAAATCAATAAACGATTCCGTGAACTTTACAACCTTATTAGCTCCCGTAGAATACGTATGACCTTGAAGCGCTGTAGGAAATAAAGCCAGTCACTTATAACAAGGACACGGAGATCTGAATTAATCAAAGATGTGGGAAGCCTGACGCAGAGTTATTACCGAAGGCGAATCAATCACGTAGAGAATGACGAAACAAATACTGAGATCTCTATTCAGTTGGACGATAGTTAGGGATATCTCGCCTTACTATATATTGGGGAATATTGTTTTTCGGCAAGGGGATCGATTTGTAATTAGGATTAGGTGTGATTATAGGAATTGTATTGTATGAATTGTAAATTAAAAAGTGTTATTTATTCAATGTAATTAAAATAAAACAGTGCTTTGCATACCTAAAGATTTTACAAAAAAAGAATATTTATCGAAAGAAACAACAGGGAACAAGGACTAAAATACACACACAAGGACACATGCACAACTCATTTGATATTATATTTTCAGATCGTTGCATTGTCTCAGATCCTCAAATTGTTACTGTTATTGTGGTAAACATTGAGCTACAAAAATTAAAGCGTTTCAAAACTAAGTGCAGTAAATGAAGTAGAACTAAATCTCTTTGCAAGTAGCTTGTCCGTTACTGTTACTATAAAGAAATGAATTTACCCCGAAGCCTGGCTTCGGCTTTGCGTGATTAATCCCGGATGCTATCACGACCTTCCGGCTCAATCTCGATTTAGTTTATCCGCAATCTCCTTCATAGTTGATCTATTAGATATACTGAGCAATATTTCAAACAAGTGCAATAGGTTAGAATATTCTAGAAACTAGTTGGACTACCTCGCAACTTAAGTTAAGTTGGTTGCAAATTCCAAGAAGTATTTAAAATCTTAGTGACATAATGACTGTATAAAAAGTCCTTACGCCCAACACCCATTTCATTCTAACTTCTCAATATAAGTCGCACGAACTTATTGAAAGAAAATCTCGGACCATTGAAGTTTGGACCTTATAAGTAGGCTAATTAAAAACATCTTCATTATATCAACTTAATTGTCTTAACATCCAGAAAATAATGAGGGTAATAAATCAAATGAGGACTTAAGTCATTCATAATTGAGTTAATAGTAGCCCTTGTCTCAAAGTTACGTTTTTGATTAATGAGACTTTATTTGATTTATTTTGCCCACAACTTTGTACGAATATAACGGCAATATTTTAAGAGTTCCTGACAAAAATAAGGTTCAAATTTTCTTTCTCTCTCTGTCATCTTTCTTTCTCTCATCAGCCGGAATAAGACCACTGCTGAACAATGGCCTTTTTCTTAAGGAGGTGCCATAATCCCTACGCTTGGCATATGGCTTCAGTTGTTTGCCAACCTATGCACCAAACATAAATGCAGACAACGTTTTATAAAAGAGAATAGCAAGGGAAGCGAATTTAAATTTTAATAAAACTTTTGACCCCACAGTTAGGTCTATTTTAAGACGACCTAAATTACAAAAGATTTTTAAAAATAAATCTTAAGTCTGTCTTTTGACTTAATTCGGAATAGATCTCGACTTCTCTGTCTTTTTTTATTACTTGTCTCTAAAGTTTCTTTAAAAGTAACCTAAATTAAGGTGTATTTTTGAAGTGCACATTTTTGAAAAAGATTTCTTTATTACGTAATGACCTTTTCACGAAACAAACCTTTGTCTCCATTTAAGGCCCCTTAGCCTTATTATTAGCCTAAGCCTTAGCCTTAGCCTTATGACTATTAACAATATTAAATAGCGAATTTTCCTTATTTCTTAATGTTGCAATGGGTACAAGAGGCAATTCACTCCATTATCCCCAACGCGTTGACAATATTCCAAATTTTTTATTTTTTCCCAAAATTTTAATATTGTCGAAATATTAACAACGTGAGAGGTTTCCGTGGAAATAGAGTGAGATTTTCTGCTGTTGGTCGGGTCACTTTGAGATATCTCTAACCGTCGGAAACCGTAGTTTACTAAAACCAAATTTTAAAGATCGATGTGTTATTCCAGTATATAATCGAGTTTTCGTGCAAAAAGGCTTCGCTTTAGATGAAGTTTACTTTATTTGAACCGGACTGTAGTTTCTACATGAGAAGTTTCTACAAGAAATAATATTTATATTTCTAAGTATCTCCTTCACACACAGACACATATATGCACATATCAACGGCCTATAAATGCCCATTGCTGAGCAAAGCCTCTTCTCACAAGAGGAGAAGGTTTGAGCATTAATCATCAAGCTAGCTCAATGCGGGTTGGCGATTTCAAACTTATAATTAGAAATTATAAGACCAGATTTACTCACGATGATTAGTCCGTTCGTCTGTGGTGTCTAAATAATATATAATCTTACAAAGTACATATAACTCCGAAAACATCACATTGGTGCAAGTATCATTGTGACTTTTTGAGACTTTTTTGTACGTTGGTAGGTTTCAAACTTGCACCCTCACACATGTCAAGCGAACGTCTTAAACCTCCGAGCCACAACGACATTAGACATCCTTCTCACTCACGTATAAATAAAATGTTGAAGATAAAGATATTTTTATTTGCAATATTTTTATCACAAACGTTTTTCCTGTTATACCGTAGAATTCTGCTTTGGCTGACACGTGTGTGTGTATTTTTTATATTAACACATAGAATGGTACACTTTGTACTCTATGTTTAGATATTAATATGGTACATCAAAGAAGTTTTTAGCATCCCTATGCGAGATTAATATTATTCTAGGCAAACACAGATTATTAACTGCTCATTTATATACGTTATTATCAGTTAATAATATTGCATTTAATTCTATTTAATTAATAACATATTTATAATTTGTTATTGGACTTAATTATATTCTAAATTTTTTCTCTCTTTTACTAGAATAAATATCTAAAAACCCAACAATCGGTACGTAAACTTATTAGGTATGATTGTCCCGGAATAATAAGAAAATTCAGATTAATATTCAGACTACAATAATTAACAATTTTAAGTCTGCGTTTGATCAATACAAATGTAGAAGATATCTACAAATAATATGTTCTCTGAAGGGTTTAGGGTGTAGAAAACGAGAGCAATATTTTTGTACATAGTCTCGTATAATGAGTAAACATAAGCAAGCTTGTTGCTAGGGTCGAATATGAATCTAGTCTATAAATGGTTAATCGATATTAAAGGGCACGAAATAGATTGCAATGATCAATACATTTCACAACTGCTCCACTGATGATAATAATTAGGAATTCATTTACTTATTTTTTTTAATAGTTCGTCACAATTTTCTCAGGTATTTTAAAGGTTATTAAGTTCTGTACAATAATGGTATTGAATCATACACCCAACGCAATGCATATCACAATTTGTGTTTTGCATAACAATTGAATAATAAACAAACTAAACCAATATCAGGAAACAAAAACGTGGTTCATGTGAGAGACACGAATAAAAGCACCTGTGTCGAAAAAAAACCACTTGGCTTCAATCCCATCACAATATGTGGTATAGTTATAAAGCATTCCATGACGAATTCCCAAACGCAAAGCCCACCTAGTCAACTCAATAAATCTGCAGCAAAGGTTTATTTTGTTTGCACGTTAGAACTGAACAAAGACTGAAACTACAGCCATTTCAAATGGAAATTCAAACGAAATTCACCTTAATCGTTTTTCGTCACATTGTTTTAGAACCAATACGTCTAAAGTGACAAAATACTGAAGCACACGATTTTTCACAGGGACGGTTTTCCTTTGTCATTCACTCCTATTCAATGTAGATGAATGAGTTTTGATTAATTAGGAAGACCATTGTGGGACTATTGTTCCTTCGATTCACTGTTTCCCATTCTTCGGAAGTGCAAAAGTAAATTTTGAACATTTTGCAATTATTTGAACATGTAAAAGAACTTGCTTTTTGATTGCGTAAATGGCCGGTGATTATGAGTTGATTTAGATAGAGAAAGTTATTTAAATAAATGTGTAAAGAAGTAATTTAAAAAAAGTAAAAAAAATATCACACTAATATTATAAATGTGAAAGTTTCTTTGTTTGGATATTTGTCCGTCAATCACGCTAAAACTACTGAACGGATTTTGATGAAATATATATTGGTACACAGACAGAGTATGGGGTGACATATTTATTACAATGTTCCTACTTAAACCTATTATCACCCTAGGTACCTTTCTACCACTGCAAATTATTATTCCCTCTAACATATTTCAACGTGACATAACTTAATTTGGTTTATATTATAATCCATGGTAGCAATATCTACCTCCAGACGAAACCAATCGAAATTTTCATTCTAAGCCCCTGTCGTCCATATGTTGTCCTCGTATAAACAGGCAGGTTTCCACCCCAGTACACAAGCGACCCATAAAATGTTTACACGATAAATTAAAGAATTTTTGTGGATTTACCAGCGAAGCGGCACTCGGAACAATTTTAACCCTTCCGAAATAGAATTTTTAAATCGCTTTTTAAATGATTTTTAATTAAATCTGGCTGTAAAGTGTAATAATATTTTTACGTTTTTAACAGAAGCTGATAACTAGATTCAATCTTTATCAATAAATTACTGAATATTAAATTCAAATCTATTTTCGAATCAAAATTGAATGTAACCTAAAAAGTTGGGAAAATTCAACCGCAACATAAATAAGTCTATCCAATAAATATTACCGATAATATTGTCTGGAACGCTTGACTTGTCTCCGCAATGATCTTAATGAAAATTTGTCTCCTTGAAATTGCGCACGTTTCAGTATGAACGGCTCAAGTTAGCAGTGTTGGACATCTTTGATCGGGCCTTGCTTACAAAGCCTTGGCAGGTATCAAATAAATTTATCAAACTTTAAACTTCCCCAAGCAGAGCTCCAGTTTTAATTAAATTTTTGTTTTGTTTAGGAGTCTCAGTAATAACAGTTATATTTGTTATTCCTATATTTGTTGTAAGCTCATGATGTAATTGGAAATCTGTGTGCTTATTGAAGTTTTGTCAATATGTAATCGCTAGAAGTAACATTTTAAGGGTTTGGGGTCGGGGTATGTCAGCCAACTGAATTTTCTCTTTCTCCGTTATTTGTTTGAAGTCTATGCAATATGCAGACTTTTTACATAACAGTGACTTAATGTCATTCTACGCGACACTCACGGATCCAAATAATGATGAAAATCTGAACTTATCTACTAAAGCAACACAGCATAAAATGTATCAAAACTGACAAAGGAATCCCTTATAAAAGTGTAACACAAATTACAGAATTACCCTTAAACAAAGTCTTGTATACAATGGCGCATAATAAGATGTAGGGGAAAATAAACCTAACCCTAGTACCGGCGCGATACGCTAGAAAAGTAAATTTGAGGCGTGGAGACAGGGTTCAAAAGACTGAATAAAATTCTTCGCGAGCATAAACAAAGGAGTCGAGTCTACTTTATTTTATACTCAACGGCTTTTATACCGAATTAAGTTGTTGATAAAGTTGCTTTTCGTTTAAATATTCGTTGATACGATGTGATGTTGTCTCAAAGATTTTAAGAGTTTAGAGTAAATAAAAGCTGTTATTATAAAGAAAAGGATTCCTACTGTAGTTGCAGTTACGAAATCTTTTTAGTTAAATAATTTTAGTTTGTTTTAAACGAAATGATTTTTAGTTAAATAACGAATATTTTAATAGTGCTTATTCCAATATTTATGATAATAATATAAGCACATTAAATGGAGATTTATATATCCGACACAATAAATCACGCTCAATCAATTTCGAAATAAACAAAAGAATAGAAAGTCAACCCAATTTCACGGTTCGTAGTCGCAACCACGAAATCAGACCTTCAAAGGGCTCGCAAAGTCTTTATTTCATTTGAAAAACAAAACGAAATCCTTTGACTTGACTGGCTGTTGGTCGAGTGTGAATTGCGACTGCTGAGCAAGGGTTAGTTTCCGGTAGGGCAATATGTTTGTTGCGGTTTATCAAAAATTTGCATTAGTCTGAAATAGCCTATAGAAATATATTACCTCTACAATAAACTCATCAGGAGCTACGCGTACATAGGGCAGATAACTAATCACATTGGTATAGACTGATTAAGAAGTCTGATATTATGTTTTTAAATTTACTGACAAAGATTTTTAACAAGATACAACACTTCAGTACTTATTACAAACTTGGATATTCCGTAGGTTCATAAACAAAAATGAATGTACGGCGCATAAAATAAAAGTTTTTTAATCATCATTAGCAGGTCGTTTAACTCATCGCTCTTGCAACCAGTATTAAGTGCTTCTCAAGCAAATGACTAACTTTGAATCAACCGAAGAGGCCTGTTGAGTGAATTGGAAATAATCGAGACATCGAGTTTAATCGTTTAGAGATTCATCAAGTGTTCACATTGACGTGAACAGGTCTAATATAAAAATGAATCGGAATATTTATTCGTATCGAAATAATATTTGTTTTATTTGTCTCGGGATAGCTTATTTGTGATTGTGCCACATAGTCGTAATTGTGGTATCATTTTTAACCGACATCGCAAAAAGGAGGACGTTATTAATGTTTTATTCATTTAGTTTACAATTATTGAATGCTCCTTTTAATATGTCTCCGTTCAGTCTTTCTTTATGGATCAGGGATAATTTTTAGTTCGGATTGAAATGTTCAAGACTCTATTTTGCACGTTTCTTGAAATATTTATATCATCTCTAAATACAGCATCCTAGTAAAACTCTTGAGCTACATATAATACACAAACAACAAACCTGAAATAACTAAGAAAAAACGGAATATATAAACAAATATGTATAAACTTGAATAACCACTACTGCTGCAATATGCACAATAATTTACTTTCTTCAGGCATCGAAACTTTTTTTTTCGAAAAAAAATGTCGGTTTGAATTGTATGGAGTAGAAAATGCTTTCCATGCACGCATTACTTTATATACGACTTTCATAAAATGTGATTTTTATTGGGCTCTGCAAGCTATGAACAATTTAGTCAAATGAAGTCGGTTCTGGGTCCAATATATGTCAGCATTTGGGCAACGCAATAAGATATGGGCAATTTTCCATGGGACCAATATGTTGGAACCACGCGATGTGGATTCGTTGCTAGGGTTGGTTCTGAATTGGAACATTTTTCTAGTTTAATGGAAAAATGTTACTTAGATTTTAAATAAAATTACACTTTGATGTCTCAAAAGGTTAGATAGAAATGCACTTATTATATGTCATACCCATCTATTGCTAGCTGTGTCTTCGCCTTTTATCCCCGAAGGGGTAGGCAGAGGTGCCCATTATGACACTTAGATGACACTGACAATGTAACACCCACTTTTTACTAGGTATTTATGTTAAGTGTCTCAAGTAATAGAGGGTGAGCCTATATACCGGGCATAATTTCAAACTACGTACTACTACTGAGTATTTTTTTAAAAACCCAGTAATAGTTTGCCCGACCCGGGAATCGAATCCAAAACCCCGGCAGTCACCTCGACTCGGCCAACGAGGCAGTCAGTCAATCAGTCCAGTACAGTTAGAAACCTGAAAAAGCCCCATTATACTTTGATCGACCCCGTTATCAAACCCGAAATACCTTGCTCGGAAATAGTACGTTCGACCAATCGACCATCAAGACAGTGAATTAGTAAAATTATAATATAATTTAAATCTTAGCTCTGTACGATATCTGATTTTATTCCAATCCGTCTAATTGTTTCAAATTAATACAAAAGCCTTATCATTAATCTTGTGTTAATTGAATTTGACTTAATCCGTTTTAGTTACTTGTAAAACTAATTAGTCTGTCTTGTAGATCTAATGTCTAGCTACTACTGAGATCAATTCTATTCCTAACTCATTATAGAAAAGAAAGATCCTTTTTGTATTTTCATTATTCAGCAGAAATATCTAATTAACTACAGATTCTTAGGTACTATAGATAAATCTTTATAATATAGCCTGTGACATTGCGCCTTTATTTTTTATATAAGGTAACCCTATAATGAGTATGTTAGCATTTCCTTAAAGAACAAAAACAACCGAAAGATTTGAAATCTAAAACTCATCAATGCAATATTGAGAGAACATTGCAATGTTCATGTTGCAACATATAACGGATCATTTTATTCGGAATTTAAACCTTAACCTAACTTATTAACTCTAAACAAACGCGTTCTCCTGCAACTTGCAACCTAACGTTGCATGACGGTAGAATTACACGAACCGATGATACAGTAACGCACCTGCACGTTCGCTTTACTGCGTACCTTTATTAGGGTTGTTACTTCGCGATATTTTTCGTACTTTCCTTATTTTCTAAGTATATTACATCGTTTTATTACATTTTCTAATGCAGCAGCAAGTTATCTAAGAAATATTCGTTGAATATCGTAATACACTAAGAGTAAATGCAAGTATTTGAATGTATGGAATAATAAACGGACTATTATTCGTTTTTATAGAATTTATTAGAACTCTTTGCTTGGTATTATGAAACCAGACAGTATAGGGCATGAGGGAATTGGAGGCGATAACTATAAATCGTATCTAACGTTAAAAAAAACTAGTTAAAACTCAATATTTGCTACAGCAAAGTTCTGAATTGATATGGGTTATTTTAAAAGTAGGTATATTTGAAACGTATTGTGATATTTGCGAGTATAAATAACAAACAAAACAACCAATAAACGAAATAATAAAAAAAATGTTTATAGAAGAACCAAATACCTCTATTATTATAACATAATATGACACTTTTTATCCACGAAGGCGTAGGCCTAGGTGCACATTCGGCACTTAATGCCACTGTAAAATGTAACACCCACTTTTCACTATTTATGTTGTGAGTCACATGTAATAGGGGGTGAGTCTATTATCATATATATGTTTATGTGAACTTGTATGTTTGTAAACGCACCCACGATACAGGAGAAAATCCTAGTGCGGAGCAACGTTTTATTTAAGAAAAAAAATAAGAAAAAAATATAGGTACCGGGTACAATTCCAGACTCCATCCTACAACTGAGATTTTTTACCCAGTAATACTTTGCCTGATCCGGGAATCAAACCCGCGACCCCTTACCGCGTTACACTCGCGACCACTCAACCAACGAGGCCGTCATATCACGTCAGTGTTATATTGTTTCTCATTTACACTATTTAGGAAATTGTTTTCGGACACATCCTCTTACCCTTGATAGCTATCAGATTTACCTATAATAGGCAAACCTTTGTAAACAATGAATGCTTTGTTATTAAGTTATTTATTTAGCTATTTATATAAACAATAGCAGATAATTACTATTCTAATACTAGTGGGTTAATAAATAGCGAATCAATATTTTGAGATGAAATTACTGTAGTAAAAGTTACTGATACTGATATTTCCCTTGAATTTTTTATCCGTATTTATAAATTGACACTAAGAAAACGGTATAAATATTTCTACATACAACAATAAATAGTAGTACGGCTCTTATAACGCTTGTAAGAACAATATATTATGTAATATATGTATGAAGACATACATACCTATATAATAAATTCACCTATTTCAGACTAAATTATGTCCTAAATTAAAATAAAATGATAAATTAAAAAAAAACATTTAATTAACATATTAAGGGCAGATTTTTCAATCATTAGGTAATTCTTAACTGAGGAATAACTTTGAATATTTGACAATTCTTCCATACTGACTCTCAAATGTCAATTTTATTCTATAGTTAAGAATTAACTGATGATTGAAAAATTGGCCCTAAATTAAATTTAATTTATAATGGTCTTTAGTCATTTATTCCTGACACATTACACACAAATTACATCGAACCAGTACAGAACATGAGGTAAGTATACAAATATTACTAATGAGACACCGTAGGGTCGCGGAGACGCGATCGGCACCCGCGAATTAGGCGCGCGTCTACCCTTATTGGTGGCCTTGGCTAACTGGCGAGCGGCGCGAACGCCGGCCGCCGCAACAGCGTGGCGGGGTGGAGGCGTTCCCGCCCCTCCCGCATACTTCCTACCCGTGCTGGCCTTACGCGTATTTTCTAAATACAGGAGCGCGTTACACACTCCCCCTTTTGATCAGGTGGGGATCTCCCACCGGGTCAAACAACCACGAGAAACGCGATCTAACTTATAGACTTGCGTGGTTGCAGAGGTCGCCTCTGCCACGCTTTGGTACAACCGGCTCAGGACATTCACCCCCCCTTGCATGATAGCGCCTTAGGTCCGAGACGTGATATTTACCAACAGTTTCGCCAGATTTATGAGCTAATAGGTAAGTAGTTGGACTCACCTTCTTAGTGATCACGTACGGTCCATCACGTTTAGGGTTAAATTTGGCAGTTACACCCTTTGCAGCGTTGCTGAGCACATGGGTCTTCATTAGGACCAAGTCCCCTTCCGTACACTCCTCAGGAGATGACCGGCCCTGATCAGCGTAAACCTTGCGAACGTCCTGGTGACGCTCAAGGTTCTCCCTGGCTGTCGAGATGGTGTCTGCGAGCTTGAGCAAGTATGGGGTAATCTGAGGTACAAAATTTTCTGACTCTACGACAGCTCTCAGATCCGCCTGGACAGTCAAAGGGGACCGTAGCTCACGACCGAAAGTCAAATAAGCGGGCGTGTACTCCGTAGAACTGGTGAGTGAACTATTGAAAGCAAACCGTACAAACGGCAATACCTCTGGCCAGTTTTGATGACGACCTTCAACCAAGATGGCTAGTTGAGCCTTGAGGTCCCGATTCTTTCGCTCCACCGGGTTCACTTCCGGGTGGTATAAGGGTACCAGGCTTTGCTTTACACCTAAAACAAACATAGCCTTCTGCATGACGTCAGCTACAAACTGCACGCCGTTATCGGAGATCACACGTCGAGGGATACCAAACCTCATAAATACCTCATTGACCAGAGTCTTAGCACATATCTCTGCCGTAGCTTCCGTGAGGGCGAAGACTTCTACCCACTTACTGGCAGTGTCCTCCACAATGAGGATCCATCTCTCACCTTGCGGTCCTCTAGGCAACGGACCAAAGAGGTCAGTTGCGAGGGTTTCAAATCTTTGAGCTGGGACCGGAGTCTGCAGCAATCCAACTGGCTTGATGTTTGACGGCTTATACCGCTGACACTCTACACAGGTCTTAAGATACTGAGTAACAAACCGTCTCATACTGTAATAATTTCCTTCTTCGCCGGCGTGACTCGATATGGCGGAACAGCAATAGGAGGATGGTCCCCCGTATCGATATGGTGTTCGGCAAACGGCGTCGGCTCTCCGACTAAGTCAAAAATATCCGAATACTCACCGAGTAGTTCTTCCAAGCTGGAACGCTCCTCCTGAGTCAACAGAGTGCCCTCATCTTCCCTCAACAAGTTGACAGAAGCGCACTCCACCACTTCGCGTGAACTCTCTGTTAGCAAAGGGTGAATGTCCTGAGGCCGATCAGCTGTGAACCACGTCATATTAGAAAAATTCAAAACTAACTTCGACTTCGAAATAAAATCTATTCCTAAAAGTGTCTCATTATTTGAGGCATCGGGGAACACAACAAATTCTATAGGTACACATACAGACATACAAATAACATTAACATATGCTAACAAAACATTATTGGTACGTATGCTACCATCAGCAAGCTTTACCGACATAGTTTGCGAATTAAACTAAATACCTAAATGTAACAAAAGTGAGTACAACGTCGAACCTGCGATACTGCGTCGCGCGGCGGTATCTATTAGCGCTGTACCGCTGTAACCACAAATCTCAATATTCAAAATAGGACGGCCTTCAATTACAGTGTTGGGCTCGTCACACTTAACATTACATATCATATTAAGCGAGTAAAATACATTATTTGGTGAATGCGACGTATTTACCGCTACAACATCGCAAGTTGAAATATTATTTTTACATTTTGGGCAATTCGCTCTAATATAGCCCTTTTCGCCACAACCATAGCAATGTAAGTTTGACTTATTACTAACAGAGTCTTTAGAGTCTTTTTTCGGGCACGAATCACGAGTATGCCCCCGCGACTTACAATACGCACAAAATAACTTTTTCACTTTTTCCGCGCACTCACAATAGTGACTAGTGCCGGTAATAACCGGCACTAGTTGGAATCGAAGGCGACGACGAACGTTGCGGAGACCGCACCTGCGATCGCTGAGCTACCGCGGTATTATTCCTTGGACGCTCGGACATTGAAGTGTTTCCCGCCAAATTCACGCTCTCCGATGCAACGCGCGAAGCTCGCGAGCAGGGCGCGGGCGGCGGCATAGGGCGCTCCGGTCGCGCATGCGCCGACTGCGTATTTGAATTTTCCATGAGCGATTCTTCTATTGATCGCGCTTTATCCATCAAGGATTCGATACTGTTAACTGCGTCCCGTGTTAACCGTTTCCGAATACGCTTATGTAGTAAGCCGTATATAATGTCCAACTTCGCTTCCTCGGGCAACACGTACGGTAATTTGGATATCATACCGCGTATTTTGATAATGAAAGTATCCGCAAGCTCTCCGTGTTGCTCATCAGCAAATATGCTACGGAACATCTTGTAACCAGGACGTGGAACACCATACATATATCGGAGTCTTTTGACGGCTTCGGGCCACGAGGACACCTCGGTCCGAACCCCTCTCCACCATACTGCAGCCTCGCCGTGGAGCAGCATGGGTAGACCACGTAATGCATGGTCGTTGCTGATCGACGAACACTCCTTAAATATCTCCACAGAGTCGATGAACGCTTCTACGACTTCAGGCTCTCGGCTCTGACCATCGAAGCGTGACGTACACTTAGACATGTTTCCAGACTTACTTGTTGCCACCGACGGCGTCGGTGAGGCTGACGCGATCGCAGCGCCGGAGCCCGCGAGGGGCGCTGATGGCTCACCTCTCGCATACGATGCCATGAGGGATTCGACGAGTTGCCGATTCGCTTCCGCCTGAGTCTTCGCGAAGGCGGCAAGGAATGAGGTCAACTGGTCCCCAGACATGAGTACTGACGAAGGTCTCGCGGCTTCATCTTCGGAGCTCGATTGTGCGTCACTCACATTGGCGTCCGTTGCCGTACGTGGTTTGCGTGGCGGCATCTTCTTTACCGTTTTCCTACGCAGCAGGACCACGAAAACACGAATTTACGGGGGCGCGGTCGGTTACAAACCGGTTTAGACTGGTTCGGGCCGCAAGTTGGAAGCGCCACTTATAATGGTCTTTAGTCATTTATTCCTGACACATTACACACAAATTACATCGAACCAGTACAGAACATGAGGTAAGTATACAAATATTACTAATGAGACACCGTAGGGTCGCGGAGACGCGATCGGCACCCGCGAATTAGGCGCGCGTCTACCCTTATTGGTGGCCTTGGCTAACTGGCGAGCGGCGCGAACGCCGGCTGCCGCAACAGCGTGGCGGGGTGGAGGCGTTCCCGCCCCTCCCGCATACTTCCTACCCGTGCTGGCCTTACGCGTATTTTCTAAATACAGGAGCGCGTTACAAATTTTAATTAAATTTTAATATTTTTAGTCACTGTTGTAAATAAAACTTACGAAGTACTTTGAAACTGTTTTAATTTCAAAGTATTACTTGTATACGACAACGCTTCGATTCATGTAATAATCAAAGACAGAGTAGAATCATAGACGCTCAATGACAGAGATAAGACCAAAAACAATGGTATAAGGTACAAATATTACAACAGTGACAAAGATCTTAAAATTTGTGTTAGTATCTTTTAGATGCTATAGGACTATAACTTAAGATTCATGAAATAACTAGCGGACGTTACGAACGAACATAAACTTCCTCTAACTTCTGAGAATAAAATCAAAAATAAAATTCAACCACTAAAGAGTTTCTTGAAAAAAACATTTGACTTCTATACACGTGCTATACAGGTACTCGTACAAGTATGAACACGAGTAACATATTAAGAAATAAGGAAAACCCTTAGGCATCTTATAAAAACAATATTTTTCAAAGCTATTTCTGTTATGTGTTATGTATTCTCAATAAATTATAATTAGATAAATGCTATTACTCAATTGAAGAATACCGTAATGATGATATTATTATTTCTTGACAATTTTAATGTGGTCTACCGTATTTTTCCTCACCAGATGGCGTTAATGTGAACTTCTTGTTCTTCGTCCAATAGGGAATTAACTAAGTAGTATTACCTCATTGGACGTCCAATATTTAACAACTGCAGTGATTGGACTAAAAATCTCTTTCGACATTTGCGCCATCCAGTGACCAGAAAAACAATTTTCATTACTATTGTACTAATTTTATTTCATATGCAATATTCTAATAATGCGTCTAATATAACATATTTGTATATTTATTACGGCAAGACATAGTGGATTATCTTTATATGTGAGACCTTATTACGTAAACTACCTATGTTTAACGAATAAATGATTCTGATTATGATTAGAAGAATAAGTTTAATATTGTAACGCTCACGCAATCGAACATACTATTAACTACCACTTACTACTTCACAATATCATGATACTTGTAACTAAACCAACAACTTTACTTTGAAGTTCCATTATTTATAGATATAACATTTAGTCTAAACTGGGGATATAGATACCTACGCTTACACTATAAAACTAAACTGGAAACATTCAAAAGTAGATAAAAACTAATTTTGGTATAAACAAAATGAAACACCCACTGCTGTGGAAATATCTCAATTTATAAATTTTTATATATCAATTCACAAAAAATAATAATAATTTCGACCATTACCGTTTGTTGTGAATGTTATTCCTAACTGCTTCACTGGCCGAGTGGTCGCAAGTGCGACTGCCGGACAAGGGGTCTCGGGTTCGATTCCCGGGTCGGGCAAAATATTACTGGGTTTTTCTCAGTGGTAGCACGGAGTTTGGAACTGTGCCCGGTATATGGCAACACCCACCCCATATTACATGGGACTCATAACATAAATAGTGAAAAGTGGGTGTTACATTACAGTGGTCTTAAGTGCCGTAATGTGCACCTCTGCCTACCCTTTCGGGGATAAAAGGCGTGATGTTATGTTATGTTATTCCTAACTTGAAACCTTAAACCTAATTATAATTAAAGTACTAATTCTGTTGTCATAATCGTAATTATGTTAGCGAAAAGCGTCCTACAGATTCATTCTCTTTTGGTACCCTCTTTGTAATATTTAAGGCGAATTTAATATGTAGGCAAGAGGTAGAAAGGACATTCCATCACAGTTTTCGTCAGGTTTAATGAAAGAGATGGATTGTGTACACATTGTTTGAAGAACAAACATTCATATAGATGAATAAAAAAATTTGGGAAAATTTATTTTAGACTGTGAAAGCGTACAAAAAATTAAGTTTTAGCTTTCTTTGTTTGTTAAAAAAGCTTATAAAAACATGCGCTAATAACATAAGCTAACGACACTTCAAAAACAAAAACACAACATGACTCTTTTCGAAATCGATTTTAACATATTTTTTTCTTGTCCAGAAACGCGCACGCCGCTTCAAGAACCAAATCCTGTGCGACCTGCACTTCGCTGACGTGGCGCTGATGGAGTGCAGCGACTTCATGCAGCAGCTGCGCAGCTTTAAACCCCAGTCCCTGGGCTGCGCCGTCGCCAGGCGCAAGTCTTCTACCACACTCATATTCCCGCTGCCACCACAAGCCTGCTCAGGTAAGCTGAAAATATAGAAGCATTAGGTATGCTTTTGTTCTCACTTAGTACATAAATAGGTGGAGATAATGTTAAATACTTTGGACGTAATACGTTTACAGCACGTACGATCTAATATGAGATCAATAATGATGATTTGTATGTATAAGTCTTAATTAATTATGTATTCCTTCTAGTTTTAGTATGTATACAAAACTTTTACTTTCGTATTAGTGTATAATTTTCTATGTGATATTAATTTAATATTATCTAAAACACATTTTGTAAAACTGTAAACATAATCTTTGTCGTACCATATATATTATTCATTCCTCTAAATGATGATTTATTTATGGAAGAAGAAAATTATTTTCTGTATGTAATTGAGTAAAGAGCCACTCGACACAGTTCAGAGCTCTTGACGTATCCAGGACGGCCGGTAGCTTATTCCCGACCAGACAGGTACTTCCGATGGACATGAACCTATTTCGAGACACTTTTTAATATGAATATGGGATTTAACATTAGAAATGTTATGACTACCTCGTTGGCCGAGTGGTCGCAAATGCCGGACAAGGGGTCTCGAGTTCTTTAAAAATTCTCATCATTCATTACTGGGATTTTTAAAAATTCTCAGTAGTAGCATAGAGTCTGGAATTGTACCCGGTACATGGCAATAAGCTCACCACCTATTACGTGGGACTCATAACATAAATAATGAAAAGCGGGTGTTACATTGTATATACAGTGGCATAATGTGCACCTCTGCCTAGCCCTTCGGGGATAAAAGGCGTGATGTTATGTTAGACATGTTATACTTCGAATATGTGAACGTGCTTTTATTTACTTTAGATACATTATTATTTTGTTTATATCTTCATAAAATATACATATATAACCTCATGCCTATCTCCCATGCGGGTAGGCGAGACTATGGAACGCCAATTGTTACGATTCTTACATGCCTCTTTCGCTTCATCAACAGTCATCAGTCTTTTCATACATGCTCTTCATTTAAGGATACTTTTAATTTAGTAGTTAAAATCTTAGTTTTCCGTGTGTATTTTTGTTGAATTTTTACATAGTTTTGTATCAGCAGAGTTGTTACAACTTTAACTTGTAACACTTATAATTAATTTCAACTATTTTATCCTTCCTCGTCTCTCCTTTGTCGTAATCCAACAGTATTATATGAAAGGAATTCCTGATTCTTATTGGATTTCTTAATTTCACATGTACACTTTTAATTCTAAGGCTCACTCCCATAAAAATCTCATGGAAAAACAACCATACCAATACTACTACTCAACCCAAAACACTTTTAACAATTTGTACTTTACTTCTCTTTATCAGGGTTCATTATAACTTGTCAAATCAGATACTCCTTACTGTCTAAGTAGCGCTCAAGATCTATATCTTAAGCTGAGAGAAGCTAGTTCCACTGTAGGGTCGTTAATTTGCTCTTTGGCACCACTTTCGGACCATAAGATAGATATCAGATGACCTTGAATTACAGTTTTTGAGATAAAGCGATTATACTTATAGTATTTGAGGGTATCGTATCTTTCGTTGGGTTTTAATCTAGTCGTCAAGCGTAACTCTTGTTTGAAACCCTTGATTAGATTCATGGAAACTTTTTTATTTTATTTCCTCAAATTGCCAGTGCAACATAGCTTTAATATCTAGGGCTGAACATTTAAATTCCACCTTATGAAGAATACAAGAATAACAAGTGAATGTTACTCTAAAACAAAACACTATCGACGTATATCTTATTTACACAACATCTATGAAATACAACTGAAGTATATACTATGAATGTATGTCTCAAGATTGGCTTATACATAACAAAATCAACGTTTACAAGTCAACGACCTCTGTCTCCGTAAGATTGAAGGAATTTAAATAATGCATGAGAAACTTGAGACAAATATTTGCAAGTACATTGTGTACGTACTTTCTTATGTATTGTAGGTATGTATGCTTATTCATACATTGTTCTGTTAGGATTATGTTGATACATATCTACATACGTTTTCCAATTTGTCTCTCTGTGGTAGGGGTAGGTAGGTAGAGACAGATTTATCATGAACCATGCACGTATCACCACAGTTTTCAACCTTATGTTCTTAATCAACTGACACATTACCTGTGTTCGTTTGTGATACTTAAGTATTACCTAAGATAAGACAGGTTCGAAATGCTATTTGAGACAAAGGTGGGTTCAATAAAACCATGAACTCAATATATTCAGCTATCTAACCCCTCCACCTTGACTGATTGTGTTTATACAATTGTCACGTACCAATAAAAACTTATACCTAGCACGTGCTCACTCGAAGCCAATTTACATCGTTTTCTAGCAGCACATTTCGAATGAAAACAGCACATAATATACAATCGATTCAAGGTTCAGAGTTCCCATTTTCACATACATTTCAATCTAGCTGATTTCAATCTTTATCCTATCAAAATATCTTCTTTGCAATCCAATAAGTGTCTGCGCAAATATTTGTCGAGAGGTTCAACCCTGAAATGTGATCGCTTAAAAATATGTCGTGTTAATCGGTCAGTGACCGCAATTAGTCTGTTAGTAAAGTCTGATAATGCTGACAAAACCTCTGCAGATCGCTCTATGGACTGGGGCCGTGCCAATTTTCCGGCTAATTGACAAGATTAAACGCGGCAACCATTCGCTTCTCCTTTTAAGCGTTCCTAAATTCAGAGAACTGAATAATTACGTCGAGTTTTACTTTCATTCAAATGAAGATTTCGCCAAGTTTGAGCGAAATTAGTGCGAAGTAAAGAGTTTATTCCGTCTTAATGCTACTTTAATTTAACAGGTTACGTTGCGAATTAGTTGTAACGCTCAGAGGGCGCGCGGGTTAAACTTTTAGTTGTAATGTTGTAAATGATACAGGGTTGTCTTTCAAGAGTTTATGTACTTTGCTCTTTGACCCACGCTTGTAAATCCCAGTGGATTAGAGACAGGTATGCTTTCGTACGCCCACAGTCCGCTAGTAATAAATATTTCAGTAATGTTTTAGTACTTTCCCGTTTAAAAATAGCCTGTTTTATTTCATATTCTGTTATGAACAACAATTGTTTACTTTCAAGCAACATTCGTAGAAGATGTTAAATTTTAATGTTATTTAAATGGCCATACTTTCAATCTCACTTTTCTAAAACTAGGGGTATAGTTAAATGATATGTGATACCTATAGTTCGTTTCAACCCTTAACAAAGAAGTATAACTATGAAACGTGTTAATGTTCTCGTTTGGATAGTTATGATACCTATTTTCCAAAGTAGAGTTAAGCAATTGTGACATTAAATGTGAATTTAATATCATACTTAATAAAACATAACAATAATAATATACTTACGCACATCTTTATTTTTTTCACTAAAACATCAAACATAATCCAAAAACTATTTTCCAAAAAATTATAAAATACAGACAGGATCCTGGACATATGGTTCAAAATTGTTAGTCCTCGCCTTCGGGACAGAAGCTGTGAGCTGTCAGATGCGTAAAACAGCGGTCAGTCAATAACTGTCAACAGGGAATGGAGAAAGCATGTTACCACCTCACATACGTCGAGCTGAATTTACTACGAATAATATTATGAACGTATACCTTGGGGTTTTTTTTTTTAAGGGGGGAAAATCATCGAATGACTGCTCCCGCCTGGGTGAGGCGGGAGGGAGTGTCAGACACTTACTGACTAAAAACCACCCCGTTCCTTCTCCTGCACGTCGAGTCGGAGCCCCGGTTACCCGTTAGGTTCTCCGCGACATACTAAACCGGGTATACTTTGGTTTCGTGACTTTAGAGCGCCAAATCAATGGTAGGTATTGAGAAAAGGATGTTTGAAGCACCTTGTTTTGTACGAATTACTAAAAAAATATCAGAAGACAAATTACCAAAAAGAAATAAGAAAAGTAACTAGTCCTATCAAATTTGAACCAAAAACCACAAAATGACATTTCCCACAACAAAACCTCAATATAATATATAAAAAAGAAAACACAATGTAGAGGTATTTATTTTCATTGCCTTTCGGCATTCTGACGTTCACCGCCGAAGGGGCCGTCAACATTTTTTGACGATAGTCCCCCAATGATCACGAAACGGAATGCAAGGAAACTTAATTTCCTCTCCGTTCCCTGTTTACGCACATCAAAATCCTGAGACGACGGTAAAAAGTTTTCTAATAATAAACCCACCGGCCGTCTGCATCGCCCACACAGGAAGGCATTCGCAAACAAGTACAGTGTAGGTTTGTTGGCATACAATATTTAGGCCTCGTTATTTTTTCACGAAGGTAGCCCTTTTTGTTGCTACTGTGTGTATACGGTAATGCATTGTCAACACTTTTCGGCAAGTGGAACTCTGGAGATCGTTATGAAGTCCGCGCGGACGTGTCTTCCAAAATTCATATTGTACGTGTTTGGACTCTTTTGGACGTGCATTCAAACTTTTTGGATGCGGAAACTGAGTTCGTAGCAACACCGTATGTCTGTAGTAATTTCTCCATTGAGTTTTCTATTTTTAGTATTATTGCGCGGATAAGAGTAGTATCTTAATCTATCTTACCTCTCCAATCCCTAAGGAAGTATCCCCCTACCCTTAATTTGAAAAACACATACATGACTTCACATTTGTGAGTAAATCCAGATCTCCCACAGCTACTACTCCAAACAAAAACAAAACAACATTGGATAGTGTTGTTCTCGTAATACCTTATTTTCTTAACAACTCGTTTCGATACTGTAGTTAAGGGTGTTAGTGAAGAAACGTGCCAGTTGCAACCTTCGGAGGGAGGAATCGTTCTCCAAAACTGTTTGTATCGGTCCATTCTGTGTACCTTAATATATTTGCAAAAGTTCCACCCTTCTGCCAACTTTCTGTATCCGAAACGGCTTAACCTGGATTCGGTAATGTGAAAAATAGTGGGAAAGAAGTAATTTTTCTTTCCCTTTTTGAACACGAGTTATTTTGGGGTTTATTTAGGGGTTCTGGACCACATTACTTTGGGATGAAAAGATTTATCTTTTTTAAATATATATGCATATAAATAGCCAAAAAAAAAATGGTGTGGTCCTTTTTTGTCCTCTACGTTACAACTGAATTACATGATTTAACCTTTTGAGTGCCGTCATTATAGACGCAATTAAAGAACAATAGGTTGCGGGCATCGGTGTCCTCGCGGTGTTTGACAGTTTAAAGATAGTTAGTAAGTTTCAAAAAATAATGCTAAAGAATATCTACCTATAGTTTTTTTTTTTCTTGAAGAGTTCCAATACTTTTTGGTTTCAAAATTCAAAGAAATCGAGAGAGATATTTTTTTAATTTTAGAAATTTGAAATTTGAAACTTTGTTAGAATGAGTTTAGATGAAATTCGTGATTCTAATGAACCATGACCTATATCAATAAACAAATATAATACTTTTACTGACGTGGGCGATGCTGCGGGCGTTCGTTGTAAATATAACTTTAATAATAAGGTAAGAAGTTCTATTTATCTTTGACTCAATTTATTCTACAAATATGAATCCCAACCACTAAAACATAACTGCTAACGATATCTGCAGCCGACATTAAAAAAAAAGAAACTTTTCAGATTTTTTTTTTTATTTTTCTTGCAAAAGGAAAAGGGATTAGTATTTTTTTAAAACATATTATTTGTGTGTTTTTCGTAGATCCAATAAACTTTTAAACAGTCAATTGTAAAATTTTTTGCATATTTCGGTACTTAATGCCACTGTACAATGTAACACTAATTTTTCACTATTTATGTTATGAGTCCCATGTAATAGGGGGTGAGCCTATTGCCATATACAGGGCACATTTCAAAACTCCGTGCTACAACTGAGATAAAAAAATACAAATAATACTTTGCCCTACCCGGGAATCGAACCTGAGACCAGCAGTCGCACTTTTTTTTTTTTTTTAACGGGGGAAAATCATCTAATGACTGCTCCCGCCTGGGTGAGGCGGAAGGGAGTGTCAGACTCTTACTGACTAAAAACCACCCCGTTCCTTCTCCTGCACGTCGAGCCGGAGCCCCGGTTACCCGTTAGGTTCTCCGCAACTCCGAATCGGCATCGGCCCTATTGGGCCCCATCTGTGGTGGTCTGGTGGCTCTTTGAGGCGCGCGCGGAACGCGACGCGCCGTACGCTCGGGTCTGTTTCTGGTCGGACGGGGAGCCACCCATGCTCGCCGTCCGCAGGCCCGCGCTTACGGTGGTCGGAGATCGTCTCGCGATCCCCGACGCCCAGTGTGTCCTTCGCGATGGCTGGGCCGTGAGGAGGCAGCGCTTCGCTGCCTCACGCGTCCCGCCTCCTCCTTAGCTAGCATGACTGCTTCGCAAAAGGAGGAGACGGCATCCCAATCCCTCTCGCTCCGCATCATGGCCTGCACTAGGCCCGGACGCGAGAGGTCGCCATCGCCGATCACTTCCCTGAGGGCACGGCGGTGCTCAGCCCACGCAGGGCATTCTCCCACTGTGTGTTCCACCGTGTCCTCAGGGCGGTCCTCGCAGTGATGACACCCGGGCGTTTCCTCCCGCCCCATCAGACACAGGTACCTCCCGAAACTTCCATGTCCGGTGAGGACCTGCGTCAGGCGGTAGGTGAGGACGCCGTAGCGTCTCTCAAGCCACTCCTCAAAGAGGGGACTTACCGCTGCAATGGCAGCGAGCCCAGCCCCCGGTTGCGACAGTCGTTGCTGCCATTCCGCCATGAGATCGCGCCGGAGCTCATCCCGCCACGCACTTATTTGGCGCGGCAGCGGAGTTTCGCCCCGGCGACGTGCCTCCGCGCGCATGCTGTACACGCGCGCGAGCACCTTCGCCTCTAGATCCCACGGCGGTAATCCGGCAAGGAGGTTCGCCGACTCCCCAGAGATCGTGCGGTATCCGCGGATCATTCGGATCGCCATGACCCTCTGTGACATGAGCAGCGTCCGAGCAGGACGCCGCAACAAGTTCGGCGCCCAAACAGGGGCGCCGTAGAGGGCCATGGACCGCACGACCCCGGCGTACAACCTCCGGCAGGAGGCGTTTGGCCCCCCGAGCAGTCGCACTTGCAACTACTCGAACAAGCAGACAATCATTGATTTATTTAATATTTTAACCCAACAAATTAATTTAAGTGTAGCGTATCAGACAAACAGATCCCAAATCCTTACTAATATTATAAATGGGAAAGTGAGTTTGTTTGTTTGTTCCGCTTTCACGCCGTAACTACTAAACCGATTGCTTTGAATTTTTGCAGACGTAAAGTTAGAAGTCTGGATTAAATAATGGGGTACTTTTTATCCCAGAAAAATTTGATATTCACGAGGGAAAACGAAATTATTGGTATAGATGGCGCTGTGTGTATTGGTATATGTCACATAAGCTACTTTTTATCCTTTTGTGACGCGAGCGAAGCCGCGGGTAAAAGCTAGTAATAATATAATTAACCACAAACGTGAAATTCGAATACAATCTCAATATTATCATTGAAAATAATATTTGTGATTGTGTTTTCAATTTAAATAATGCATATTACACACTGCAGGTAATTTCATATGTAAACCAAACAACCAAATTGAAAACCATAATAGCTTGCCAGGTTTGTTTGCTGAGGTTTAAAATCAACACTAGGCTATTAATAATAATATTTATAAGAGCCTGATAACGCACGCACAATGCGAATGATTTTATTATACTATATTTGATATAGGTAAATGAAGTGAATATCAAGTCTATAATTATGGTTTAAAGTGGTACGTTGGATAGGAATTCTTAGAAACTGATACCATTTCTAGATACTGAATATCTGTGATCTGTTCTAGATACTCGAACTTATCATGTATTATAATAGACAATTGGGTATAAAGTATGTGCTTAACACATTTAAGTAAATTGAAAATTCAATAAAATACAATTGGATACTTTCCTTCATCAAAATTAATTATTTCGACTGTTCAATACAATAAAACATTAAGAAATAATCACCCTTTCATTAATTGATCATAATACCAACTTAATTTATTTTTTTCTTCTTTTTTCTATCTTTCAGCATCTTTTTAAGAAATAAGGCTGTTTGTCGCTAAAAAAACGCGACGTCACAATTCACAATCTCGTACAAAATTCATAGAAAACTGTCGTTTTTGTCAGTCCAAAAAAAAGTATTAATTTGAGTAGTTGTCAAATACCGTGTTATGGAAATGTAAGTCTATACAGTTTTTTTCTCTTTACGTGAGGACTTCAATACATAAATTTGGTTTAATTAGTACAAATATTTCCAATATGACTGCCGATGAAAAAAATGACGTATATTTTGTAATGTCGTAAATTTAATAAAAAAAAAAGAAAATTAAATAAATGTTCCAAAATAACTCACAAAAATGGCGTCATTCCTTTCGGTCCCAACGCAACCCCATGCGGAGTTCACTGACATATGTAAGTTGTTACGTTGATTCTGACATACATACGTCACACACCTTCTTGTCATAATTTACGTCCTCCCTTCGTAACTTTAAAGGGGATATAAAATATGCAACCTATACGCATCGTTGTCTTAGGTATGTACAAAATTTAATAAAAAGGAAATTTTGTTATTACGATCCGAAATATTTTCCTATACGATTTTATTTTGAGTACAAGAACACCCTGCTTTGTTGTTGTCTCTTTCATTTTGGGCGTTACGTCATTGATGTGTCATCACTTGTTTTTATTTTTTTATTTGCAAAAGTTAACATTACGTCAAAATTTTATCGCACACACATTTATTTTAAAAATTAATTTTCTTCTTAAATTTTATTTTTCTCTGACATTTACTTAAAAGTATCATCATCATCATCATCAACAGCCTATAAATGCCCACTGCTGAGCAAAGCCTCTTCTCACACGGAGAAGGTTAGAGCGTTAATCACCACGCTTGCTCAATGCGGGTTGGCGATTTCAAACTTATAATTAGAAATTATAAGTCCAGGTTTCCTCACGATGTTTTTCCTTCACCGTTTGTCAGTGGTGTCTAAATAATCTTAGAAAGTACATATAACTCGGAAAAAGTCACATTGGTACTTGCCGTTGGTAGGTTTCGAACCCGCACCCTCATGCATGAGAAGCGAGCGTCTTAAACCTCCAGGCCACCACGACACCACTTAAAAGTATGATTAACTTAATGTGGCAAGCAGCAAGCATGAAACAATCGTCTAAATCGATTTCAAATCTTCGCTACTTCTAGAAAAACTGATATGTTTCAATTGGTCGTTAATCGTCTAATCGAATAACCTGACTGTATCACTGCGCTTGCAACCAAGCCGCGTTTGATACTCACTTAATTGATGTGCCATCGACAACGACACCAAAGAGAAACGTTTATCACTTTTTATGTATGTTTTGTGATTGTGTGCAAGTATTAAATCAGATTCTTTAAACATATCAAACTTTTTATTGCCCAAAAGAGTTGTAGACGTACATACTAAATGTAATATTTGCTCACTTTTCGCGAGTAATGTATGTTATGATTACAAAACGAAACACAACGCAAGTGTTGTATGAGACCGTGGTTTCACTCCAGTCGAGCTGGCCCATTCGTGCCGAAGCATGGCTCTACGCTTATGAGTGATAATTTGGTTTGTCACCTAACTCAGATCGATATATCAGATTCAATTCAAAAAATTCAGATTCAAACAAGATAATGAAATTTGAAATCGCAACAAGACTTCAACAATGAACGCTTTCTATACAATCAAACTAGAGGTAATAACACCACTGTTGAACTATAAGTACAATACAATTACCTACTCATCTACCTCCCCTTAGAGGTATTTCAAGCATAATAGAGGTATAACCGATTTAACGTATATAACACCTAATATTATGAACCAATAACCAATCAATATCACGCCCAAATTCACTTCATAAGACAGTTCACGAATCCGCATGGATTAAGCAGATTAGTTCTGAGGCACTAATTAAAACCACATTAGGCGTATCATCACGTATGTAGGTAATAAATGCTTTAGTATGTGTTCAGTGACTAGACAAGCTAGATCTAGTCACTGTGTCTCTAGGTGCTAATAACTCGTGTCATATGTACATACCTAATAGTGTATAAAGCTGTGAAAAATATTCTCAACTGCCATAATATAGCCTTAAAACTTTTAAAAACAATATATTGTTAATAGTCTGAATCTTGATGAAACGATGACAGTTCGCTAGACTGCGACAGCAAAAAGGTTTGTCATATATTCCACTATTGGCAAAGGAATCAGATATTAAATATGATGATACCTATGTATGTAAGTTCGAAACAAAATGAACAGAATTTTTAAGTCACAAAAAAAAATGCCAACAATAAAATCCAACGACAAAGTCAGGTGACTTGCTAAGCTACTCGTACCGTCTAAAATAAACACCCTTTATTATAACCCAGTCATAAAGAACGACTGACAGACAGCATTACATAGGGACGAGATTATAAAATAATGAATGGCGCGTATGGAATATTATATTTCACCTGTTTTTTTATTATACACAGCAAAATCTGACGATACATCTTTAGTATCACTTTTTTTAAATTACAATAGGTAAAGATAGAAAAACGAATACGTAGTTTAGAATAGGTATTAGATAGGCCCAGATGGAATAAAAGAGTGGACTGTATTTCTTGGTTTAATAGGTTTTCTTGAGTAGGCTATTAGTACAAATTAAATTCGCAATCCCGTCCGTTCTTGCTCGCGTTGTCGTCAGGTGTGTGTGGAGGGCGCGCGAGCCGTCGCTGCCCCGCCACGCCGCCCGCTCCCCTCTGCTGATCGCAAGTAGGAGTGCACAACATTTATTTTATTTAAATACTAGCTTTTACCCGCGGCTTCGCTCGCGTCACAAAAGGATAAAACGCCAATGTGACATATATCAATACACACAGCGCCATCTATACCAATACTTTTGTTTTCCCTCGGGAATATCAAATTTTTCCGGGATAAAAAGTAGCCTATTATTTAATCCGGACTTCTAACTATACATCTGCAAAAATTCAAAGCTATGGGTTTAGTAGTTCTGGTGTGATAGCGGAACAAACAAACAAACAAACTCACTTTCTGATTTATAATATTATATTATTATGGATTTTCAAACTATTTTCATAAATAATGATTTCAATATAAAACATCATCTAAACTTAGATTTTGATAAATGAAGTAAGTACTAAACATATGGATTGGTCAGTGAATCACATTTTGTTTAAAATCCATATAACATTAATGTAATAAATAAAGTAATTAAATAAAAAATCAATAATTTATCAACAAGATTCGCAGATGCATGTGTGTCTGCATGTGCGTGCGTGTTAACGTGTGCGTTAACTGGTATTATCATAATGTAATGATCCTATTTATTAATACTAGTTCTTACTCCATTTGAAATAGAGTGTCATTTCATTCAATATCTAAGAAAAAATACATAAGACAAAAATCCAGATTAGTATGCAATATATAATTACATTTTTTTTTTAACTTTTATTAATTTCAACAACATTTTTCTTGTGTCGAATATTTTCTCATGACATATCATAACATTACGCTTTTTATCCCCAGAGGGTTAAGCAGAGGTGCACATTATGGCACATAATGGCACTGTACAATGTAACACCCACTAGAAGTTTTTAAAAACCAAGTAATTCTTTAGCCGACCCGAGAATTGAATCCGAGACCCCTTGCCCAGCAATCGCACTTGCGACCACTCGGCCAACAAGTTAAAATAAAATATGTTTTAAAACACTCTCTTTCAGTCCAAATATAGAGAAATTAGAAAAACTCGTGGCATCGTTGTCGTAAGCCAGGCTAGGCCAAAAGGAACCCTTTACGAAAACGGAAATTAGTATTTCCTTTGTGTTGTTGATAAAGAGATGAATATGTGGGTCGTATTGATAATTTGTTATTTTCTGTTTTAGTTGGGTTTAAGAGATTTGTTGAAATATGTTCTTAGTTTAAAATACGTTTCAGTATACTAATTAAATTGTAGTGTATATTCATCAACAGCCTATAAATTCCCACTGCTGAGCAAAGCCTCTTCTCACACGGTGATGGTTTGAGCATTAACGCTTGCTCAATGCGGGTTGGCGATTACAAACTTATAATTAGAAATTATAAGCCCAGGTTTCTGCCTCGTTGGCCGAGTGGTCGCGAGTGCGACTACCGGGCAAGGGGTCTCGGGTTCGATTCCCGGGTCGGGCAAAAGTATTACTGGGTTTTTAAAAAATTCTCAGTAGTAGCACTAAGTCTGGAAATGTGCCCGGTATATGGCAATAGGCTCACCCCCTATTACATCGGACTCATAACATAAATAGTGGAAAGTGGGTGTTACTTCTGTGTGCACCTCTGCCTACCCCTTCGGGGATAAAAGGCGTGATGTTATGTTATTATGTTATGTTTCCTCACGATGTTTTCCTTCACCGTTTGTCAGTGGTGTCTAAATAATCTTAAAATCTTAGAAACATATAACTCGGAAAAAGTCACATTGGTACTTGCCGTTGGTAGGTTTCAAACCCACATTCTCATGCATAAGAAGCCAGCGTCTTAAACCTCCGGGTCACCACGACATATGTAGTGTATATTATTGCAAACATTTCAATAAAGAAGTTGCTAATTTCAATCTGGATGTTGTGAGCGAGGTGTATCTAGGTTAATTTTAATACAATAAAAATAAGTAAATGATACTTTTCAATCAATTTTAATTCGCAATCAAAGACAAAAAGCATTTATCATCATAACTTCTTACTTACTATAAGTTTATTAATACTTTTGAACAGACAATATAAAAACCAACCACCAATAATGAAATCTTCACAATAATTATTCAAACAAATTATTATTCGTTACATATTTACCTTATGAATGTAAAACTGGTATATCTAAGTAGAATGTAAATGTATCAGCTGGTTTACTTCCCACGTGTATCGTTATGTTAACGTCAGGACGCCATTTTGACTCGGAACTCGGAAGTCGTAACGATAAACCTCATAATATTATCCGCGACAACATACCATGTGGTAGATGGATAAGGCTTTACTGATGGCTTGCCGTGTATGAGAGAAATTTGCAACTATGAGCCGTGTGACAATGGCGTCAAGATCTGAAGATTGTTGGAAGAAAAATTGGGTACCTAAACCAATTTTCATCCTAACACAACTTATCATTTTCTACTCCGAAATATGTAAAAAATCTAGTTTTATAACCAAATAAGTTACTTTAGTTACCTACTTGAAATATTTCATTAAAAAGAAAATATAATTTGCTTTCAAACATGATTATATTTTATTCTGTCCTAATTTTCTTGCATTCAAATCTTCTCTATGAAAAAACCTTCAACGAAACTTTACGTCTAACAAACTTTGTACAAATGCAATATTTGAACTTCTACAATATTAACAAACAAAAATATTCATGAGTCCAAAAACGTCGGTAAAAACCCCTTGGCCTTTAACCTTTTAAAGGCCCCCATAAAAACGTTAACGAAAAATATTCGGAGTTTTTCAAAATGAAATGTTACATGTACAGACATTAAAAAATGAACTTTGTGAACATAATTTTAATCTTGAATTCAAAATATGTAATTAAATTAAATTACTGTAAAACCATTGTTATTCCTATGTAACTTTCTCACTTAATTAACTTATTTTTTTTTTAATAATAACAATGTTTATTTATTGGCATTGGCCGACTCTAATTTACTGTGACGAGTTTATAAATTGAAAAACCTATTTTTTCCTAATTGTACTAACATTACTAGGAAATAACTAGCTAGCTACCTATTATTTATTTTATCCAACTTTGTGTAAGATATTTTTTCAACACCTTTACATAATTATTGCTAAATATTATCTGACTGCGTATTGTCTAAACATAATAGTATGTATCTAGAAAGAAAGGAAGAAAAATGGTTTATTTGCACACCGTCACAAAGTGCAATAACACACAAAAAATTAAACAATGAAGACGGCGCAAAAATTCCAGAGCTCAGCTTACCTAATGATATAATTGTATAATAACTGTCTAACTTCTTGTGAAAATCTTTCATTGGATCTTTGTTTATATTGTGTATACTGTTTGTATTTTAACTATAAGATTTTAAATATAAAATCGTATAATCTAGAATCTTCAAGAACGAAAAGCAGTTAGAAGCAGAAGACAGCGAAGGAGTCCAGTACCTTGGCTCACTCTAAGTATGAACGCCAAGCATATTAAAAAGAGTTTGGTGTTCTACCTTACAGTGAACTGAGTTCTAGACATTCATCAGAACTTCGGAAGAAAGAAGATTGGAAAAAGAAAGAAGTATTCGGAAGAAAAAAATTACTACAGAAGATTATGCCCCTCTTTGTTTTTTTTGTTATATTTAATTTTGGATTCCGTTCCAATTGTAGTATTTATAAAATTACTATTTTAAATGTATTTACTATTATTTGTTCTGTAATACGTAGTACTTTTATTGTAAGTCAAGTCCAATTGATAATTCCAAAAATATTCCGAATATATCCCGATACTTTCTACAACTTAATTAACGAAGTCATCTGACAATACAAATGCACCTAAAACTAAAAATATGTTTTGAAAATACAGCACAGACTATTTATATAAAATATTCAATAAGGTTGGTGCATATTTGATATGTTCTAGTTTTATAAAGACGGTCCCGACCTCACAAGTCGACGCCCGAGCCGGACACTTCCGCGCACTCTATGTAAATATTTTATTCACATCTCAACCCTTTAACGGCTGAACGCCAGATTTCCCTATAAGTATGGAAAATATTAATAAAAATGTTACAGTTCCCCTGTTTACTTAATATTCATCTCACATGAATTCCTAAGCTCTCTCGCAGCCCGTCTGATTGAAATTGTAATTTTCGTTTCACATTCTGCCAATAAAACGCTACGTACTTTCAGTGTCGGTAAATTTCGCTTGATTTTGACAACCCGTTTGAGTCTCAAAGTGATGTTTTAAAGCTATGAAAGGATTAATACAGCTTGATAATATTAGGAACAATGCTGTTTGATATATCGTTTAATTTAAGATATATATTTGTTATATTGATTTTTTATTACCTTACCTATTTCTCATAATAATATAAAGTAAACCTACTATTGGAAAATCTATGTATGTACTTTTATCTAGTAAATAGATTCCACCGTTCGTACTTCGTACAAATATTAAAAAGGAACGCTGTATTGTATACAAGATTATGTACCGATATTGAAATGTATGTGTGCTAAATGTATTTCTAGACTAGATTGAATATACTTGTAGTATATTATTTTCATATATATTTGCCAAACAACTAAGTTTCATCTTGTAGTTTAAAGGTAGAGTCTGTAGAGGTCGCTAACTTGTGTAATGATCAAAACTCGGAGTTTCGCTCAAATGGGCACTTAACGAAGCTAAATAAATTAATAGTCAATAAAAGGGCTCGGATCGTAACCTTCCAGCAAACGATAACGAAATTAATTTCACTAAAAAATTCAAAGAGAACGTTTGAGGTTGTTTTAATAAGTATTTAGAATTTAAGAGGTATTGGCTCGTGTAACGAAAATATTGTTATTTTTGAGGCATAAGTACCTAAAACAACTTTATTTACATATTTATAACCCAGTCTGTGTGGTTTTCTATGAAATAAAGGTATTTTATCGAATTAGATTGTAACGCACGTGCGACCAAAAGCTAAGACTTATTACTTGAACCTTTATTCTTTTTATACAAACATCCAGAGCCTTGTTTAAATATTTTACTAAATTGTCCTTTGTTTCTCCAGATGAATTCTGCGAAGAGTACCCGCACAGTTTGATCCCGACTCCCGGCTACTGGGTCGAATGTTCTCGCCAGAAGATAGCTACGGACACAATCTGGGATGAATCCGAGTCTGAACACGACAGTGGACCTGACCGGGATAATGCTGACGGTAAGAATGTCGATGTAGTATTTTACAACAATATTCAAGGGATAATTACCTAAATTAGTTAACTTACTCTCTAGAGTCTACTTCTAAATGTAGTTTAAAATTAAATACTTGACTACTGATATATGAAAATATGTTTCGTGTCGTTCCGAGTTCCGAGTTTAATCCTGATTGACATAGACTTTGGTCTTTTGTCTGAAAATCGTGGTCACAGTGGGACGCAACACCTGCATCCTATTTCATAATTGTAGTAATAGTATAGTGTATTAAAATTTAAATTTTACTTTACATGTAAATCATGTAAATTTATAAAGGATGTTAAAATATGTTCACACATCAGATACAAACATTTTACCATATTCCTAGGTACAGAAAGGACACCAATGTAAAGCTCGTTCCACAATACAGCCGTCTGTTTTAGAAATTGCAATTATTTCACCTCCACTTTCGGACGCAATATTTTTATTTGAAACTAAGAAACTCTTATAAGTTTCCACGACAAGTTTTTCTTTGTACAATAATTAGCTAAGACGGAGTGTACTTGAGACACTTATCTAAGACTTTTATCCGTTATTTAAATGATGTTCTATGGAAAAATAAGTATTTTTCTGTTGCTATAAGATACTTACCTCAGTTATAGGTGCTTCTGAATTTAATATAAAATCCTCGACTTTTACGACTGAGTTTTTGTAGCAGTAGGTAATGTGTGGCCGCAACAGAAAATGCTTCACTTTAAAATGAATGCATGTATTTAAAACTTTAGTTTTGTTTCTATTGAAGTATTCAGTAAATATTTACAACTTTAAACCCTACCTTTATTCCACTAGCATTCATTCATACTATTATTCACAGAAAACATTTTTTTTAACAAAACAAAATTAATACACATGAGAAAAACAATAGCGTTGACAAGATTATAAACTATCTTTACCTATCTTCTAAATTCGCTTAGCAGTTTCTGCGCAAATAACAAACAAACATTTCCATTAAACTGTCAAACACCAAGCGGTCACCGGTGACCGCAACCTATTGTTCTATAATTGTGTCTATAATGACGGTACCTACTCGACGAGTTAATATGGGAACTAACCGTTTGTAACTTAAAACTAGGACATAAAACAGCTAAAAACGAATACAAGGTTCGTCGTTTATTAAATAAGGGGTCGCAGCGGTGATTCCTCCCCTGTCAAATTAGCTCTAAGAAGAAAATGAAATTTTATACCTTCTCAGTAGGTGCTTCCATTTCGTTACGGCGGTTGAACTCAACTTGCGAATGAAATTATTAACATTTGATGGGTGTAGCACCCTTTTCTATTATATTTATTACTTGCTGTGTGCCCCTGACTTTGATTGTTTTATGGGTATCGTGACAAAAAACTTACTACACATACCTACTATAATAATCTCTGTACCACGTCATAATGTGCTCAACCATTTTGATGAGTTTGACGAGAAATTTTTATACGCGCGTTTTACTTTACAAGTGATGGAGTACCTATATCTAGAGGTGATGTTGTGTACTGACTACATTTTTCAAGTTCTGCAATACTACTATTACATATCTATTAATTAATTTCTGGAAATAATTGTATAACAGTACCCGGTATCTGCATCGGAAGTAACATGCAAAACTTTACTTTCAATCCCCTAATAAAACCTACTTTAAACGAAATAAACAAAACTCCTTAATAAAAAATCAACAAAAGTTAAAAGAAAAGTCACGTATACACTGAAACAAAGTTAGCGTACTCTTGAATAACTGAAAGTAAGAGTTCAGAGATAATTCTTTCGCTGTCACATTAGCGAACAGTCGAGAGTCAAATTTAATTTGGCTTCTTTTTCCGGCGCGTGGGCTAAGGTGAAGCTCATCCAATATGTAACGACCTTTACAATTCCAGACGTGAACATTCACAGTTCAATTTTCAATAGAGGGGAATGCGATTCAAAACTTGCGATTCCGCGAAATATTCGCGTGATATAAAGCAGAGAAGTTTTGTAGCACCTTAAGAAATGCATAGGTATTTACATACTAGTAAATTTTATAATACAATATGCATTTGCAGTGTCTGCGTTTTTCTAATATAAAAGTAGCCTGTGTTATTCCTTAGTACATCAGCTACCCGCTAATAAAAGCCCCGTCAAAATCGGTCTTTGATTTCACTGATTAGCGAATACAAACAGACAAACAGAGATAAAAAAATTAAAAAGTGTTATTTTGGTATATGTATCGTAAACATATTCATATTCTTGTAGTAATAAACGGTTATTTCAATATTACAAACAGACACTTTAATTGTATCAATGTATAGATAAGAAACACATTGATATGAGGAACACACTCAATTCTAAGTTTCATATGAAACACCATCTCTAAGTCATCTATTATTATGATACGTTGTGAGCAACGTACAGCAGATGGGACATTGAGAAAATGTACAACACTACGTACGTATGAAATAAGAGCATTTCTGTTGCCTTATCCTAGAATTAGTTACATCTTTTTTTCACGTAGTCAGTTTATTTTGTCCCGACGCATTTTGTGAGGACAACCGCTCTATACATATGTAAACCTGCTTACACATTCCGGGGAATGTTTTACCTGAATATTGATATTGTCATGTACGATGATGAATATGGCCGGCAAAAAGGCCGTCGTTCAAAACCGAATGTCAAAGTCAAAGTCAAAGTCAAAATCATTTATTTCAATTAGGCCAGAATGGCACTTTTGAACGTCAAAATAAAATTAATATTAAAAGTGAAGCTATTTGCTCATTCCAAGGTGTAGATTCCTATGGAGAAGAACGAGCAAGAAACTCCATAGGTTACTCTTTTTCAATCAGGTTCACAATACAATTTACTAGTTACATAGTTTTGCTGTTTGGATTGTGCGAGAACAATGTAACACCAAAATCCAGTCAAAGTGATCAAGAAAGAAAATAACCTTAAGAACAATAATACAGTCTGGAGCTGACCAGTCCCAGTTGACGGCGCCCGTTCACGAACATGACACGTACACCAGCACCGCCCAACTCAACCATATTGTAGGGAATCTAGCGATCCACTGCACGCGCCACCGCCAATGAGACCTTTGAGTGAGCATGACAACTCCAAGCTGACACAAATGAATTCTACTAATCTAATTTAATATTAAGTTAATTACAGGGCTCTCACATTTACATTGGTTATATAAGTTAAAAAAAATATGCAACGTAGCAATATGGCTGTATTATTTACGATTTCATTAAAACAACAGTGTTTTTAGTTATCCTGTGGAGCCAGACTAGCCTGCATCCAAGCATTTTTATCCTCTATATATTCATTGAGTTTGTAATATGCTTGTCTACATAAAGCTTTCTTTATACATAATTTAAATTTGGATTTATTTAGTTGTTGTACATCGCCTGGTATCTTATTATAACATTTAACACAGAATCCCATGAACGATTTACTTACTTTCGCTAATCTCGAAATTGGCTGACTTAATCTATTCCCATGCCTAGTTTGATAGTGGTGTCTGTCAGACACTTTACCAAATAACTGTAGGTTTTTCCTAACATACATGATGTTTTCATAGATAAATTGACATGGAACGGTCATAATGTTGATCTCCCTAAACCTTTCTCTGAGAGATTCGCGACGACCAAGATTGTAGATAGCTCTGACGGCGCGCTTTTGTAAGATAAAAATAGATTCAATGTCAGCAGCGTGTCCCCACAGCAAAATGCCATACGACATAATGCTATGAAAGTAACTGAAATACACCAGTCTTGCCGTGTCAATGTCAGTTAACTGTCGTATCTTCCAGACAGCATAAGCTGCAGAGCTCAATGGTCCCGCTAATGATGTAATGTGAGAACTCCATTGCAATTTGTCGTCTACAGTAATTCCCAGGAAAGTTGAGAAAATAAAACGATATTCGACCTATTTTTAGTGCAAGTGTACTGTAACCACGTATTTTTTGTGATCTTCAATAAGTCTTATATCTTTTTGGCCACGTTCAATTAAAAATTCGTAGATATTCCAGTAACAATATCATAAATTAATAGTAACAACAAACATTTTCATGATCCCACGTTCAATTTTCTTACAAGTGACATTTTTGTCTTCGTCTCCGAGATTATAGAAGAAAAAGCTTTCCGTAGACATAACAATACCTATCCTAAAAGAATAACAGACTTATTACCGATATCAACGAAAATATCAAATCATCTCGGTAACATGCCTTCAGGACTAAATAGTTTCTATTATAGCGAAGATCGAACAGAAGCATCCAATCAGAACGAGGTGCTTCACGAAAATAATAAGACTGATAGTCTGGAACATTACAAAATGCGACGTCTTTCCAAAAATTTGCTCTCCAATGCGATAAATACACCACATTTGAAATATGTTCATCGACTTTGTTGGTTTTACACAGTTAAAACCACAACGAAACTCAGTAAAAATAAATTTAACGAAGAATTTCAATTTATTGACCGCAAATAACACGAAATGAGTGTACAAAATACCGGTGTTTGAGTGCTAATTAAACTGTGTACTCTGTAAATATGGTAACTATTCGAAATGTTTCATTAATTTACAGTGATGAACAAAATGCAAACATGGAGCATTTACAGAATTTATGAAGTCAGGGTTTAATGTTGCGTCGGAATGAAATATTTAAAATAAAATCCCGTCTGGCTTGTGATATTTATTCTGTATGTAATGACTGTTAGCATGGAGACGAGGGAAAATGGTGTTCGCGGAGACGCGGAACTTCGAAGCGCATTGGTTATGCAAAGCGGATTATTTAAAGTACATGTCGTCGCAGCCAGAGACAACGATGTTTGCTGGTTGACTTGAATGTAGTTCAGACTTGTCGCTCGTATCTCCGGTCACATGAAACTTTGAAACCATTACTTGAACTCATTATTATGAATGGACCTAAAATGCCACGATTATTCGAAAAGTTTAGTAGAATGGCTTTTTAAATTTTATAGAATTTTATAGTAACAGATCAATAGATTTTTCGTGGATTACTTTTATTGTCTGAAGCTGAGACTTTTGGGTTTCAGCAATCCAGATAATCTCATAAAGTAATTGCAAGGTATTGATAATAGGAGACTTGCCCTTATTTCTAGATACTATAATATCTTATATGTAGTACCTACATTCAAATTAATACATAATGTATGTGTATTGTATCTCAAACGCCTTGGCAATGTCCTTTGAGGAAACCGAGCTTCAGTAATTATGAACATGAGCAGCTTTTCAAAGACAACCATTACCGTTGCACTACCTGGAACATCTAATAATTTAATTTCAACAATACTGACATTGGTTAATTAACTTACCTACACTGTTATTACAGTTAAATTTTCCGATTGACTTTCAATCTTGAATACAGAACATTTTCTATTCTAAAAGTGTATACTGATACAGGTTGTTTATTTATTTTTCTACTTAAATGTTGGTCCGGACACCCGAACTAGGGTTGTGTAAACGAATCCTCTTCGATCTGATGGCTCATTCGACACACGTTTTCAATTTATCGGTGTCCCCCTTATTGTCTGGGTTGGTGTAGATCTTCGGCGCCCGCCGTCGTGTCTCCTCCCTTATCGGGCGCCCTATTCAAAAGTCACGTCATGTGTAAATGTACCGCGATACTGTAATGGCACAGTGACCCGGTCATTTTCCCTCACAATGTATTCTTCATCGCAATCGGTACGTGACTCGTTTTGTTTGTTTGCATTTGTGATGTGATTTTCTCACTCAGCGATGTTGATATATTACATTACATTACATCATACGTGATTAATCAAACAAAACCAGTTTATATTAGACAAGATGTTTTCTGTAATGTAATGCTCTGGCGACGAGTATACCTCTATACTATAGCGGTCATTACCCAGTGTGGTTAGAGTCTCGTATTAAATACCTGAAAGAACCCTGTAGACATCTAAAGCTCTCAATATAAAAATAGGATCAAGTTGGTTGACAGCATGACACAATATTTTTTACTGAAAAATAAATAACATGACAGTCCTAGGATCTAGGATTATCAAATTTATTGTTATTAGACAAAAATGTACGTAAATATGAACTGTGAAACGTATTCATGTACAAAGAATAATATACTCTAATCCTGTAAACGTAAAGCACATGTTTCTGTTTATCACGTGTCATTTGTTAAAGTGAGCTACACATTTCTCATAATTATTTCACGAAATGTAATGAACGGAGAATATATATTTTCCATGGCACTATTAAGTTCGCGTGTTACGCTTGAATATAACGGTTTGTATGTACGTTTGTAATGTATAAATAAAATTGATTATAATGATATAAAGTTAAGTGGTTACTTCGGTGTTGGTAGACTGATAGTAAATGCAGATAGATGGTCTTAGAATCTACTCCTAGTTTTGATAAAAGAACAAACATTTGCCGTTTAAGATAATGGTATGGGGCGGGTGTCCCTTATTATGTGAGACTTACAACACAACTTGTAAAAGGAAAGTGTTACAATCAACAATGGTATGCTATTTTATCTTTGACTGGTGGCCAAAATCGCCGCGTAAAATCTAGCGGGTTCGCGCACGGAGCAACTCTATGTGTGATCCACAAATTATTGTTTCGGGTCTGGGTGTCATGTGCATGTGAAATTGTATATTTGTAAACGCACCCATAACACAGAAGGAAATCCTAGTGTGAGACGTTTTTTTTTAAAGCATATAAAAAGTAGATCTCTTGAGGGAATAAAAGCCGTGATATTAGAGGTATGAAGTGAATTAAATAGGCGTGTTAATACTCATGTAATTAATGACACATGTTAACCGGATCACTTCTCAGACGATAATAGTTACTCATCGAATAACATCTTAAGGCGCTTTCAATATAGCGTATGCGAAGCCTTAATATAGCCTATAACGATACTCCTTGTAATTTATAGCGTCTGTTAATTAAAGTAGCTCGAATTCAATGGCGTAGTGATTACGTATATACCCATATGAAGTGGCCTCGGTTAATATATATGAGATACTCTTACGCCGAATACTGAAATGCTACTTTATTGTAATCGCGCTTATGATGATTTAAGAGGAGATCTGTAAAATGAAAAACTAAAAACACATTTATAAAATGTTACCGCAAAAATATTCTTGCATTTTATTATATGCAATAAAGTTAACCTCCTATAAAGGAACCTCAATTTTATTTACTTTTTGATGCCTTTTCTAATTAAATGAAGCTTAGAAAGAGTACATATATATATAATATACATATACCTATACCTACGTTACTTCCGAACATAAACAGATGCTTGATAGATGAGAGAAGTAATGGAGAACCATTCGTTTCCATTAACGTTCAAGTATGGGCATTTTAATGGCCTTTGGGAAAATACTTACAAAGATGCATGGAAGTACAAATGTTGGATTATGCAAGAATCTTGTATAACATTATATGATGGACTCTCCCCGAGGGATAGGTAGAAGAATATATCGTTGCTTTTCAATGCAATTTCTTTCGCAAATAATGGAAACCCTAAGACCTTTTGGTGGTAATTGATGTAGTCTGACTTATAACTAGATAAAACAATTTTGTTGTCGCAAGTGCGACTGCCGGGCAAGGGGTCTCGGGTTCGATTCCCGGGTCGGACAAATTATTACTGGGTTTTTGAAAAAATCTCAGTACGGAGTCTGGAACTATGCCCGGTATATGGCAATAGGCTCACCCCCTATTACATGAGGCTCATAACATAAATAGGGAAAAGTGGGTGTTACATTGTATAGTGGCATAATGTGCGCCTCTGCCTAGACCTTCGGGGATAAAAGCCATGATGTTATGTTATATTATAAGACAATTTATATTTGTATCAAGTAAGGTATATTTTCAAAATATTTGTCTTCGCTAAAACTCATAACAATCTATTCAACTATTTAGACGTCAAAACTTAATAAACAAAAAGATAATCTTCCATAAGAAATAAAAAAAGTCGTATTTCATGTAATAGTGACTATTATATAATATGTATATATCAATAATTGACACTTTATATTATTAGCGTGACACGTAACATGACACAATTTGAGTCTTCTCACAAGAATACGTCAGAATATAACTGACACAATTCTATATTTATTACTAAAACTCTATTTTTATTTCGAACGCGCCCTTCAAAGCTTTAGCGGTCACAGAAATAGTATCTATACTAATATTCTAAAGAGTAGATTTGTTTGTTTGCTTTAAATTGGCTTTGGTACTTATTACTCAATCGATTTGAAAATGTTTTCTTCATTTTTTTTATGGCATAAGCCGGTTAACGAGCAGATGGATCACCTGATGGTAAACAATCGGCGTCGCCCATGGACACCTAGTGCGTTACCGGTCTTTTAGGGATTAGGAGTGTGAGGATCGTTGGGGATTCAGGAATTGGGAATATTAGGCAAGGGGATGGTAATTGGGCCTCCGATAACCTCAGTCACACGACGAAACACAACGCAAGCGTTGCTTCACGTCGGTTTTTTGTGAGGCCGTGGTATCACTCTGGTCGAGCCGGCCCATTCGTGCCGAAGCATCATTGAAAAGTTTACCTATTAAGTTCTATGGTGTATTTGTATTGTAACTTTCGTGACACATACTAAATAAATTATTATGTTTTCGGCTTACTCATGTAGTAATTCGACGAGGAACTCGACTAGTTTCAAGCCATGCTAGAGGCTCATATTCATGAGCAGCATGGCTTGAAACTATAATAATTTATTCTATGGTTCATGCTACTTTTAATCCCAATAATGTTACAGAATCTGGACTAAGTTAAAAGAAATTGTCAAGTGAAGCCACTGGCAGAGACATAGTATGGGAATAAAAAAGTGATTTGCAATGTAATAATCAAACAGTCTTAATATGTAGTATGTATAACAATTTTATTTTGATCTACTTCAAAGACAATTCATAAAATATTATGAAACAATTCGTCAACTTTATGTTGCTGAAAGTAGTTGTATTGATTCATAGGTATTTGTGAATTCGATTCTATAGAAAAAGTTAAAAGCAATTTTTAATGGATCTACCATTATTTTATTTTAGAAAAAATGTACATATACAACACCATAGCTTACGCCATATGTAAACTGCCTCGTTGGCCGAGTGGTCGTAAGTGCGACTGCCGGGCAAGGGGTCTCGGGTTCAATTCCCGGGTCGGGCAAAGTATTACTGGGTTTTTAAATATTCTCAGTAGTAGCACGAAGTCTGAAATTGTGCTCTGTATATGGCAATAGGCTCACCCCCTATTACATGGGACTCATAACATAAATAGTGAAAAGTGGGTGTTACATTATACAGTGGTTTAATGTGCACCTCTGCCTACCCCTTCGGGGATAAAAGGCGTGATGTTATGTATCTTATAAATAAATAAATAAAATAAAATGTTTGCATGGCAAGACGTTAATAAGCCCACTCAATGTAACACTATTTTATTAGTTTAGTAATTGCAAAGAGTTTACAATTTTCACATAAAACATTTCCTTTTAAATATGATTTCTGATGACTCCCTCGATTTTCCCTCGAGTGGTCGCATGTCACCGGGCAAGGGGTATCGGGTTCGATTCCCGGGTCCGGCAAAGTATTACTGGGTTTTTAAAAAAAATCTCAGTGGTAGCACGGAGTCTAGAAATGTGCCCAGTATATGGCAATAGGCTCATCCCTTATTACATGGGATTCATAACATAAATAGTGAAAAGTGGGTGTTACTTCTGTGTGCACCTCTGCCTAACCCTTCGGGGATAAAAGGCGATGTTATGTATGTATGTATGTAGTTTTCCTCCAACATGTAAACTCCTCTAGCTCACTCTACACAGCTAAACTACAACATCAAAATGTATTATTATATATATAAGTAATATAATATATATAGTAAGTACATTACGTGGAGCACGTGCAGGCGATATTGATAGCAAATATTACAGGTCTATGTAAGTACATCGAGATCATGTCCCGTTGAACGAATATGATTTGGATATTCTATCGATGTATGTAATATATTATATATATATATTCGAAGGTTATTGACGATTAGTGTTGCCAAGAAAACTAGTAGTTAGGTACTTTATTCCTACCTAGACTTTATACAAGTCTAGTAGATATGTGTTAAAGTTAGAAGTGCATTAGGGTTATGAAAGCACTTGACTGGTGTTTTAAACTGTCAAACACCAAGCGGTCACCGGTGACCGCGACCTATTGTTCTTTAATTGTGTCTATAAAACCGGTACTCGACGTTAAGCAGAAACTGTTGAAAGTCTTCCCATAATCTATAATGGAACAATCTCTTGATTAACGTTCGAATACTGAAACGTCACTCACTTTTCAGTCGCGCTTTAGTATAGACTTAAGCGCGACTGAAAATTGAGTGACGTTTTCAAATTCAATTGCAAATTCTTTGTAAAATGACAGAGATGGCACGATATTTAAGTACAACTTATAATTGAGCAGTGTTTCAGTATTCGGGTGATAGACTACAATACAACAGTATTTCTTACTTGAACTCAAGTCTGTGTTTAATTTATTTCACCATTCCGCCAAGAGTATCTAACAGACAAAAGAGTAGGCAATCTATTCTCTAAATTAAAAACTATACGATTTTAAGCCAAACCAGTCGTTATATTGTTCTAGTAGCTTTTTGTAGAAATCGCGACTCGACACTCGAAAAAAAACAACATTCACTCGATTGCAAATTTTATTTATTCACATGTGTATCGGACGAAACAAACGTAACCCCAAACTAGAAGTTAGAATCAATACTGGCTACAAAGCTCGCCTTTCAATGGCGAATCCATTTCCAAATTAGATAGGTATCGAATTCACTTCCACTTCCACTAGATGTTTGTTTGTTTTACTTTGGTACCCTCGAGAGGCCATCAATCACTGAATACCTACTTTCTACATACTTTTCATTGAGTTTTATATTATGTTATCACAGAATACGAATTCTTTTTGTTAGATTTCGGTACGCATTTCTTGAAATCATTTATTTTGAGGTCGTTTGTTGGGTTTCGTGATTGTGTGTTTAATACTAGTACCTACTCTACAAGGTAGACTGAATTTTAGACGCCAACTGATATAGATATTAGTATTAGTGCCATTAGAACGAGTAACTATCAGTAGGTATGATAATTGTACTATTATAGGTACGTCGTTTATCGTGTTTATAGTCGATATAAGAATTAACAAGAATTTCACTGACTTGTTGTTTTCTCGTCGATATTACACCTACTCTTTATCCCATAACCAAATAACCGACATCATAAGAATTAAGTTTGCCAAGAGAACATCGAAAAACACTTTTCCATAAAAAGTAATGGAAAAATTTCACATTTCATACCCATAGGCTACACTAACACAATTTATCATACGAAGAATTGAATAAAACGTGATCTGATCTACTTAGATTATATTACTATAAAATTGTCACATCATCCTTGGAAACGGATCATCGAAGGTCGAATAACAAGCATGAAACGACAAAAAAATATTGCCAATAAAATTCTGTGGAAGATCCGGAACCATTTTATACATCCAATGTAGTAAGTGACATGTCTATTAGACGAAATTTTGTTTAGGAACTTCATGTAAAAAGTTGCGTACAAAAGGAAAATTGTAATTATTTTTTACGCAAATGACTAACTTTAAAACAATGTATAACGTGTACATAATACTCAGTTTTTTATTATTTATTTATCGCACAATGTGCACACATAGAGGTCTGTGTTTAAATTTCTTCCTTTTCGTTTATTGTTTTAACATATTGTGTCTTTTGTATTTCTATTATTTTCCTTTAAATAACCCCTATACTTATTATACTCTTTGCTTTAAATAATTTGTAGTTGCTTCCGTCCGTGCGTCACTGCAGGGGTGCCAACTGAAAATCAGTGTTGGGTACTTACTGTTCCCAGCTTAGACTGAGTTGGCGAGCCCTTTCGTCGTAGACATGCTGCCACCCTGTTTCTTTTATTTTGCTTTTTTTATAATGTTTTTTTTTGCCTTCTTTGTTGTTTTTTTTGTTATTGTATGTTTTTTATTTTGTTTTCTATTTATTTTTGTGTTTTAATGTTAATTTTCGGTGGTCCATGTATATGTCCATGGTGAATAAATTATTTTTTCTTTCTTTCTTCTTTCTTTCTTTACAAAATGGAACATATTTTTTATAACTTTCTAATAGAAATATTTCAAGAGACATTTCGTTTGCAAACAACTTAATTGATGATTCATGTATTAAGGCTTTGGCTGCCAACAAATAATTGTTGAAGGCAAATCCTCCGCTAATGTCGGTCACCGGTGACTGCCATGGCGTTTAACGTGCAAAATGTCAAAAACATCCAAAAACGACAAAATGTCATGAAGAAAAGTGAAACAAAAGTGAAACAAACACAAACATTTTACTTTATAATTTATTCTGACGTCCTGTCGTTCCTTCGTAGCGCGGCCATATTTAGGAACTTGAAAACGTTAGTGACGTTTTATATTTTAGCGCAACCAAACTGGCCGAAATAAAACAAAACTTTATGTTCAATATTTTTTCATCAATCTTCCAGTTTGAACCTTAATTCTTCTCTATTTCGATTATTTTTCTTTTTTTCTATTGATAAAAAGTGATTTTAAATATTTTAGTGCAATAAAAACACTTCATTAGTATTGTTTCCATTAAATAGAAAATTAATAAGGTATGCTTACATTCGATCTATGTATAACCAATTGCTCTATAACTGGAACTTTTAGATTCCCAGTAACATCTTAACGAAACTCTCAGTAAATGCAGCAACCGAAAAAGCAAATGTAGAACAAAACCGACTTCATAATTCTCCAAAAAGGGTCTTAAGAAGGATTAGATCTCTCGCGACTAATTTTATCTTCAAAGAGTAGTGTGTTTCAAGTTCAGCCAGGTGCAAATGGCAGCTTAAATAAGATTATTTCGGTGTATCTGTACAACTACTGCAAAGACATAAGCTGATGCCTGAGGATTAGTTCAGGAGCCTGCGACTTGCTGATTATGTTACCACTTGAAATTGTTACAAAATAAATTCATAACTTAAGCATTTTATTTTAATCTTTTTGGTTTAGAACTGAAAATCAGTCTAAACCAGTTTTAGTTTAAAGTTAAAGATTTTTTTTTAGTTTTAGTTTATTTTAAAGCTAAAACAGTAAATTCTTTTACGAGAAGCGATTGACTTTCAAAAAGCATTACTAATAACTTAACTACCACAAAAAACACGAGATTATTTTAAATATGGAGGAAAAAGTGAAAGCTTTGCACTATTTCTGAAAATCTTTAGCGGCATCTCTAGTGCTGCTGACTTGTAACTGCTAGATAGGTTTGTTTCCTTAATATGGTCTTAGAGAAGAAACGACCATAGAGGTTTCAATACTAAGCTGAATGACTGACTAACAAGCAATGGGTCATTAGTTATTCGTGCTTGGCAGTCTGGATGGGTAATCCTTACTTTGTTGACTAACGACTGAAAATATCAAAACCGAATCGCAGAACATCCTTGTTCCCATCAATAAATAAAGTGGATATCCCAGTGATACAAAGAATCAGTACCAAACTTTGAATCATCGATTCCAACCGGACTTAGGTGTACAAGGAAGCATTTATAGTCATTCCCAACACGGGTATATTATATACTTAGGCACCCATATACAATGTTTACAAGGGATTGTGTTCCATAGCAATTTCCCCGTCTGACAGAGCAGCTATACTTAAATAAACAAGCGGTTTTTTGATATGATAAAAATAGGGACGGTGAAAGGGATGTAGGCATATTTTGCCTGTAAAAACTTAAGCCTATACACGCACGTTACAAATATATTCAAGGTGAAGACGGCGTAAATAAGTGACGTTTGGGTGTTACAATAATATGGTAAACGAAACTAGACTTCCCTGCGACTGTTATAAAGATGAAAGTGATGTAACAGCGTAATATTTTGATTGTTTGTCCCTGGTTTTGCTGAGGTAGAAGTTTTTCACTCGCGTTTCGCTATTTGTACTTTTCCTTGTTATACTATTAAGCTTAAACTTACATATGGTTTATTTTTAGTCTGCGTGTGATTACCGTCTACGCTTCGAAAAACAAAAATGCTATTAAATAATTTTACCTGACTCCAAACTCGATCAAAACTACAACATAAAACATAACATCACGCCTTTTATCCCCGAAAGGGTAGGCAGAGGTGCCCATTATCTACGGCACTTAATGCCACTGTACAATGTAACACCCATTTTTTACTATTTATGTTGTGAGTCCCATGTAACAGGGGTTGAGCCTATTGCCATATACCGGGCACAATTCCAGACTCCGTGCTACTACTTTGAGAATTTCTAAAACCCAGTAATACTTTGGCCGACCCGGGAATTGAACCCGAGACCGGCAGTCGCAATTGCGACCACTCGGTCAACGAGGCAGTCGATCAAAACTACTAAACCAACAAACTCTACATTCTATTATCTATTTAAAAACTTGTACCTATCGCATGTGTAATACTCGTATTTATCAAAAGTAAACACAGTCCTTTGAAGAAATGAGGCTTCAAAGGCGTCAAATTGCTCAGCTTGTTACTACAAGACATAAACACGTATTTAATAAACGCTACCCGTCTATTATGAATCTAAACCCAATCAGACCGTCTTATCATGTAAATGATAGCATGTCATTGGTGTAGACGCAATCAAGCTCCATTCAGTACTAAATATTTATTTCTATTTTACACTTTATGTGTAAATATACGTGAGTGAACTTAATAACAGTGGACATTCTCTACCAGACTGCCTAGTTGGCCGAGTGCTCCAAAGTGCGACTGCCAGGCAAGGGGATTCGATTCCCGGGTCAGGCAAAGTATTACAGAGTTTTAAAAAAAATCTCATTAGTAGCACGGAGTCTGGATTTGTGCCCGGTATGTGTGTGATGGGCAATAGTGGGCCTAAATACAATGTGTATTTAGTAGGTATATGACACAGTTTTTTTTTTTTCATTAAATAACTTCTCACAGACGAAGATTGATTTATCCATTCTAGTATAGTATGCACTGATAAAATCAAATTTTCTGGAAAAACAAATTACCGTTCAATTGCTTTAAGAAAAATTAAAGACATCGGCCAGATACTCTTACATATGACCATTTTCATACAATTCCCATAACAAAACAATTCAATAATGATTCCCACTACGGTAGAAACAAGATGAATAATCATGGCATCAAAATATAATAAATAATTTCACCAAAATATCCATCTAGTAAGAAACATAATTCATGCTGTTCAAATATGTGATCTCAGGCAGAAATGACATGGTAAGCCTGGCTTTGGACCGTCAAGTCATATGACGTCCTGCTTCACTCGATAGCTGGAGGTAGAAATCTCTTAATAAAGTAACCTGTACTGTATATGATATGCCAGTATTCATGAACAAAGAGATACTATTTTATTAAAAAAATCTGTCGAATGAATTCAAATACATTCAATAGGGTAGATGCCTAATTTTTATTTTAATGTCCGTCTGGTAGATTATTTTAAATCATTAGACACGTATTTGTTTATTTTCTTTCAGAAACGAATATTTTCGACGATATATTGATTTGAAATATCGCGTGACGTCACTTCTATGTCCATTTTATACGTTTTATCTAAGTATTGTTTTATTATACGACAAAATCAAAATACGTGTCTAATATTTTTTCACTAATATGTTATACTCCATAACATAAAATATCATGTTTTTATTGTATAAGCCGGTAAACTAGCAGACGGGTCACCTAATGGTGAGCAATCGGCGTCGCCCATGGACACCTGGAACACCAAAGGCGTTACAAGTGCGTTACCGACCTTTTGGGGATTAAGAATTATGATTGTGGGGGTTCAGGGATTAAGGAGATTGTGGATGGGGGGTGGGTAGAATTGAGCCTCCGGTGACCTCATTCACACAACGAAATACAACGCAAATTCTATTCTATTAACATGAAAATATACTCTAATATTAATAACGCTGTTACGCATAAATGCGAAGCGTTAGTTTTTACAACTACCTACATATCAACTTAGGGCTTCTAAATAAGTGTATCAACACTATTTTAAGAAAATTAACTTTATATTTTTGACGTCTGTTTCTTAAAGTTTTATTGGTAGAATAATTAACTTAAATTATCTTACTTGGAGGGTACAATGACTTTAGAGACGATATAACCGCAAGACATCTGAGGCCTTAGTATGAGTTGAATTTACGTTTAAAGTATTCGAAACGAGTATGCGTTCGGCACTCTGATTGGCCGGAACCAATGAAGCAACCAATTTATGCTAGCGTCACGTGTCTCGTGCTATATAATCCGATTATCGTCTTGACTAAAATTAAAAATAAGATTACGAATTCCGCAATAATATACAGCACCGCTTATGTGAAATGTTTGTTTATTGATCACAATAATAATTTTCGACTAAATATTGAATAGAAAAGTCAACATTAGTTTGACGTGTATGGTCGAAGCATACGACTACCGTTTAAATACTATTTGTATAAGGAGTCTAGCATAAATTCAGGGATGTGACTTATCTTAGATAAAAGTATCTGAAATACAGATACAAGATAGAAAATACGTATTTATATCTTGTATTTGATATACTTTTTAATTTTTATATTTTGTACCTTATATTTAGATACATTGTCCAGGTATCTTAGTATTCTACAGATACTTTGTTCACTAAAATACTTTTACTAAAACTTCGCAGATTTTCTTTCCGAACGCAACTGAACGCAGCGCGTCGTTTATTTCGATACCATATTTTTACGGATCGGAAACTAAATGACAGATGGCGACAGTATCTTTTTACAAATTAATATTTAAACGAATAATACAAAAAAAAAGATTGTCAATGAGTGTGAACTGTCACTAGTGTCACTGTCACTCCTTCCGTAAGTTTTTCGCTGAGGTTTTTCGTGTGTACGTGGACGTGGTGTATGGTGTTTAAAATAAAATATTGTAATTAATAAATAACAATATCGCCTTTGTGAGATTCGGGATCGCGAACTTACCTACATATTTTGTCTTGTCATATTTGCCTGATCCTTGATATCAACGCGGTCTATCCGAGAACTGTTTTCAAATAAAACGAATAAACTTACATTCAATTAAAATTTATTAAATGCTGTTTTCTTACAAAAGTATTTTATCTTTAAAAAGTATTTTAAAGATAGGTATTTTGTATCTAGTATTTCAGATACCTTTTTAGAAAAGTATTTATATCTGGTATCTGAAATGCTTTTTTTAAAAGTATCTTGCATCTAGTATTTCAGATACTTTGTTTATGGTATCTTATACATCACTGCATAAATTGAAAACTCACACTGATCAACCGCTATTGCTCATACTTAGGGCTGGTTTTTAAATCAACAGATAATTCTTATTTGTTAAATAAAATTGACATTTGACAGTTCTTAGTACCTAGGGAAGAATTGCAAAATCTTCAAAACTATTCCTCCAATAAAACTTACCAACGTTGGAAAAATTGGCCTTTAGTGAATGAACAAATCAAGTTTTCGTCATCCACAGATCCACCTTAGTTTTGATGCCATATATAATAAAAATCTTAAATACGTTTAACAGTTCTTAAATAAACCTAATGTCAGATTCCAATTATGCGTTGCCAACATTTTATGCGAGTGTTTGGAACAATGCGTGGTTACATACTTACATTGTTACGACTTCTGTATGAAATGGCGTATTTATTAACACAATTCTACACTCATTAATATAATACTAAATATTTTAATAGCTACTGACGTAAGAATCTTATTGACACACTTTATTTTAATACTTTCTTCTAACACTTACATTAATTATGATTTAAGGCAGACTAAAGTAATAAAACTTATCCTTTACAAAAATGCAGTAAGTTTTATGTGTAACAGTACATACACAAATATATTTATCATGGTTAAAATATTCCTTGCGATGCCCAAATTAGCGAAAAACAGTAATTAATTCGTTTAGCGATTCTAATTTGGTTACCTTACAGTAACTTACCTTACAGTTAATCAAGCATAGACTTTGATCTCTTCCAAAGACCTCATCTGCAATAAATTTTACATTTAAAGATCTAACTTAATCTAGAGGTATACTAATACTATGAAGATGAAGAGTTTGTTTTTTGTTTGTTTGTTTGAACGCACTAATCTCCGAAACTACAGATTCGAATTGAATAATCCTTTTTGTGTTGGATAGTCCATTTATCGACGGCTATAAAACATCTCGCTACAACCAATAGGAGCCGAGCAGAGCGGGTGAAACCGCGTGCAAGTAGCTAGTATTTAATAAAAAATCTTACTTTAAATACAGTTTTTTAATCAAAACACACACTATCTATACCAACCCTCTAAAACTTAGGTATATTCCAAAGCAATTTTTAAGGGTGACTCACATTTATAATCCGGTAGCGTGACTAAAACGCTCCTGAAGAAATCGCTCGACATATAGAAGCGTGATAACACAACTTTATCGGTATCATTAATCTGCGACAAGCTAGGGTCGCCTACGTCACCGGCCTACGTCTGCGCTAGATAGACATTGATACCAACACCCTTATTTTATTTGTCATTCATAATTTTCATTGGGGCTGTAAGCAATTCGGGACAATACTTCAAAACTAGAACTTAATTGTTGTGGACTTTGACTTTGATATGTAACAACTGCTTCTAATTTAGCTTTACATATTACGAAAAGGACCAATAAACGTTCTTGTATATATAATAAATCAACTTTAGCAACATTTATTTACTTGAGATTATATAATCAATAATAGATCACATGTTCGTTTACTCAAAATTGTAAATTGCCAATCCTACTGAAGACCTTAAGTATATTTTTATAATGGATCATTACCAAATGAAATCAGCATTATAGTAGATAGGTACTAGCAAAGTTTATGTCATCAATATTCTATATAGTGCATTGTATATATAGTGATTACTTACTCTGTGCTTTGGACACATAAATCCATCAGATTCCATTCACAAACATGGCTACAAATAGAAGCCTATACATCCGAAGGCCAGTCTCTCCAATATCGTAATAGTTTAGAACCTACTTTGACATTGGAACTACCTTTGCTTAGATTCAGGGGCAACAATGGATATAATCACGTTAAGAAGAAGTTAAATTTTAAGAAGAAGTTAAAAAAGTTCCTTGTGTGATAAAATTACAATGAAGCCCTAAACTCGAGTCGTAACTAAGAATTAATTAGTTATTACAAAGAAACGTATACCAATCTTTTCCTGTTCGTTAACTTTTAAATAGCATAAATATACTTTATTTCATAGAAAATAAAGCTCAAGTTTATCTTGCTCTTGACATTCTCGAAGTTACTATTTCCTGGTTCAAAAGTTAAAAAAAACAAGACAGAAATTTAAAAAGTTATTATTTTTTGTCAAAACAGATCGTCACAGAAGATCTGGGTCTTTGGACGAAGCAGCGGAAGACAGTAGCGATAATGGAGGTAGTACACCAAAGAAGAAAACGGCGATTGAAGAACAATGGGAAAGATCAGGAGGCTTCGAGCTCACCTCAGTGGAACAAGAAACATATGAGAAGTACTTCTATGGAACTGAACACTGGAACTACTTCACCAATGACGAAGACCTCGGACCTGTTATACTGTCTATCAAGCAAGAGACTCTTAACGGAAGAGATCAGTTCAGGTATGTGATATAATTGAATTTTAAATCTACTAACATAGTTTGGTACCGATACTCATACAGTCTCGATAACGCCTTATCGATACAAAAATAAATTTTAGTGCATTACTAAAAGTGCTAACAAGGCGTTTAGTTTTTCTAGACAATTGATTTAATAAAGTTACGACCATTCAAACAATGAGCATGCTGGCTACCAAATAGTTGAAATAGTCATGGAGAATTAACAAACACAAACAATGAGTATTCCAAAGACGATAACAATTTATTAATATCCTAATGCGAAGAACAATCGATGCCACACGAGCATATTTGTATCTATCGAAACTCTCGGAATGTGAATCCTATCATATCGCGCGGACACAGCCAGAAATGGAATTTAATTAAATATAATTATGTTAAACCGATATTCCACTGTAGGTACAGTGAGCCGACGAGTGATGCGCAAAATATGGAATTCCAGTCTAAGCTACGACGGCCATCGTTGACAGCGCCATTCTGAAGTTAATTACGCATTGTAATAACTGAATAGAATAATCCGACGGTTTGTAATACCAATCAATTTTAATTATTATTTGGAAGCGTGAACATCTCTAATTAAACCAACGTTTCTTATCTCAATTAAACCTTCAAAAAATAAACATTTCAGGTAAAAAAGGGATTCCTTTTTATTTCTATTTCGTAAAACAAATAATCTTTTGCGTATTTTACTTTCAATATAAATGGGAGTGCTATCTGCTGCCGTGGGGTGCATTTTAATTAAAAATGGCAAGGTATTGTAAAACGGAATGGGCTTTGTATAGTGCTATAATTAACTGGCCTGCTGTAACGGCGATGACCTCACTCGGGTTTACCTCCACGACCCTCTCGTAAACCAAGAATTCAATTAGCATAATGTAGAAGCAAGGTGTTAAACGCCCCAAAGCTGCCCAATAACGCTTCGTACGACAATATGAACACGTAACACATGAACAAAATATTTAAATGTCCCGAGTCACTTGTCCCTTTCGCACTTTTCCTTGATTAAGGCAATTTTCATTAGACTTTTATTTTAGAGCAAAGACAATTCGACGTATAGCCAAGTCGTTCGTAAGTATAAAAACGTAATAAATGTCACAAACGACCTTTAATAGCAGCGAGCGCAGTAGTAAAGGGGACCAGGCGATCCGAATGTGGCCTCACCCTTACATACGTAAAAGGTATTATTACAATTCTACCGAATTTTAATTATACCTTAAGGTATTTCATTAAAACGAAATTCATATTACAAAGTTCGTTACATTGGCAGTAGAAAATGTTCGTAAAATTTTCATAACCAAGTAGATATTCCTGGTACGATGTTTAAAACAAGGTATCTTCATGTAATCACATTCCTGTCTCAGAAATATGAAGGAGCAAAGCCATCATTTTCGGTAATAAAATATCCTGCTATTTAAGACGATCGTCCATTGATGGTTACATCAAACTTTGAGATTGAATAAGTTTCGTTAAGAGTATAGTTTCACATGCAAAGTCAAAGCATAAACTGAATTTTTCTTTCTGTAGACTAAACTGATGACTAACGCAAAAGCGAAAGTGTAAGAGAACTTAATTTATTCTTACATCTTATGATTAAGAAAGTACTTAATACTCCTCAATCCTACAAGACAATACTGAAGAATGAGTGTACGACTAAGATTTTCTACTTCACAGTTTAAAACTACTAACGTTAACCAACATGGCTGGGCTTCTATGGTGAAGCACAAATTCAAACTCCATATACCTGTATAGGCAGATAAATGAAACGGAACAACGACCACAACACGCAGAATTTATTTAGTCAGTTCATTAAAATTGCGTTTCAAATGACTTATTTACTTAACGCACGTAAAAAAACTGTTAAGATTTTAACTACAGTCTCGGTTTGTGAAAATAGAAGTCAATTTATTTTTTAACATCGTTTTTGTGGTTCCATCTGTATCTACGTTTGAAGTCATATTGCCTCTGAGAAATGGAATTCAATTTTGATCGTGATATCCCCTGATACTTCTTACAGAAGGCCTCGATTTCGTAAATTTTCGGCGTCTTTATTACATTGCTTTGAAAATTATTATTTTTTGTTCGTACTTATAGAAAAGTATGCTTCTACACAAATAACCTATCGCTTATAACTCCCTTTGTCTCTCAAATGTACTAATATTATCTATTTTCTGCCAATAAACATCTCTAGTTCAAGTTCGTTCATAAATGTTCATATGATTGAAAAATAAAAGTAGTCAAAGTCAAAGTCAAAGCGTTTATTGCAACTAAGTGTACAGATGGTGGTTATAAAATTATTACAGTGCTTAATACTTAGCGGCCTCTTACAGACATTACAACATTTTTAGTTATGTAGGTACACATTCATTGTTATTAACATTGTAGGTAGATATTACAAATCATAAAGAAAAGAAAAAAATATATATATATAAGAAAAAAAAATATATAATAATTGTCAGGTATATGTCACATCATAGTATTTTTTTTTTTTTTTCTTCTTTGGCAACCGAGTCTCCAGAACGGTGTTGTCGACTATACTGCCAGTGTCGAGTGAACACATCATAGTAATAATCAATTCAATAGGTATAATTGCTGTCGAGTTTAGGATGTCAATAATAAAATTATACAATGTCAAGGTATTTCAATGTTATGTTATGTCGAGTAGGTATATACATTTCGTTTGTATAGGGCAGATCGACGGTTCCCACATGAATTAAAATTATTTTATTTTGGACTCTAAATATTCCGTCACTGAGTAGAAGCATTCTTTTATTAGGTATATCTTTAGTCGTTTTTGAAATACTAATATTGATTTTTCAGATTTTAATCCATCTGGCAATTTATTATATATTTTTATAGCCATATAGTATGGACTATTAGTTAACATTTTTATTTTTGATGGTGGCGCACATAATCTTTTTTTATGGCGCGTGTTGACGCTGTGTGTATCTTCTACTCGTGTCAATTTGTCGATATTTTTAAAAACAAAAATACATAAATCAAGTATGTATATTGACGGGACGGTTAAGATTTCGTATTGTTTGAAGTATGGTTTGCAGCTTTGTGTACTATCTATTTGGGCTAGAATTCTTATACACTTCTTTTGCATTACAAATATTTCATGTACGTTTACACTATTTCCCCATAACATGGCACCGTAGCGCAGCCACGAGTATGCATAAGCGTAGTAAGCAGCCATAGCTGTATGTGTGTCAGTGCTTTGTTTTATTTGAAAAAGAGCGTAAGTGAATTTAGATAATTTGGTTTTTATGTGTTCTATGTTTGACTTCCAATTTATGTGAGTGTCAATATTAATGCCGAGTAGGCTAAATGTATTAACTTCTTCTATTTTCATGTTATTGAATGCTATGTCTAGATTTAAGGGAGGTCTTTTGTACGATCTAAATTGCATCAATTTAGTTTTGCAACTATTTATTTCAAAATTATGGATTTGGAGCCAATTATTCACGTTCGATTGTCTTCTGTATTTGCAAATTAGGGTATTTTAAATTTTCACACTTCATTAATATGGAAATATCGTCTGCAAATAATATTGGTAATGCTTTGTTTTTGTCTAGTGTTTTGGGAAGGTCAGGTATATAAATTAAGAACAACGCGCATCCTAGCACACTTCCTTGTGGGATTGAGCAAGTAATTTGCTTTTCACGTGATCTAATGGCATTGATGACGTTTTTTTCGTGGTTAGCATATTCAATTTGTACTATTTGCTTCCTATTGTGTAAATATGATTTAAACCAGGAATATGCAGGTCCTCGTACGCCGCAACCATATAGTTTAGTGAGTAAGATGTCATAAAGTACCTTGTCATAATTATGCTTTTATCATATCGAGTAGTAGCCCAATAACATGTTGTTTGTCGTTTATGTATTGTAGTGCTTGTTGAATGTATTTATAAACTGCTAGTGTTGTTGATCTACACTTCCTAAATCCGTTCTGTGCATCGTCAAGAATATTGTACTTTTCCAAGAATTTATAAAGCTGATTACACATTGCCCTTTCAAATACCTTAGAAAATGTAGGTAGCAGTGCTATGGGTCTATAGTTGCTTGCAATATGTTTATCACCTTTTTTATGTACTGGTTTTACTAAAGCCACTTTAAGAGAGTCTGGAAACTGTCCATCTTGAAAGCTTTGATTAACCATCTTCATCAGGGGAACGGATAGTGCCATAGCACATTGTTTTAATAAAAAAGGTGGAATGTCATCGATACCACAGCTATGTTTATTTTTGGTGGATTTTATTATATTAACTATATCCCTTTGGTCTACTGGGCGCAAATACATTGAACAAGTAGGAGGGTTGATTACGGGCTTACCAATGCTTTTATTCGAATGAGGTGTTTGGTTTTGTCCTACCGTTGCAAAGAATTCATTAACTCAAAACCTTCATGGAAAACGACACACTTTTCCACAAATCTGCTAATTCGTATAACCACAAGCTGCAAGGAAAAACGACCTCTATTATAAGCACCCTTCTTAAAGCCGACAGTCAGATTGGCAGTACTCGTCAACGAGACTATTGCGTGTCGAGACATCGTTAACCCGCTCGTGGTCACTGCAAAGGCCAATAAGCCTGTACAAGATCATACGACCTCCTTTGATGTTTTAGCCTGTATTATAAACATTAGATGCTGACCCTGATGCCTGATTTACATGCAATTGGATAGGAAAGGGTTTGTTTGAAGAGTAGACCGTATTGGACTATTCAAATTGGCTATCGGCAAAGTTTACACAGCCCCATGTTTGCTGGCTGTATAACTAGATACTCAATACTTTATTGTAGGTATTCTTGCTAAGGTTACTGCGTCGAGGTCGCATAAAGGAGGACCGAGCTGAACGCAATTTTGTAATTTCATTATCAACAAAATGTAAAATCAGTTTCCCAATTCCAAAATTCTCAGAAACAACGACATACAAATGAAACAAGCCCAGTTTTAAATCTCAAACTGTTTAGCTTAAAAAGAACAATAAATTGGTTCTAGTCTATTTCTCAGCCTTCAGTCCTTCGATCAACAATAGCAACTAGATAAAGGGTTACGTACAAAATCAAGCTCCAGTTCTGTCCGTGTGAATAATAATAGTAAAACCACTAAAACGATACCAAACAGAGAAAAATGTTTTAAAATAGTTTTAAGTTCAACCTAATAACAACCATGGCACCTAATAGTAAAGTCATAAATCGTCAAAATATGATCTAATACTTACGACCATTCGTCATATAAGACGAGAAAAACATTTTCTTACTCCTGTCATGTACAAATTAAAAGACATAAGTTATTTAATATCTAGTTTGAATACAACCTTAAGCTAAAACAAATAATGTAAAGATATTTTTTCCGTTATTGCCTTGCGATGTTATATCGTTTTGTTTTGTTTCGTTTTGGTTTTTCGAATTTCGAATTTCGCTACAGGAGGTATGTATGGAGTAGCGTTGAACACTTCACAGATAGTGGATTATGTAGAGGTATATGGTTTGATATTTTGTGTTAGAACTAGATTTAAGGATAGTAATTAAGAACTTTTTTTTATATACACATATTTGCACCAGTAAATGTTGTGGTTACCTGTAATTGTATGTTACATATAGGCTCAATCCTCTTTGCTTGCTTGTATTATGCTTACTGTAGTTGTGTAATCAAATGTTGGTAACTCTTAATAAATAAATAAATAACACTAAAATAATTTTATAAATTATGAAAATTAATATTTCGGGATCTTAGTATACATCACTAATTTTTATTAGCGGTACACTTTTGTGTATGATATGTTTATTTACTTTATTATTAAAAGTTTAAGTCTAAGTCAAAATCATTTATTTCAGTTAGACCAGGAAGGCACTTTTGAACGTCAATAATATAAATTTAAAAGTGAACTATTTGCTCATTCCAAGGTGTAGATTCCTATGGAGAAGAACGAGCAAGAAACGCTATAGGTTAGGTACTCTTTTCCAATTAGGTTACAATACAATTTTATTTTACAATACAAATCGACTCCATGCATCCACTGTTCTGTTTAAACAAACAAATGTTTGTGCGCGTGTTGGCGGTGCTTGGCCAACGGATCGCCAATATACGCACAAACATTGGTGGAGTTGTTTTATAATTGGTAATTTTGTCTAATTTGATATTATTTACTAGTTTAAAAGCTTAAAATATAACGTATACTTTATGGACTTATCGTAAGTAAGACAGTCCGGCCGTTATACAGCTTTTTCGGTTATTATTTTTGCAATTTGCAATCACGCATTGCGGCATCGTGAGACGTGAGCACGTTGGCCGTGTTTCTTCTTCTCAAGTGAGCTCTTATTTGTCGAGACAATTTTCTTGCGCCGACCCGATACCTAGTTGTTATTGTTGATCGAAGCTTCAGTCACTCAATTCGAAAATATTTTTTTATAATAAAAACGAACATTCTATATAAAACACTTAACTCAATCATTTGTTTTAAACAGAAAGAGCAGAATTTTCAAATGAATTCTTTTTTCAATAGATTGACGGAAATTGATCCTATTATACTGTTGGTAGGAATACAAGACACTGACTGGAAAGAATTGTGGATTAAACAGACTATAATAATAAAATTTATTTTTGGGAATTAGTAATTATTGGTAAAAAATGAATATGGTTTTGTATATCAATAATTTTTTTCATCGTTTGAACAATATCACACGACAGATTTCAAGGCATTCTAAAATAGATTGTAACATTCAATAACATGTAGATGCAGCTAGTTTATTTTAATCATCTACATTCTTCTGGGTCGACGACATCATAGCTAATTTATTAAGCTTTAAAATAAAGCTGTAAATATTTGACGCATTTATCAAATGACACATTTTAATGTATATTTTTATTCAAGCAAACACTTTAGACAGGACATAACAAACCTAATCACCAAATATAATTACAAAAATTATGGTGTAGTAACATAATATCAAAATTAAAAAAGTCCACTAACACTTATGGCCTAATTCATACTTAGGTACGATCCACAGAAGAAACAATTCAATAAACATTTCTACATATTATACATATACCAGTATTAGAACAACAGCCCAATTACTTTCTTGCTCGACGCCTACTCTAAACCAACAATAACGTCTCAGTATTCCATCTAAAGCAATCCCTTTCATAACAAATGTCTATAATAATCGTGTGAAATATAATAAAACCGAGTCTTGGCAGCTAAGACAAAGTGGATTGTATTCCCAACCCGGTAAAATGAAGGTAGATACCAATAGACTTTTCAATTGCCTTTACAATCTCCCTTTACTAATCAACTGAAACTCGTAGGTATTTTATCGTCAATCAAGTTGATTTCGTTTTGGGGTACCCAGAAACGGACGTGTCGGAAAAGTGTAATATTTTCGACGAATTTTTCAATTCTCTTTCGCGGAAATTCGAATACATTTTCAACTGGTATCGTTACGTTGATCACTCGTTCTTTGGAAACGATTTTATCGTTTCTTTGTCGTACTGCTAGTAGCTACATAGTTTTCCGTTTTTTTTTCGACAACACATTATTAACTTGTCAGCAAAATATGCAAAAATAAATGAAGTCAAATCTCCAAAGAATAAAACAGCATGTCATGTAAAATCAAGACACGCCGCAAAAATGTCTAATTTTTTACATAGGAATTGTTCACAGTGGGATTCCTCGGCTGCTCAACGAAAATTCCAGCGTTTTCATTATACTCTGTCATAGGAAAACTGAAACGGCGAGACAACGAGCGAATTTAATTAAAAATTTTGAATGTTCAAATTTTGATTCTTGCATTAAGTAAGCTTCTGTAAATCATTGCCATTTAAAAGATTTCGTTTGTTCGTTTTCATTTACGGTTTGTGTACTTTCTGTAAAAGACTTAACACCTAATAAATAAGGTTTATTGTTGTGTAATGTACTTCGTATCATGTATCAAGTTACTTGATTCCAATAACTAATGAACGATCGTTGAATTCCTGAGAATCCACTAGAGAATTTCTATTGAAACTGTAAATTTCAATTTATGTAATGAGCTTTATGCGAGCATGGTGTCTTAAACGAAATTGTTTAGAAATTGCGACATGAAATGAGCATGTTATATATCTACATTCTACGTTATAACACGGAATATAGGAAACGTGACGTGATAATTACGCGGTACTTGAAATGATAGTGAGTTGCGAATTCATTTCGAAAATATTTGGTGAGTTGCGTGGTATTGTTATTTATGCGTGTTATGTGGTCCCCAGGTGCATAGAGGTCACACTCTGACTTCCCGAGGGCGTCGTTTTAAACCATGACATGGGTTTCAGCATCCTTGTACACAATGACAATAATTTGACAGTCCTAATGTTTTTTTTTTATGGAATAGGAGGCAAACGAGCAGACGGATCACCTGATGGTAAGCGATTAGCGCTGCCCATGGACACCCGCAACACCACAAGAGTCACAGGTGCGTTGCCGGCCCTTTAAAAAGGAGTACGCTCTTCTCTTGAAGGTTTGAAGGTCGTATCGGTTCGGAAATACCGCCGACGACAGATCATTCCACAGTTTTGCTGTGCGAGGCAGGAAGCTACGTGAGAACCGCACAGTTGTGGCCTGCCAACCATCTATATGATGGGGATGCATATGCTGTCGTGAGGGTCGATGGCGAAAAGATGCGGCAGATATCAGGTCAAACAATTCCTCAGAGCACTCCCCGTGGTATAAGCGGTAGAAAATGCACAATGAAGCTACATCTCTACGCATTGCCAAAGTGTCGAGCCGGTTTGAAACATCCGGACATCCAACAATCCGAACGGCACGCCGCTGAATGCGGTCCAGAGGAAGAAGCTGGTACTGGGTTGCCCCCGCCCAAAGATGAGAACAGTATTCCATGTGGGGCCGCACCTGTGCCTTATATAGAAGCAGGCGGTGGGTCGGGGTGAAATACTGCCTCGATCTATTGAGCACACCAAGCTTCCTCGAGGCTAATTTGGCCTTATCCTCTAAATGACCGCAAAACTGGACGTCGCTCGAAATGTTGACACCAAGTATTCCAATACCGGCTGAGGCAGTTAGGGGGGTGCTTTGAAACTGAGGAGAGACGACCAACGGCAGTTTCTTAGCGGTAAACACGCAGACTTGTGTCTTAGTGGGGTTAAATTGGACCAAATTAAGTCCACCCCAATCAGAGATTCTCCCTAAAGAGATCTCGATTTCAGACACGAGTCTGTTTTGGCTCTCTATGACGTTTTCCCGAGAAGTTGTTAGCGCGGCCGGTGTAGTAGGCATCGCCTGTGCTGTCATCCGCATAACAATGAATGCCGCTGATTTGCAGCATGTCATTGATATGGAGGAGGAACAATGTAGGCGATAGCACGCAGCCTTGAGGGACACCTGCATTTACAGACATCAAGTCAGAGCATTCACCATCGACGACGACTTTAATGCTTCTGTCTGCAAGAAAGTAGGAGACCCATTTGCATAATTTCTCGGGAAGTCCGTAGGAAGGAAGCTTCGAAAGAAGCGCTCTATGCCAAACCCGATCGAAGGCCTTCGCCACGTCTAAACTTACTGCCAACGCTTCCCCCTTAGGCTCGATCGCCTGTGCCCACCGATGCGTTAGGTAAACAAGGAGATCACCAGCAGACCGACCTTTACGAAAACCGTATTGCTGGTCACTGAGCAGCTGATGATCCTCTAAGTAACGCAGGAGCTGGCAGTTAATAATGGACTCCATTATTTTCGAGAAGAGGGAAGTTATGGCTATCGGTCTGTAGTTAGACGGGTTAGATCGATCACCTTTTTTAGGGATTGGGTGGACTAAAGCTGTCTTCCAGGACGTCGGAACTACGCCTGAGGAATAAGAGAGCCTAAAAAGGCGTGTTAGAACTGGGGCCAACTCGGGGGCGCACATTTTCAAAACAACATCAGGCCCGCTCGACTTATGGACGTCAAGGGATAAAAGCGCCAAACGTACCGTGCGCTGGTGGAACCGCACATCCGGCATATACCTTCCGCACCAAGGCACAACAGGAGGCTCGCGCCCACCGTCATCCAGTGTCGAGTTGGACGCAAAGATTTTCGCCAAAAGTTGAGCCTTATCCCTTGCGTTATGAGCCAACGAATCCTCACCCATGTGCAGAGGTGGAAATGACGGCCTGCAGAAATTGCCCTCGATAGCTTTGGCGAGCGACCAGAATGAACGAGTTCCTGAAGGAAGGCGCTCCAGCCTCTCACCAATTCTACCGATGTGCTGCGACTTGGCACCCGCAATAGCTCTTTTGAAGGACTTGGAGGCAAAGTTATACTCCTTTTTTAGTGCACTGGTATTTACATCCCGTGCCACCGCCGCATCGACCCAGGCTTGGTAGGCCCCCTGCTTTCTGCGTGAGGCCTTTCTGGTAGAAGCATCAAACCAGGGCCGATATCTGCCACCGATGGGGACCAGAGAAGATGGGACGAAAAGCTCCATCCCCTGCAGCACCACATCAGCAACAGAATTGGCAGCGGCGTTGGGATCATCCTGCAAGAAGTAAGCCCGCCTCCAAAGTGTAGGATGCAAAAAAGGACCGCATCCCATCCCAATCTGCCGACCTATAGTGCCATATACGGCGACCGCGTACCTCTTGTAGTCGCGATGTGCACGTCCAAGATACAGAGCTCCGGACAAGGCAATGATCCGATGAGCCAAGAGGGGCTTCGACGGATACGCTGTAGCCGTCCGGGTGAGAGGTCAGCAGAAGGTCCAACAGTGAAGACCTCTGGCCTTCCACATCCGGGATTCGCGTGGGCACGGTCACCAGTTGTATTAGGCCAGAAGCAAGAGCCAAGTCGTGGACAGATCTCCCCGCGTGGTCAGTCTTACTGGAGCAGAGCCAGTCGGCGTGATGGGCGTTGAAGTCGCCAAGCAAGACCACTTCCGCTGAGGATATCTGCCCCTGCACAAGATCTACAGCCGTCTGGATGTGGTCCATGAGTCGGTCAGTCTCGTTATCACCGCTATGGGACCTATATAGGCACGCGTAGACACGGGGGTGGTCGTCGTTATCTACACGCAGCCATAAGGTGGACAGGTCCCTACCTTCAAGATTACTGAGGCGACGTGAGCTAATATCGTCCCTGATGTACACGCACACCCCGGCCCTAGGCAGGAAGGAATGTTCCAGTCCATACCCATCCATCCATACCAATGTGAATGTCAGGCGTGGTTAGTGATCGATCATCACGATTTGTGAGTTAGGGACTGACGCGACTGATGAAATAATACTTAATACATACATACATACATAACTTCACGCCTGTCTCCCATGGGGGTAGGCAGAGACTAAGGAACGCCAATTACTACGATTCTTACATACCTCTTTCGCTTCATTAACAGTCATCAATCTTTTCATGCATGCTCATCGGTTAAGGGTACTTTTAATTTGGCCCTTCTTTAATATATCGCCAATCTGGTCACTATATGTCCGTCTAGGGCGCCCTCTACCGACGGCCCCATTCATATCCGCTCTGTATACTTCCTTCATTACTCTACTTTCATCCATCCTTTCTACATGTCCAAACCAGCGTAACATTCCCTTTTCAATCCTTGTCACTACATTATCTTTCAATCCACACCTTTCTCTAATAACACTATTTTTCACTCGATCACTCAATTTTAGTCCACACATACTTCTTAGGGCTCTCATTTCCACCGCATTAATCCTGTAATAATTCATAATACTTAATGTTAAGTTATACGTAATTCAATATCGTGTTAAGCTTGTCAGTTAAATACAGAAACAATATTATGATTATCATTTATGTATCTATTAAAAAAACACAGTCAAATATTTATCTTTATTATAATTCTTCTGTGAGTGTGTATGTCACTGAACTTCTCTCAAACGACTGGACCGATTTTAATGAATTTTTTTGTGTGTATTCAAGGGGATCTGAGAATGGTTTAGATTCACAAATCAGCCCGACAGATGGCGCTGCAGTCGGTGTCTAGGTTAGTTATCCTAAACGGCTGAACTAATTTGAATGAATTTTTGTTTATACATTCAAGTGGATATGCAGGACAACTTCTGTTGGATCCGCATGTCTATTTATAAAATTGTAAATTAATGACAATAGTGAACAATAATTTAGATAGCCTTTTTTTTTTTTTTTTTAAGGGGGGAAAATCATCGAATGACTTCTCCCGCCTGGGTGAGGCGGGAGGGAGTGTCAGACTCTTACTGACTAAAAACCACCCCGTTCCTTCTCCTGCACGTCGAGCCGGAGCCCCGGTTACCCGTTAGGTTCTCCGCGACTCCGAATCGGCATCGGCCGTATTGGGCCCCATCTGTGGTGGTCTGATGGCTCTTTGAGGCGCGCGCGGAACGCGACGCGCCGTACGCTCGGGTCTGTTTCTGGTCGGACGGGGAGCCACCCATGCTCGCCGTCCGCAGGCCCGCGCTTACGGTGGCCGGAGATCGTCTCGCGATCCCCGACGCCCGGTGTGTCCTTCGCGATGGCTGGGTTGCGAGGAGGCAGCGCTTCGCTGCCTCACGCGTCCAGCCTCCTCCTTAGCTAGCATGACTGCTTCGCAAAAGGAGGAGACGGCATCCCAGTCCCCCTCGCTCCGCATCATGGCCTGCACTAGGCCCGGACGCGAGAGGTCGCCATCGCCGATCACTTCCCTGAGGACACGGCGGTGCTCAGCCCACGAAGGGCATTCTCCCACCGTGTGTTCCACCGTGTCCTCAGGGCGGTCCTCGCAGTGATGACACCCGGGCGTTTCCTCCCGCCCTATCAGACACAGGTACCTCCCGAAACTTCCATGTCCGGTGAGGACCTGCGTCAGGCGGTAGGTGAGGACGCCGTAGCGTCTCTCAAGCCACTCCTCAAAGAGGGGACTTACCGCTGCGATGGCAGCGAGCCCAAATTTAGATAGCCTAACTTTTAACTAAGTACGTCAAATGAAAGCAAATTCTCATGTATATGAATTATTCTAAAGAACAATTCTAAGAAATCTACCAACACTTTAACTCGTCGAGTACCGGTTTTGCAGACACAATTATAGAACAATAGGTTGCGGTCACCGGTGACTGCTTGGTATTTGACAGTTTAAAAACCATTATCATACTTTACATTTACATTACAGTTTAAAAAAAAAACATACAAAATCTAACAAAATAATTACAGAATTAGACTAGTCATTCAGACGATTCAGTCCTTTGTTCATGTCAAAAACATTTCAAATTAATTCGGTACTAGCGTGTTTAGTTACTGGCCAGTTGTAAAGTGTGGCTAATTACTAAGTTTTTACCTTCGTGGTTATGAAGCCATTAACCCCGATTACCGCCACCACTCTATTACTCATTCATTCACTCATTCAATTGTTCATTCAAGCTATGAACTAGTGCGATGCAATTAATTTAAGAATTTTGTTTTACTGCTTGTAGTAAACACGAAAGCTTATAAGAATTCTATAGAGGTACAAAGGGCCGATTTTTCAATGATCAGTTAATTCTTAACTGTTGAAAAAAATTGACATTTGACATTTTTTTTGTATGGAAGAACTGTCAAATTTTTAAAGTCTATTATCGGCCCTATATGTCAATAAACTATTAGAAGATATTAGCTGTTTGAAATGTAAATTGATAAATTGATTGAATTAATAGGTACCAACAACCCGACATTTTTTGTAACCGAAAACGTCCAATTATTCTTTGACCGACCCTAATAAGCTCCTTATTCGCTTACAACAAAAGTATATATACTGTAGAATTGAGAAACTCTTCCTTTTTTTGAAGTCGGTTAAAAGGGTTATGAATTATACGTAACATCCACTTTTTAGAGAAAATTTAAGTCTCAAGCTTTGTTGCTTGACCTGGGCCAGAAACTCCTTGCCATTTAAGGTATTATCAATAGAACAATGCCATTCGTTCTAATTTGATCGATGGCATTGTTTGTGATCGTTACCATATTGACTAATGGAACCATTGATGGATACGTTCCCATTAATTTGATTACCATCAAACTCACTATTTGCTTCTATTTCATAGGAAATAGGTATATCTCTCTTTGTAGTGGAAGGATACAACTGTTCTTCAATGTTTCTATGAAAATAATTATCAAGGTACTACCTAAATATCTTGAACATATTAAGCAAGACAGAACTAAAAAGTAAATATTTACTCAAGTACATTTTGAATCTTATTTATATTAATTACGTTTACTGCAATCGGAGGATCGAAAAAAAACCGTAATGATTTTAAATGAATTTAATTATTGAATAATTAATACAAAATTAATCCTATGAATGATGATTCTAATTCGAAGTAGGATAATAGAATGATCATTCTTACAATTTATTGAACAAACAACAACTTGCGAAATCGTTTTACGTCAAAGGTGCATCAGCAATTAATTAAAATAATAAGTATTGGTGCGGATGCAACATCAGCGATCTTCATATAGTGGCTGTATGTAATTCCTCCCCCCTTAGAGGGACGACTATTTTAGCACGTTGAGCGAAAATGTCGTCGGATGTTCGCCAGAACTTTCCTTATTTTCCAAGATTGCAGTTTGTGGTTGCTGATCCTGTTTCTTAGTGTCAGGACATCTGCGTAGATAGCGCCGTGTCATTGCGATGATAACGAGTACGCTTGCACTCAATAGTATTCCATAGAATGGTATTGTAGTATGGTAGATTGTGTCGGTGTGTGTTTTCTCAAGTTGAACAGGATTCTGGATCGTGAGTTGATCCTGGATACTGTGTAGTCCTTGGAGATTGATAGAGTTCAGATTGACGTGGGTAGCTGTGATAGCTTGTTGCTCAGCATCATAGGGTATCTTCATTATCTTTAAGGGTTGGCCATTAATTTCGTCGTTAATGTTTGCAATGGTGAACTCTTCGGTTTTCAGATAACATCCAATAGGAATCGTGGCAAGATAACTACCCTGAAGCGATGTGAAGTCTTTCTGGTTGCAGGTTAGTTGTACCTTTGTTTCTTGAGGAAAGGATAGGACGAAATGTTGGTCGTCGAGCTTCTCCATGGCTTCTCTCATCAAGGTGATTGTAGTAAATTTGCAGGAGTCCTTCAGAGCTTGGTTGGTGATTAACTATTGGATGCAGTCAGCTTTGGTGCGAGTCTGGTGGGTTATATCCTTCTCACAGAGGTACCAGTCTTTCAACTTCGGGCATTCAGCCTCTATGTACACATGTAACATCTCGTTAGTTGCAAGGAAGGGAAAGGGTGGAATAAGGGCTTGTGCGTGTTTATTGGGTACTACAGAGAGTCTATAGAAGTCGTAAATTCTTTTAGAAAAAATTGGAAATTTAAATATGAATACTATCTGCTTATCTACGTAATATGACCCTGGTTTAATAATATCATAGTAATCTCTAAGTTCTAGATCTAAAATTTGCTCTTCAGCGTAAATAGTTTTGAGTTTTCTTATCATGGATTCTAGTATTTCTATATCTATCATAGAATGGTGTGTACTACTCGCACGAACGAAAGCTAAACTATTTTCTATCCTAATTAATTCCTGGGTTAAATCCTCTACATTATCGCTTATCACTTCAAGTAGTTGGGCAAAATGAGCGTATTTTATTAAACTATTTTCTCTTAGTGCGTCACTTTGCAATATGGTCTCTAAAGTAGTATTAATTTTATCTTGGTTTTGTACTATTTGTGTAATTACATCATTATATTTAGACATCCACTCCTTACTTATACTAATATGATCATTGAATTCGCTCACTAATTTATTCTGGTTACGTTCTAAAATTTGAATTGCCTGGTTATACTTTAGCGCATCCTCGTGATCTAAGTTCCCGGTTAGGCTTTTTATTATTGAACCTAATCCGTCCACGAGTCCTCTTTTGGCTCTATTGGGTTCTAAAGATCGTAATTGTTTAAGGACATTATTAAGTTTGTTAGCAAGATAATCCAATTGAATTTCGTATAGTGCGTAAGTGTCATTAGTCATTTGATTTTGGCAGAAGGTTAGTTGAGTATGTAGGGAGTGAATATTAGTTTCGATATTACTTAGTTGTATGTACTGAATGAAAGTATGATGATGGGTCGTAATTTTCATTTGTCCGAGTTTAAAGGGTAGGAATCCTGGTCCGTCATCGAGGCTCTCAAGTTTTATTTCCCGGGATAGCGTCATTGGGAGAATTGTTATCAGTAGGATCCTGTAACAATTTAGCTGATTTAGGTACACGCTTAAGTCTTGACTTCGCTATGGGGCCACGTTTTTTAGAGGTATAGATGTGGATCGGTAAGTCTGCTAAAACAGTGTCCTGGGTGTATCGTGGGGCCGTCTTTTGTCGACTAGCAAAAGGGTTGATTATAAATATTTGCTGTTGGGGTGCGTATTCTATCTCGGGTTCGCGGGTTTCGTTTCTTTTCTCAATTATCGCGCTTCGATGGGCAAGTGACGATGAGTTAATGATATCATAGACTTGTTTCATTTTATCTCTGTGGATTTGTGTATACTGTTGCAATAAATGCTGGGTAAGGTCAATGTCTTTACAGTCTCGGGGATCAAAATGTCCAGTCAGTAAGTCGAAAGGTCGGCATCTTGTGAAGCTGTGTATTGAGCTATTATAGGCTATTAAAGCGTAGGGCACAAGATTAATAATCGGTTCATCTTTATGCTGTAACTTAAGGAGTCTAAGATGTTCTAAAAGGGTTGAGTGAAATCGTTCAATATTTCCGTTATCATTAGGAGAGTGGGCTAGTATTCTATGATGTTTAATTTTGTGAAGCCTTGTGAATTCCATAAACAGTTGGTTCGTAAATTCAGTCCCATTGTCTGTGATAATAGTTATAGGAACGCCATGGTGGGTACAATACAGTAAAAGGGCTTGTAGTATGCTAAGGGCTGTTCCGTCGCGTAGGTGATAGGCTTGACCGTACTTTGTAAATACGTCGACAAATGTTACATATTTTTCGGATTGTACAGTGAATAGATCCATGTGGACTGTCTCAAACGGCTTAGTAGCTGGTGGGACAATGTTAAATTGGGGTTTGATCGGGTTTCTATCGTATTTGGCCTGACCGCAAATCGTACATTCGTTTATAAATTTAGTTATTTGGTCTTTCATTTTCGGCCAGTAATATTTACGAGATAAGGCTAAGTGACACTCAGTGATTCCACGATGATTAGTTTTACCGTCGTGGTAGTGTCGTATTATTTCCTGTTGTCGAAGATAATCTTTGACGTTTTCTAATTCAGATTTAACTAAAACGAGATTTAAGGAAGAACTTTTGAATTTGTCTTGTATTATGGGTATAATTGAATACATGGCTAAAGGTGGATTGATTAAAATGGCTGTCTTAACCTTGGGGTTGACGTATTCTTTTACGGCAGAGATCACTTCTTCCTCTAAGTTAGATTCAGATAGCTGGATACTTATACGAGTATGAGTGTCGAATGGTTTAGTGACTACAGGTCGTTTCTTAACGTCATTTACGATAGTGAAACATATCTGTCTGTTGAACTTATTTAATGGTTCGTCGGTTATGGGGATTTCTAAGATAGGATTTTCAACGCTTGTATGTACTGTTTCTGTTGAGGAGCTTGGTTTGCCAAGGATGGATTCTGATGGGTTACCCATTAGGGAATTTAGTTCATCAATTTCCTCTATTAGCGACATAGTTTCTTTGGTGTGAATTTCAATACGGGAAAGTGCGTCTGCGTTTGTGTTAGACTTTCCCTTTTTGTAAATTACTGAATAGTCGTATTCACTTAATCTAAGTCTCCACCTTGTCAGTCGGGAATTTGGTTCTTTCATGTTCATTAACCATTGTAATGGTTTATGGTCAGTAAAAATTTTAAATTTACGTCCAAATAAGTAGGGTCTAAAGTATTTCGTAGCCCAAACTATAGCAAGCAATTCTTTTTCTATAGTACTGTAATTCATCTCGCTCTCATTTAGAGTTCGGGATGCAAAACAGATGGGTTTGTCTGAATTTATAGGTCCTTGAGATAAAACAGCGCCGATGGCTACATTCGAAGCGTCTGTCGTCAAGTTAAATTCTTTACTGAAGTCTGGATACTGTAAAATGGGGTCGTTAGTCAATAGGGATTTACATTTTTCGAAACAATTTACATATTCAGGGTCAAAGGTGATTTTACGACCCTTTTTTAGGCATTGAGTAAGTGGTTTTGTAGTTCGGGCAAAGTCAGGAATAAACTTTCGGTAATACCCGAGAAGGCCCAGAAATTGTTTGATTTCCTTCGGTGTTTTTGGAATGGGATATTTTTGTATGGCAGATATTTTATCGGGATTTGGCTTAATACCATCCTTACTGATGATATGACCTAAATAAGCGGTTTCAAGTTTAAGGAATTCCGACTTGTCCATCTGTATTTTAAAGTTGGACTCTCGAAGTCTCTGGAATACCTTTTCTAGATTAGTTACGTGTTCTTGAAGGGATGTACTGAAGACAATAATATCATCAAGATACACAAGACATATCTCGTTTTGGAGACCTCTAAGGACATTGTCCATCACACGTTGAAACGTGGACGGAGAGTTTTTTAATCCCATCGGCATTCTGAGAAATTCAAAATGACCGTGTTCTATATTGAATGCAGTTTTTTCCACGTCATCGGGGTGCATTTCTACCTGGTAAAAACCACTGGCTAAATCTAAGGTAGAGAAGTAGTGGCATTTGCCTAATTTGTCGAGAACGTCATTAATATTGGGAATAGGATATTTATCATCCAGTGTCTTTTCGTTTAGTTTACGAAAATCAACTACGAGTCGCCATTTTTGCTTTCCTGAGGCATCTATCTTTTTTGGGACTACCCAAATAGGCGAGCTCCATGCAGATTCCGATGGTCTTATGATACCTTGTTCGAGCATTTTGGTTATTTGGTTCCTAACTTCTTGGCGGTGAATGAAAGGATATCGATAGGTTTTAGCGTGCACTGGAATATCATCGGTAGTTCTTATACGATGCTTTATTTTATTTGTAAAAGTTAGTGCCTCACCTTCAATGTAAAAAACATCCGAGTAACGTGAACAAAGAGCTATAAGGTTAGCTTTTTCCTCGGGGTTCAGGTGGTTAGTTCGTAAACGTGATACTACTTCCTGGGCGCGAGTCGACGTTTGTTGAGTACTACTGCACTTAATATTAAATAATTCCGCATGCGCTGGGTGATCGAGTGAGAATATCACGTCGTTTTGTGTCGGATTTTCAATTTCTAAGTAGGCACGATTATTGCTTACAGTAGTGATGCATTCATGAATTATGCAATTGCAAAGAATTTGTTCCCGAATAAAGGCCTCTCCCTCTGGCACATCAATAGGGATACGAATAACCTTAGTACTTCCAGCTGGTATAATATCTTCGTATAAGTTAACGTTACACGAGTTATACATTACAATAGGATTTATTGCGGATCGAGTTACTAGCATACTTTCTTTCAAATCTATACGAGCTTCCCAATTATTTAATAAGTCCAACCCGATGAGGCCGTCGAAATAATCGTGAAACCGATAAACGAATAATTTTATGATATTGGTGTCATTAAATTCCGCAAAACATGGCAAGGTTATAGAATAGTCGTTTCTACTTGTGGCGTGTATGTTGGTTATCTCAAATGGGTCGAAGTTTAAAGGATATTCGGAAAAGAATTTTTCAACAGCTTCGGGGCTAATAAAAGATTGGTTGGCACCGGTGTCTATTAAAAGTTTTAAAGGTGGATCTCTAATTTGTATATAAGGAAGTTGCCTCTGTGTCTGAAGATTTAATTCTATTTTGGTTTTAGTGACGTCGAAGCCTCCTGAAAATCCTGCTGAGCATAGTTAGTAACACAGGATTGCGATTCATCAAATACTTGGCCTTCCGTCGATACGGTATAATAAGTCGAGTCAGCGGCTAAACTCGGGTTAAGGTCACTGTCATTGTAATCAGTATAGTAATTGTACTCCGGTTCGTAGTAGTTGTAATATGAGTCGTCATATGTCATGCATTCATTCACATTCATTTCTCGAGTCTTAAAATAATTCGTTGGTGGTGGATTGCCAAATTTATTCCAATCATGGGCTGCGGGTTTATCAGTCGGAGGTAGAGGTTTGGGAGTGAAACGCTGGACACCACTCATTGGCTGAGGGCCTTGGGGGGCATTATTTCGAGGTGGTAGTCTGAATATGTTGCTTCGGGGGTTGTAGTTAGGGGGTGCCGCACTGAACATTCTTTGTGTGTTCGTTGGCATACGATGTTGGAATTGTGCCGGTGCAGGGAATTTAAAAGGTTGGGGTGCAGGTCCTGTTGGACGTTGTCCCATGGGCATTGGCCAATTAGGTACTGGTGTTGAGAAATTATGAGGTCGTGGGGCGACTGCTCCAGGTGTCAGAGTGGGATGAGTGACTTTAGAGGGACCTTGGACTTTTGGGGTCTCGCGTTGTTGCAAGTACATTACATTGAGTTCTTCTTGAACGAACTCAAGCGCCTTTTCTATTGTCGGTGGGCGCATGCAACGTATACGGGATCCTAGGGGTTCTTTTAACCCACGAACATATGCCTGCATGGTAACCTTCTTATACAAGTCGCGTTTTGCCTCTATAGTGGTCGGTATAGTCTCATGTAAAGTCACATAAGTCATTATTGTACTAAATAGCGTTTGGCAATGATTATAGAATTCTTGTGGTGTTTTATTACCCTGAGTAGCTAAAGAGAGGTCGTTGTATAATGCGGTCTCATCACGCTGATCTGAAAAGTTATTAATCAAGGTAGTTCGAATGCCTAGCCAGCTTTCTGGTATTCCATTGGCGTTTATAGTACATGCTGCGGTCCCAGTTATTTTATTAAGTATGCCGTTTAGTAAGCATTGGTTGATAAATTCACTTCCAGGTGAATTACTTAAGTACTGTGCGGCTAACGAATCACAAATTCTAATGAAACGAGTAAGGATATTTGGATTTCCGTCAAAATCTGGAACAAGGCGAAGGGCCTTGTATATAATATCTGGGTTATTCTGAGCTTGGGTCATATTGTCTAACACTAAATTATCTACGGTTATATCTCTATTTATATCTACTGTACGTTGGCGAGCCTGTCGTGATTCAGGCTCCCGCGCACTAGAGGCCCTTGGATGGTAAATCTTGAAGTTTAAGATTCAAAGGGTGCAACACGAGAACGATTCAAGTGTACTTACAGATATTTCATTTCTGGTTCTTCTCTGTGAATCGATGGCTGGATTCTCCTTCCGGTCTGCAGTAGGTCCGTAGATTCTGGATACTCGAAGATGGTGCTTGATAGGCACCCGGGTGCTCGCGATGCGATTGGTAAAGGAGTTTAGCTACCTATTCCCGATCTCGCGAACCGGCCCGCGAGTATCCTACCGACTGCGCCAATTACGTTTACTGCAATCGGAGGATCGAAAAAAAACCGTAATGATTTTAAATGAATTTAATTATTGAATAATTAATACAAAATTAATCCTATGAATGATGATTCTAATTCGAAGTAGGATAATAGAATGATCATTCTTACAATTTATTGAACAAACAACAACTTGCGAAATCGTTTTACGTCAAAGGTGCATCAGCAATTAATTAAAATAATAAGTATTGGTGCGGATGCAACATCAGCGATCTTCATATAGTGGCTGTATGTAATTTATTCAACTTAGGAATACACAAAACATACATAAACATGGTAATAAAAAAAAACAATTCTCAAACATGCACAAATAAAGGCAAACTTCTAACACTGCAGATACATTCCAAAGCCAATCCACCTTAACAACTTGATACATCGCAGTTCTATGTCCAATTTAAAGAAACTTATAACTATAAACTTCCTATATACAATCCGGAAATCACAAGCACACCCTTACACAGGGAATTAGGAAAATAGCCGAACGAAGTAAATGAGTGTAGCAAGGCAGTTAACCTAATTACAAGCAAACAAAGCGAGAATAAATGACAGTCCCTAACCAATACTAGTATTGGTTGAGTGCTAGTTTAATTTTCGCCAAGTCCATTATCTTTAGTCAACAAGTCATATTTGAGAATATAAGTAGTAGTAGTAGTAGTAAAAAGTTCTCAAGTTTTTGTATTTAGGGTAAAACTTGTGAAAAAATATTGTTTAATTGTACTAAAACCATGTCATCAAATCAATAGTGACTCCTCTCTCTGGATCTTTTCATCAGGTGGTCCGTTTGCTAGTCAGCCTACTTTCGCATATTATGCACTTCAGAAAAACTGTACATAAAGAAAATCCGTTTTTCATATTAACTAAAAATACGTCAATTTATGACTTGGCAAAAAAATTGTAAGAAAAATGGATTAATAAGGCTATTATTTAACAAAGCATGGAATATCTAATCTTTACTTTTTCATCTGTTTGATTTTTCTTTTACAAAATAAATCTGGTTTATACTACACAGGTAAATTCTATGAGTTAGCTTACCTATTCATACTCTCAACACAAACGCTTTGGTCAGATCCTTCAAATTGTCGACATTTCTAACAACCCCTTTCAGGCTAAACGGTAAGCTGCGACTCGTTTTAATGTGAATATAAACCAAATTCTCGTTGAGGTTCGAACGTGATTATCCTAGCTTAGAAGTTCTTGCCTTTTGTAAAACGTTTGTAAATTGTTTTATAGTTTGTAATCTGCGTTTCTATTTATGTAGTGGTGACCCAAAGTGTGTGGGCTGATGACAATTATCTAAAATGTCACCCTAAATGTATTAGCACCGCAGATAAATAGTTTTGAATGCTAGCTATTGGAGAGCTAAAATAAAGGGTTGGACAGTTGGGTCATTTTAAACTGTCTAACCTTTTTGAGGATTGTAAAACAAAACCGTGTACCGTGTGTTGATTATGTGTGTCTTTGTCCTTATTTTCATCACTCATTCAATCATCATCATTTAATTTATATAAAAGTTGAATTTTATCGTCATTGATGTCGTACGTTACCGTTTCTTAAACTAATTTTTTCGTAGTTATTCCTAATTCTTTCATTAGAAAGTATTGCCTGCATTTAACTTTACAGTCTAAGAAGACATTATATACCTACATACAAGTATAAACACACCCATCCTAAAGCAATACCAACATTATATACCTCTAAAAGCGTATGGTCGCTTGCCCACAATTGCACAGTGGGCAAACAAATTCAAGAACGGTGACCCGTTTCCCTGAATCGACACTTAGCTCTTCACTATTGAACTAGTTACAGAAAGTGTATGTATAACCTACCTCTGTGTATTTTTGTTCCATTGTTCTATAAAAGATGTGTAACTATGTTCAAAGATATTGTGGAATAAAACTTCAAGTTTTAGAAAAGCTTTTTATGGGTAAACGAGCAGACGGATCACCTCATGGTAAGCAATTGGCGTCGCCCATGGACACCGTTACAAGTGCGTTACTTTAGTTGGAATTAGGAATTGATTTTAGCACTACCGATTAACGCTTATCTATACCTCTATTAGCGATTATCTACCTCTATATTTAGATGCAATGCACACATCTAAAAAATGTTTACACTAAACAGTAGTATTATTTTTCTGATCATAATTTGACCTGCACTTATCTTTATTAGGCAATGTGAAAATAATATTTATGTCACTTTTAACAAGTCTATCAGTGTGCAAATTTACCAATAAAATGACATCAATGATTAAAAAACAACACAATTCTAACTTTACTATAGAAATCAAAACCGTATACGTCTTTTAAATACCAACCTTGACATTAAATTCAACCGAATGTTCAGATGTTCGAATTTTCCTGTTATTAACGATGAGTACCAATTACAGTTCTAATTAGTACATGCCAATACATATTTATCATGTTTCTTTCCTACACAATTTTAACACACCAATTTATTATGAAACAGCTCCTTAACTAAATTATACTTAATTAATTACCTACATATTTTAATAATAGGTACTATTTTAGGCACAGAATTCTCTACAATCTACCTCTACAATCCTATAACTCTAGTTGTCTTGGTGGTGGTAGAGAGTAAAATACATTTATGGTCCACCCCAGTAGTCCTACAAGTGGCCCAAGAGGTGAATAAGGGACAAATCGAGCAACAGCGTTTTCTGATAAACCTGAACCTTTTAACCAGCGATTTCCAACCCGTCAACCGCGAGGATTATGTCAAACTCTCTAACACAGAGGAGGTCCAAAGTTCACTTAGTCTACCGTCACTTACACTCTAAACCAAAAATCCATATTTATACAACGAACCTAATCTTATGTACACAAAATTATTCTCGTTCATAAGCAAACATGTACAAAAACCGATAAAATATCAATCACCCAAAAATAAAATGTCTATATGTAACCATATACCAGTTTATTGTCAAAACCCACATATTGAATAATATGAAGAAATAAGCCGCCGGAAATGGCCTACGTAAATAGCCAGTTTGGCGTAGGCGTCCAAATTCATTGAATATCAAAAGGATAATAGATATATGGACATCCTGTACCTTACCTGAACCACAGCTTTGTCCACTTCAATAAACATGCTGTTTTGTATTTTAGAAAATATAGTTATTTATTTTGCATAAATATGTAAAGCCACAGTGTGAAAAATTTCAGATTCGATTCAATTATTATCAATATAATTTTTTTAAGGTGTAAATATTTTAGTTATTAGTATTTTACACTGAATCAGCATTCGAATTTTCACTTTTAATAAAGTTTTCAACCATTAAAAATAATAATTTCAAGACGATTCCAAGTCTTGTCTATCACTGTACTATAATCCTAAAATTATTTTTATATCTAGTCTAATATTAGAAACCATTATATATATTGGTTCTAATATTTTTCTTTTATTTTTTTTAGGATTTTGGTCCGGGCAATAAGCTACACAGTCCACGGGTTGATTCCTGCGTCATGCGTATTCGCGGACCGCTACAACCGTGAGGAGGTGGTGAGATCACTGGGTAAAGAGGTCAACATCAACCCGCCGCTGATGCTGGGTCAGCTGCCAGATACACCAGAAGAACTCCTTAAACTTGACCAGGTAAGTTTTAAAAAAAGAAATTACTCTAGTACTACAGTAGAATAGTAGATACTTCTTCGTGTTGGAATATCACAATATGCTTGGTTGAAAGTATGTATCTTCTAAACTTTATTACGTCACGAATTTTATTTCCCAAAAGGGTAGACAGCTATGAACGTACATACATTGGTATGTACATATAACATGTGAAACTCATTTTTCGCCAATTCTGTTATGAGTTTCTCGTACTGTATAATAGCATACCTACCTATGACAGCATTCTTGTATTTGACACAATTCCAGTCTCAGAAACCTGGGAATGACATGTATTACATTATAATATTTTACGTGGCCTTGCATCCGAAATGGCACATTAAAATTTCAGTTTCAGTATTTGCCGACTTTAAAGTAAGGGTACACAAACAACCCACCGAGCGAAAACAAACATTAAGAAAATCACGAGCGAAACCCGTCTTATCTCATTTAGCATTCGGCTTGAAGAGAATACAGGATCGCGAGTAAATTAGCAGTAAAACCTTTCCCCAGTCGCTGCGATTGTTTTTTCTGTTACCAATTACGAATAAACGATGGCGTTTACTGCCATGAAACATTGATGAGGCCCGTTAGTCGCGAGGCACGCAGGATCGTAGGGGGACGTCTACGGCGCACTCGCATGGGGAGGGAGCTCTCTCGGCAGCTCGAAGCTAATCACGGTAATGGAGTAATGACAAGTTAGACACAACTACTCCCGTCTCACAAACTTCGCGCTCACAGGAAACCCAGTACGAGACATTAAAATATTACACGGCTATATTATAACTTTGAATTGGAAACGCGAGTTACAGCGGAATGTCAGAGCTAATTACTTTGAAGTTAATCTACAAGCATCCATTTAAATATATTACCAACATTTTCTAAGAATATGAAGGTATTTGTATGAGTAATTAGGGCTAGAAGGCTCATAGTCGGATGTTTATGAGGTAGGGAACTTATGGCGGTACGCCAAAAGAATGAAATAAATAAAGAAGGAATTTTGTACGTTAATCCCCTATCTTCACAATGTCTATTAAAACTTGGCGCACAGTTTTTCAAACCATCATCTCTTTTGTAAACATAACGAAACATCACGTATTTTCTCCCCTCCAAGGTAGGCAGAGGTGTATTTTAGTTAATCCTATTATCCTCAGTTTCATTATTAGTGCCATATAATGGGGGGCGGGTCTATTGCCATGCATAGCACGGAATCTGGGAACGTGCGCGCACATTCGGATGAAAATTCCGAAACCTTATCGAACTAATGACTCTGCGCTCTGATACCGTATATTCGTCTACAAGATCAATGAGATAGAGACTTTTGTTTCATTTCAAAGTGTATATGACGAGTATTTATTCATAAAAATGTAGTTATTTTTCTTTGTACCTAATAAAATTTTGTACTGAAACAAGCAAACGTTCACTTCATCTTATAAATCAGTTGGTTGCTTTCAAAAACAAATAGATAAACAGCGAAAACAAAACCCCAAACCGACCACTACCGTTATAAAGCTATCCAAATGTACGTATTTTTCAAAAGTCTTTAGTGTCTTTAGTGTAAGCCTCGTCACGTGTAAAAGGAAAGTACAGGTAAAATACTGAGGCAAAAGATTCAATTTTGTGTGTAGTGGATAAGTTTGTTCGATCCAGTGAACTGCCAATTTTCATTAAGTACGTTACGTACGTTTATAAGTCAGAACTTTGTTGAGCTCGGCCCATTCCTGTCTGTCCTTTGCATTTCGAATTCACTGTACATGTCGGCTTTCTAAATATCGCGCACGTCACTAAATATAACAGTGAGTGGGGCTTATCTGCATGAAGGGGCGTAAACCCCGCGATGAAATGAAAATTCGAAAAATTTCTACATTAATACCTCATTCATAATTTATGATTTTCACCTGGAATGGTTGGTTGAGATTGTTTTACTGGAATAGTTTATGTAAAGTTATCATAAAGTTTTGATATATTAAAAAGTTGACAATAACAGAATTGTTAACTTAAGAATATAGTTAGATATTTAATACAATTTCCATGAACTTAATTTGTGTAAAATATACTAATTCATGCATAATGTAACCTACGCTACCAACTGTTGCTAATCAAATCTTAAATTTCACGAGGCCATATGAATTTCACACTAAAGTTAATGTTATGAGAAATATTATCATACCAAATTATAATAAATTCTCCATAAACTTGATGAATTTCTAAACTGTTACTTTACAGGCAATACCTAAAACATATTAAAAAAAAACCTTATAAGTTTCACTGACATAAAAAACAAATGATAGCCACAAACTGAGGACCATAAAGCAGTAAATGACTATTATAATGAAGTCCAACGTGAGACCAAAGTATCAAAGACAGACAGCCTAAAAAAACGAATAACCAATTCCATTAACGCTTAGTGTGTACTTCGATCGGACCAAGAACACTATTAATAATAGCGTTTCTATCTCCTATTCTCTCTATACACTCTTCTTGATTGAAATCTGTAAATAAGAAAAACGTCTGTTACTTTTTCACTGACTATAATGTAATCTGACCGAAAACATGGAACGAAGTAACGCAGCGTGACGTGGATGGCTTGACAAGAAGAACCAAACGATACTGGAAACGCTACGAGACTTAGTCACTTTTTTTCTATAAGAAATTGTTTTAGATCCATGCTGACAGCCACTTCCATCTGAATGATTTATGATCTGTGCCGCTCTTTGGCTGCGTTCGATTTTCGAAAATATTTCGTTAAACAATAAACAAGACGGATGTGTTCGTATTTTGCAAGTTCCACCGATTTATCATTAAGCTGTCAGATGTTGATGCAATGCATTAAGATTTAACTTGTGAATTTGTATTTGGAATACTGATTTCAAACTCCTTAATTTAATTGAAACTTTCTTTGTTTTCCTGAACATTTTTCTGTTCATTTCTTTTGTCTGAACGGAAAGGAGAGGGGGACTTCTGGGCCCAGCAGTTAACTACGTGAAATATGTATAAAAAAAACCGGTAGATTATTCTAAAGAAAATTACAAAATATGGTACCAGGATTCTACCCAGGAAGCGAGAAAACTTAAATTAAGATAATAAGACTAAATAATCGATTAAATAAGCCCTAGTAATCGATTATTAATAAATAATTAACATCTGAGAATATTTGACTGATCTTTTTTTTGTTGTGTTTGTTATTGTCAAGAGCGCTTGCTCGCTTGATTGCGCGTACGAAGTTGCGGGTAGAAGCTAATATGTATATTAATATCAATACATTAAGGTTTCGTGAAATCGATTTAATCGATTATTTCGTTTGATTGACAATGACTGACAGATGTACTTATTTGTTTACTTTCATTCTGAGTGCGCACGGATTTTCCTTGTTTTATTGTTTAAACCCACGACCTCGGCTTTGCATATTATAACGGACTATGCGACGGATCTTGCTACTCTGAATTACCTGACTCTCTATTTTGGACAACTGTCGCAACGCCACAACGCCTATCGATTGGATATCGACGACATGGATCTCTGTATAAATTGTACGATTGCGATTGGTCTCAGTAATCCTATTGGGAGAAAAGTCTTGGAGAATGAGGTGATTTTAACAGTTATTCGTCAGTGGCGAAGTGAGTGATTCAAAAGTATTTCAGAAATTACACAAAAAAAATCACAATGTTATACTATAACCTAACTTTTACTACCTCTATAATTCAGGTAACTTGGTTTCTAGGAAGCCAAATTTCACCAAATTCTCAGTTAAGCCTTGATATTATATCCTCTTACATATAAGGCTAATTTCATTTAGTTAACACCTGGGCCCAGGAATCTATGTAAGCAAGTACAGTATGTAAGTACTCATACATTTCACTCAATTTAATGACGGTACATAGGTTCACCGTCCACAAATCCATTTATTATCTGAGTCTCCTGCAAAAGATAAACTAGCAAGAAGATGCAGTAAACCACATTGAGTAGTAACATGACTGCCGGAAGATGCATATCATAAAAGATTTTTCATTTGGATTCATAATAGATAATAATAGACGTCAAAGAAATTTTATTGAAATTTAAATGGACATATTTGTTTAGCTAGTTGTACATACCCTCTTAGTTTATAGTTTAGGTACATTTAGAAGTCACAAGTCCTGAAGTCCTACCTAATCAATAAACACAAGTTCAAATGTCATGACACCATTTAGGATCAATTTGCAAGAGCTCTGTACGGAAACATTAAGCTTCCCTCAGTTCTCCGTTATCTCCGTTTTTTCTCGTTAAAACGTTAACGATGTCGTAAAAAGTGTTTCTTTTACAATTGTCCGTACAATCGGGGAACACATCAATCTTCCTCCCTTACCTTTATAGCGACTCCATAATATTATATTTCCACAAAATCGATGCCTTCAGCGACTTCATAACGAATATTCAAATCGAGTTGGTTTGGACTTTTTTATTAAAATTCATATCTTTTTATTGCGTGGCTGCAAATGGGACTATAGAGACGAGTACTATGGTTTCAGACTCCGAGTTGCATTAAAAATGTTTACCCATTTTATTAAATTCTGCTATAACATATACTATGTAGGTAGTGGATTTTGACCTGTTGCAAAAAAATTTTCAATTACTACTTGACATTACATAACAATTATGATATTATAAATTACAAACTCAAATAATTGTGTCGTTACAAAATTTACATTGAAACTTTGCCAAATCAAACTGTTACTTCATATTGACGTATGCGACTGGCGTTATACACACATACAAATATTTCTATACGTCTGTATATGTAACAATCACCCACAGAAGGTAATGTACGTAATACGCATCAGCGTGACATCACCTACTCTACGTCAGGCCATAACCGTCCAATTTTCATCTCCATTTTATTTGCAATTTCCTCTCAACTACTTTAACATACGCCACTATATAATGTAACGACCCGGCTTCTTTTCCTTCAAGTAGGCTTTTTACGACACGAATTTAGAGATAACTTTTTGTATAATATTCATTTTCGTCTAATATTCTTGGATTTTTAAGAGGGCACCGAATTTGGTGTTTTCAATGAAAAGACAAAACTTTATATAGAGAAAATTTACCTCAATAATCATATACATCATCATCACCGTGTCAACCACAAGACGTTTACTGCTAAATATGTACCACCCCAAGGACGGAGAGAAGCTGGTAGAAAGCAATCAGAACCAATAATATTACTACCAATTCAACCAATTAGCCTGATTCGCAATTCTCTTAAGAAATTCGTGTTTCCCAAACCGAATAATGCTTACCACGACTAGAGAAAAGAACGTGCGGGTACATTGTTAGTCTGTGAGTCACAATCGCAACATAAAATATTCCCGAGTCGCATCCCGCGGCAAATATATGTATGTATGTAGCTACTACCTACGTAAGTTTATGTTTTCTTTATTAGGTAGTAGAAAGACAGTAAAATGTGTTCTCATCAAACGAAATGCTCGTCTAGTCTTCTGTTTTGTTCTGAGGTGAAATATTGAACTATGTGATATATGCGAGCACACGCATAGGGAGAATGTCTTTAGAGAACAAATGTATGAGGTGTTATAAAAGAGATTTATGATCTTGAAATTTTGCTTCAGATAAACCCAATATATTTTAGAAAATAATGACACCAACATGATAATAAATCTAACGTGTGTTTTCATAAGATTTTGGCACTTAACTGCTTCTTGTGGGTTGCACACGATATCCAATTGGCAGCTATACCTACCTATACAAATACAACTCGATCTTAATACATATCTACGGAAAATCAAGGAAGTTATCGAAGAGTGCTGAGCAAAACAAACGCCATAGCAAGGAATTCAGAGAAAACATCTATCATGTAAAATTGAGCGGAGTCCCGTGTTATTACAGGTTACTTTTGTCCTGCTGTCAATCAAGCAATAGATACGTATCGAACCCTCTCAAATATTAATTTGGCTTTCGAAACCACTAATAGTCATAAACAATTCAAAGGTTGAACATACAGTACACAGCCAGGTTGAACCGTCATTGAAATATTGAAGAACCCAATTAAGTGGTCGATTTCTGGTACAATTTAAGACCTGAAAGGACAATAGGTTACTTTATTTAGGCTATAAATATTGATTTGGAAGAAAGAAAGAATAAAATATACTGGAACATTTGAAGAAAAGGTAGCCACTTCAAATAGCTGAAGAATTCAAGTGGATTCTTCACAATGTTGAGTACGCTTGGTAATGGCAATTTATTATCTTATTTTAACAAAACGAGAACGAAGCTTTCTTGCTACCGTAAGTAGTACAAAAGAAATGTAAGTGATATATTATTTTATCCCGTAAACTATTTAACTCGTCGAGTACCGGTTTTGTAGACACAATTATAGAACAATAGGTTGCGGTTACCGGTGACCGCTTGGTGTTTGACAGTTTAAATCGAAACATTGTATGTGAGTAGTTTTCTTATTTGTGGAACTTTCCCAAGTAGTTTTTTTTTTTTTTTTTTTTAAGGGGGGAAAATCATCGAATGACTTCTCCCGCCTGGGTGAGGCGGGAGGGAGTGTCAGACTCTTACTGACTAAAAACCACCCCGTTCCTTCTCCTGCACGTCGAGCCGGAGCCCCGGTTACCCGTTAGGTTCTCCGCGACTCCGAATCGGCATCGGCCGTATTGGGCCCCATCTATGGTGGTCTGATGGCTCTTTGAGGCGCGCGCGGAACGCGACGCGCCGTACGCTCGGGTCTGTTTCTGGTCGGACGGGGAGCCACCCATGCTCGCCGTCCGCAGGCCCGCGCTTACGGTGGCCGGAGATCGTCTCGCGATCCCCGACGCCCGGTGTGTCCTTCGCGATGGCTGGGTTGCGAGGAGGCAGCGCTTCGCTGCCTCACGCGTCCCGCCTCCTCCTTAGCTAGCATCACTGCTTCGCAAAAGGAGGAGACGGCATCCCAGTCCCCCTCGCTCCGCATCATGGCCTGCACTAGGCCCGGACGCGAGAGGTCGCCATCGCCGATCACTTCCCTGAGGACACGGCGGTGCTCAGCCCACGAAGGGCATTCTCCCACCGTGTGTTCCACCGTGTCCTCAGGGCGGTCCTCGCAGTGATGACACCCGGGCGTTTCCTCCCGCCCCATCAGACACAGGTACCTCCCGAAACTTCCATGTCCGGTGAGGACCTGCGTCAGGCGGTAGGTGAGGACGCCGTAGCGTCTCTCAAGCCACTCCTCAAAGAGGGGACTTACCGCTGCGATGGCAGCGAGCCCATTCCCAAGTAGTTATCTAGTTCGGACAATTCCAGAAGTAACCACGGTCGCCATGGTACTGAGTGTAATCTAAGTTTGATCGAATATCAGCAAATTACGTGAATCAAATGCTCATGTGATAATGATTAGGTATAGTAGGTAACGACTAGGTAACTACTAAAGTTACTAGTAGGTAGTATTTTTAGGAATTAATTCCAGATAGAGTAGTTAACTAGTTATCGTTACCTACTTAGAAATATTTCAAAATATACACCACTCTCCTTATAGCAAATAACGATATTAAGTAATCGACCGATCTGAAGTAACTTCTCGATTTTTCCATCCCCTAATCGGATCGAAATAGATTAGAAGTGTCTCTAGAGAAACTAGATTCGTTTCCGAAAAAGTATTCATATTAATCCGGATAACGGTTCTTCTTAATGTCTCCTCTCGAAGCGATCCGAACAAATGGTCTGATCACTTCGTAATTGAGGAGAGGTAAACATCTAAGCACTTTATAGAGTTCGCGAGTGAGCCAAAGTTGTTCACTTCTTCACTAAGTTAACGATAAATATTTTATTTGTATTGCCCTCCGACATTCGACCGTTGACGGCCTCTGTTCTATTATTTGCGGAATTTCCTCTATTAAGATATTAAAACCGGCCAAGTGTGAGCCGGTACGAGTCTTACAAATGCGATGGTTCCGTACTATTGATACGTCCACTTCCTTTAAAACGATACATTTGTTGACTTTTTACTACAACTTTATCATCCAATCCCATATTAATTGACATGTACGACATTTAAAAAGAAAATAGGTTGCTGTAGTTAACACAGAGACGAATATACAGAAATTGAGTACCTCTTTTTAGCACTTTCTGAACACTATGCACAATAAACCATAGCTTTGTAACACTTACGTAACCTCTTTATTTTTAGTAATAAATCTAGTTCATCAGTAAAGTGGATATTTTTACTGTAGCTGGACATCAGGGACCATTGTATGTAGGCTCAGATAGAAAAGATAATGAGCACTGTCCCCAAGGCCCCAGCGATCGTACTCCGATCAAAGACACCATGCAAGAATAAATTGCTTCTCTCTTCCTCATTTTATTACATAACATAACATAACATCACGCCTTTTTATCCCCGAAGGGGTGGGCAGAGGTGCACATTACGGCACTTAATGCCACTGTACAATGTAACACCCACTTTTCACTATTTATGTTACGAGTCCCATGTAATAGGGGGTGAGCCTATTGCCATATATCGGGCACATTTCCAGACTCCGTGCTATTACTGAGAATTTTTAAAAACCCAGTAATATTTTCAATCATTTTATTTTATACAGTAATAACAACACTACCTATAAGAAAACATCATCTCGCCTTCCTATGAGAGGTTAAGACCAATTTCTATTTATTTATTCATCACTAATAATAGATAATTGTTAGAGAGTAAGGCATACTGTACACGATGCGTCATTTGACGAAGGCATCAATCCTACAAATGACAAGAAGAAAAAGTAAGAAAAGTCGATTTTGAAACAATTTTTTAGGTTTATAACTGAATCACGCTCGATATATCTAGATCAATTAACAAATTATTTTTAAATTATTCCTCATGGACAGGAATATTCAAACGAAAGAAATTTTGAATGATCTCTTTTAGAATAGAATAGAATAGAATAGAATAGAATAATTTATTTGCATTGAATGTAGGTACATAATATAAGGTGTTACAAAGGTACATCGTTCCTGGTACATTCTACCATATGGCATGCAATTTTTTTTTTTAATCTTAAAATCTATGAACATTGTGGACTATAATATCTACTATGTAAGTTATCTATAAAACTATTATAATTATTTATGGATAACATAATCCTAATAATATTTGAAAATTTACAAAATTCACAAAATATAGCTTAAACAACTTACAGTAAATCAGTCTATATGTTATCGAATAAAAAATCTGACACAGAATAGTAACACTTTTGTAATAACAAAGATGCAAGTTGTTTTTTAAAGATTCTCAATGGTTGCTCCTTAATGCTACTCGGAATCTTGTTATAAATGATAGGTGCCATGCCTAGGACACTTTTTTTTAGTAAAGATGTTTTGTAACCACCGGTACATAGCTTGTCTTTATATTGAGACCTTATAGTTGTATTCCGGTTAGTTGTATCCTTTAAAGTAGGGAATAATTTGATGTTACTTTTGACAAAAATAGAAAGTTCTAATATGTAAATACAAGGAAAAGTTAGTAGTTTACTATTTACAAACTAAGTTTTGCAGCTGTCTGTAACATTTAGTTTAAACATAGCTCTTAAACAGCGTTTTTGGGCTTTAAAAATATTTTCCCGCTCACAACAATTGCCCCAGAATATAACACCAAATCTCAGATTTGACACTACCAAGCCATGATAAGCGACTAGTATTGCATCAATGTTTACTTTTTTTGAAAGATTGTGCAGTACATATGCCGATGAACCTAGTTTTTTGCAAACAGATTCTGCTTGAGGTTTCCATGTAAGATGGTTATCAATTAGGATGCCTAAAAATTTGGCTGTTTTTGCTTCGTCGATTATTTGACCATTATAATTTATATTTAGGTTTTCAGTTTTTATACGTTGGTAAAAATGCATAACCTTAGTTTTATCTATATTGATTAATAAGTTATTATTATTAAGCCAGTTGATTATTGTTTTTAAAGCATTATTAATATCTATTTCGTACTTCTGTTTGTTAATACAATTAATTATAGCTGTACTGTCATCGGCAAACAATACCATTGGATTAGAAACTTGACGAGGCAGGTCGTTTATATAAAGTAAGAAGAGTAACGGTCCAAGCACGCTTCCCTGGGGTACACCAAATTTTATGTATCTATAGGAAGATAAATATTTTATTTCCTTCTTAGATGTCATACAGACTCTGGAAATTTCGGTCACTTGCTTACGATTGCTTAAATAAGATTCTATTAGATCAAGAGCATTTCCGCGTATGCCATAAGCGTTTAGTTTTGACAAAAGCTTTTTATGATTAACGTAATCAAAGGCTTTTGACATGTCTGTATAAATTGCACATACAGGTGTTTTAGTATCAACGTTTTTCATAACATTATTTAACAAATCATATACAGTTGTATATTATTAGTTGAGCCGTATGATCTGATAAAGCGAAGTCAAATACTTCGTGGTCACATTTTTGATTCGTATTGTGTGCAAAGTTATCCAGGCAAGTAGCACTACTAAGTCTGTTCGGTTGGGTGATAACCAGTTTTAGGTTAAAACTCAACAAGCAACATTCGAAATCCAATGATATGTTGTTCTTTTTTAATGTGTCTATGTTAAAATCTCCACAAACAATAACTTTTTTATCCTTTCTAGAACATAATATTCTTAAAATAGATTCAAATTTTTCATAAAATGTATTTAGGTTTGATAATTTTGGTGGCCTGTATACACATAAAATAATTACTTTTAATTTTATTAGTTCTATAGCGCAGCATTCTATAATACCAGCTATTGAGTATTTCGTTACATCCGGGAGTTCCCGATATTCATGACCTTTTTTAACCAGAATGCAAGCACCTCCACGTTTTTTGTTGTGTCTTGAATAACACGCAGCGAGTTCGTAGTTCGTTATGTTCAATAATTTTTCTTGGCCAGATATTATAAAGTGTTCTGTTATACATATGTAAAGAAATAATATAAATTTCTTTATTTGAACGTGATCTAACAGATGACGTTTATATGTCATCTGTCATCGGTATTTAAATAAAACATACACCGCTCACGTATTTGTTGAAAAGAACAATAACTTTATTATTAATTTCATTAATTAAGTATTATAGAGGTAATTGTGATTAGGAACTGGCATTGTTAATAATAACATTAAATGTCGTTTCTTTTCTTACAGGTTTGTAATAGTAGTTTGTAACTTAATAAGTAATAACACAAATTTGTTAAATTTTCATATTTTATGAACAATAAATCTTTTCTTACAGAGAAACAATTGTGTTTAACTGACTGTGTCGTCCTAATCCGGAATTATCTTAGAAAACGACATTTATTGTCAAAAATGGAGAAATTGAAATTTACGTTCGAAGTAAAATCAATAGACGGTAAGTCGAACTTTATCGCAATAACCGCAATTACCACAAAAGAGGACAAAGTTTTCCTTATTCCTGAAGAATGTCAAGCGATGTCACTCCACAAACATATCCAATCTTCGAAAACTTTTTTTACTGTGAAAAACACATTAAAAAAAAGATACCAAACTAGAAGTGTTTGGATCAAGACAACACAAGATATATTACAAACATATGTTGATGAAGATGGAAACATGATCTTTCAGGACCAATTTTTAGAGGAAATTACCCAAGAACAAATGGCTACTGGTAACAAAAAGTGCTCTGAAGATCCTATAGTGAAAATTTTGGAAAAATTAGTTGAAAGTCAACAAAACAAAGAAAAGCAATGTATGAAAAAGTTTGCTGAAAAGTTTGTAATTGAGAAATTTAATGGAAAAAGTTCAAGTGCGCATCAGTGGATGGAAGTATTTGAAAAAGAATGTGAAAGGTTTAATTTAGTAAAAGAAGAAGAAAAAATTGAAATATTGAGATTATTTCTTGAAAAGTCATGCACTGATTGGTATTCTTCCATGATGATCAAACTGCTAAGTTTGATCATCATGGAAGAATACCAACACTCCGAGTGGTCTGAATGGAAATCAAGTTTCTTGCTAACCTATGCGAATAAAGGTTGGACTGCTAGCAAGTATGCTTTATCGTACAGGTACCAATCCGGATCTTTATTAGAGTATGCAATAAAAAAAGAAAAACTTTTACTTGAGATAAGGAAAACAATAGATGAAGGGACTCTAATTGATATAATTGCTGCAGGCTTACCAGATTTTATAACTGATAGAATTAATAAAGAAGAAATGGTACATACAAATAATTTATTCAGTGAACTTGGAAGATTAGAACATTTAGTTTCAAGAAAAAAAATGATGAAGAAGAAAGAAGATATTAAGCCAGATATGAAAAATTGTGGTATTTGTGAAAAACTGAAAAAAGGTGTACGCTATCATTCAGAAGATTCATGCTGGTTTAAAAAAGTCTAGATAATGAAAAAGACAAAAAGCAAATAAGATTTGTAAACAATTCAGAATTGGAATGTGAATTGCAGTGTGAAGATAAAAAAAACTAATAGTGCCGCCATTGATCAAAGTGAAGTTAGTACTGAATAAAAATGTTGAAATTTATGGAATCTACGACTCTGGGTCTAATGTCTCATTAATAAATTCAAGATTGTTAAAAATAAATAATGAGAATCCCAATATTTCCACCAATACTAACTTAAAAACGATTAATGGCGTTAAGAAGGCAATTGGCATTATAACACTTGATGTGGCTATCTTTGATATAGAAAAAAAATGAGGGTTTTCGTAATAGACAAAGAAAATTTCGATTATGATTTTCTAGTAGGACTTGATTTTATAAAAGAGTTTTGCCTAGTTCAAAACGAAAACTTAAAAATTTCACAAAAATTACCTATACAAAGAAGCCAAATTGTTTCTAAGGAAACAAACAAAACAGATACAGTTTCTAAGGAGATAAAATCTGATAATATAATAAACTTCAATGAACACATACGTGAAGAAGACTTCAAAATATGTATTAATCATCTAGACTATCAAAAACAGGTAATGATTGATGAATTAATTTCGAGAAATAAATCTGTGTTTGCGAAGGACAAATATGACATAGGACGGGTAACGGATTATGAAGCACACATTGATCTACAAATAGAAAAATATTGCTTCAAAAGGCCATATCGGTGCACCATAGAAGACAAGAAGGAGATTGAAGAACAAATTGCAAAATTATTAGAAAAAAATATAATAGAAGAATCATACAGTCCATTCGCAGCACCAGTCACATTAGCTTATAAAAGAGATGAAAATAAAAGGTCAAGACTGTGCATCGATTTTCGAGAACTAAATAAAATTGTTGTGCCTCAATCACAACCATTTCCTCTCATTGAAGATTTAATTCTAAAGACAAGAGATTGCAAATTTTTCTCAACACTGGACTTAAACTCAGCGTTTTGGTCAATACCCTTGCGAATCACAGACAGACATAAAACTGCATTCGTGACTCAAGAGGGTCACTATCAGTGGACCTGTTTGCCATTTGGCTTAAAAACCTCTCCGGCTATATTCCAGAGAATAATGTGTAATATAATACGGAAACACAAGCTTGGAGATTTCACGGTATGTTTCATTGATGACATTTTACTGTTTTCTGAAAATTTCTCAGATCATATCATACATCTGGAAAAACTATTTGAAGCTATTAAAAGCGAGGGATTAAAATTAAAATTTTCTAAATGCACATTTGCAGCAGATACAGTTAAATACTTAGGTCATGTAATACAGAATAATTCAGTCAGACCACTGAAAGATAATTTAATATCAATAAAAAACTTTCCAACTCCAAATACTCAAAAAATGTGAGACAGTTCCTAGGAAAAATAAACTTCTATCATAAGTATGTGCCAAACATAGCCATAAAATTAGAACCACTTCATAACCTGTTGAGAAAAGGTCAAACCTTTAACTGGACTGATGCATGCCAAGAGTCATTTGATGAAATGAAAAAAATATTATGTTCTCAGCCAGTATTGACAATATTTAATCCAAATTTACCTATTAACATATACACGGATGCAAGCATATTGGGAGTAGGAGCAGTACTAAAACAAATACAAAAAAATAATGAAGAAAAGCCAGTAGCATATTTTTCGAAAAAACTTAATGAGGTACAAAAAAGGAAGAAAGCTATCTATCTTGAATGCCTGGCAATTAAAGAATGTGTAAAGTATTGGCAACATATGTTAATAGGACGGAAATTTACTGTATTCTCAGATCACAAACCGCTGGAGAAGATGAACATAAGATCTAGAACAGATGAAGAATTAGGAGACCTAACATATTATTTATCACAATATGATTTCCAAATCAAATATTCACCAGGAAGATATAACATTGAAGCTGACTGCCTAAGTAGGAACCCGGTACTTGGACCGAATGAAAACAATGAGGACCAATTAAAAGTAGTAAATATAATAACACTAGAAGACATCCTAAAAGATCAAGTTGAAAATAAATACATACAAAGCAGAAAAGACAAGTTAATGATGAAAGACAATGTTTACTATAAAAATGTAAAGAATAAAGAAAAAATTATTATATCAGAGGAATTTAGCACAGATTTTATGAAAAGGGTACATACAGATCTGGGTCATATAGGAATTAAACAGATGCAGAGAATGATTAGCTCAGTGTATACGGCAGATAATATTATCAAAAACATAAAAAGAATATGTGAGAGCTGTACGGTATGTTTAAAGAATAAATCAAGGGGACAAATTAAATATGGGTTGATGTCCCACTTGGGCCCTGCCACAAGACCTTTTCAGATATGCTCTATTGATACTATTGGAGGTTTCGGAGGTTCCAGGTCTACAAAGAAGTATTTACACCTTTTATTGGATCATTTCACTAGATATGCATATATTTTAACATCAAGTACTCAAAATGCGAATGATTTCATTAAACTGTTAAAAAACTGTACAGAGACTGATGACATTGAATTGATACTATCAGATCAATATCCAGGAATTAATTCTAAAGAATTTAAAAAGTTTTTGGATGAAAAAAATATTCCTATAATATTTACAGCCGTAAACTCTGCTTTTTCAAATGGATTAAACGAGAGATTAAACCAGACATTGGTTAATAAAATCAGGTGCAAGATTAACGAACGCGACACTAAACTAGCATGGACAACTGTAGCCCACAACTGTGTGCAAAAATATAATGAAACGGAGCACACTGTTACTGGATATGCTCCCAAATACCTACTTTATGGCACAGATGTTACGATTTTACCGAATGAACTGAAACAAAACAAGATAAACCATAATTTAATCCAAGCTAGGGAAAAAGCTCTGGAGAATACCATCAAATCGCACAATTATAATAAGATAATTTACGATAAAAATAGAAGACACATTGACTTCAAAGTTGGTGACACTGTTTTTGTAGAGAATGGAAATAAACTGAATCGGAAGAAGCTTGATGAATTGAAAATCGGACCGTACAAAATTATAAAAAAAATTTCCAACTCAATTTTTAGGATAAACACTGACCATAAGAGATCAGAATCGAATTTATTCCACATTTCAAAGCTAACACCAGCCCCTGCATACAATTAAGAACTATAGATACATGTACATATTACATCTTCGTCTATCTTCTTTACGGGGGGAGATGTAAAGAAATAATATAAATTTCTTTATTTGAACGTGATCTAACAGATGACGTTTATATGTCATCTGTCATCGGTATTTAAATAAAACATACACCGCTCACGTATTTGTTGAAAAGAACAATAACTTTATTATTAATTTCATTAATTAAGTATTATAGAGGTAATTGTGATTAGGAACTGGCATTGTTAATAATAACATTAAATGTCGTTTCTTTTCTTACAGGTTTGTAATAGTAGTTTGTAACTTAATAAGTAATAACACAAATTTGTTAAATTTTCATATTTTATGAACAATAAATCTTTTCTTACAGAGAAACAATTGTGTTTAACTGACTGTGTCGTCCTAATCCGGAATTATCTTAGACATATAATATCTAGAACTATTTGTTTGCTTACTAATTCTTCAATATGCACAGTTAAGATATCTGATTTATTAAGTAGGCCAAAATATGCAATATTTTGCACCAAAATATTGCATATTTTGGTGCAAAATATAGATATTATCAAAATAGAAAAAACTTATCATTTTCGTTACAAGTGATGTGCTCTATATTATCATTTAATCCCAATCTTGAAATAACATTAGTCTGTGTTTTATCTAACAGCAAATGTTGGAGGTTATAGAAAACATTTTTAATCCCACCATTATGTATTTTCCCTGTGTATCTCGAAAACATAGTGTAGTCACAAACAAGATTTAAGTTAGAGTCCAGTACAGTAGCATACTTATTTGTATGTATATCTAGAGATAACGGATTATTAAACGTTTCTACACGTATGTTGAATAACGTAGAATAATCACTACACTTATAAGTTGGTAGACACAATATTATATTAGTATGCTGCACTTTTTGTAAACAATTTCTTATGTCTATAATTAACTCATCATAGTTCTTAGTCACTAGAAAGTCTTCTTCACCAATTAAAACTACACAATAATCATGTGCCGAGTAGGTAGCTAGCTTCTTATGCAGGTCTTTTAGTAAATGTTGAACGCCGCAATGTGGAGACAAAAAGTGGCAAATTTGGTAGGTCGATAATGTTTGTTCAGCAATGTTCAGTATGTTATTAGATTTATTGGCGCTAATAATACATACTTTTTTCTTTTGTTTCACACCTCCCTCGTTTTGCGTTTTGTGTTGAATTGTTTCATTATTGACATGGGTATTAGGAGCGATTTGAAAGCTTTGCTTTATACAGTAATTTTGAAGGGTTTCTATAACATTGCCAAAGAAAACTGTAAATTTTGGGGATTTCTTTTAGAATTTCAGTCAACAAGGCGTCCCTGCTGACGGAGTTAAAGGCGTTTTTAAAGTCAACCTTTAAGACGACCTCACCTTGGTTACTGTTTAAAAATGTGGATAGGGCATGTACCGCAGCCTCGCAGCCCCCTTTGCAACCAAAGCCTAGTTGTGAGGGCTGGAATTTGCTGGCCAAAGACTCATTGCAATAGGCGCAGCAAATTTTGGCTGCGATACGCCTGTATGTACAACCTACAGCAATGGGACGAATACCGCCATCCTTCTTACGCAGAGCACATAAGTTAGCCCCGTATAAGACATCGATGACGGATTCGTTCACATTGCCGGAGAGCATTAGATTGATTAAGGCCGTCAACTCCTTCAAAAGGGACTCACCAGCCTCCCCGGCGCTCGAACACATGAGATCTTTTAAATGTTGCGGTGTCAAGCCGTCGAGACCGCCAGCTGATCCATTTTGAAAGGAGTCAACGGCCTCGCGAACCTGTTGGGCAGTAATTGAAAGAGAATGGAGTTGAGGGTTTGGTGGGTCAGGAAAGATGAGGTCATCTGCCGGGGAAGGATGTTTACTCTGCAGGGTTGTAACTACCTCTGCAGAGTACGTAGCGACCACATCACTACTAAATAGAACCCTAGCAGCACCACGGATATCGCCATCCGCTATTTTGGACTCTACATGATGCAGCAAACCTTTGTGAGAAAAGTGTACTGATAATTTAGGGTCGAAAGTTTGGGTTTGAGAAAAGCAATTATCTTTAATTTGGGTCGTTAAAGTTTTTTTATTGGTCAAATCTTTCTGCACATGTAGAATCCTAAATGGAAAGGTTAATAATTGCTCCCAAGCACTTAGAGAGTTCTCTCGAACCACAAGACCAATACAGCGTGCTAAACTTGAAGCTACGGATGCTCTTGCACCTCGAGGAACTCTCTTTAAAACTGGAGTTGTGTTTTTAAATTTAGATACAGTTTGCCAAAGTTGTAGTTGCTGGACAGGGGTTAGTGAAGGAGCTGAGGCTGATACTAGGCAAGGAGCTACATTTTTGGGTTTATGTACCTTGCCCAAATGAACCCTCAGACCCCATTCACCCTTAAAAAAACGTGCTTGAGAGCAATGTGGGCATCTTACCAGAGTTCCATCCAGGGGTGCGGCAGGTTGACTGGCACTCTGTCCGGCGCAGCTGCTGCATCCAGGCATACAAAAATAATTTTAAAACTATAAAATACACTTAATAAAAATATAAAAACACTATTTTATTATAAACCGTCACTCAGCCGTCAAAATCCGTCAAAACTTTACATCATAAAAAAAACAATAAAGTAATCCCGTGGCCAGTACTGCATAGGGCGCTGCCGAGCCGCGTGACGCGACGCGGCGCCGCCGCGCCGCCGTCGACGCACCACCGCGCTGCGCTGCGGTGACCACTGGGATGATTTTCTTCTTGATTTGTAGATATTATTGGTTATATTAGTCCCCAAAGATATAGTCGTGGTGGCGTCGTAGTGGCGTACAGTTATCTTGATGTGGAACCTGCCTATTTAGGCTGGTGACATCTCTCGACAGATCTGAAGAGAAGATCCTCGGGAACCCCGCACAGTAGATATTTACTACTAATGATTCAGAATACAATTTTTATTTATTTATTTTACACCACAAGTTACAACAAACCCAAATCAATTATATTGATTGATTTGAAATTAATTTAATTTATTTGACATTGCTTGTGTGACATTTTTGATCATCCATCATAACCACTCTACCGCCCCGCTTCTATACTTTGACGCCTAAATTAAGGGTATAATTTTTGTTGTATTCTTTTTTACTTTCGTTTTATTTAATAGTTTAGTTGTAGTTAATTTTAAGTTGTAAATATTTATGTAGTTATTAATTTCATTTATATATTTATTTAAATAATTCGATACTAAATCACAAATCATTAAAATTTATTAATTTATGTTTTAAAAGTTGGAAAAAGAATATCACTTGGCTGATTCCGAACCCTCGACCACAGTGACAATTATAACAGAAAGGTACAATATTTTGCCACTCGACCATCCGATCGTTAGAATATTTGTTGAAATAGTTGTTCTGTTCGCTACAATATTATTTTTAAGAAATGCGTGGGTTTTTTGAATTATGATTTTGACGGTTGGTGGATATTTTATTAATTTTGAAGATTTTTGTTTATCACTGTTTTATTGTTTTGAATGATGTTATTGTTGTGCAACAGTAACGTAAAATGTATTTTGTTTGATCTTTTACGCACAAATAGTTCACTAAAACAGGGCATTAACACTATTTTTGTTCTTTTGAACAAAAATAGTGTTAATGCAACACTAAACAACTAACACTTTTGTTTTTAGACGTTAATAACTTTTTAGTTTTTGAATACAAACACTGGATAACAATGTCAGTAGTTGATCGCAGGTAATTTTCACTAATTAACACATTTATACGCACAAATACGCACAAAAACTATTTTTTTATAATTAAAATACACGGAGCTGATCTGTATCGTGGCGACAGCGCCATCTTTTTCCCGAGTACTTAAAAATTTAGATACATTTTAAGCTCATTGTAATACATCACTAGACCAAAAAGACAGTTCTACGAAAATCTCCTCAGTTTTGCTTGATTGAGCACATAAGATTCTATTTATTGGAATACCGTTTGAGTTATTTGTCGATTTGTTCTGAAACAGTTGAGAATAAGACGGTTCTATTGAGTCTGAGTGCCATTGGTTATCGAAAGGAAAGTATCTTATTTAACACAACATTAAGCAACTGTTAACGTTGTATATTAGAATATTAAAGATACGAACCGAATAACAAGTTTGTAAATTTGGTTTCTGTATTATAAACCAATTGTTTATAGATGAACGACTTTTTGAAAAGATTTGAATCTGAAATTGTTGAATTTGCTTCATACTTGGGTAGTGGTGGCCCGACGTGCAGGAGAAGGAACGGGGTGGTTTTGTCAGTAAGAGTCTGACACTCCCTCCCGCCTTATCCAGACGGGAGCAGCCATTCGATGATTTTCCAACATAAAAAAAAGTAATGCCGTAAGAATTATGAACAATTTCAGTAACGAGAACATAATATTAAAGAAATTAATATCTAATTACAGGTATTCATAAAATCGGAACTGAAGGTCGGAGTAATCTACGTAAAAGAAAACCAGTACACAGAAGAAGAAATTCTGGACAATAACGAAAACTCGCCGATGTTCGAGGAGTTCTTACAAGTTTTAGGAGAGAAAGTCAGACTTAAAGGTAAGAATTCAACTCAAAACCAGAGGTCCATATTTTGCAAATATATTCCCCCAAAAATAGATTTTTACAGAGGTAGGTCTCAAATTTTTGCATACCTTTACTATACATATTCCTAAGAAAATTACACTGAGGAATGAAACATTTTTCTTATCAGCAGCTTGAATTCATCTGGAACAAATTCTAACTCACAACTTAATATTTCCAGGTTTTGATAAATACAAAGGCGGCTTAGACACGGTCCATGACTTGACTGGCTTGTACTCAGTGTACACAAACTGGAGAGGGATAGAAATCATGTTCCACGTGTCAACCCTACTGCCTTACGAGAGGCACGACCCTCAGAAACTACAAAGGAAACGTCACATAGGCAACGATATAGTTTGTGTCGTTTTCTTGGAAGCCGATAACACTGCTTTCTCTCCAGCCTGTATCAAGAGCCACTTCTTGCATACATTCATATTAGGTAAGGAGTTTATTGAATTATATGCGTTATGATTCAAGAAATTCAAATCATATTCTTTTATTCCCCAAATAGACAAGCATAAGATCTTTTTCTATACTACAATCAGGAACGAAAAAGCATTACAGGTCGTCTGATGGTAGAAGGTCACCGAATTCTAAGAACAATTGCAACTTCAGAGGCATGACTATTGCGGACATTGATACCATTCATTATTATTATTACAATGAAAAATGATTTAATTTAAATAATTGTTCACCATCATAATAGATGCATCATCAATAAAAAAATAGTTTACATGAATGAGTCGTCTCATTGTTGTCACATAATAGTACGTCTATGACTGAACAATATTATAGTTCTACAGTCCTAGCAAGAAGTACTTAACAGTCGAAGTAACTTTCAAATTCTTTTAAGTTTAATTCATATGACGTTAATTTTATTTGTGTACTTATCGGGGCTTTATTAGATAAAAGTGTAATTAAACGTTTACAGTTCGAGTATCAGCAAAGATTAAGCGCAGACCAACGCGGTATGAAGTATCAGTGGTGACAAGAGATGAAGTGGGCGCCTACAAGCCGTACTTGTGGGAGCAAAGCGTCTTTGATAAGGGCCCTATGTTCAGGTAATTAGACATCGTTTAACTAAACGTAATCTCTTTTAACAAATCAAATCACTTCTATAGTTATAAAAGTATCATCGAGACTAACTCAGAACTGCGTTAGAAATCAGTTCATACCTTTCAGGAAACACAGAGTCTGGCAAAGAATTCTCCTCAAGAAGGCATCATATTCCGTAACCAAAACGTAAAACCATTGACGTGATTTAATTAAACTTGAAACTAAATATTGGTTTAGTTAGCAAATCAACTTAGTAGCTTACACCGAGTTAACACCAATATCTACGCGGTTACCTAAACGCTTAAATGAGAACTGCATCTAACTGTTGCAGTTAGTTTCAACCGGCTTTGATCAAGTTATAATTGACCGCAGTCAGAAGCTTTGGGCGAAGATACATAATGAGTAGTTGGATAACTAGTATTTAACTAACAAAGTCCATATTATTGAAGAGGAACTAAATGAGTCTGACTTTTGATCTGAGATTTGCACTAACCACGTTTATCCAGTTCCAGTTTAGTCTAGTATTAGTAGTTTAGTAGTTTCTAGGGACTTATTTTTTGTTAATCACTTTAATCACTCACTCACTTTAAATAGATAATAATATATTGTTGCAATATGGAATACTATCTAAATCCACTCATTATTTTTTTGTTAATAAATAAAAAGAAGTCAAAGTGTGAACACAAGCTGACAGAAATTGATAGGGGGCTTCCTAAGTGCACTATTTCATTCTTTAATGATATGTTTCCAGGGAATGGTTGCTGACTAAAATAGTGAACGGAGAAAGAGCTTCGTATTCCGCGCCCAAATTCGCAAGAATGCAAGAAAGAACTCGCAGTCAAATGCTGGAAGACATCGTTGCTAACTTGCAGAACCACGCCGAGACGGGACAAATACCGAAACCTTACCGAAGAGGTTAGTTATCTATATCTTCTATATCTATATCTATACATATAATAAAATTGTAGGAAAGTGAAAACTGTTTGTCTGTTTGTCTGTATGTATGTCTGGGTTAAACTCAAAAAGTACTGAATGGATTTACTTTAATATTACTAACAGGTCGGTTCAACATATAGACTACATATTATCACGCTATCATCTACGGAGGGGGAGCTGTGAATCACTATTCCACGCGAACGAAGTCGCGGGCACAGCTAGTCTTTAATACATCTTTTATTTTATTTTTTATCCTCGTTTTTTACGATTTACATCGGAATTTAACCAACTGAAAGTTAACAATGTACTTTAAATACCAATGAGGCAGTGGTTTAGAGACAGGGTGTGAGTTCCAGAACGGGCAAGGTGTCATTTTAGGTTTAACGGTTTTTTTCCTATAATAACACGAAATCTGTACTTTCTTCCTCAGGATCATGGCGTCCCATCGGTCACATGCGACCATCTTCTCCACTCCTAGACTCAGTCCGAGACCAGTTCGAGGACTACGACCAACTTGCGAAGGACTTCACAAGGGTGTTCCTCAACAGTGAGCTGAACATAGCACAGAATGCACAACTATTTGACGTGGTCTTCTTGGTGGGACAGTCGAAACAGAAGACCAAGTTTATTGGTGTTAGAGCCATACTTGGTGTGAGAAGCAGGTGATTATTTACATTCGGTATTTTTACTTATACACCTCGGATTGTACCTCTATTAATTCACATTGTTCCTTTGCTATCTAGTATATGGTGAATTTTTATAAAAGATATATTCATATAGTTATACAATAATAAGTGTTCGAATACAAACTAAGAATTTTATATAAATTGTAATATTATATTCCAGGGTATTCCAAGAAATGCTATACGGCATCCAGACGGGATTTGGTTCCCCTCAAGTCCCGGTAGCTGAACTGTTGGCACGGCCAGCACCTACACTTCTGTCTCCGACTCCTGCGAGGCAAAAAAGCAGCAACTTCTTGCAAGTTCCTGATATTGAATCACCAAGGTAAGATATTTATATATATTTAAGAATTCCCAAAACGTCACGTAGACTTTATTTATGCTTAATAGGATGGCTTATGGCCACTATCACGCCTGGTGGTAATTAAGCCATGACTTGGCCGACGATGGAGCAAGCCCTTTAACAAAGTTACAATACAAAAATATTAGGTATATGAACGACTGTCTTTAGTCATTCGTTGGCCGAGTGATCGCAAGTGCAACTGCCGGGCAAGGGCTCTCAGGTTCGATCCCGGGTAGGGCAACGTATTACTGGGTTTATAAAAAAAATAGTGAAAAGTGGGTGTTACATTGTACAGTGGCAGAAAGTGCCATAATGACAGCACGGTTGGTGCGGTGGCTGGGCAACCGGCTGCCGTGCAACGTGTCGCGGGTTCGATTCCCGCACGGAACAACATTTTGTGTGATCAACAAATTGTTGTTTCGGGTTTGGGTTTCATTGTGTATGTGAACTTGTATGTTTGTAAACGCACCCACGACACAGGAGAAAATCCTAATGTGGGGCAACGTTTTTTAAAAAAAAAAAAAAAAAACAATTTGCACCTCTGCCTACACTTCGGGGATAAAAGGCGTGATGTTCTATCTTTAGTCAATAAAGGTATTAATATCTAGAGCACCCGAGATAAATTCCAGGAGATTTTCATTCCGGGAGTTTTATTAACTTTCCTACTATTAGCTCAAGAGCTATTGAAATCGAAATAATAATCCAAAAAGTTGATCGTTTACCTGATCGAGGTTGCCAGGCTACTTATAACAATAACATACCTACATATCATAATTCTGAAAATAAACCTGTCATAACTCTAGCCAGAAAACGATTTACATTACAATATAATTACCTTTATGATTCATCATTAGTCATCTATTGACACATGATCGAATCTGTCTGCCAAGAACAGGAGTCCATTGAAGTGAATTCTCAACCTCACACATCTTAAGTATTTTATGTCCAGATTGTCCAGTGTAGAATTAGGCAAAGAATACACTGCTAGCATACATAAGCCATGATTTTAGACTTCTTATCAATTGACGGCTCGGTTGGCGCGGTGACTGGGCAACTGGCTGCCGCGCAACGTGTACCGAGTCCGATTCCCGCACGGAGCAACTGTTTGTGTGATCCACAAATTGTTGTTTCGGGTCTGGGTGTGTATGTGAACTAGTATGTTTGTACGCACCCACGAGACAGGAGAAAATCCTAATGTTTGGCAACTGGGGAAAGAAAACAAAACTGTCGTATTTTATTTTATTAATATACTCTACTTCACACATAGGATTGGCAAAAACTAATCATCGCATTTAATGTGCACACTGCCTATGTTCGTAGAACAAAAGTCATCATAATTATTAAGGTAAGAAGATGATTAAGTTTCCATATTTCCAAGCAAACTACCTCAAAATGTTTTTTTTTTTATTTCAGGCCAAAAAGCGTACCTAGTTCTCCAATGGTGAAACGTGCCTTCTCCAGATTGGGTACCATAACAGCGGGTTGGGGACGATCTATTCGCAAGCAGCACTCGCAACTTAACGCAGAAGATAAAAAGAAATGGGCTAGTTCCCAAGATTGTTCCAGTAAGTTGATGAAAAATATACAGACCTGCTACTATTTATTGTCTTATCTTGCAAATCTGGTTGTCCAGAAAACATTTGCTCGACTTATTTTTGAAAAGTAACCCAACCTGTACTTACTGTACCATAATATTTTTCGTAACCAAGTTCGGACGCACATGCTGCAATTTTATTTTATTGTTATAGATCTTAACGTATTGACATTCAAAAGCATGTAAGAAACATTGTATAATACATTCATAATAATGGTTATGTCACAATGTCCTGTATGCGTTCTATTTTCATCCACAAATACCATTGTGTTTATGGAACCTATTCGTATTGACTTTGTTTTACAAAATGTATGTAAATACAATGTGGGACATTCCTAAGCATACCACGAAGCGCCTTTTATAAATCTGTGAGCAACGTTTATCAAATTGTAGTAACATCTCATACATTGTATTTGTTACTGGTATTTTTGTATGTAATGTTATACTGTAATTGTTTACAGATAAAGAAGGAAAAGATAAAGAAAAAGACAAAAATGCAGCTCTTGCCGTACCGAGACTATCCGTGTGCGCTGACGCACAAAAAGTCGATCGAGCTAAACTGGCGCAAACAGAGGTAAATTGAAAAAATGTTCTCTTCTATTTTTAAATTTCCTTGTTTAAAAATAACATTGACCACATATCTAACAATTGTTTGCTATAAATAAACGTGACGTGTGTTCTATTTGTTTTCCAGTTTTCAATAATCGAGTTCGATCCTGAAACTTTCCGCATCCTCCTGGACTACTTGCACACCGGCAGCTGCCCACTGACCTGCGCCTCAATACCAGGCCTCATTTGTGCCGCAGAGCATTACGACCTGCCTGAGTTACTACAGGCGTGTTTCCACCATGCTAAACAATTCCTTAGAATAGAAGTGGTGTGCACGATGCTCATATCATTAGAAAATTACTACTGGCGATATACGTCAGCCTCGGAGTTGGTAAACATGATCCTGGCCTTCATCGAGCAGCGAGCGTACGCCCTGTTCCAGACTCCGGAGTTCCTCAACCTGTCCGAGTCCATGGTGCAGATGATCATGTGCCGGAACCTCGAAGTACCAGAGGTGAGGAAGTTCGAGGCAATGCTTAGCTGGGCCCGGAATAAGATCAAAGCCAAGTCCGCAAATAAGACTGATGCCAAAAATGAATTTAAATGCACAATGGAAAGATTAGCTAGAGACCTGAAGCTGTATAGGATCTCACCGCAAGAATTGATAAAGGTGGTGCTCCCGTCGAAGGCTATTAAGAACGAGCGGATCCTGGAGACGCTGATGTACCAGGCGAACTCCGGAATGTATAGGATTCAGGATAGCTACATCGAGGCCTGCCAGCAGCGCCTGCAGAAACAGGATTCGAGGTTCTCGGAGTTTGAAAGTTTCGATTACGGTATATAAACATGGAGCTGTGAGATATATCAGTGTATTAGATAGATTATGAAGAGTGACTGCGCTGGGTCCTTCTATAATGTGGTATGTTGACGCCTTCTAAAAGTATTATTGTTATAGATGTATAGATGTACTCGAATACTGTAGAGGTACGAGAAATATTTGTACACTTCTCGGATACCTACTCCATGTTATTGTTCATTGATACCTATATTTTTTACATCTAGCTAGATGTGTTCAATATCATAATCATCTCTATTTTTGGTACCAAGAATTACGATTAAAGATGTAAAATGTTCATCAACTGGAAGTTTAAAATTTTTACATGAAAATATATTATTTACATCCATGTTATAGCACGTTTTAAAGATTTTCCCTCTGTGATCTCCGATGGAAGAGCACAACATGATGTAATTATACCATGTGTAGTTAATTAAATGTAAATGGATAAAAAATAATATTTTGAGTGTCACTTGTTATAACCACATCAATGAGATAGTTCGACATTCTACTAACGACTGAATCCAGGACCTGAACATGGTCAACATTGTACAGTACCTACTATACAAAACTTGATAAAATATATTATACTAATGTTCACAAAACAATAAATTTGTGCAAATTGTACAAACATTATCACTTAATCAAGTTATCCGTAGAATAAAGTTCAATATAATGAATACGTTGGTGTGAAACTCGTTCTTAAGACCTCTTCCAAAGTTATCATAGATAATGCCTTCTGATATATGTATAGAATGTTATACCTACCTATATGTATACTGCTGTTGTATTTACGATTAAAGCAAATAAAATATAAAAATAATAGATTGTCACCAATTTATGCTAATTTTATTTAATATACAAAATTTTAAAAATATATTTTGGTAGTCGTAAAAAATTGGTTTATTTTATTAATAATATTGGTGACAAACTTTATCCTTCGCACAATTTTATCCACAGGCAAAGCTTTAATTTTATTACTAAACTTAAGCTCAGTTCTAATTTGTATTCATAACTATATTTTATCTTTATTTACCTTAAAAGTGTACCTTTATTATGTATAGAGAAATTAATCAAATATTAGAGGACATTTATTTGTCAGAGTGTATATTAATACTAATTGGAAAAATGATACAAATGCGTCACGAAATCCATGTCTCCATTACATTTGGTCGTTTCGTTAGAAATTCGCCCCTATCTGTGTTCGATGGAATAAGTAATGTATAGAAAGTATATGTACCTAAATGGTCTAAAATATTTCGTATACTAGGTGTAATAATACGATTATAATCGATTACGTAACGCCTTTGTAATCGGTATATTGTATGTAGTAGATAATATAGCAGGGTGTATTACCTAGGTTTAGCTTGGATTTGATAGCCGAATTTGGCCAACGACCAAGTGTAAATGAAGCATCACTAATGATTGTGTTTGTCTTGAAATATATACTTGTAATGAACGATGGCAGTTCATATACCTCTAATAATCGTGATGCTCTGTGGAAAACTGAATTGTGCAGTCTGTGCTTAGGATAAGTTTAACTTATGATAACACATACAGACTGCATAGATATAGTTTATATAACTAGAGTTATCTATCTTCTACTCAAACTCACCTAGGTAAGTGTATCTACTTTGTGTTAATTGTTAAAGTGAAGACTTCTGAACCAAATCTTTTAGTATTTTTTACCCTTCTATACTGTCTACTGTGGACGGAATATTGAGACCCATTTCGCGTATTCGTATGTAAGTGTATTTTGTTTAGCGCGTTTAAAACTAATATCTATCTCGGGAACACATTCCTGAACAATATTTATGCTGCTGAATCGGAACGAATCACTTTTAAATAAATATAGTCATCCTATAATAACCCATTGGTGTTATATATTTAGATCATAAACATTTGCTCGTTATTTTTCGTTTCGCATACATTTTACTATACGTCTTCACTTATTCTATCTATTTCCGTGCGAGTTCTTATAGGTAGACTGTAAGAATGGACAGTCTGGTTTGAGATAGTCTCCCGATTCTGTTCGGTCGTTTCAACATGTTTACAAATGTTAGTATAATCTCAGCCTTAGTGCCAAGTTCCATTCATGTGCGCACTCGTCGTCTATATTCTAAATATTATAGTAAATATATATGAAATGGGTCTTCTAAATCTTATAAATCGTCATATAAAATAGGTGTTAATGTATAAATGAATATTTAGCCTAAATTCAAACGTTTCTGACGTTCTGGCGAATGACAAGTAAACAAGTTGAATTGTCGGTAAAATTTTTATACTTATGAAAATTATACATGATGAGTAAAGTCTTCTATTAAATTATCAATAATTTTATATCGTTTAGTTGTAACTTTGCTCAAAGCTTCTATGAATGGTTCGCCGATATATAATATTCCGTGGATGTCTTATGTCGTATGCATGACTACCCAATGTCTTATGAGTTGAACATAATATAATACTCAATGTATGTATGTATACTTGTATAGATTTATTTTGTAGGAACACCAAATATTGACGTGTCAAGTTCTTCAATGGTTAAATAAGTTTTCTATTCCAAAATTTTAACCTTCCTGTGATCGTGAATGTTGCTATAAGTATGTTATTATGTGGATCTTCAAAGAATATAAAAATTATAATTAAGTATAACTGTTATTTTGCAAGAAAAAAGCAAGATTATTATCCAATGAAAATTTATGTGGTGAATAAATTTTTTTGTGTATTTTATTTGTGGTTTATATCCCAAAATAGGTTGTCCTTGTACTGCTATATCTCAATCCCCTTTTCCTTCAGAGCTTATTCCTTGAATTATCACAATTTTGTAACAACATTATATTACTTACGCCTGTCTCCATGAACACAGACACTGAATTATTGAATATATGAATTATATAAAATATTTATTATTTTCCTAATTCGTGGACATTATGAGACTAATAAACGCGTATCAGAATTACTACAATAATAGATTGTAGACAATAATGACTGCACGGTTGGTGCGGTGGCTGGGCAACTGGCTGCCGTGCAACATGTCGCGGGTTCGATTCCCGCACGAGACAACACTTTGTGTGATCCACAAATTGTTGTTTCGGGTCTATGTCTACAATGTAACACCCACTTTACACTATTTAGAGGTATGTTGTGAGTCACATGTAATAGGGGGTGAGTCTATTATCATATATATATGTGTATATGAACTTGTATGTTTGTAAACGCACCCACGATACAGGAGAAAATCTTAGTGTGGGGCAAAGTTTTTAAAAAAAAAAAAAAAGAAAAAAAAAAGATATTTCAATTTGAACATTCACAATGATTGCATAAAATCGAGATTTCACCTGCAGAATGAAAATAGGTTAAAAATAATCATAATAACTCATAAATACTGAAAGTGTCGAAAAAACTAATTTGTTTACCTGTTCACTAAAATATGATAAAACATTTTTATCTCCGAATTTCGGTATCAGGCAATGACTTTTGAGGTGTAAATATGTACCTGTCCAACATAAACTGTGATAATAACTTCATGACAAATATTAATTCTTGTCATAAATGTAATGAATCTTTACTATACTTCGCACTCATTCTATCTCTATCTCTCTCTCTCTGTCTCGTCTATCTAAACATGATACTCTCAAAAACTAGTGAACCGAATGTCATACAAATATCACAAATAAACTGAAGAGATGCAGAAATGTTTTAGCGTGCGGACCAGAAAACTAACCTAAACCAACCCTATACTTTAGGTATTATGCATGAGCCCGACCAGAACCAGACCCGAATGTACGGCGCATCCCATTCCGCGATCGCCTCAAAGAACCATCAGACAACCACGGATGGGGCCCAATAGGGCTGGTGCCGATACGGAACCGCGGAGAGCTTAACGGGTCACCAGGGCTCCGTCCGGCAAAGTGCATGAGAAGGAACGGGGTGGTTTTTAGTCAGTAAGAGTCTGACATTCCCTTCCGCCTCACCCAGGCGTGAGAAGTCATTTGATGACTTCCCCCCTTAAAAAAATACTTAAGGTACCGCAGCCATCTTATTACAATATCACCCTCATCGATCAGTTTGAATATGTCCATTACTTATAGAACACAGACCACCTTCTTTCTAGAGAAAGAAGTCCATCATCCATTTGTTTCAGTAAAAAATTTGAGGAGGCCGCTGTCCGTCACATGGTGGCTAGACACAGTTATAAATAATAATAAAAATCGTACCTATATTAAACACAAAAACTTCAAAAAGATATAAAAGTAATCTAATGTTTACATTATTATACAAATAGTAAATTATAAATACTAATATCGTTTAGCGACTTACTTTAAAATAATCAGAGATAAATTTAGGATGAGTACAATTATGTATTGTTTATATATATACTGTAGCGTCCCGCCGGGGGTAGGTTTCAGAAAAACCTGTGTTTCTGGCCATCACTTCACGTACAATCTTTACAATTTATAAAAGAAATTATTTATATACCAAGCAGAAAAAATGTTTATATTGATACATATCTGATCTTAGGTGCAAAATCAATACTATCCTCTTAGATTTCATGGATTTTGTAACACTAGGAAAAACTATTTTTTATAATCAGATCAGACAATGAGATTTTTGTAATCAATCAGAAAATACTTACAATATATGATTAGATAATAATTGGGTGAATAATAGAAAATGAAATATCAATATTATTATATTACTCATAAATAAAAAAATAGACACTATATAAATATTTACAGTACAAAAATTACAATTTACAATGGGATGATGGAGACGATTTCAAATAACCGCGCCCGAGGATGTCAGCAGACGAAGCAAATTAGCGCTAAATAATAACAAGCATGCCCACGCATTGTAACACCAGTACACTATTTACAGAGCCACTAAATACGTAACCCTCCGATACAAATGAGAAGTCGGGTAAAAATAGAGGTAAAGTAAGTTAGTTTGCAAGTTTATTCCGCTACGCGCCCCGAATATAATATTTGCGGTATAATATTCTAGACGTTCCATTCCTCGCTGCGGATAAATTTGACAGGAACGTACGTGTAACGAAACGTGATTGGAAAGTTCGTCACGCCGCCACGGGGAGCGCTCGTGCGCCAGTCTTCTTGCAGCGGGCGCGCGGCCGGCTGCTTGTTGCAGTGCGCGGTACGAACCAACACACGCGAGTTCGCGGTCATAGGCTCGAACGAACATCGAAATCGACGGTCAGTGCGGTGACCATGATGATGGACAACGGAGTGATGTCAAATCACTATGACGGGTCGTACGCGGATGGGTACATGGAACAGGAGGAGGAATGGGAGCGCGAGGGTCTTCTAGACCCGGCTTGGGAGAAACAACAGAAAAAGGTCAGTTTTACACACCTCACACAATGTTGACACACGTTACGTGAGGTAGGTAAACGTAAAGTGTACGCGAGCAAATACCCAGTTTTAAATTGTAAAATAATATCGCCGGAAAGCCTTATCTCTTGCGTTCGTGACTCATGTTTGTGTATTTACAAAAAATATATATTTTATCTGCGAATCGATAAAACAGAAGTCACACATAATACTGTTAAACCGGCTCGGGACTACTACACTACTACATCTGATTGCACCTGGTTTATTAATTACCGGCGCTGACATAATTTATCTGATTATGAATCTAAATATAGATATAAAAACTCTAAAAATATGAATTATGACAGGTTTATTTTTGCTTAAAAATAATTGTAAAATTTTAAAAAAAATATGTAAAATTAAAAACTGAAAATAATTTTCAAAATCCCCGCGCATTTTCGAAAATGTAAGCACGGTCTTGCACATTTCCCGCCGCTAGTTGAAAGTAGATCGCGGCCGTGGACACTATTAAAAGATTTCTTGAAGCTTTTCGTGCGAGCGAGACGAGCGCACGCCGCTTCCCACGGGAGGGAGCGGGCCAGAGAGAGAGGAGTCGAATTTCCGTTAGTCATGTCCTAAAATGGGTCCAGCGCAGGCGCCGCTGAAAGCGCGGGCGTCCGACTTTACGTCACCATGAAACCCATATTTCAGGAAACTGGTGTGCTGGTGTGTCTGCGCTAACTGCATTCTGAACGATCAGTATTTACGCGGTGAGCTGGTGCTGTGACGAATGCTGTGACGCACCCCGGCAGCGCAACCTGTGGAATGTCATTAACGGCTTACGACACACTCAACACACACTTCTGATTCAATTCTATTTTATTTGGTCCTTCAATTCAGCTGGTATGCTAACATAAATAAACCGCAGGAACAACAACAAAATAATTATTTTTCTGTATTTTTATATGATTGAGTGAGCTATAAAAAGTCTATCTCATGAACACTACAAAAATAAACCTAAGTCTAAGGCCACGAATATAGAACATACCTGCTAAACAAAAATATGTGACTTATGAAAACAATATCAGCTGGCGAATCTTCAAGGCACTTCTTGAAGTAACCTTAGATACTTATCATTCGCACCTCCGACTGTCTTCCGTTCCGCAACGCAATGTCATTAGTCAACCCACACAAGAATGCCCCTACCTACGAGGTTAGCTGTTGTACTAGCTGAGTTACTTACTCAGGACGAGGACAATGAACGATCGAGGCTCGAGGCCTTACAGGATATAAACAAAGAGCCTGCGACACTCAGTGCATTGGCCGATCATGTATGGCGGGTCAATGTCGCGGCCGACCAACTTGAGATGCGTCTGCGCGGAAAAGTCGCTCGACGAGTCGCACTCGAGCTCCCAACGACTGGAATCAGTCTTCCGCAAGGAGGTCAGTAGCGCACTCATCACGAAGTGCTTTCCTCGACAAAATTTACAAGGAAACGCAATGCAGCGACCTCGAATGTCGATGCAAAACTTATAATTCACTTTCTACATAATTGATCGTCAACAAAATTGTAGTTTTACGAAGTTTGAAGTGTTAAAATATTGATGTTTTAACACAAATATATCAAAAGCAACACCGTCGGGCATCTGCTCACGCTAGAAATCGGGCGTGAAAGTAAAGACGAGCTAAACTGGTTATAAAATCTGTGATTTACATAAACATGTTCATTTATTCCGTGTTTATATTGTCAGAGTTCACAGAGATACCAAATAATTCATAATTTGCCCATGTTCGGTATTTTATAGCAACGACAGAATAAAAAAGCCGACATGTACGCACGCAACAGATGCTGGGCCTAATAAATTGATCATTGGATATATTTTATTCTATAACTGACATGGTTTCAACAAATGATGTTGTAAAGTATGCAATACAATAATTTAGTCTATTTGATGCATAATTCTCATTGCAGCAAAGAAACATTCGGTTTGTCATTAGCTGAAGAATTTATCACCTTGGGTATGCCACCTTTTGCGCGCGGGGTCATTGACACTGATAACCTCGAATACTTACTAATATGCTACGGGTATTAAGCCATCATTTTTCTATGGTATTATATTTATACTTGAACATACAACAATGCCACAGATCTCGTGGACTGACAAACACGTATCTTTCGAGCACATAATAACACTTTCTATTGAACTAGGTTTTAGTGTAAGTCAGATGAAATCGAGATTGACAAAACCTAGATGTTTGTTGGAAACAAGTTTTAGGAGAGGACATGGTGATGTTGATCACAAATATGTTGACGTACATGTATAATATCAGTTACATAACATTTGACATGGCTATTTTTTCCTTGTCGTTGTTGGCTCGTTTTTGGCACGCGATCAAAAATCGAGGTACAGAAATGTCGGCTTGCAGCTCTCCACACTGTTGGATAAATCATAAAAAATCTTTGAAATTAATTGTTGGATGTAGTGTAGGACGTGGGTTCCTAGTCCACGTATTGGCTCTTGTATCGGTATCGTATCATGTTCGACAACCACATCCGTGGTGTCGAGTGTTTACTAAGGTATCTACCTCTACGTCCGCCTACACACCAAGAGCTGAGAATTCAACTTCCTTCGCGCAAGGTGCGCCGTCTGTTAATATTTCTCCGAACCCATTCATAATACCAGGAGGTAATTAAAATTGAATTCGTTGAATAAGGACGAGGTGAAGTATTATCAAATGCATAAAAAGGCGACAAATTGACTCAGTGCCTTCGTTTTAATGCCCTCGAAGAATGTCGAATACCTTTTGTGGCTTCCTGTCCTAGAAACGAGCTGTCAGCACGATAAACGCCAACAAATTACATTTAAAACTGTTTGGAATTAACAAGTAAAAAATAAATGTCACAAATTTATTCCAGATGTTCACGTTCACAGTAGGCAGTTAGTAATATCTTCCATTGAATACTTTTTCTAAAATAGCTGACCTTTATGAATCAGTTTAAAATGTCGGATTCACGATGAATGTCGTTCCTATGCAAATAAGAACGAAACAAAATACGAACGACCTTCAATATTGAACTACGACACGATAAGTTAGTAACAAATTAACATAAAATAACGGTGAAAAGAAACTTTCTATACGTTATCACAATGCGCTTGCATCGGCCGAGCCACTTTGAACCAGCTTTCCACCTAATACGATACAAAGCGATACAGCACATACAAGTAATATACTGCCTTAGAAAAATAAACAAGCCAATAATCAAGTAACATCTCCAAAAGATAAAGAAAACAATCAAATGCATCGAATTAAGAGAATGTTTAGCGTCAATCAAGCTTGTATTGAAATCTTCAATTAAAATAGTAATCAGATTAAGATAAGCTGATTAAAAATACGTTATTAATGGCTTTAGAAAATTTAATTTTCAAAAGAGAAGTCAATGTATTAATGTCTAATCCACATGAACTCAACTACTCCATATAACTGGAACTCAGTCAACCAATAAAATTACAAGAACCTTACTAAACATATTCAGATCACATATAAATTCGGAGAACATTGCTACAATGTTTGTAAATATCAATTGGAGTTGGGGAAAACCTTTAAAAACCTTAATCATTAAGTGAAAGTGAATCTAAAGGCTTTAAGAATAGGGTTACTCATTGGGTATCTTGTAAAAACCGCAGTGTACACGAGTAGTGGAGCCAGGAGGCACAATGTTTGGTCTCTAGCCCACGTCAATATCATTTTAAGGGGACCGGTTCTCGCCCGGACAGTTCCACTAAGCTCGTAGACGTATTAAATTATAGAGCCTACATTAGTTAATTGTACTGACAGTAATGAGGATTCTGTATTGGTAGTTTAAACATTTATTAGGTTCCTCTATCTTTACTGTGTATTATTTAAAGTTGCATTTCGTTTTTAAAGTGGTTTTTCGTATTGCCCTGAGTGGATGAGAATTCATACTTTTTGTCGATATGTCATCAATAATTAGTAACGGTTTTTATGCTGATCATTTTATAAAGATCTAAGTACTATCTTGATACAAGGAAAACTTTAGTAGAAATCTTAATTGTTTAGTAATTCTACCGACTTAACACATCATAGTCTTCACTTTCTCTAACATCAAATAGTCGTTATCAACGTTATATTCTATTGAAATTCTGCAATGTTCTATGTTGGTTCCATTACGAATTCAATTGACATCAATAACTTGAGCAATACTTGTTTCCAATATTCGCATTACACATTCAAATTTGTGGTTAATGGCTGCAGTGCAGTATATATTTATTGGAGACAGAAAAGGGATTTTTGAGGTCAGCTTTGTCGCTAGCGGTGCACTAGGCTACACACGGGTGTTGTTTCTTGACAATACTAGTGGAATTTCCACATAATATAGACCTTTTCCTGGTAAGGAACACAACAAAAAATTGGAGCAGTATTTTCGGACCATTCAATGAAAAATTGTTGATCCAAATCCTTCTGCACAAACAACAACAACAACATTGTTAGTAAAACACGCGCAGTTAAGTTTGACTGTTACTTGTAGTTGGGTGCATCTCAGTCGTGTCGGTTCGTTATCGAGTCGTGTCTCATTATTCCTTGGTTGCCGTCGTGTGTTTCAAAACGCGGAGAGCAGATAAGTAGGCGTCGCAGTGTCCGCCCACTTACTGCACCCAGGTGCGTTCCGAACTGCGCCCGCGCACCACTGTCAACCTTGTCTTATCGTTACACAATTGTTGGTGCATTCTACTACGAAGTAGTTAAACCCTCACCCTCAATTTTGACCCTAGATTTTATAGAATAGTAGTTCATGGTGATTTTTTCTGAGACAATTTCTGTCCGTTGAGATTGAAGATACAAATAAGCCCATCAGAAAATCTGTTGGTTTTCAGCTAAAGAATTGTCAGATAAATATGCGAGTGACGCTGACACGCCCCGTTTTACGAATCACGAGCGTTTTATATTTTCGCAAAACAGACGTTTCCATCGAGACTGACAGACAGGATCGTACGACTTCACGGACAGAGTGCAAACCAGCCGATGCCAACATCATCTATTTTTGACTCCGTCCAATCGCCCACGCGAAATGCTTACACTCACTTGCTACTATTATTATAATTAGAAAATCGTAACTCCAATCAGACTATTTCCGATATGCTTAAGGCGGTGGCATCTAAAGACTTTATTATATTTAACTAACAAAAACTGTAGTTCAATCCAATAAAAGTTCTCATAACTCTTGCGATTGCATTTTAATCAATTTGCAAGCACGAGTTTATTGTTTGTCTAACAAGTTGTCCGCTAATAAGTATTATATTCGAATACCAACATTGAGTAATAAAATGATAAAGATCACTGAAGTAAAATTGATCACACAAACGTACCACGTGTCGTTATTCCGAGCTATCTTCGCCGATTATCTGTTTAAATAAACGCAGCAGCCGTCATAGCGAGTTAGCGAGGGGGACCGAGTCTTTGGTCGCTATTCATTCGGACCCTACTCGGTCCACAATAGATACGAGAGGGTAAAGCCAAGCAAAAAACACTCGAACGAACTTTGAATCAATTCAACAGCTGTTCCGAAAATCCGCGTCCTCGATTGTTAATCTTCACGGATCTCAATCGCAGACGTAACATTTAGTTCCGCAATACTTGTAATCAAACGAAACAAAATGACTAACACAAAATGCGTTATTAAAGGGGTTTCAAGCACTCGTCAGTGCTATCAATGCCGACGCATTCACGCGTCCAGTGTCAGATTCCAAACAGTGTTAATAAACAGATACCTATGCGTAGGACGTTTCTGCTACCACATCGCATCAACACGAGTGTACGCCAAATATATGCTGCACAAAGTCACAAGTTACCCTGTGAATGCGTCAGGAACACTGATATATATTTAGTCATATCATTTTAATTACGGCAACAGACGTAATATTCCCATAAATAATCGCATGACCAATCATAGTGACGACAGTCAATTTAAAAAGAAACAAATTAAGAGTGGAGAACCCAAGCATTCGATAATGATTGTAGAATCCCTTATACGAATGAACCAGTTTGTTAAGCCTGTTAATTACGTGAATGTAATGGTTCCAATCTTCAAATAGTTCCACGGTTGCATAAGCAGTAACTCAGATCATCACGTTGTCTATAAAGATTCCGATTTTTGCGTCAGATTCCTACACACATGTAACGTATACTTTTTATAAACTTGTACAATCGCGCAAACTGTTCTGAGAAACATACACGTCTTTCTAAAATAGGGCACTCTCATATTTCCACACCAAAACTAGAACTAATAGATCAGTTCTTACACTGGCACATTGTGTTACAAATATGGATCGTGTTGTAGCGAATTTGTTTTTATTAGTCGCGCGAGTACAGGATGTCTGGATCACCAAGTCCCTTCCTCTATAAACTTATTCATTCGCTTCCAATTGGTAATGGTGCATTTTCTTCATTTAACCACGTTAGTAGATCGAGTGTTGCAAGCGATAAACCGTGATTATCTATCCCTGTCATATCTTTTATCTTTAACAATAATAGCATTGAGTGCTGGCTGTGTTGTTATCATATTTATCACGAATATTTAATTAGATTATCATAGTAATTCTTGCACTTAAATATTGACATGGCTTGCATATTTTGACCGCAAACATTGACATTTCAAACTCTAAAGTGGCGTTAACCAAGAACCTTAACCAAACTTGGAATAACATCACGATAACAATAGTTGCAGCAACAATATAAACGTTGGGGCGGCAAGGTGTCATTAATTAGTTCGCGATTACATCTTCAGGCCAATTGTGTTTTGCTTCGAGACGCAAACTGTGCAAAGGACATGAGCAACAAAATAGCCAACAAATGCGAAGGTAAACAAGTACCTACAGCCTACAATGTCCGTAACTAGTTTATAAAAAGCACCATACATCTTCACACAATGACATAATCTGCATTTGTTTATTTTGTGGCTTGTGACAAGCCCATGCATAACAATAGATCACAAATGAATGTAGTGGACAGTGCCAAAAACTCCAATTTAGAACTAGTGGGTGGAGTTGTTTGGCTAATTTTATTTAATGAGATCTCAGCAATTAACGCCGGACAACTGAAAACAATGTTAAAGATAAAAAGTGAGAGAGAACAAAAGGACACGATATCAGAAAATGTTTGGCATCTGCATTGTGTAAATAAATGTTTTCTTAACAATAAACATCTTGCTAGACGATGTCTAAATAATTAATGTAAGTGAAAATGTTCAATAACAATCTGAGAAAAGAAATAAATTTACTTTATTGAATGGCAGATCGACGCGTTTGTTTCTAGTTAATGGATAAATCTAATTTTATCTTGAATTTTACTTTCTATTCAATTTTTCTTCAGCTAAATTGATTTTAATGTCAATCTTAACAGCATAATAAAATGTTTTGTAAAGTATGTTCTAATGTTACCGAGTCTGACGAGGCGTGCCACCGTCATAACAAGTCTACCTCATTGTTGTCGCGGCGTGAATAGCTGACCACACTCTTTTGTTTCGCTTATTCAAAATAACACACTGTCTACAAAAGGCAGTGTGGAGCGCAACCGAACCAAATAAAGGCAACCATTTTAATTATTTTTGGCGTCCTTACACGAGCAAAGAAGTAATGTAGCTACTACTAAAAAGACGTCACTTCTAAGGTAAACAGAAATCCTGACAACAAGTTCAACGTTAGGCAGCCGTTGCCTTAGAAATTCTGGGAGCAAAATCGATATCGTCAGTCTAGTCTGTGGGCAGACTCAGTAACTATGACAACTGCTAAGTGAACGAACGCTAAAGAAAATGTAACAATAAACTCAGAACGCTCATTTAACGTGGCCTGAGGGTCGACGGCACCAAGACAATGGACAAATATCTGGTGCCCATTAAAATTGAATCATACGGAACGTGGTCGATTGAGGTAGAGTATGACCTTTAAATGTTACTGTCACTCCCCGCGGTAGCGCCAGCCACTACTGTTAATAAGAAACACGAGTATAACTAACTACGAAGCGAGTGCCTCATTTCGAAAATAATGGTTAAAGCGTGATGTATCTCAAATGTTTGTGCACAAAATTATCGCACTAACGAGCTCTCATCTTTGAAGTGCTCCAGTAAGCTGAGCTAATGAGTTTACTTTTTTCTAATACTCCAATACAAAATCCACACAGAAGAGACGGCCGAGGAATGAAACCGGAACATGCATTGATACCGGCCTGTCATTGTTGTCCTTCGTGCGGAACGCGCTATTGTCCTGTCTCTTCGTTTACACGCCGATGATATGAAAAAAATCTTCGATAGCAAATCTAGATACCAAAAAATCTAAACATAATCGCCCGAACTGTTTGCTACAGATAGAAATCAGAGAATTACGCCTAATTGACACGATTTAAAGGTTAACCAGTCATTACACAACGTGACTTGAAGCATCTGCTGATCGTTTCCTATACAACTTACATTATTTTCTTTTGTGATGACCTCTCGCACACAGCTACTGTTTATACATTGTGTGATTTGTTGTAAAATAGATCGAACACAGGTGTATTTTCATACAGAAGGACTGTCTAAACAGTTACGTAAAAGCGCACGTTCTACGGCAGCTTTACAGATATCAACAATTTAGAGAGGCAAAAGTGAAACGTGTGGTTTTAATGAAATATGAGCGGTACAGGCTTTCCACGTCTTCTTCACACGACATAACTCGACATAAAAGTGAGAACACAATAGTATTTTTTACATCCAGTTTTAATTGCGACAAACAATCCTGGTATATGTTACAAAACGTTTTAAACTGTTTCAATGTTGTTATTGTTTAACAAACGTAGGTTATATCAAATACAGCTGGTTAAATGACTTGAAGAGATTCTGTTTAATTTTAGTTAACGTAATAACTTAATAACAAGTCCTCGAAAATTTGGTCGTACTTATAAGAAAAAGAATTCAAAGATTGAAAAATGATTCCATTATCTCTACTACAGCTGCCAAAAAAAAGACAATACTCAATTTAGATTTAACAATACTAATTAGTAGACAACATCATTCATGTGCCGTCAACGTCCCTTTTATTTCGGACAGTGAAAAAAATTGCGGAAGTAAACGTGTCTGTCACTCTAGCGGTCTATATATAACTGAAAGTTCACAGCTTGGTGAAGCAACTGGGTCGACGGTACACTAGTGGCTGTGAATGTTTCAGAGTTTCAATGATGATATATCGCTTGCATGGTCCAGTTAGCCATAAAGCCAACACTAACCTATAAACTGCACGTGTGATGATATAATTTCACCGACGGAATACACAAAACTATAACCAAACCAGACGGTTTGAAAGATATAATGAATTTCTTATGATTAGTTACGTTACAGAAACAATAAAGATTTCCACTCGGAATTCTTTTGTCTGTTCTTATGACTAGCGTTTAGCCACAATGATAATTTTAGACGATAGCTTCAAGATTGGATAACGATTGGTGATGTAAACTTTACGACTCTAACAGTAGTCGTATAGTTCTCGTATTGATTTTCAAGCTTTGTATTGGTATTTACTTTGATTTCGGACCTAAATCCATTGGGCTGATATTGGAATAATTTAGTGCAAACATTGAGGTTTGAATCTTAGGGTTTGGTAGTTGCTTCGTACAGCAACTCCCACAACAAATTCTTTGTAAACATTATTTTGTTTTGCGTCTACTTTTAGATATGAACCTAATTAACTGAAATTAACCCTTCATTAAACATAAGCCTAACAACAACAAGGAACATATTGGGATCCCGTAGAGAGACTCCTACCAAGTATTTGATTTAAAAACTGATCACAACAATCAAGTAAAAACGGACAGGAAAGACCAAATTTACGAGCAACGCGTAAGTCACCGAATTGAAAATTACCAAAGACTCGATAATTCATGATTTTAGTGTCGATACTCTTACGTCATTATTTACACGAGGAAGTACGGGCGCATAAGGTTGCGAAACATATTTTAGTGAGTCTTTATTTATAGCAAAACCATGGTGCATGAGTAAGTGGGTTTATGGCGGGAGTATTTATAAAAAAAACCATTGTACTACAGTTTGTTGAGCTCCGGTTACGTTATAATCAGTTATTTATGAGTTAACTGTTGAATCCGCACCCAAACGATTGTCCACGAATTCGCTTGTGCAATTTATTTAGTTAACATGATGCTGTCAAAAGCCAATAGGTGATTCATAAGATTCTTTTTAAATGTCCGAGATTCTGTGGCGAGACAATCCGATGAATCTTTGGTTGATTTTATAAATGACGTAGTTTAAACAGCTTCTGGAATTTCACCTCGAATGAATCAAAGATTTGAATCTTAAATTATGCTAAAATAATGATCAACGCTGGAAATTCAATGGAATAGGTAAATGAGAAACTTATAATCCTAGAAAATTTGTTTGAATAGACACATTTCGATGTTGAATCCATTGTTTTCAAATTGCCAACGAACTGAAGATGTTCTCTTTAACAAATAGCCTCCAGTGTATGAAAATACCCCGGCCCCGGGTTCGTCCGCCTACGCGTAATGTTGCCTATCTAATATGCTATCTACCGCTTGTTCCCATGGCAGATATAATATTAAAGCTTCTTTTTCTCAGTCAGATTTATTTTACGAACGACGTCTTATTTTCGTCATCGGTTGCCTTTCCCGAATTCCTGTATCGTTGGCCATTGAAGCTGAGTTTGATTTATCTGCAATACATAAAAGCAAGTGAATTTCAAACAGAAATTTCAATTTGTTACATTATTTATTACCATTCGGACGTTTATTTCGGATTATACGTGTTCTAAACTCCAAACAGATTTGCTTTCTATAAAACTGAGAACCTGTACGGACAACTTTGATGCGACTAAAGCACTTTCAATTTTATAAAACTCTGATTTGATAAGGAATTTTGTTTTGTAAACGTAAACAAATAATGTGTAGTGGTATTAATAGCAATTTCCTTGTTACTCAATGTTTTTTTCCTTTTTGCAGGTACTAAACTGGACCTGACAGTTATCAGGACACATTCAACATGACACATCATTCGAAATGTGAGTGTATAGGAAAATAAATGCACAGAGTATAAGAACACATCGACGCGCAAAATATTAGCGCGGTTTACGATATTCCCAAAATATTTTTTGTTCTCCTTGTGATATCTAAGGTCGTTGATCTTAGAACTCTGCTATCACGGAGATTCGAAAGTAATTTAAAGTTTTATATACTAGATCTGTATAAGCGTGTCTGTGTTTACAGAACATAAAATTAAATGTATGCTGTGTAACGGTCACGTTATTGTTTATCGAAATTATGGTGGGCGGGTTGGCACCGGGCCCGGCTGAACCACCTTCGCAGGTGTGGCTATCTATTAGTATTCTAAAAGTCGGTACCATACCGACAATCCACAGAATGCCTCCCTAATTAAACCAGCGCCATAATCGTACCTCAATTGAGCAAATATTTAACCGTCTGTGTCTGTCACATGTTTACTATGAAAGGCTCGATTAGGTGTGGTTTTAAAATAACAGATTGTAGCTGTGTTACTTTAAAATTGGCCCCAAATACATTAAAGATGTTTAAAATTTTTCCTCCAGTTGCTTAAACGATTTGTGTAATACAGTTCTTCAGGCATCCTTCAACGTAACTACTATTTCTAAAAATCTTCTCCTAAGAATCATAGGTGCTTTGTGTCTGAGAGCTGGTAATTTTCGATAAGGTTTTCATTACATTTATAAAATAGGTAGATAACATGTAGCCATAAATCTCATCTCTTTTTTCTCTTGTCTCAATTGGTGCTATCTATCGATCTATCAGTCATTGTCTTATCAGTTAAACGACTGAAACAACAAATCTGGAAATATTGACACTATAGTTAGAGCAACCATAAAGATTTGAAAGATATGTCTTACCGAAAGCAATCAGCATTCCATATATTTTTTTATACTCGATCACTTTTATCTAGGTAGTATAAATATTAGGAGTCATAATTCGTCTGGCTTGTCAATGTAATATTGAGGCTATCAGGCCAATAGCATTGCACCCACACTAACTAATAAGAAATTTTGACACTTTTCCTCGAGCCAACACGATATGATAATCATCAACAGCCTATAAATGCCCACTGCTGAGCAAAGCCTCTTCTCACACGGAGAAGGTTAGAGCGTTAATCACCACGCTTGCTCAATGCGGGTTGGCGATTTCAAACTTATAATTAGAAATTATAAGTCCAAGTTTCCTCACGATGTTTTTCCTTCACCGTTTGTCAGTGGTGTCTAAATAATCTTAGAAAGTACGAGACGACTTTTTCCGAGTTATATGTACTTTCTAAGATATGATAATAACTAAACTTAATTAGAAAAAAAAATATATTGCGCATAATTTAACTTCGAATTCTTCATTGGACGTAAATGTGACCGCATTCAGATCCGTATCGATTGACGGAAATTTATTTTGAATTTACGATTACGAAATGGTCTTCGGTATTTTTCAAGTTAAAGTTTTACTTTTACTGGACTGTATGAAGAATCGACCAATCTTTAAAAGCTCAAAAATTATATTATTAATTGATTTTTTTGCGCACCATCACATTCAGATGAAGGAATGTACAAAATCTAGCTTCATCATTAAACAATCAGTCACCAAAATAAATGAACAATAGAGGAATAGCATTTAAAATAAAACAGTTACCTACAGCATACGGATAATAAAATGGATTATTTACAGTGATTTCCTGTTATAACACCCATCTCAATGCGCTTTGAGTCATCTGTATAACTAGGGTATTTGAATGAATAATTCGTGTTAATCGTATCAACAAACCGTTAGTATCGATCAACCCACAGGTAGGGAAGACATCATCAATCATAATAATTACCGATTGTCTTGTCACCTCTAGTATGAAACTTCATAACACTATTTGTTTGTGACCGCATCGTTCGAATCATGGCCGCTGAATGATGTTTTGAAAGGCTTTGTTAGTCAATCATAGCGAGAAAATATTGTTTGTAAATAATTACCGTTTTATTAATTACCGAAGGGTTTCGGTAGTAGAAGAGTCCATATTATTATATTTAGAGATATTGTCATCATGTATCGTTACAGAGGTATGTTACACAATGTATGGACTGTTTTCTTTTGTTTTTCCTTATGTTATTGTTTAGTTGGGTATGAAAACGATTTTGTTTTATCTTTTACTTAGGCAGGCATTCTTTTTCAATGAAAAGTATTAATGTATTTATTTCGCATATCTATAAAATGTATAAATAACTTTTCCCTAAGCGAATGGTTTTGACTGATGTTAAATAGCAAAAATCGATTTAGTCGCGCAAAACTTTACAAAACGTTATCTTAGTTTTAATTTAGTAAATAGTAAAAGAATATCAATCTCAATTTAACTTACCTCTAGATTGATATTCTTTTTGTGTGTGTCATATTTCTGTGTGCACCACTGCCTACCCCTTCGGGGTTAAAAGGCGTGATGTTATGTTATGTAATTTAACTTAGACATAGACATTGAAGTTGGTAAACCTTTTTTAAATACCACACAGCTACCAATAGTAAAAAGTAATGTGTCATGTAATAAGTAGAAAATTACAGTATTTACCCTCCTGTTACTATTATTATTCATTTCGTTTACGTAGTCGTTCAAATTATTCATCAACACTAATTTAATAAAGCGGAAGAGCTTACTAGTTTTAACATAAAAAGCATTTTACATTTTATAACTCAGCTAGATTTAGACTCCTGATTTTCCAAACTGACAGCGCGGTCAAAGAAAATAAGGTACCCTATATCGCTAGCCATCTTCCTAATTTTACCACCAAATATATGTAGATATAGAAATGGTACATAACATAACATCGCGCCTTTTATCCCCGAAGAAGTAGGCAGAGGAGCACATTATGCCACTGTACAATGTATCATCCACTTTTCACTATTTATGTTATGAGTTCCGTGTAATAGGGGGCGAGGGCGTGCTACTATTGATTTTTTTTAAAACCTAGTAATACTTTGCCCGACCTGGGTATAGAACCCGAGACCCCTTGACCGGCAGTCGCACTTGCGACCACTCGGCCAACTAAGCAGTCAGAAATGGTACCTACCATGAAAACACTCCGTTTCAAAATGAAATAAAGATAAACAAAAACACTTTCGCATAATATTAAGTATAGTTAGTTACTTACACTACACTGCCACTTATGAACATAGTATGCCAGTAAAATTGCAGAGAAAAGCTCCTATTATCGTAGAAATAATAGTCTAATGCCAATTGACACGAAGTTAACCTCTTACCAGCCGCCATCTTGGCATTATTGCACTCGAAGTCACAACGGGATTGCACCTTGAACTGCATTTATGATTTACATGGTGAAAGTCTGCAACACATGCATACTTACTACTTCTATTTTATGCTACGTGCATAGACAAACCTTTTTGTTATTATTATAGAGCATTCGTGACTCCTTTGTTGGTCTAGTTGTAGACGCGAAAGCTGTAATGTTCTTAATTCGAGGTCAGCTAAAATATTGTAGGGCTTTTGTATCGAAAAAAGTCGGATTTTGGGCCTTTGCCTGGCCATCGCTTTTGCACTGTATTTTAATAGTATTACGAATGGGTAAAACTTCTTTTAAGTCTACCTTTTTGACGAATATTTCAATTGTTTTGCATAAGCTTAGAAATAGAAACAGGTTTGTGGTCGTTAACTACAGGCATTTAACGTAGATCCATAACAAACGTTTTATTAAAACTTAAAAATATTTATTTAATCAAATTACTGTTTTTATAACGCCCTCCAACTGCTTAACTTGGATACTGGGGTTCTAAACTTTTAACCATAACTCGGGAACTTGGGTCCTAACCATAAATATTTTTATAGAGCAAAGCGAGTGTAATACCACAGTAAAGTAAAAATACGACATTATTATTTAGTATTTTTATGATAATATGTTATGAAAGATATTTTATAAATAAGAAAATAATTGTTATTTTCACTTTGATATAATTTTCGGTCACTTTAATATAGCCATTAAATATTTGTAGCTTCTTTTAAAGTAAAAGCTACGGGTATTATATTCATAATGCCACAATAAAACTTATTTATTGAGTTATAAAAGCACACTCTATTATGTTGACTATTTTTTATTTGCCTACATTTTTAGAACATTGGATAAATAATGAGAATCAATAAAAAATAATTAATATTTCTAAATGTTCACTTCCAAACTGTTCGTAATAAACATAATTTATTCTTGTCTTTTCTCTGTTAAATAATTCAACGATAATGTTAAGATTTCCTTGATCTATTCATTTGTATTAATTGAATATTCATAGAAGATAAGTGATTGCCCAAAACTGGAAACATCGGCGCCTTTCCAAACAACTGGTAACGTTTTATAGTCACTTTCATATTTATGTTTTATGATTATCTAACTTCGTATCACATAACGTACGATACGGATCTGTTCGATTAAAAAAAATAACGCGTTAACCTCTGATCTCTGACACCTACCTACCATATAATTTCGTCGTCTATCACACTCGTTCTAAAAGACATTGAAAATAAACCTTTATAGATTCTAAAGGTCGGAACGCTAACTCTAAATTTAAAACATGTTATTTTCAATCCAAATACTAAATCAAAAAGGTATTGAAGTGGAAAATGAGCCAGTCACCTCTTCTAATGATGAATGAACATTCCATCCTAAGGTATAAGTACTAAATCATGCCAGCGCTAGTTTACCTGGCATCTAATTGCGCATATAAATGCAGTTTGGCACTCCGTATGAATTATGCATAAATCATAACCAGTTGACAGATTTGTTATTTACTAAAGACAAATAGAGGGCATGTAATGTAACTAGAAGCGTCATCAGCCAAAGCACGCGCTCAACAAAAAGTTATTGGCTTGCGGGCTCTAGAAATAGCTGTAATAACTGGATACAGCTGCGTTCATCCTCATCAACGTAACATTTGTACAGGTTTAAAGTTTCTTGGCAAATCTATTGTGGAACATGTTTGCGTAAATCATGCCCCTCTACCGTCGGTATGCACCAACGTATTTACTTCTTAATTAACGAAATCAGACTATCATTTAAACGACCTTAAAGATCAGTGTCAACAATGCCATTGTTTGTAACGTTTTCAATGAGCTCAATAACTTCCTTGCGTAGCTCGCATATTAGTTCAGTTGAGTGTTCCTTCTCAATGTCAACAGTAATTTCAGAGTGTTATAGGTTTTCGAGGAATTGGTCATATGGCATAGATTCTTGGTCACGATTTGAAGGATCAAAGAAAGTGAAACATGTTAGCTCTCGAGACTCGTTTATGTATTTGAATGGTAGCACATAACACCAGCTGCCGTTATTACCTTGCCACGTTTACCTTGAAACAACCTTTCAAAGTTTATCCTAATTTTACGAAGTCAGTATACTGGTTTCTGGAAAACTTATCTAAAGAATTTGGCCATGAATAAATAGTTTAGTTTCTATAGCTGCGTAAAGTTTGAAAGTTCGCATTAATCTCATTTTCAGTATAACGGTCGGCTGACTTTCGTCCAGGTGGCGACGTACTTTTCGTACTTCGCACATTATCACGTTGACAATATTTAAACGCTTGAATGACTGTGTACCCACAGTGTAGGGCACATTCTACACATCTCGAATAGGCCGCTGTCTACACCTGCGTGCCTTATTTTAGCCCGACGCTGGCCGTGATGGCAGTCGCAAGGTGACGCGGGATTATTTTCATATTCTGGGTCACGATGTGTGTTTTGTCTCAGGGACGCTGAGTATTCCCGTGTGCACGAGGTCGCGTGTCGTATTTATGTGACAATGTCGTTACTAAATCATATTTAAAATTCCACATAGTCCAAGGTGCTTTAGACTCAGAATTGCTCTGTTTAAATTCTAAATGAATATAGGACATTTAAATTCTAAATGAATATAGGACAATGTCACTGTGTATGACACAATAAACGGGACATTCAAGTGGCAGCATTTGTAGTACTTGTATAAACGCAAGTTGCTGTATCTTTTTACGCAGACGATAACCGTCTCCGTTATGTACCATAATGCCGGTACTTGATCGACCTTTTGCGTATTCAATGTTGTTGAACGTTTTCCCCGATAAATCATCATCGCTGTGCCAATGATACACAACTTTCTTTTTACGATATTCTCATAAACCATAATAAATAAAACGACTCAAGACGCGCGCGGCTACCAGTCGCTGCCGTTAACTGCGATGGTAATTTACGGCATATGGTAGCTACTGTAGCTAGGCGACTTATACCTTCACCTGCAAATTGTAGGTCATGTGGTAATGGAAGGTAGATTATTATTATTTTCTGTCCTGTGCCAAGAGGCAAGTTCCAAAGATGATTCATACATTACGAGCTCAGAATGCAGTTCGGTCACTTTTAATGTTCCGCAGTGATGGCATCTTCGCTAACCTCACACAGTATCTATAGATATAGGTGCTTGATTATTCTATGTCACGTGTTTTCTATAGCAAAATACTTTTTAAAGCGTCGACAAAAGAATCATATTTCTGTAACGAGAAACTTTGAATTCAAATGTGCTTGCAGGTAGAATTTTTTGCTCATGTCTCACATGCCTTTGTTTATACCTACCTCGTCTGTGAACTGGTTAACAATAGCTTAGTTATCTACACGATCGATTTTAATCAGTCAGGTATCTATGCAATCATGTATAATATTCTGGTTTTCTATTTCTTAGTAAATCTAATTAGGATGGGGCTTCAATAACTAACCTAGTTGCGTGATATCAACCGCCGACGTTAGTTCAATTGAAATATACAATTCTTTGAATTAATTGTCAGCTTCGGCATCAATCCACCGAGTCACGCAGTCTGTTGAATGTATTGAATTCTATTTATCAGTTCCGACCTTGACGCTACCTCCGGAACCAATCAGCTCTGTGAGTTTGCATAGGAGCGCCGGTCGTGAACTATTACTGCCTTTCAGATATTGTTCAACATCGGATACAATAGAATTAGATCTTAATTCCGTTAGCCGACTTTCGATACTCAGCTAATGATATAATCAAACTAACAGTGACGTCTGCACGACCCATTATGTGGGTTATTGCTATCTAATGGAGCTTATTTGAATAACTAAAAATATACATTCATATCTACATCCGTTCAAATAAACACCGAATTCGTTGGCTTTGAATTTTTAAATACAAAACGACGTTGAAATTTATGTTTTACATAATTCCTTGAACGAACAACAGCGACGGATTATGAATACTAAAATCTAAGCTAACAATATTTAAAATTATTCCAAAACTCTCTTTGTGCGCTCACAGACTGTATTCACAGCTAGCGTTCATTCCCATTTCCACTATTTTGAGTCGAAATTGCAAAACGAATACGACGGGTGCTAATAACCGCCAGTGAATTTGGCACTACGAGGGTCGAACCCCTCGGCATACCGCCCGCTCCCCTACCTGATGCAACTGCAGTATTGATTAACGGCACTTGTATACCTACAATGTCGTATTTCCGACTAATTTGTTAGTAGCTCAAAATGTGAATTAAATAGTCGTTATAAAGATAACTGAAATAAATTAATTTTAATTACACAACCGTATTCAGTAACACTAATACCGATCACTCAACAAAGTTAAGACACTGCGATAGCTACAATAGGTACACACATTTTGAGTACAAACACGGCTCATATAACCGAGTCACTTTTCCTACTTTACCAATAGCGACAAAGTCTCAAACAATTCTCACTTTCGCTTTCAGACCTTCACAGCATGGTGCAACAGCCACCTTAGGAAGGCCGGCACCGGTATTGAGAACATCGAGGAAGATTTCCGCAATGGACTGAAGCTCATGTTACTGCTGGAGGTCATCTCCGGCGAGACCCTGCCCAAGCCTGACCGCGGCAAAATGCGTTTCCACAAGATCGCCAACGTCAACAAGGCTTTGGACTTCATTGCCTCTAAAGGTAAACACAAGAACAACTTGTTTTGAGTATTGTAATGTAAGAGCTTTATCAGATCTTACCTATCAACACTTCCGTAACCTCAAAGCAATATTAATAACTAGCTTTTTACACGCGTGCTCAAAACAAAAACGGCACTATATCAAACTCCCATCTCCAGAACCAAAATTAAAAGAAAAAACGCTTAATTCCGACCAGATTGAAATACAAATAAACACATTCGCATTTATGATATTAGTAACGACATCCATCTATAGTCCAAATGAAATTAATTGTTCCAATATCTAATTCCCAATTCGTTTTGCCATTTACTCCAAAATTGCATAAAACCATATTTGTAGAACAGAACGAATTTGTTATGGACAATTCAATACAATTTATTGCTTCAGAACTGTGGATACCTAGCACATACCAATTTCGTAAACGATTTGCTAAGAGTATTCTCTGTTACTCCTACATTTATTGCAATTTTCAAATGCAATGTTCGTTTTATGGGTAAATATCTATTGCCAAACTAGCAGGTTTGTAGAAAGTAATACTCGTTTGAACAGTAGGTACTTTTAAAACCATAAAGAGCCTTGGACTTAGCACAATATCACCTAGTAATACGTTGTTTGAAACAGAATCCGTATGTTATTTCTAAAATGCATTACTATCTAATAAAAATTCAAATAAATTTAGTGGAATTTTTCGCGATTTTGCAAAGACATAAAACTACTAAAGTACCCAGCTAAAGTAATTTATGTCGACGCGAAGGCATGTTACAAAGGCTTGTACTGTTAAAATCGTCACTATAAAACTGTAGGTACTATGCTAAGACAAACGATCGAGCAACAGTTTAACAAAAAATATTCACAACTCTTAGCGTTCCAAGTCTGGAACTAAGCTATGATGTTCCCCTTTGCCTTACTTCCATTATCTAATACAAGAATATCAGGATTTGATTGTTACTTCGTACTAAAATACTTTCAAATGTCTAAATTTATTCAATGAAATCTAATAAACCACCCGTCTAACAATCGTAGATACATTCCACAATACGACTATTCACTCAGGTTTCTATAAAGGCAAACACATTATTATTATAACATCCAAATACGGCCTAATGGTATGACGCCAAGGAGGTAATACTCAGAACAAATCGACATGCCATATTTAAGGAAAACTAGCACTGTTTACAAATGTTGCGTTCCTAATATAGATAATCTAAAATGAGGACTTAAGAATGCTGTAGCCGTAACCAAATGAAAATCACGATTTACATACTTTTACGAACGCAGATATTTTTTGTATCTGTTTGAGCTGCTGGGCTTTTTTAACTCAAGCTAATTTAATTACTCAGTCCGCTCAAAATTGCTTACCTGGTACAGATCTACTGACGCTACCTAGTTAAGAGAAGACTAGAACTTAAAGAGAAAGTCCTATTATAACAAAAATAACAACTTTAGGTAAATGTTTTTTCAGGCGTGAAACTGGTGTCAATTGGTGCCGAAGAAATCGTCGATGGCAACCTTAAGATGACTCTGGGTATGATCTGGACCATTATATTGCGATTCGCCATCCAAGACATCTCCGTTGAAGAAATGACCGCCAAGGTAATAAATCCAATCGATTCTACATACTTATTATGTACCCGTACAGTAAACAGTACAAATGATTAGTCATCGACGGCAATAATGTGAACAAAAATGTGATTCGCAATGCATTTTTACGATTCTACATAATAGCATTGCGAACAATTTTTATCAATTAATAAAAGGATGCTTTTCTGTACAACAATTAGTCATTCATGATATGGTATCTTCGGCTCTCAATTCTTTATTATTATATCAACAGGAAGGTCTGCTGCTCTGGTGCCAACGCAAGACAGCTCCATACAAGAATGTCAACGTCCAGAACTTCCACTTATCTTTCAAGGACGGTTTGGCCTTCTGTGCCCTGATCCACAGGCACAGGCCCGACCTCATCGACTATAGCAAGTTGTCCAAGGACAATCCTCTAGAGAACTTAAACACGGCTTTCGATGTAGCCGAGAAGTATCTCGACATCCCCCGCATGTTGGACCCCGACGGTAAGACACGCTTTTGATGCTTCTAGCTCGATGGAATTAAGAATAAAACGTTCTTTGACCATTCTAATATCTCAAGGATTTATATTGCGACGTAATACCTCTATATTACTGTACTGCCAAATTGCCGCATTTCAGTCTTCTAAATGATCAGTCATCAATAAATGAACCACACATATAAATTGTAACTGGATATTGCAGACTTAATAAACACACCAAAGCCGGACGAGCGCGCCATTATGACCTATGTGTCGTGTTACTACCACGCCTTCCAAGGCGCGCAACAGGTACAAAACAAAATGTAAAAATGGCCGCTACTCGTTACCGCCATTTCCGCGTTTGATACCAGAACCCTAACGCCAGGCCTTTGTGTGTAACTTATAGCATGATGAGTGCCTCGCTTGATATCAAAGAAGCCCCAATATTCAATGTTGATTAACCAATATTTGAGACCTCGGAAGAGTTTCGATGGGCTGGTAATCCAAACCACAATATGGGACATGGAGAAGTATGGTTTTACCAATCCCACCTATCTGATCCGTCCTATTACTGCCGAGGTTCGCAGAAGGCGAGGAAAGGTCTTCCGAGGTCAAATATGCAATTCTGCCAAAACCTGTTCCAGATTCCAGAATTACCTTTATTTTATATTTATAATGTGTACCAAAAATAAATATAACAATTCCTATATCATTACCGATTCCAAGCAACGAAGCCGCTACTTAAATACGTATAAATTGTGCAAACGTTATGAAAAAATATAAGCTTTATGTTGTTAACTCATACAGTATTTTAGTGATATCAAACAAAAGAATGCTTGTGTTCTAAATTAACCAACCGCTCTCGTAATTCAGCTATTTGAAAATAAGTTGTCGTTAATTTTATTGGCTAGATGTTCGTTGAGCGGCACAATGACAATTAGTACATTAATTAATTTCCTGTTTTAAGTCCTATAATTAAATGTGATAAGACAATGCGGGCTGTTAAAATACGACGTTTTTTCAATGTATATTAGCCACCTCAAACTAGACTCCAGGTTATAGAATATAGATTAATAAGCCATTAAAACGAAGTGAAGTTTTAGCTTAACTTGTAAATGTTAACGATGTTGTTTTCGAAAACATAAAACACAAGCATTCTAAGTAAGGAATAATTCATGATACATCGCATGAGAACTAACACTGTGTTGCTTGCGTGCCGCTTGTCAGATCTGCAGAACACAGCGATGCCGGACGAGCGTGCGGTCATGACATACGTCTCTTCATACTACCATTGCTTCTCTGGTGCACAAAAGGTTTGTATCTCCTGACCAACTAATAAGTAGACGCCAAACTTTAAATGTAATAGACAAAATCGAAATACTGGTTGTTGATTGTGTTCTGGGATTATAATTTACACTGCTTTAGCTTGTAAAATTATGGTATTTTCCTATCTAGTCAAATTTTGATAAAACTAATGATATTCTATTACAGGAAAATATTTCTTAAAAATAAAAAGACCTAATGTGTAACCCACAGGCTGAGACGGCCGCGAACCGCATTTGCAAAGTTCTCAAAGTCAACCAGGAGAACGAACGCCTCATGGAAGAGTATGAGCGTCTTGCCAGTGATGTAAGTAAAATCTAACGTATTAATATAATATTTGAAAGTCAGGCATTTAACAATACTTGGCTAGCAATATTTATGTTGCACTAAAATATTATTAATGGCTACCAATTTTATAGCTGCTGGACTGGATTCGGCGCACCATGCCGTGGCTGAACAGCCGCCAAGCTGACAACTCTCTTGCCGGTTGCCAGAAAAAACTGGAAGACTACCGTACTTACAGGTACACATCTCAATGCTACAAATTATAAAGTTTGCCCATAAAATAACTGGCAACACCATCAAAAAGTTAGTAAATATTTTGTTGAAGCACAAATTTTGACGTTTAAAATTTTATGTATCTAGGCGTAAGCACAAGCCACCACGTGTAGAACAGAAGGCCAAGCTGGAGACGAACTTTAACACCCTGCAGACCAAGCTCCGTCTGAGCAACCGCCCCGCGTACATGCCCACCGAAGGCAAGATGGTATCTGTAAGTATAACACCTAATCGATATAATAATACCAATAGGAATAAATAATAAATAAGCTTGTGAACTATTCCACTGGATGATGGTAAAACCCTTTTCTCACACAGAAAAAACGAGCACAGTATTAAAATAGCAGCTATAAATGCAAAATGTAACGCAACTCGACCCTAAATCACATTTAAATCAGATGATTTCCGTATTTACAGTAAAGTAAGATTTGACAATGACAAAAAACTAAAATCGATCACATGTATAATTCAAGGACATCGCCGGAGCTTGGAAGGGCCTGGAGATCGCCGAGAAGGCGTTCGAAGAATGGCTGTTAAGTGAAATGATGCGCCTTGAGCGTCTTGACTACCTGGCCCAGAAGTTCAAGCACAAAGCCGACATCCACGAGGACTGGACCAGAGGTGGGTACAAGACACATAGTCAACGATATTCTAATGCTATCGAAATTTGAAATCCTTATTATCAATAATATTATCTTTTAAATTATGTTAATTTTGAATGTATCAAATTTTTAGGCAAGGAGGAGATGCTCCAGTCTCAGGACTTCCGTCAGTGCAAGCTGAACGACATCAAGGCTCTGAAGAAGAAGCACGAGGCTTTCGAGTCAGACCTCGCTGCCCACCAAGACCGCGTCGAGCAGATCGCTGCTATTGCCCAGGAACTCAAGTAAGAAACTTTATAATTATATCCCCCTATATAATTTCCTTTCTGTTCCCAGTAACTTCAAAAAATCCTCTCTTAGTGCGAAACATGCACGCACATACCAGTTTCTTAATAAGTTCGGGTATGCGTTATCTGTCAATCAACGAATCAATAACATGAGCAACTGTATTTTTTTAATGGCCCGTAGAAGTTACTTTAATTTTCCAAATAATCCTTATCGAAATAGTTATTTTCATTGAACCCCTTGAACATGGTAATAAATCTCTGTTCTCATCACCAGTACCCTGGAGTACCACGACGTGGCGAGTGTGAACGCTCGCTGCCAGCGGATCTGCTCGCAGTGGGACCGCCTGGGCGCGCTCACCCAGCGCCGCCGCCACGCGCTGGACGACGCCGAGCGCGTGCTGGAGCAGATCGACCTGCTGCACCTCGAGTTCGCCAAGCGCGCCGCGCCCTTCAACAACTGGTACTTTTTACTACTTTTATATCGTTACGAAAATTCCTTCTCAAACGCATTTATACATTGTTGTTTTTGAGTACGGTCAATAAGTGTTGAAGCCTAGTCTGACATAAACACAAGTCACAAGTCTGCACGTCACTGCACTAGTCAGCCCAAGGGCGGAATCCAAGACCAATTCAGTAATTGCAACACTTGCTTTTTTGTTTTGCACGTTTCTTTTTTATTTCGATACATTCTTATTTTATATTATGTACCAGGTTGGACGGCACCCGGGAGGACCTTGTCGACATGTTCATCGTGCACACTATCGAAGAAATCTCCGGTCTCATGGACGCGCATGCTCGCTTCAAGGCCACCCTTGGAGAAGCTGACAAGGAATACCAGGTAAATATTTTAAAGTACTTATTCTCCCAGACATTTAGCTACTTCTCTGTAAATCTATAATCTTATGCCTTCCATTTTATCATAACATAAAAGATATATTCAAATAATTTTCTAATAATATTTTTTATTCGAATTTCAGGCGATAGTCAACCTGGTACACCAGGTTGAGTCCATCGTGAAACAGCACCAGATCCCCGGAGGTTTGGAGAACCCCTACACCACTCTTACTGCTCACGTAAGTATTCAAATTACTTCATCTTCTAATCAATCCTTTTTGTAGAAAAGAAATTGTCTTAAACAGCCAATCGATATGCGAACTTTAAGTTAAATCTTTTTTCTATAGGAGCTGAACCGCAAGTGGTCCGACGTAAGGCAGCTGGTACCCCAGCGCGATGGTACGCTGGCCGCCGAGCTGCGCAAGCAACAGAACAACGAGACCCTCAGGCGCCAGTTTGCCGAGAAGGCCAACGCTGTTGGACCCTGGATCGAAAGGCAAATGGATGCCGTTACCGCTATCGGAATGGGTCTACAGGTATCGTAGCGAAAACGTTAATTGTTCAATAAAGATTTTATTCTTTAACAATTTAATAGTTTATTCCATGAATGGTCTCTAAAACATTATTTTTATGTTTCCAGGGCTCTCTGGAAGACCAACTGCGTCGTCTCAAGGAGTACGAGGCAGGCGTATACGCTTACAAACCACATATCGAGGAATTGGAGCGCATCCACCAGGCCGTACAGGAGGGCATGATCTTCGAGAACAGGTAAGCATTAAAATATTAAAAATTTCATAAGTAAATCTACAGAATTAGACCGTTTGAGCAAAACTATTCTTTCTTACAGGTATTCGCAATACACAATGGAAACTCTGCGCGTAGGCTGGGAACAACTTCTGACTTCCATCAACCGCACTATCAACGAAGTCGAAAACCAGATCCTCACCCGCGACTCAAAGGGTATCACTCAGGAACAACTCACCGAATTCCGTGCTTCCTTCAACCACTTCGACAAAAACCGCACCGGTAAAGCACTAAACCAATTACATTTCCTACTGTAATAGGTTGTGTGACACTGTCTTACATTAATTACTCAAGATGTTCATTTCTTCTTTGACAGGCCGCCTAGCGCCCGAAGAATACAAATCATGCTTGGTGTCTCTCGGATACAGCATTGGCAAGGACAGGCAAGGAGAACTCGACTTCCAGCGCATTCTCGCTGTTGTCGACCCCAACAACACAGGTATTTAAAAAATAAAAACGCTAATGATAAAACAACATTTGCCACTATGAAAATCTTTTCTAGAAATTGTACCTCCGATCCAATATAACGCTAATAAATCATTTGCAGGCTACGTGTCGTTCGATGCTTTCTTGGACTTCATGACCCGGGAATCCACAGACACAGACACCGCTGAGCAAGTCATTGACAGCTTTAGGATTTTAGCTGGCGATAAGGTAAGCCCTGTCCCGATTCGTGTACCTAGTCACTGCATATTTCTTTGATTCGATTATAGGTAATTGATTTTGTATTGTTCTCGCTAGCCCTACATCACGGCGGACGAGCTCAGGCGTGAGTTACCGCCCGACCAGGCAGAATACTGCGTGGCGCGCATGCCTCCATACCGCGGCCCCGGAGCCCCCGCAGGCGCTCTCGACTACATGGCATTCTCCACCGCATTATATGGCGAGACCGACCTTTAAGGTACATTTTTATTTTATTACCATAAATACAACTTAACATAATATTTTAGTTTTCCTTCAATAAAATTTTTAAACACCTAGGCTTTCCGATCATTGAGTCTCGATGGTATTTGGCAAACCTCCAGTTTGTCATTGGGCGGTTGCCTAACGCCCACCATGCTTACATGTTTTGTTGAATAGACATATTTATAGAAACTGAAATATTTTTTACTCAGACACAGGTCGCAGCAGTGGTATCATAGGACATTGTCATCCACGTCATCACTCAAGGAGGGTAGCTAAGATGGCGCGCGCTCACCGCGCTCACTACTAACACACGGCCCGAGGCTTCAGCGGCGACGTAACGGCGCACAAAGATTATTTCCATTACATTGACCTGCCTCTCAAAATCGCCCTAAACCAAGGTCAATGTAGAGCAAACAATTTTTGTGGAATAATTTAGTCTATAAAACAGTTCTATATTAAATATTATTATGTGCAATGTTCAAACCAAAAATGCCATTAACTTTCATACCATAAATCTCCTTCCTAATGTTTAGTAACCTTTTGGCTCAAATCAGAGAAATCATTTTATATGTTTACAACACTCTATTTATATTTACATTAGCATTAGGTATTTTTAACTTTTATAAGAAATTCTCAGGGAAGTCACAAAAAAATTATTTGTAAGATAAAAATGGTGCTAATGTTAGGCTTGACTAATGTGTGACACCAAAATAAGACTCATTTACATTGTGAGAATGTTTTTGTTATATTTTTTTTATTTATAAGCAAACATTATTTATACAAGATCAATTTTTATTTACTGCCATTAGTAATTATAATTCCTCGATGGTAGGCGCAGTATTGTACTAAGTTTTCTAAATTTATAAATGTTGCAGGGAAGTGTCACACAAATTATTTATATCATAGATTGCCATAGCTTGCCTGCATCTATTTATTTATCATTTTTATATGATTATCGTTTGTGAGAGTATTGGAATGAGTACTCAAAATAAATGATCTGCCATATTTTTGTCTTTTAATAATGACTGTGTTGTTAATCCAACCAATTATATTACAATGAGACAACAGCGGTATGTAGAATAAGAATTACTTATGTGCCCAAAAGTATACTAACTCGAATGTACAGCTACTTTAATAAAGAGCTCTTAAACAGATATTATTTTTATTTTGTTTTGTTACCTAATATTAAGTATGGCTGAAATAAAACATGTAAATCAAATGCGGACTTTGTATATTTTATACAAACAACTAGGACAGCTTGCTAGTAATAGATACAGTTGAAGTATAATATGATATATACCTTATACACTGTTATATTATATTACATAATATATTACAATAAAATTGATAATTTCCATAACACCACTACATAGCCACATGAGTAATACAACAATAAATTATAATAACCTATGCATATCTATTAAAGTATTTAAAACTATTATTCAGTTATTATTTCAATTCCTCTTTTTTAGACTCCTCAGCAGTAAGGAGTGCACTCTTAATGCCAACCTTCTTGAGTTCCTCAATGAGCTCACCTGATTGGTGCATTTGCAGCATAATGTCACAACCTCCAACAAATTCACCATTGATAAAAACTTGTGGGATTGTTGGCCAGTTAGAGTAGTCTTTGATACCTGAAACAAGACAAAATCAATTATATAAACAGTTTTAAAACTCATTAGTTTTAAAACTCATTAGTTTTAAAACTCATTAGTTTTAAAACTGTACAATAATACTGTCACAATAATTTACAAACACTTCAGATTGAATAAATGTTATGAGAAAAATTTCTCATGAGACATTATTGTACTAAACCAATGGATAGACCACATATAAAATTGCAAATTCCAGTATGCACAACTGTAAATTCAGCTGAATCATGCTCATTCATCAACAAAGTGTTGACAAGAACTTCAAAACGTATCAATATTAAGATTTGAACCTAATTTTGACCTCTGTGGTATAATAGTGTTATCATAATTGTTATTTAAACTGTGATAACAGTATAATTTACATAAGAAGTCAAGTATAAAACTAACCTTGTCTTAGGTCTTCATCTGACAAAACATCGTGACTGTCGTATGGAACCGCGTGCATCCTCATTATCTGTACTACCGCATTGCTGAACCCACATCTTGGAGCATCTGGCACACCTTTCATAAATACTACCACTTTATTATTTTTAACTATAGTGTCGATTTTGTCTTTTATCGGAACATCAGCAAATGAACGGCATGATACCTTCAGAGAGTTAGCATAAATTGGAAATATGCTCCTACGTAATAAGTTATTCATTATTGTAGATTACCAACACGCACTAAGTTTATTTGTTTTAGCAGAAAATATTTTAGAATTCTTTTGTTTTAAAAACCACTTCTGAAAATCTTTTGGAGATTCACATCAATGTCAAAAGTCAAATTATTGTCAAGTGTGAGTGAAGTTGACAGTTTCATGTCAATATCATGCCATCATTATCTCTGGGCATCATATTATATCATAGATTGTTTGTAGAATTGTAGATAAAAACATTGTTTTGTCTATGTCCATAATATTCATAAACTGCCAGCTTGTTTACTTTCATCAATACAATTCTCCATCACATCTTCTAAGTACCGCTGCATGCGTTGGTGCAGCTGCTTCCGCGGCAGACGCCCTAAAACGGCGTAAATATTCAAATCTAGTGGGTAACTACTGTTTTGAGCGGTTTGGGGTCGTAACACTTGGGCCATGGGGTCCCAGTGCACACTCTGTTTTTAAAGATATCGCCCGTAGGCTAATCTAATCTACCGGTGACCAAAGGGCCGGCTTTTTCTTCGGACAGAAAATAAGCATTGCCATTCAACGTGGCAATGCTGCACCAATGCTGCCAGTCCTCTGGAAACGTTCCCCTGTAATAGTAATGCGGACCAATACTTTGACGCCTAAATTAAGGGTATAATTTTTGTTGTTTTTGAGTCTTGGTCACAAGTACGGCTGCCGGGCAAGGGGTCTCGGGTTCGATTCCCGGATCGGGCAAAGTATTACTGGGATTTTAAAAAATTCTCAGTAGTCACGGAGTCTGGAAATGTGTCCGGTATTTGGCAATAGGCTCACCCCCTATTACATGGGATTCATAACATAGTGAAAAGTGGGTGTTACTTCTGTGTGCACCTCTGCCTACCCCTTTGGAGATAAAAGGCGTGATGTTATGTTATGTAATTTTTATTGTTTACTTTTTTTTACTTTCGTTTTAGTTGTAGTTAATTTTAAGTTGTGATTATTTATGTAGTTATATATGTTTTCCTTACTCCTTTCATATTTGTGAATTATGTCGAATAAACTTCCGTCAATTATAACGACCATTTTGTTGACAATGATAAACACAATTAATTTGTGTTTAACATTATCATTGGTAGGTATTTTACATTAATTTCCTTCCGATGATTTTAGTCTTTGGATTCTGTTGCCTGTGGTTATTGTCTATGTCTATGTGTCAATAAAAAAAGCATTCTAAACGGAAGACCAGTTTGTTGTGTCATAATAGTAATTATCTAGATTTTCAATTATCAAATACTAAATAATAAAATGGAGAACGCTGAAGAGATATTTCATTTTCTTGAAGACTTCTCCAAACGCAAACCTAAAACGATTCCACAGGAGCTTAATGAATACTTGGCATACGTAGCCCGAACCGGTGATCCAGTCTACCAATGGTCACTTGTTAAAAGTTTATTCAAAGAAAAGTTACTATCCGTTATCACCGACTTTTACGAGACATCTCCAGGTATTGACATTCCACCTTATCCAAACGTGGACCCATTTAATTATGATATTATGAAAAATAGCTTATTAGAACGCCTAGATTCATTTACCTCAGCACCTTTTACAGTTCAAAGAATCTGTGAATTACTTACATTTCCGCGAAAACAATACAACCGGGTTGACAAATTTATGAGAGCAATAGAAAAGAATATTTTAGTGGTCAGTACCAGAGAACCTGGCATACAGCGACATGCTGAACCGGAAAATGGAGAACCAGTCGAACCTATTGTAAACGGCTCGGACAACAATTCTGAGTACAATGTAGATGTTGAGATGGAAGATATTTCTTGGAAAGAAAATGCTGAACAGCCACAAATCTCGGAACCTCAACCTGGATCATCAGATGCCCACATTTCTGTAGATGACATAGAGGCTCGCTTGAAAGCCAAACAAGAGACTCCAATGGATACTCAAGAAAAAACCACTACACAATATGAGTCTGTAACACCTCCAGAATTAAATATTACTGCAGATGAAACACCTGAGGAGAGCAAACCAAATGAAGAAACAGCACCTTCTACTGCGTCTGCTGAGGAATCCAAAATGGAAACAACTAACACAGAAACTTCAAGTGAGGAAGCAAAGGTTGATGTTGAAATGAAACCTGAGGTTGCAGCACCTGCTTTAATCATTCCAGAAATTAAAGTGGATGATGCTGAAATGACAGAACAAAGGCTTACAGAGCAATCATCAGCAGAAAAAGTTGAAAGTACTGAGGCAAGTGACAAGGAAGCTCCAGCTACAGAATCAAAGCCTGTGGTGGACCCACAACCTGTAAGCATTGATGAAAATAGCTCAGATTCCACAACAAAAGAGGACAGTGAACCTAAGCTAATATCCGAAGTTTCCACATCTAGTGAGGAAAGTTCGTCCTCAAGTGACAACACTGATGGAAATAGCAATTCACCTAAGGCAGATGAAAGACATATAGATGTTCAAGAAGAGTCAAACCAATCAGATACTCCTTCAGACACAGCATCAGAAGAAAGTAATGTAAAGGAAAATGAACCAACTCCTGAAACTACACCAGAAAGACCTGCAGAAGAAGCATCTCCTAAGGTTGAGATGCAGTCAGATAATTATTCAATATCAGATGTTAACTCTGAATTACCTCAACCACCTGAGGAAAATCCCAAGTCTCCAGAGGTAACTGAGGAAAAGAAAGAGCCAGAAAAAATTGAAGAAATTAAGCCTGAAAGTACTGATACAGAACAAACTAAAGAATCGTAACTTACGTGACTAACTACCTTCATAACATTTCACATACATTTTTATTCTGTGACTGTTAGATATTAAGTAGAAAATAAACAATTTTTCCTTAGGCACTATGAACAATATCATGTGTTTCTAATCTTGAATTTAAATAAACAGTGTTCTTTTTTACATTTTTCTCTGCTCGTAATTTTAAAGTATTTTACAATAAAGCATTTGTAGTTAAAACTTGTGCTAGAGTGCTCTATGGTAATTTGTCTGAATAATAGAAACAAAACGAATGATTGTAACTTAGTATTATTTTGTTCCAATAATGTAATAAGTGAAGAATAAATGATAAAACAATTTAATATAATCTTTTCTTTTTCTTACTTATACCTACGGATTAATTTTGATCATGGTGGCCAGTCTCAACTCTAACTAAAGAAGCCCGCTACGCAGAATGTGTGTGCTAACATAGTGCACCCTTCACTCTCTTAATCCAAACAGACAATCGACGACGACAAACGATTTTACATGTCTTGTATGAAGGTGAAATACCACTATTTTCCTGACTCCAGGTTATAGCCATAGCTATTATAATCAGAAAAATCCGTAAGCAGTATTTATACGACGCGGAAATCGATCTGACGTTTCGCAGCAGCTGGTCACCGACCCAGATACTACAAAATATTTTTCATCTAGCCTACTTCATTATATTATCTACTTCATTCATTAGATAAATGTATCTAGCTACTGGTTTTTTTTACTGGTACAAGCCCGCCACAATCTCCCATAACCGCTGCAACTCCTTTAGTCAGGATCTACAGTAGATACAAACATGAAAACACTGAACCACTGAAGTCCGGCGCATCCCAGGGACCTGAATAACTGTCTTGGTTCCCACAACGAAATGAATCAGAATATATAATAAGAGGACAAGAAATAGATTCTATTTTACTAACCTTGATTAGTATTCTGTGCTTGGATGTTCAGAGGTTTTGTAAGTGGGTCCACTTCAATCAAGGTTATTCTCATTTCACCCCTGGCCATTAATCGACAAATTTTTCTCTGCGGGGGGCGTGCGTATAGGCCCTAAAAAATTACCAAATCGGACACCTTCCTACACTCTAGGGGGGTCTTGGGGATTTGGTAATTTTTTGGATAGGTTCTCTCCGGTCCGTTTTTAATATATTCTTTATTTTCACCTGTTTCATTCGGTCCGGTTTTATTTCAGCATTGGAAATGAAATCAAAGAAATAAAATCCAACTTAAAAAATAACGATTTTTATTGAAGTTCTATTTACATAAGTACATAGGTACATATACAGTAGATGTTTGGAATTAAACTTAAGTTTACTAAATAACAAATATTCAACAAATCAGTCCTATGAATCTACATAATAGTATACATTGGCTTATTAACTAATTTACAAAAATACTAGGTACAATACTCGAGTTTGTCTAGTCTAGTTTACTTACGTTTCATACCGAGAACTTTGAGTTCATTCCTCATGATTTTGCCGGCGGCATTCCTTGGGATTGATTCTAAAAATACGACGCCTCCGTCAAGGTGCTTATATCTAGTTAGTTTCTTAGCTACTAAGTCAGTGATATCTTTTTCTGTGAGTTTTTGTTTGGGCTTGAGCACGACGAATGCTTTGGGTACTTCACCCGCCAGTGGGTCTGGGACGCCGACAACAGCGACATCTGCTACTGCTGGAAGCTCCATGATTATGTTTTCTAATTCTGTTGGCGATACCTGTGGATACAGATAGTAGATTAAGAGTCTAAGAAATATTGTCGATGTAGATTTTACCGGATCCAGATTTTGATCTCGTTTTGTTAAAAATTCTTAATAATATTTTTCCCGACCCGATACTCGAACCCAGAACGTCATAGTGATAACATTTGCGATCCACGAAACACTACCGCGATCAAAACATTTTAATATGCAGTTATTACTAACAGCTTGCAAAGATGACCTACTTAAACGTCTGGTCCACAAAGTTCAAAGTCCCATTTATTTTGCAAGGAGATATATTTAGTAGCACAGATGCACGTACCTGATTGCCCTTAACCTTAATGAGTTCTTTGGTGCGGTCAACTATATAGAAATAGAAATCTTCGTCGTAGTATGCCACGTCGCCTGTGTGTAGCCAGCCGTCACTGTCCACCGTCTCTTTAGTCGCTGTCTCGTTGTTCCAGTATCCTTTCATAACCTGTAAAATGTTTTTAATCAATTTAGATAGATTCTAATATCTCAGTAACGTTTAATAGATCAACAGTTTCGTATTTCTTGGAAACAAAATTTCTGTCTATTGCCGTCATTAAAAACCGAAGAACTAGAAATAGGTGCCTAATTCAAAGATGGGTGGATAATAAGTAACGAAATCGTTTGTTTCAAATGAAATAAAAAGAGATTTGTTGCGCAGGATTGCATCTGATAGAGGAGGTAATAAAAAAACAAATCATATTGCGACGACTATGTTTTCACCGAGGGTATCTAAGGACAGCAAGATAATTATAATGATGAGTTTCATTTACAATACTCACTTGAGGTCCTCTCAACCACAGTTCTCCAGATTTGTGCGGTCCCAGCATCTCGCCAGTAGTAAGGGAGACCACACGCGCTTGTGTGCTCGGCACCAGTTGTCCTACTGATCCTACTTTACTGTACGGGTACGTGTACGGAGTCATCAGCGTAACGGGAGAGCTTTCTGTCATTCCGTAACCTGAAAATAATAGATTTTTTATGAGACAAAATATTCAAATGTTAACAGCCTCACTTTGCGGGTCACGCAAAAATTAAAAGTGTTATTGGGTCTTTTTCGGTTTATAGAAAACTTGGTAGGCAAGCCTGAAATTGTACAAATTCTTAGAAAGTATTTAACTGAAATTGGTGTAAGATTTTTATTTAAGTAAGATATTCCATACCTTGCAACAACTTAATCTGATCCTTAGTCTTCTCACACTTAAGTAAGAACTTCTCCAGCATGCTGTCAGTGGTCGGTGCAGCGCCAACCATAATAGTCTCCACCCATTGCAAATGTTCCTTCTTCACCGACGGATGGGTTGCCAGGAAGGCCAAGAGAGATGGCACCACGAATAACGTTGTAGGCTGGTATTCCACCAAACATTTTATGTAGTCTTCCGGCGTAAACCTGAAAGTTTTAGCAAACTAATGTTTAGTACCTTAAAGATAACACCTATTCGGATTTTAGGTCATCTTTATGGACGTGATTCTGAATATATCGAAGCAAATGAATTAATACAAAAATGCCTACAGAGCTACCTAATAATAACTATTGCAATACTGTTGGACTGGACTAGTTGTACTTGACCTGCCTCATCAGAAATGGAATAAAATCAGATTTTAGGACGCCTAGGTACATTAACGTTCCACCTACATAATTTTCATCTACATAGCACTTTGATACGTAGGCACTACATTATCACTAAAACAAATTATGTATCGAATCTATGAGTAATAAAGTGACTAAGCGACTTTTTGCACTACAAAACTGCAATAGGTTTCACTTACCTTGGCATTGTAACAACGTGGTAACCGAGTTTCAGATTGTAATTAAGGATTCCGTTGAAACCGTAAATGTGGAAGAATGGCGGTACTGTTAGAAGGACGTCGCCTTTGCCTAGAACGTAAATTTATTTGTGTTAAATATTATATATTGTAAATAACAATATCCTATGTTCAGCAATTGGTCAGTTCCGGGTGCCATCAATCAAAATGATAAAATAATTTGTTTCTAAAAATGAGATAAAATTTTGTCATAAATACTGTGCTAGTTTTTGTTAGTGGTCAAACTTTGCACTTTGGTCAGACTGTCCAAAGCTGACCATGACGCAAAAAAGCGTCGGTCACTCGGGTCATTGCTTGAACACTTCGATTTATAAGGCGTTTATTATTATATTGAGCAGTTAGTTAACTATCAATACCTAGATCCTACTGACTAATTATTAAGTGGGTTTTCCCAGAAACATAATCTCGATATCTCTATTTGACTTTACCGTGATAACGATTTTAATTCATTGGTAAATTCAGGGTAATAGCGCTGATAAACTCATTGCAATTATTGGACTATTATCTAGAATAATAGTCGACCTTTTTTTGACATTGACCATTGCCCCATAGATTATAAAGATCTAAAGATAAGTTTAATTTTAATATCTAATTGCCCCATTTAGTAATGTTATTTGTTCAATAACAAGTTTTGTGTTTGGTCATTAACATAACACAAAATTTCACAAATAAGATCTATGACTGTCTCAAGAGCGCTTTCAAAACAAAGTCATGCGATACTTTCCAATTTTCTTCACAATTGTTTCTCTGTCAATGCAACAAAGTAACCGGGTATTTTGTTCACCTTTTTCTCCTTCATACTTCATCATCTTTGGGCATTGCGTTTGTTTCAAGTTGCTGACTAGATTCTTGTGGGTCAGCATCACGCCTTTAGGCATTCCTGTTGTGCCACTGGAGTAGGGGATCAAGCAAACCTCGTCAGGGTTCACAGTCGGCAGATCCGCTTGATGATCAGCCATTAATAGCGATTTGAGACCGAAGATGCCTAGAAAAGGAAGAAATAATTTAGACTTGGATATCTTTTAATTATGAATCGTAGTGTTAGTACCTACCTAGATTGTTTGAAATGTAACTATAGTCTCCCAATCGAGACTCGTCGTATAAACAGAGAAATGGGAGAGACGGTCGTCTTGCAGATGGTTAATTTTAACTCCTGTACATTATTACTTATGAAGTCGGTAGTGTAAAAATAGCTACCGGTATTAAGGAACTGAAAAACGCTTGTCATACGCGAACAAGTCGCTACCATACCAATATTCACATATAGCCGGTTTAAGTCATGAAATTAATCAACTCGACCTGTTCGGCAGATATTTCCTTTCGCCATAATAAATTCTGTACTTAGCTATTAGGGAATGTTGTCTTGGAACTTGTATCTATTTCATAATCTCTAAATTCATTGGATTGCAAACTACATGCGTGCCTTTATCCAAGTACATAGGTATATGTACAAGTAGATGTATATTCATAGGAAGGACTAACCACTCCAAAATTGTAACCCGGATCACAACATGAATAGAACGTGTCGATTTGTTGATACACAATTCAATATAAAATTATGATGAATAGATTTATCGATTACCTACTAATAATAGTAGGAACGGTGATAACCTTTTCTTATCGAATCCCTTTCGATACCTCATGTGCATGAGTAATTAGCTACCACTATATAGCAATATAGCTAGCTATCTTCAGTAAATTTGACAAGCATTTCAATGTTTCTGTTCCTACATACACTTGTCTCTCAACTCAACCCAGAATAGATATAATTTCGGTTGGTTTTATTTTTATCCTGAGTATTTACTTCTTCAGTCAATCACACAGCGACTCTAGTGCGTTACTCTGATATTTGCTAATTAGATATGTCTACTAAAATGTTTTACTACGCATTTTTAATACCTCTATCGTGTATCGTGTGTATGCGTGTTGTATCTTATGATCTATTTGGACACCGTATCTCACAAAACTACTGAAATGATTTACAATTTAAATAGATGATATTTAGAGGTAGTTTACAAACGATTAAACTGTTTCAGCAAACATAACTGAGGTTGTTTAGAATCCATATTCAACATAAGTCTCATGGTGTGAAATAATATTAGTACTAAAGTAGGTCCAAAGTATCAAATATCCTAGACTCAGTACATTTTTAGCTTCACTTGCTCAAAACATAGTTAACTCATTGTTATAAGACACCAAAAGTTCAAATAAAATATGATGTAACACTTATAACTATAGAATGGTATAGGAATATATTTACCTTGTCCTTTGTCATCCTCTCCTCCAACCCAGATGGTTCCTTTGTAGTCCTTCAGGTTCTTGGCCACCTCCTTCGCAACCGGCATGAAGAGCTCAATCGTAGCTATCGCCTTCACGTTGCAATCTTTGAACTGACGTGTCACTTCATCTGCAATATCACAAATATCAAGATTTTAGAATTTAAAAGTCATACTATAAAAATTATGTCACTGCCTTATTGTATCCACACAGGATACATTAGGAGCAAAATAACGGAGCCACTGCGTTTTTTCTTTTTCATTTCTTGATAAATACTTTCTGATACAAGTAGGTATTTTATTAAGTGGTTTAAAAGGCAATTCCGTTACCTTTAAAAAGACAAAATTGTCATAAATTGAATATAACTTTTAATTTATAGGTATTTTTTTAAGGGGGGAAATCATCGAATTACTACTCCCGCCTGGGTGAGGCGGGAGGGAGTGTCAGACTCTTACTGACTAAAAACCACCCCGTTCCTTCTCCTGCACGTCGAGCCGGAGCCCCGGTAACCCGTTAGGTTCTCCGCGACAATTTATAAGTATAGGCTTCGGTAAAAAATATGCCAATAGATCCATTCGTCTCCTCTCAAGTTGCACTTACAGAAAAGATTCTCCTTTTTCTCTCAGCAGTTGTGCTGAGTAAGATTCGGATCATCCAAAACTTCCCCAAGGGTCAAAATATTAGTGCGTTTTTATTCTTAATTATGTAAACCTGACATTAAGCTTTAGATAACTGACATTAAGAGGTTAGCATAACACCTCTACTATTAGATACATGACATTATATTACTATAACTCATTCAGAACTGGCATAATGTAGGACTTCGCAATTTTTTTATTTGTATTAGTTGTTCTTCATAAGTACCAAAAATAAAAGTCAATCCCTTTCAATTTTATATTCTTTAGTTCCGTAGACTTTGTACATAGTTGTTTTATAAACAAGATACCAATGTATACAACTGATAGCAATACCTAAATCTAAGTCGTTAACAAGATAAATTAATGCAATGAACTATTAATAAAGAGATAACAGTGTGGTTTGTAATTAGGTAGGTAAGTGAGCGACTGATTTCCTCAACCTTGACTGCACTTGATCAACGGTAATTAATTGCATGCTCGATACGTGTTCACGTGTATGCATCGACAACTAAACAGAACCTATTGTCTATTTACAATGTAAAAAGATGTATACTAGTTTTCAGCATGTGGATTCGCCCGTGTGGTCAACCTTCCTGGGGAATTATCGGCCTAAAAATATCCGATAGTATATCGTGTTCATACAGACAGACAGGATAGCGGGACAGTCTAACAAATGCCAAAGGGGACTTCTTCCCTCGAATATCTTGTCTGAGTCTAAAATTGTACTATGGCTTTAGCAAGGGGTGTGTTGCTATATCACACGGATAAAGCTTTTTCTGCTAGCTAGATAAAAAATATCTTCTTAACATCTGTTACTACATAAAACATAAGCTTTGTATTGGTCAAAGAATTTTCTAATTTTGTCCAAGAGTTCTGGATGGAGCCTATTCAATACAAACAAATGCACAAAACTTTCCTCTTTACAGTATTGATATAGATTCCTTCACATCGCGTGCCAGTAATTGGAATTGGACATCCCGATCACTAATGTGGATGTGAGATATCCTACTATGTAATACGTATTATCTATTAATGCGAAATTTTCAGGGGGAAATTACTAAACACATTATAATGAGGAATTGAGATAGATTTTAGTATGAAATTACATAAGGATACTTACGATACTTTTTTATAGTATGAAATTAACCGTCTGCAGCTGACGTGTAGTCCCACAGACACCGCGAAATACAAAATCACGTGTATACCGTCATTTTTCAAATACGAGCATCACTGCTGCGAGTACCTTACTGTATAGTGCTCGCTATACTTTAATTCTACAAAAATATTTGCTGTTGAAATGGTGTCTGGTATAATATACACCTCAGTTGAATTGTAACAATTTAACCACGTCAGTTGCAGAGGGTTAAATCAGGGATAGGTTTATCCCGCTAGCAGAAAAAGCTTTACTCGTGTGATTAGGGGTGTTGCTATTGCCATACACCGGGTTCAATTTTAGAGTCCCAACAGCCGAAAAAATTCCAGATATGCTTTTCGTGACCCCCGAATCAATCCTGTGAAGTGTGAATCCTGTCGAAGTCGAATGAGTTGAGCTTTCAGCCACCTGATTAGTGAGCTACCTCGTAAGATTATTACTGATATATTCGCCACCAATAATGTGCTAATATAGTTCCCATTAAATTCAATGTCTATATTAGAACTAAGTATCAAATAATTCCACAGTCATTATCTTGAGGAGGCAAACGTATTCTCTTCCTCAATTTTATCTATTACAGACACGCACAAGCACATGTCGACTAGACGAGCAAGCGGTACAAACACATGTTATCTTATCAAAAATATAATAGAACACAAATGTAAATAAATAACTATTCAAATATGTCAACTTTATCTAGTTTAAAATGTTTCTATGGAGCCTGGGTGCTGATGTGTACAGTGTACTTTGCCCGATTCGAAAACGAAACTCAGAACCGATTGCCTAAGTTCGCCGTTCACTTTGAATTTGATTAGGTAAATGTACGTACGTAATACTACGTATATTATTTGGCTAGTCAGGCTTTTCTGTATCGTCCATATGGTAATTGGTAAGAGAATTCCTAAGAACCCAAAAATATGAACAGAAGATAGGTAGTTCATAAGGGCACAGCTCTACCCGATCAAGGTATTGTTGCAGCTTGTAGCTTGTAGTGATAAAGTAATGAATGCCCGCATAAAAGAAATAATGACTAGTTTAGGTCATATGACAATCGTTAAACCATTCTTATCTAAGTACGTGGTGGACCGGTTATACCCAGATAGATAATTAATCAGTTAATCTTGTAATAAATTAGCCTTTCCCTATTCCTAAAAAAACCGATGGACTTTTGAACTCCAAATCCTAATTTATCAGCAATAAAAATAAACATATTCTTGATAACTTTTTATGTGACTTTTACGTCAGACTGTCTTTTAGGGGTCCAAGGGTCCGATCATGTCACTGATAGTAGAGATAGATTCCAACTTAATTCAATTATTATTGATCAAAGTCCACGCAAATAAGTTACGGAATGACCTGAGTGATCATTGTAAAGACTGGACTTTGATCAGTCAATAAAATAGGCTAAAACACTTCACAATGACACAAATTGTCTCGTCATGTGTTCATATTATATGTTTGTCGTCAAAAATGATAACAAAATGCAGGTTGGAGCAGTTCCACTGAATTGATTCCTAATACTTTCTTGTAAAGAGTTGGGTGTACAAAAAAACATTTACACATTCAGACCTAGTTATCAAAAATCATAAGGGAAAAGAAAATACTTAATGTAGAGGTAGATACAATACGTACCTAAGTAGGTGCTCTAAATCAAAATATTTAACCTAAATTTAACCCATGCATCTTATTAAAATGGTTCTGAATCACAAAACAAACAATGAAACAAAATCTTACCAGCGGTGTATAGAGGGTTGGCGAATGTGACAACAAGCCCTGCTCTCATGGCTCCGTGAATCAGGACGACGAATTCAGGAATGTTGGGCAGGATGAGGCCAAGCCTTTCTCCTGGTCCCAGCTTCAATGGCCCAGCGAGTGCACACGCACACCTCTCGATCATCATACGCATCATGCCATAATCGTACGACCTGCCAGATGCACCACATGTCTAGGAGACGAAAACAAGTAAAGAATTATTATTTCTGCTGTGATAATTTTAACAAAACTGCATCTTTCGTGAAAAGGCTTTAATACTTTTTTTGTTACCTACCCATTGTTTTATTAAGCTAGTTGACCTATGTTTTTAATTTAAACTACAAAACATTACATGGACATTTGGTTGGTAACTGCACTTGGTTAACCTTTTTCTTGACTGTCGTCCAAAATAAATACGAAGATAATTTTAGAGACTTCATTGAGACACTTTTGAGACATTTTAATAAAGATACATTATTTATTTGTCCTACGCCATTTCGAAAACCGCTGATATTAAAAAACCTTGACCTAGTAGTGACCAGTAACATTTTACAAAATAATACCCGGTAGTGTAAAGTACAAGAAAGTCGTTAATAATAGAGTAAATAAATAATAAACTATATCTACACGTGGTCTAAAATGTAGGTCATTGGACTTTGCCCCGTATTTATAGACTATTGTATAATTACGTAACCTTTATTGTATCTACAGAAATGAACTCCAAAGTCCAGTGATATTGAAATAACGTATTAACTTGTACAAGAATATTTGGCACGAGATCTTAGTCGTGGGAGCCCCTACATCTTTATATTCATGGGCAAAAAATACAGTTTGGAATATAAACGTACGTTTAAATTATTTGTCATCATTTGAATTATTCAATGAAATAATTCGAATAAGGATTACATGTGCTACTACGTTTAAAATAACAATAACATTTGCATACCTAGGTAGGTACCTAAATCTCTTTGAAACGTTCCGACTACCGCTATACAGGTAAATAGGTAGGTAACCATAAAAAGTAACACCATATCCGTCAAGTCATAACTGCAATAGGATCCGGAATCTTTTATGCGATCCTAGCAATTTACTTATAAATTCCAAATCCTAGGCACTACAAAAAATATCTTACCGTATCAAAATAGAGTTCAATTTCAAATGAACCAATGTTACTATGGGCATCCTATACACCTTACCTACGTACGTTAATAAGTATTATTTTATATTTAAATAGTATTGTGAAGTATTATTACTGCGCTTCGGTCCCTCACGTGCACTGTAATTTATTCTTGACGTTTCCGATCTCAATTCACATGTTTCTGTCTTTTTAGTATAGAAAATTAACTGTAATTTCCTTACAACTTCATCTTACACGAAGGGCATTAGATCAACTACATAATGGACGGCAACTGAGTAACTACTTGATACATAGAAGGTATACATGGTATTTATTTAAGCTTGAACATACAATTATCATTTGCTATGGAGGTTTTAGCAATGCATAGTGCGCTGTAAACTGTACCTAAAATGTAGCTATGAAAATTAAATCATAAATACTATAAAATAAATCTTATTTTATTTTGAACTCAGTGCATATTTAGACAAAATGTTCTTAGAACTAGCCACTATATAAGTGCGATTAGCATTATTCCAAGTGCGATTGTTTGGTTTGTAAATGCACTCAGGCGATAAGACTAAAATCCCCAAGCGTGGAGAAATGTTAATTTAAACTAAGCGATTAGAAGTAAGTAATATTGTTTAACAGTTGCTATGTAAATTATATGACTCCGAAAATGTCCCTGAAGTTTTAAATCTGTACCTACATCTAGTTATGTGGCACTTCAGACGACTTTCCATGCCCTGAAATATGTCATTTTTTGGGAACCAATTTATTTTAAAATTATAAATATAGAAATGCAATTTTCCTATCATCATTTTAAATAATTATTGCTAAAACTGAATCAATTCTAGTATCAGAATTAGACACAATCAAACTGGGTAATTTCCTAAATATTTCAACCATACTGTTGTCAATTAGATATGTTTCCAATTTTGTGAGATACATGTTTGGCACAGCGCAGACATGTAGCCCTAACCTTCAAATACGAACTATTAATAAGTCCCTATCACTCTCATATAACATCCGTATAGTACAGCGAACTTTGTACTAGGAACAATATTCTTGCAGTCGACAATGCACTCAGATTTAATTGAACATAAATATCTACTCGCCGTCAAATAGCTAAGCACTAAAACCACTTTGCAATGTGATGTCTACAAAGCGCGATTTAGAGGTCGATATTATTTTTAATTTACATTTGCAGTAACCAACCGACCATGTCAAAATCTGATAACTATTTCTAACACAACCGACAAAAATTAAATGCACATTTTGTTGATCTACCTATAGCTGACAAAATATTTAAAAAAAAGTAGGTACTTACCACAGACGGTGCATCCGCCCATGACTCGACGTCCGAAAACACAAAATCAGTTAAGGCCTCCTGTCCTACTTGAATTTCACCCCATGGCGATGTCAAGAATTTATTATCCACTGCAGTTGCAGTTTGAGTAGCTAAACTTCTACTCAAAAGACGGCTATACGACAACAGTTCTCTGTTAGATTTTTTTCCATGTTTGCCACTCACGAACGAGTTAAGAATTTGCCGCACTAAACTCCCGCGCAAAACTTTCAAATTGGACATGTTTCCGCTAGCAATGTTTTCCCGCGAAGCGTTAGCGCGTAAATGTTAGCCGCCGCCTCCACTGGCGGCTTTTGGCGCGTTCTCCGCGCTCGCCGAGGGCAAGGTCCATTTACTTATTTAACCTGTTTGTTGTGCGATGAAAAACTCATAGTAAACACTAGTTACGCGTTACGAAAACGGTTTCTTATCAGTCTACTAATGAATGAGCAACGATACCAGTCGCCTCGTGCGGTTGAAGCTTACCAGCCATGCCTAGTTCACTGATAACGATGACTGATGAATGATACTTAAAAGGATGAAGCGATAAATAAAATGCATTATTAAAATAACGACAACCACTTTATTTGTGTCAGACAAAAATATTCCTTTACCCGTTTGTCACTCTATAGATTTAAATCTTATAAGATAAAATTTAATTTAATAAATTACATAATAATATGTAACAATTTGACTTTCCGTCATTTTGAACACATTAAGCCCACATAGGTATTGCATTTGTTCCATGCCACATAAATAAAATAAAATAGACTATCACCTAATTATAGCATATATCACACTTATTCAGGATAAATAAGTGGCTAAGGATTTATAAAGTTTCTTTTATTATCTTCATTTCTAAACATGGCAACATGTATTTCTGAAAAAAGTTTTCAATTCCTGCTCATGTTTAGGGTCGAATTTCCTAGTGAAACAGTACACCCTAGCCACTGATAAATAAACATTAGCGTTCATTTACAAAATATTTTACTATGTTTTTCTAATGACCATTAAAATATTTTAACTAATAACAGGAAGTAAGTATGTTTTGTATAATGCAGGTTTTTACTGCCCACTATTTGAATAACAGTTTAAAAAGATTAATTAACATATCAATTACATAAATATATAGATAACTTTGGAAAAAATTAAAACTATTATTTAAAAATCGCATCTAGGTACTTGTTTCGACAACACGTTCACAATTTAGGGATATTTAAATAAGAGTATATGTTATGAAGGTTGCTTTACGTCTGGTTCGTGAGTTTTCTTTGCGAATGTTTGGTGGTTCATAAGTTCCTTGAAGAAACCGCCTGGTTTCGTGATCAGTTCTTGGTAGGGTCCCCTTTCTATGATGACTCCGTTCTCCATAACCGCTACTTCATCCGCTGACTGAATAGTACTAAGTCTATGAGCAATAGTGAGAACAGTTCGATCTTTACTGATTTCCTTCAGAGCGTTGTCTACTAAAAATTCGGAGTACGCGTCCAGTGCTGAGGTAGCTTCGTCTAATATAAGGATTTTTGGGTTCTGGAACAAACAAAAATATCATTACATAACAATACGTCTTATACCCTGAAGAAATAGGTAAAGGGGGATTTTAAAAGTGGCGCCTTGACTTAGTTACAAGTGAACAAATATCTCATGAATTCCCATGTCCAATATTGCCTCAGACACCCAGTAGAATTTCAGACTCAGTATTTGTAAAATCGAAAAACCCAATAATAATTTACCTGACCAAGGTAAAGTCAAAAGTCATAAAGTATTTATTACAACTAAACGATAGACAGGTACTTTTGGAAACGTCAAAATAAATATGTATAGGTACTATAGCCCATCAGTCTATTCGTCAGTGAAGTGAAGCTAGTCAATAGTAGTCAAACTAATATATTAGTCGTAAAAATACAATGTATAATTGCGCATTACAATCGATCTTTGATTGATCCGGTTTTGTGGATAGATATTGGTGATAATACTATAGAGGTAATTATACCTATATCTAAATTTCTTTAAATATATTGAACATTGAACGTATAAGTACTAACGAATCATTTTTACCTTATCTTTACACACCTTATCTCAGACTCAAATCATTGAGTAATCTGTAAAAGTAAGCTTCTGCCAGCGCAGCGTTCCCGTGGAATAAAAACTGTCGTATGTGTCCAAGTTACCCTCTACGTGTGTGACGCATTTCATGAACATCGGTTTAGTAGTTTTTGCGTGGAGGAGTAGCAAATATAGTTACAAACTTTCCAATTTATAATATTATGTAGTTAGATTGGAAGACAGTTCTAAATATTGTGAAAATTAAATAATATAATGAATTTAAATGGAAAACTAATCAGAAAATGGGACCTCAGAAAAACGGTTCCATATTTAAAAGTGTTGACTAAAATATTTGTTACCGTTGCCCTTTTTAGGTAAACAATTATAATATAATTTAAATGACATAAACAATTAAAGCACACTTCGAAGTAACCGCATACATTATGATGGGGAAGTAATGGTAATTATATCACCCGTGCTTAACTAATGTGTTTCATTAAATATGGAAACAATGCCTAAACTCTCATTAATATTAATTACTTTGTTTTTGTTTGTTGTTTTTACTTTAAGTGTATTTGTTAATAGTAAGGCTTGGGACGTCATCAACCTTCCTGACTTAATTGGTGTTGGCGTACACTGAGCTAATGAGAGACAAGATTTTTTGGTACTTATTTATTTATTTATTTATTTATTTATTTAGAGGATCACCGACATAAATACAGCAATATTGCACAATGAAAATATTTTTGACTTATAAATTATCTTAAGACTATCTATATTCACAATTATAGGTAACCACAGCATGCATATAGCTTTTTAATTTATATTATTATAAAAGAGATAATAAAAATTCGGAAAAATTTAGTACAAAATAAAATTAAAACTAAAAACATTTTGTCAACAAAAAAAAATTAAAACTCAGCAAAGGAAAAAAAAATCATAAAACCAGTAGGAAACGTCAACCTCAAGCTAAGGTACGTCACTCTCTCTGATCATTCTCAAGAACTTAGGGAGGTGCTGAAGGTGAATGTCAATCCCAGGCAATGTACTTGTCAGGTCATTGTACAGACGAGCCAAACGAACAACCGGCGAATTGCGACCCATTCTTGTTCTACAAAATTTGATTTTGAACAGTTTGCATGGGTATCTCGGTATTCTCGGAGGCACATTATACGCGAATTGGCCAACCAGCATAGGACTGTCAATTTTATTGTTTATCACTTTATGCAAGAAGGACATGTCGAGACACAAACGGCGCCTGGTAAGCGTATCCAGTTGGAAATGCTTTAGTTTTTCCGCATATGTTTTAACTGTTCCTGGTGTCTGAAATCGGCAGGACAGACTGCGAATCAATTTCTTTTGTACTCGTTCAATTCTGCTTTTATGTATGTTATGATCTGGGTTCCAGACCGTGCTGCAGTACTCCAGTTTGCTTCTTACATAACTATTATAGAGCAAAATGATTGAGGAAGACTTTTTAAAGTCTTTAGTATTACGAAGAATAAATCCTAATGACTTGTTTGCTTCTTTTATAATTCGATCAATATGATCTGAAAAGCGCAACTGGCTATCAACGGTAAATCCCAAGTCCTTTATCGTGTCTACTTCCTTTAGTCTAGTACCGTTTATTGTGTAGCCAGTGTGAAATTTATTACGTTTCCTGGTCAATTTTATATGGTGACATTTTGAAGCATTTAGGAACATTCCATTACTAATACACCAATTTTGGAGGCAGCCAACGTCTTCCTGTAGAAGTTTTGAGTCTTCCATACATTTAATCTCCTTGGTCAGTTTTAGATCGTCAGTGAAAAGGTACAATCTCGAATACTTTATACTCTCCGGTAGGTCGTTGATAAAAATGTTAAAGAACAATGGTCCCAGAACAGAACCCTGCGGAACACCCGAGAGCGCTAAAAAGGGTTTCGACTTCTCGCCCCCTATCACCACCTCCATTGGACGTTTTGTAAGGTAGGATCGACACCAGTCTAAGATGTTGTCAGTTATACCGAACATGTATAGTTTGTCCAATAATAATTTATGATTCACCTTGTCAAACGCTTTTGAAAAGTCTGTGTAGACTGCATCTACCTGTGTCCCCCTGTCCACGGACTCCATTAAATCAGAGGCAAAGAGAACCAAATTCGTGCATGTAGATCTCCTCGTCATAAAGCCGTGCTGTTCATTAATTATACATTTTTGTGTGTGAGCATAAATGACAGCGTGTACCATAGACTCAAAAATCTTAGCGATTGTGGAAATTATGGCAATTGGCCGATAATTCGAAACATGGTCCCTTTTGCCATTCTTGTATACAGGTACGACCCTTGCCAACTTCCATGCATCAGGAAACTCGCCCGTCCCCAAAGACCTATTAAAAAGCATGCACAACGGCGGGGTTAGTCCATTTGCACACCTAGCCAGATAAAGAGGGTGGACGTTGTCGGGGCCCACTCCTTTCGTGATGTCTATCTTCTTCAGTTTCTTATTGACATCTTCAGGGCTGAAGTGAGGAGGGTTGAGCACATCCTGAATATTTGGGCTCAAGTGAACTGCAGGATCAATCGTATAATTATCAAGATCACTGCCGCTTGCCTCATAAACCGAAGAAAAGTGGGTGGCAAACATGTCTGGAATTCGATGTGTGTCCGAATTCACAATGTTATTCAGTGTCATAGTACTGGGATAGGATGAGCAGTTTTTTCTTAAATTTTTAATATGAGTCCAGAAGAACTTTGGATTTTTCTTTAGATCGGATTCTATTGCTACTATATACTTTTTATAACATTCTTTTATCATTCGGCTGGTATCGGCCCTTAAATAATCAAATTCTAATTTGTCCAATGGATTTCCATATTTTTTAAATCTTTCATGATATTTAAACTTCATTTTAAGTAGCTTAATTAATTGCGGTGAATACCATACAGGATAAGATTTAGGACGGTTATTTGTCATAGGTATATGTTTACCAATGGTTTCGTGTATTATTTCGTAAAATCTTGATACCATTTCGTTTATATTGTCATAATGTTTTAGTTCTTTTCCCCAATCAACATATTTAAGATGATCATTAATAGCGGAATAGTCACCCTTGTGGAAATTTTTACGCTTTATTTTAACTGATTGCTTTAGTTTTTCTATTGATAGCTTTAATTGAAACTCTAGCGCGGGATGATGCTTATCAATATCTTTTATAGGATTCTGGCATTCTCTAACATGCATAACAGACTCTCTATTACATAAAATTAAGTCAAGGGTCTTATTATTTATGTTCGTAACTTTATTAAACTGGCCTAAGTTACTCAGCATTAAAAAGTCAACGAGTCTACAGAACAGCCCACTGCTACCGTAACCGACAGGGGTCATGCCCAAGGTATCACTGTCACTATTTTGTTGCCAAGTTATGCCACCCATATTGAAATCCCCCGCAATCAACGTACACCTTTGGTCGGAACAGTTCTGTAAAATAGTATTGGCTTTATCTGTAAATATCTTTACGTCAACGATTGTGACAGGTGGCGGAAAGTAGATGGCGCAGATATTAAGTTTAGTCGCTTTTTTACCCGATGCCGTGGAGATTGTAACCCAGACATCCTCGCAATCGCCTTCGTATTCATTAACCCGTGCAGATACAAGTCGATCCGACACTGCAATCAAGACACCACCGCCCCTAGGTTTGGTAGAAGCTGTGGTCTCTCGGTCACGTCTGTACACATTGTAGCCACTCTCGAAAAATTCACAGTCAAAGCACCCTCCGTTAAGCCATGTCTCTGTAAATATATATACATCGTAATTGCTATTGCTAATCTGTTGATGTACTTCAGCCGAAACCGTTCTAAGTCCTCTTACATTCTGGTAGTATATATTCAAACAATCAATTGTCATGCAGTTTCTTCAACACCAATAGAACAATTAAACAATAAACACAATGTAAGTAGGTACAGTCAAACATCAAATAATCAAATAGTCTGATAGTTAAATAATCATATAATCAAACAAGCAAATAATCAATTAACCGAATATGAAGAGATATATATATATGTTATAAAAGATAAGCATTTAAATAAGCAATGAAACTATGAAATTATCAAACAAAACAGCAATCAAATAACCAAATACTCGAACAATTAAGCAAAAACAATCAAGTAGTAAAATATTAAATAATAATCCAGTCAATCAACAAATCAACAGGTTACTCGGAAAGATTAGACAAATCTTGAATATTTTTAATATTTATGTATTCTGTCGATTCAGTTTTTCTTACATATATCTTACCTCCCCTGACCCAAACAAATTTGTAGTGTAGTTCCTTTGCCTTGGCACGTGCTGCGGCGTGTAAAGCCTTCTGTGCTGGCGCCAAATGTTCAACAACGAAAACTGGCTTCTTATCACCGCCGATACCAAGCTGACTCGTATTTAGTTTATCAGTTGGCCTTTTGTTTTTCCTGTTAAATTGCAACGCTGCAGCCAGAAAGCCGTCTGGTATTCTTTGCGTGTTAAATTTTACTATTATTGATCTAGGGCGTTGGCTCTCGTTGTTAATTTTGGCTATTCTCGTACACTGCTGTATGTCAGTTTCTTCCAATTTGTAGCCACTTACTGTTGCAATCTGCTTGACTACCGAGTACAGATTTTCAGTTTTGAATTCGGGCACGTTTTGTATTTCTAAATTTGTGGCCCGCGAATATTGTTCAGATCGAGCGAGTCTAGATCGGAGATCAGCTATTGATTCTCTGAGTGAAGTGTTTTCCGCTTCTAGTGTATTAATTCTGTTAGAGTTTAAGGTGACTTCTTCTTTTAAGTTAGCTTGGTTTTGCTCAAATATCTTTAATGCATCCGATATTTGGTTAAAGCGATCCAAGACTTCCTGAGTTTTACGTTCGACCTCCTTTAATATTGAAATTATTGAACACGTTTTCCAGTTCTTCCTTAATAATTAGTCTAATATCCTCAGTCGTTACACTAGGTTCATGTTGATGCAGTGGTTGGCCGCCTCGTCTGTTGTTTACGTTAGTACTAAGTTCGTTCAATTGATAGCAGGTTGCCGATTGGCTACTGGGCCTTATGGGTGTATTAGTGTTATCAACCTTCGGCAATTTACTGTGACATCCAGGACAAACGTACTTCAGTTTAAAGTCTTCCGTTAAATCCTTGAGGGGTCGCTGTATATTTACGCAGTTTAGGTGATATCTGAATTTACAGGATTGACAGTGTAAAAAACCCGTCGATGATGACTGACGTTCACAACATCCAAATTTTAGTTTTGCTTGAGACATAATAAAAAAATTTCCCAATGAAGCAAAATTATCAGTTATTGTCTGCAAACAAATTATTTAATTTTTGTATCTATTTTTAATGCTTCAATTATAGTAGCAAGAAACGCTTGATATGGAACGCGCCCTTTTTTTATGTTGGTAGCACTGACAGCACACTTGAAATGTCAAAAACAGATGGTAGATGCAAAAAGTACAATAATACTATTTCACTTCATGACTTCTCTTGCGAACCAAGTCTCGAAAATAACACGGTAATGTTTTCAGTGCGAACTTTTAGAGTTAGAATTCAATTCCACAAGTTTTAAATAGTCCACCGTGTTCACATCGGACATCAAAAACAGTAAACAAAGTAATTAAACACTGTGTATTTGCTTCGTTATTTATGATCATAACACGTATTTCTATGGTTTGCCAACAATATCACTGGTTTAGCTAATATTACTGAACACTCTCGTATACTTTTAGATGGATAATATTGCGTGAAACTATTTTAATTGTTTATTTAATACGGAGTTAATTTTTACACTTAATGAATGAATGAATTATTATATCTTATTACCTGAAAATCCGAGCTTGGTGTTTTTATTTATACTCGGAATTTTAATTCGATTCCAGATTTGACAATTTCAGTGTTGCAACGTTATGACAAGTACTAAATAGTGAAGTTGCGAAATTATTCGATATGGAAATGCAATATTTCTGGATCGATTCTTCTCGTTTATAATTTTACTTTTGTAAACTAAGTATATCAGGAAATTAAATAAAATTAAATCCGATAATTTAGTTTTGACGATTAATTAACGATCTGAGACTTTTCTTTTATACCTCTAATTGTGTGTGAAATAAATAAAAAATGTAATCATGAAGGAACATGACAAATAAAACAGATAGATGTATTATGTTAATAATCTAATTTATAAATTGTCGCCGTCATCGCTATCGCTATCCTGTCACTTTCTGTAACATTTATTATAAAACACACACACTGATTATTCATCGATTTTTGTGTTCATCACTACACTATTATATGTGGTATCATTATTTAACAAAATGACAGTAGCTATTGTCAAATCTGGAATCTAATTAAAATTCTGACTATAGTAAACGACACTTTATGAAAATGATATGATTGCTTGTTTAAAGGTATTAGATTAATTGTTTAGGTATTTACTTTAACACGTTTTTACTTTTTGAAGGCTGCTGTGAGAATTTTCGGGTGGAAACTGTTGGGTCAGAATATATCTTATACTATTAAATAAAGCGGAAGAGTTTGTTTTTTGGTTGTTTGTTTGAACGCGCTAATCTCCGTAACAACAAGTCTGATTTGAATAATTCTTTTTGTGTTGAATAGCACATTTATCGAGGATGGCTATAGGCTATAAAAAATCACGCTAAAACTAATAGGTGCTGAGCAGAGCGTGTGAAACCACGCGGAAGTAGCTAGTAACTCATAATTATACTACAAGTCAGTGTATAATTATCTGTGCTTGGCAAAATGTTTCTAAATTTTATGATTAGGTATTCTGTAATTGGATGATTAGGGCAACGAACAATAAAATAAATTTTATAGAAACCGTGTTTTAATTTCTCCTCGTGATGATTTACCAATCAGGAGACTAGTTAACTAGATTTCATTTAAAACTTTAACTACCATGTTTAAAATTATGAAAGTCAAACCTTAAGTAGCGTCAGGCACCGGTGAGTGACGTGGCGCTCTAAGGGTTAATATTTCAAGACGGTTATCTTCCGTCCCTTCACAACAAACTTACTGCTTAATAATATTAGGAGCTTGAGTTAAGCATAAGCATCAGTGTACGCTCACCCTTACGGGGAATGACGACCTTTATAATAAGAGTGTCATTTTAATTATTAACCATTCATCATTTACCCAACGTTTGAACGAACAAGTAATAAAGTAGTAGAAGTCCAAAGGCCGATAGGGATGATGACAGGGTATGGATATGAAATACCTATTTCCTTCGTTAGTTACATATAAATTTTGTTTTTGTAAAATCGGAAATCGTACCAAGATTAAACGAATAAAATCTTACTTCAACGTCATCTTTGTGTAATAATGTAACGTCATGTTATATATCAAATCAATATATCACCGAAAGTTTTTGATTGAATAAAAAGAGTAGCAAATTGCGTTAAAATTTTGTTGACCTAACTGCACGCTTTAAGCGGTCTGCTAATCTTGGGGACAATGATAAATCTTAAGGGAGAAGTCTCAGTTCAGTAGTAGAAGTATTCCAGCCGAGGATGAAGATCCATACGTACCTTAACAATAGCCCTAGCTATAGCAACCCTCTGTTTCTGTCCACCGCTCAGCTGTCCGCCTCTAGCGCCGACCTGCCTGTTAAACCCGTCGCTAGTAGCGTGTACCAACTCTTGTAAATGCGCCGTGCGAGCTGCTGCCATCCACGGCAAGTCTTCCTGTTTAAAGAAATATAAGTTTTAATAATCTTGTCATATTGCATGTCATTTTGAGGATTGGCAAAAAGTAGGTGTGTAAGCAAACCTCTGAGCTGATTGGAAACTGACGCGTGTGCCATCAGAACAAGTCCGCTCTAACTGTTGTTGGTCTTTCCTCAAAAGACCACTACAGAATCAACTTGCACGGTCCTCGCACATTATAGTTATAATCTGTCTGGACTTTGAAAGAGACAATGACCTCTGAGTTTGTGTCGAAATTTCTTCTCAGAGTTAGTCAGTTAGGAAATGCCGGCCCTAATCTAGTAATTTTGCAGAAATAAATATAATTTCATTTCTGCTTATATCATAAAGAAAATAATATAACTAAACTAACTACACTGCGTGGCGAAAGAAAAAAAAATAGTGCATATTTCATTCCAGCCTCCTCTTACTATAAAATCGCTCTATTGCGATACCGACATAAAAAAGACATCGCATTCATAAAAAGAATAATTGAATAAGTCGTATTTTTTTTATAATTTATAGGTCGACATTTGGGCACCATCTCGCCTGGTGGTAAGCGATTATGTGAGCACGCCTACCTATGAGCATCCAGGGACTTGAAGATACCCAAGTCATATTTGTCAGGAAACACAACAACAATTTCGTATGATAGAAGGCAGCGAGGGCCCTCAACTTAGATATCTTTAATTTAATTTAATTATAATCAAAAGAAGCATAGCGCTCTATCTTCAAAGATCCAAAATAGCTTGGCAGCTGTATTTGGCAAGGTTCTTTAAAAATTTACAAACAATTTTAAATACATAACCTTGCCAAAACGTTTACCAATTTCGAAGATCGATCACAATGATTGATGAAATCATGAACAACTGAAGTGATAACTCTCAAGACATTGGCTACACAGCTTCGTGGTAAATTCTAACTTCTTTTTAAAAAACCTTCGCAGTAGGTTAGGGCACTTTTTTAAAGGGGGAAATCATCGAATGACTGCTCCCGCCTGGGTGAGGAGGGAGGGAGTGTCAGACTCTTACTGACTAAAAACCACCCCGTTCATTCTCCTGCAAAGGTTACGAATCGAATCGAATTCTATGTATAGATCAAGAAGATTTATAATCATGGAGACCTATTCAATTCATTGATGATAAACATGTTTACTAATATCCAAACAAATAAAATATGTTTTCATTATGTAATTAGGTATTTGAATTGAATAACATGTTTATCTAATAGAGCAACAGTTATATTGGTGAGTACCTATACTTTATTATTCAACTTCACCTCATTATTGTCGAAATATTCAACGCCATTCAATTGTAAGTCGCGCTTAACTCGTCGAGTACCGTCATTATAGACCCAATTATAGAGGTAGAACAATAGGTTGCGGTCACCGGTGACCGCTTGATGTTTGACAGTTTAAGTGTTGTTTTGTCACTACAAATTCTATGTAAAATGACAAAGATGGCACGATATTAAGTACAACTTAAAATTGAGTAGCCTTTCAGTATTCGGGCATTTGTGGATTAAATTAATATAATGATTTCTTTTGAGAGCCTATTGCCATATACCGGGCACATTTTCAGACGCTGTGCCGTACTGAGATTAAAAAAGAAACCAGTAATACTTTGCCCGAACCGGGAACCGAAACTCCTTGCCCAGCAGTCGCACTTGCGACCACTCGGCCAACGAAGCATATTAATCACGTGAATTTCTACAAATCTGTCTTTTGCCAAGTCATGCATTGTCATGTTCATATGTATATGACTGGTTCAGGTTAGTTTTCGAATAACTTATATTAACTCATGATGAGTTGTAACTGTTATGTTACGTTTATAATATTATTATTTATTTGTTATCTTTAGATATTATTGATATTCGTACTAGCAGTCTCATTATTATTATAATCTTATTGCATAACATTCTTAAGGGCAACGATCCCATATATTGTCATAACGTCTTGTCTAGACAGATATTCAAAGTCAAAGTCAAAGTCAAAATCATTTATTTCAATTAGGCCAGAATGGCACTTTTGAACGTCAAAATAAAATTAATATTAAAAGTGAAGCTATTTGCTCATTCCAAGGTGTAGATTCCTATGGAGAAGAACGAGCAAGAAACTCCAGAGGTTACTCTTTTTCAATCAGGTTCACAATACAATTTACTAGTTACATAGTTTTGCTGTTTGGATTGTGCGAGAACAATGTAACACCAAAATCCAGTCAAAGTGATCAAGAAAGAAAATAACCTTAAGAACAATAATACAGTCTGGAGCTGACCAGTCCCAGTTGACGGCGCCCGTTCACGAACATGACACGTACACCAGCACCGCCCAACTCAACCATATTGTAGGGAATCGAGCGATCCACTGCACGCGCCACCGCCAATGAGACCTTTGAGTGAGCATGACAACTCCAAGCTGACACAAATGACTTCTATTAATCTAATTTAATATTAAGTTAATTACAGGGCTCTCACATTTACATTGGTAATATAATTTAAAAAAAATATACAATTTAGCAATCAGCTGTATTATTTACGATTTCATTAAAACAACAGTGTTTTTAGTTATCCTGTGGAGCCGGACTAGCCTGCATCCAAGCATTTTTATCCTCTATATATTCATTAAGTTTGTAATATGCTTGTCTACATAAAGTTTTCTTTATACACAATTTAAATTTGGATTCATTTAGTTGTTGTACATCGCCTGGTATCTTATTATAACATTTAACACAGAATCCCATGAACGATTTACTTACTTTCGCTAATCTCGAAATTGGCTGACTTAATCTATTCCCATGTCTAGTTTGATAGTGGTGTCTGTCAGACACTTTACCAAATAACTGTAGGTTTTTCCTAACATACATGATGTTTTCATAGATAAATTGACATGGAACGGTCATAATGTTGATCTCCTTAAACCTTTCTCTGAGAGATTCGCGACGACCTAGATTGTAGATAGCTCTGACGGCGCGCTTTTGTAAGATAAAAATAGATTCAATGTCAGCAGCGTGTCCCCACAGCAAAATGCCATACGACATAATGCTATGAAAGTAACTGAAATACACCAGTCTTGCCGTGTCAATGTCAGTTAACTGTCGTATCTTCCAGACAGCATAAGCTGCAGAGCTCAATCGTCCCGCTAATGATATAATGTGAGGACCCCATTGCAATTTGTCGTCTACAGTAATTCCCAGGAAAGTTGTCTCTTTTACAAACTCTAATTTCTCACCATTCAATAATATGTCACATTCGTTGCTTTTAACATTTGGCAAAACAAATCTAATACATTTTGTCTTTTTATTGTTTAGTACTAAGTTATTTAATGTAAACCAATTTTGAACTTGCATTAGGGCATTATTTACGTCGTCATAACTATTTGTGCGTCTATTAATTTTAAAAACTAATGAAGTGTCATCAGCAAATAATACCATCTGCGGTTCATTTTTAAATAAATGGGGCAAGTCATTTATGTACGCTAAAAATAAGAATGGACCTAGTATCGAGCCCTGCGGTACACCCATAGATATGCTAGCACCCTGTGAATTTACTTTATTTACTTGTACTTTAAGTTGCCTATCCTGAAGGTATGATTTCAACAGATTTAGCGACGTCCCCCGAATGCCATAGTGTTTCAGCTTCAGCAATAGCGTCTCATGTTCAACACAGTCGAATGCCTTCGATAGATCACAAAATATGCCGATGGCATCCCGTGCTTCTTCCCAAGAGGCGAACACCCGCTTAATTAGAGCTACTCCCGCGTCAGTAGTGCAGCGACCTTTGGTGAATCAGTATTGTTGATCATGAAAGATAGAATTCATGTTAAAGTGACGCAACATCTGAGAAAGCATCAGCCTTTCAAACACTTTGCTGAGCGCTGGTAAAATAGAGACCGGCCTATAGTTATTGGGTTCATATAGATATGTTTAATTAATTTAAGATTAAGGTCACTATTATTAACTCGTCGAGTACCGGTTTTGTAGACACAATTATAGAACAATAGGTTGCGGTCACCGGTGACCGCTTGGTATTTGACAGTTTAATTGTAAGATAGGTATCATATCACATCCTTCTCCTTCATTTAACGAATTCAAACGACATAGAGGGAGACCAATTAGTTTGTTAAAAAAAAAGACTATCTTATTGCCATAAACAGGAATTTTTAAAGGGGGAAAATCATTGAAAGACTTCTCCCTCCTGGGTGAGGCGGGAGGGAGTGTCAAGACTCTTACTGACTAAAAACCACCCCGTTCCTACACTCCTGCCCTTGGAGCCGGAGCCCCGGTAGCCCGTTAAGTCCTCCGCGGCTCCGTATCGGCATCAGCCATATGGGGCCCTATCCGTGGTGGTCTGATGGCTCATTGAGGCGCGCGCGGATAACGACGCGCCGTACGCTCGGGTCTGGTTCTGGTCAGGCGGCGAGCCACCCATGCTCGCCAACCGCAGGCCCGTGCTTACGGTGGCCGGAGATCGTATAAACAGGGCTTATTACGAAAATGTTTTACGTTTAACTGCGTTCGGCGCTCTGGTTGGCCGGCTCCAACGAATCAACCGTTAAACATAGAACAAACTCGTACGAACCCTCAGGGCACAGTTCAAAACTTCGTACTATTACTAAGAAAATCGATGAAATCGGTAGCAGACCTCCTTTTTTATATATTTTACATCTTGACTCAGTTACGCGTCAAGTTTGATCCTTCGTCAAGTAAATAACTGTCATGTAAAGAAAATCATTAAATCCATAATAGTTAGTATATTATTTACTGATACTTACTTTATCATTTATGTCGTTTAATAATTGTTTATCGAGATCTTCATCTAAAGCACCATATAGAATATTTTCTTTTATTGTTCCGCTAAATAATACTGGTTCCTGAAACAAATATGAACAAAACGATTATTTTATGTATATTGCAAACTATACTCGGAATTTTAATTCGATTCCAGATTTAACAATTTCGGTGTTGCAACGTTATGACAATTACTAAATAGTGACGTTGCGAAATTATTCGATATGGAAATGCAATATTTCTGGATCGATAATTTTCGTTTATAATTGTAATCTCGTAAACTAAGTATTTTAGGAAATTAAATATTTCTGAACTAATAATTTAGTTTTGACGATTAATTAACGATCTGAGACTTTTCTTTTATAATTGTGTGTGAAATAAATAAAAAAATGTAATCTAGAAGGAACATGACAAATAAAACAGATAGATGTATTATGGTAATAAGTTATTTTGTAAATTGTCGCCGTCATCGCTATCGCTATCCTGTCACTTTCTGTAACATTTAATATAAAACACCCACACTGATTGTTTATCAATTTTTGTGTTCATCACCACACTATTATATGTGGTATCATTATTTCACAAAATGACAGTAGCTATTGTCAAATCTGGAATCTAATTAAAATTCTGACTATATATATTTTTTAAGAACCATCGAAGAGTACCTAACTAAAGCTCAGACTTAATTTTCATACAATAATTGTTAAGATACCAAGCTTCCCTACTGCTGGCAAGTTTAAGAAAATCTATAAGTAACCCGTGAGGGTTCGATGCCTTTGGAGTCAAAATGTACATGTAATTTGTGTCACCACAAATTCTACTTAGGACCATTTAGGGGCCATTCAAATATTACGTAAGCAGATTTTTTACAATTATTTACCCCCCCATCCCCCTAGTCAGCAAAAGTAAGCAAAGATCTTACCCCCTCCCCCTTTGCTTACGTAAATTTTTTAAATTATATCTTTTTTATATTGTAATTTTAATATTCTCGAAATACCATAATGTCTCGTTCTTTGTCGTTCTTTGCTTTTAATTTATAATTTCAATATGAGGGTTGCCATTCGTATAAAAAGTAAATAACTACCGATGACGTAATCATCATCTAGATTCCCCTACCCCCCATATCATCTGAAATAAGCAAAACAGAGGACCCCCCCACCCCACGCTGCTTATGTAATAATTGAACGGCCCCTTAAAAAAATATACTTTCCTAGCTTCTGCCAGTGGCTTCGCCCGCGTTCCTGTGTAATAAAAAGTGGCCTATCTGTTATTCCAGACCATAGTCTACCCCTGTTTTTAATTTCATCTCGATCCCTTCAGCAGTTTTAACGTGAAAGAGTAACAAACAAACCGACAAATATAGAAACTTTCGCATTTATCTAATTAGTAGAATGTATCTCTCTATCCCTTAAGAAAGGCGCAAGCAGGTAAGTAAACCCAGCTCAAAAAACATGTTTTACTATAAAATTCACTTTAGCATGAATACTCTGATAACTGCGATAACCATCGTATCTTGAGATAACCAAAAGTATAATTCACGTAATAATCTAAGAAGCTAAATTTTGCGCGGCGCTATAATAATTAGGTTAAGTTAATTTGATCTTTGTGTACCTATTTTCACTTTACATTAATATTCAAGAGTAGGAAACGAGGTTAATCTGCCTCTTTGATGGATTGAACGACTGTCAGGTAATATAAGTATTAGAGAAAATAAGTAAGTGCATTTTTATATAGGCTTATTTTTCCTTATTGAACTACATACAATGAGGTCACATTCAAATAATATCAGCATTGAGAAAACTTAATACTCTATCCTCTCTTTTCCCTCTAAAAATCACGCATAACATTGATGTATCTTATCAACAAAGTCAACAATGATGTGTTAAAAATATAATCTTCATGATTATTTATTTATGGAAACATTTCAATTATATACCACATCATGTTTAATCGATATAAAAGTTACACAGTCTTCAAATTAAAACTGCCTCTCCATCCCTGGCTTTGACTGTGTAGCCCAAACCATGATAAGTTATACACCGAAACTTTCCATAGAAATCACATTGCTGATTCCCTATGAAACTGCACAAAAAACTTAGCCTTAGCTCAGTATATTTTTCATTACTCGCGTTCAAATTGACACTAAAAACAACTTCTTTTCAGATAACTGTTTATAAAATAAAACATACCTACCTGGCTAACAAAACCAATGTGACTCCTCAGCCATACGGGATCCAAGTCTTTGATATCCACGCCATCTAATAGCACCCTACCCTTATTAGGGTCATATAACCTCATTATCAACGAAGCTATAGTACTCTTGCCGCATCCCGACCTGCCGACCAAGGCTATTGACCTTCCCGGTCGAAGGTGCAAGTTCACTCCTTTCAGTAACGGCGCTTCAGCGTATGTAAAGAATACGTTGTCTAGAATCAGTTCGCCTTTAGGCCTCTGTGCTGGTTTCATGCCACCTGGAATTTAATACGGAAAGATTTTCATTGCTTATGTGTAGATAATATGAAGACGTTACCTTTTATCGGTATAATGCATACCTACAAAGTGTAGTCTAAAATTGCTGTATTTTTTTAATATTCCATTGTGAAACTTGTGTTAAATAATTAGAAAAACGTGATTCTTATCCTAAAATTCATGTTTCAATACTATTTTTAATGCACTAAGTTATTTAGTTACTAAGTTATATATACATTGTTATCATCCAAGTTTTAATATTGCACGGTTGAATCTTACCAGCGAAAAATTTTACGCAAGTACTACTATAACTGATCAAACAAAATCCTGCACTAAAATAGATATATAATTAAACATTGCCAATGTACCGTAAAGTTTACTAGCATAGCGCACCTTCAATAACAATGCGCAACACATCTAATACCTACCTTTATCACAGTATAGTCACAACAACAAAATATAAAGCAATAATGAATACCTGAGACAGGAATAGCAGGTTGTCTATCAATAATATCCCACAGCCGAGTCGCAGCGCCCAGCCCTTTATTCAGTTCTGTGTAGAAAGTGCTTAGTCCACCAATACTGATGCCCACGTACGCAGCGTACAAAAGGAATGACGTCAGGTTGCCGACTGTGAGCTGTTCTGTAGCAACCATACCACCTCCATAGTAAAGGACTAGGATAATTATCGTGTTCCCTGCGAGCCCCGTCTGTGGGTACAAAATTATAAAAGTATGTAAAATGTAATAATAATATTCCTATTCCATAAAAAAGCAGAAATATAAAGGATAAAATTACGATAACTAATTACTTATGAAACACTATAATGCTTTGTTTATTAACATTATCTCCAGAAAGTGCGGCACATAACAAATGCAGTACGTATTTTTCGCCAGTTTGCGTTCATCCATTGTTTCCAGGTTAATTTACAAACTAGCAAAAGTTAAATAAGTTATGACAATACTAGGTGTAGAACATCGATATTGAATTCAAGGCAAAAAGATACATAAAACAGGATTTCTCTAAACTTAAATTGAATGTATCCGACATTATAAGAAACAATGAACCGTAATAGGTAATAATAATTGATTGCGTTGCTTACCAGTCCATAGAAGCTGCCAACAGCCAACGACTCTTTATATGCAAGTGTCAATAAATTTTCTATTCGTTGTGCATAAGTTTTACACTCTGCTTCTTCCTTACTAAATGCTTTTACAGTCTTTATGTTAGAGATCTTCTCTTCAGCCAACTGTAAAACAAATTGGGTAGTTGCCAGGGTAAGAAAATTAAAAATCAAATTCGTCCGTCAGTTAGACAATGAAAAAAATATTAGACATGTATTTTTTTATTTTCTTGTATAAAGCTACAATAGTTAGATAAAATGGAGTTAAGTTTAGGACCCGCAGGTCGTTACGTCACAACGTGCTGTAAAATGTAGCACGCTGTGACGGCACACGATATTTCAAATGAATATATCGTCGAAAGTATTGAATTTTGTGAGAAAAGAAAAAATACGTATCTAATGTTTTAAAATAATCTACCAGACTCACATTAAAATAAAATTTAAAAATTTAAAAACTACCGTATTACATAAATTAACACATCTTTAGAACATTACTCAGTTGCACAAAACAATTATTACTTGCGCAAACTCGGATGCGTTTATGTATTCTCCTGTTTCTTAATTTGATTTATTAATTAAAAGCAAGGTACTTCAGCTAATTTATAAGACAGAAATGTATAAACATAACTCAATTCAATAAAATTCTATACTCCAATCAGACTACAATGTATTATTAATTAGTAGTTCACCTACTAATTAATAATACATTGTAGTCTGTATGTTTTAATTACATTATTGATGAAAGTCTAGCACTGATTCTTGTTTAAAAATCTTTAGCGCGATAAATGCGTTAAAAATATGGTGCATGGAACACACATTAGATGATAAAATGTTTGTACGAATAAAAAGATGCAAGTATCTATGGATATTTTTTAGTTGCCGATCCGTGGAGCACCAAAGTGGTTGATCTAAAGATATCTATCAGATATCAGATCTATCAGATAAATTTCGATACACATATATATGTATCCTGTATACGTCGAATTCGTGGACAAGGAATGGCAATCGCTCTGCATAAAAAAATTGCGACCACCCTGATCTTTCTTAGCGACTTTCAACCTTATCACAAAGACGGACGAAAGAAAATAGAAATAAACCATTCATAAACACGTATTCTATTTGGTGCTATATAACTACCTTAATATTAGTATCCACTTCATTTTACATTCTGATAACATAACAAGTAATTAAGAGATAATATCAAAACAATATGTAGTTGGCCGTGTACGACAGAAAAATATTCCAATTTCAGGGGGAATGAGTTAATATAATATTAGAATTACATATGATGCCTATAATCAAGTTAATTACTAATATTATTCCAACTGTTCTCAAAAAGAATGCAATAGTGAACTGTTCGTCAGTATTATTTGTATATTAATCTTCAATAGGGAATACAAAACAACAGTTCTAATACCATATTACTTGACTTATTTGTCAAATATAAGACATCAAACCCCAAATCACATAAACAATCTATTGATTTTACGGATCAACGTGACATTTCAATTTAATAAACCATTTTATCATAACTACAGTCTACAACTATTTATAAACCACAATTGCTCACTCATTGTATAATACCAATGGCATCACATAACAAATCTAAGAGCTATAAAAAGGCCCCTACCAACCAACCAAAGATGAGTAGATGAGCTGTAGCTAGGGGGCACAATAATTCCCCTTTAGTTTAATATAAGTTACCTCGCTAGACTCAGCCAATGCATCCTGTAGCTGCTTTGTAATACCGCGCACAAATCTCCCGTATATCACAGCCAACATAGACACCGGGGGCACCACACATAACCCAATCAGCGCCAGGGATGGTGACATGTAAATCTAAAAAAACAGACAAAACCCCAAATGAATATCTTTTGAATAAAATTTGATATATAAAGAAATGGCGTTATATTCCCCGAAAGACATAGGCGGATTCAACCTAGAGTGCACCTAATTGTTTTTTGTGCCACCGCCACTGGATAGGCAGTTGAGCACGCGCATCTCGTCGTGCCCCTCTGTAACCCAGCGCCGAAGGCACTTGCACAGTTTGCCTTTGGGATAATACAGCTCTGCCAAATGAGTAGTCTAGGTTGATGTAAACATTTTACATAAAAATCAATAACATTGTCCTACGCGATAATTCAACCTTCGCTCAGCTATCACGAAGCGAAAAATTATGGTAATAGTTATAATAAAAAAACATTTAAATTTAGGTCTTAAAAAACATTTAGGTCTTAAATGAAACCTAATTATTAATACATTTAGGTCTTAAATGAAACCTAATTATTAATACATTCTAAATGTTTATTTAAGACCTAAATTTTATATTAAGTAGATAAGATTTAAAATAAATATTAATTTGCATTCAGTAATTTAAAATATCGATTATGTAAACCACTTAAGATAGCCAACTAGCTTTGCTTATCCAAATTAATATGTTTGACTTATCAAAAACTGAGCATATAAAAAACTCCTTTGTATTGAGACTTTTCATATAGATAATTACAAAGAAAATTAAAATAGAGACTAAAATATTAAGCATTAAATGAAATTTTATCATTTCCATACTATCGAATAAATATTTGCGTACTATTGAATAAATTAATGCGTTTGCTATTTAAAAGCCAAGATTTCATTTAAGAGACTGCCCCGAGTGTTCGCAAGAGCGACACAGGGTAAGGGGTCTCGGGGTTAAAATCCTAGGTCGAACAAAGTATAACGGGGATTAAAAAAAAACTCAGTAGTAACACGGCGTCTGGAATTGTGGCCGGTATATGGAACAGACTCACCCCCTATTACGTGGGACTCATAACATATATAGTGGCATTTAGTGCCGTAATGTGCATCTATGCCTACCCCTTCGGGGTAAAAGGCGTGATGTTACGTTGTGTGAATAAATTATTCTTCTCATATTTTCGAAAAAAACAACGTTGGATGATTTTTAAAACAATTAAAAAAGAGGTTGTGACATTGTACTTTTTTTTTATTTAATAATGACTAGTCAGGAAAGTTTAACCAAGAATGTTTAATTTATAGAATAGAATGTAGACTAATCACCATGACAGTACAAGGGACAAAACAAGTTAATGTAACTATCTACAATTCATTGACACTTGCTATCTACTCTCATACATAGGCCACCGAAAGTGAGATAATGTAATCTGACTCCAATGTTACGATAAAATGAATTATAGATATTAGATATCAGTTTTGAATGACAATATGTATGTTTAAGTTATTGTCTATCAAAAACTAAAAATTTACATTCTCTTTCTTCTCCAAGTTATTATGCAGAAGTGAACTTCAGAGAACATTTTTAATAAATTTTTCATTAGTTGTTTGTTACTGGTTATATTAGTTATATTAGTGGTACTGATAAATTAAAACTTAAATATTCAAAAAATTTTTTCTCAACTCAACAGTCAACTACCAGTACAGAATATCTCAAGAAATACATGGCAAAGAATTTTATTACTACTTTAATTTAATTCATATTAAAATAATATAACAAGGTGCATATTATAACTATCATAGCACTGTGTGATTTTTGTGGACCATATTAGACAAAGTGTCAAGTTTATCTAGTTCTTACAAATCAATAAAAAATATATCTTACCATCATCCCAGTCCCCGCACCAACCATGAAAAGTGAGCGCAACCCGTCACTGACATTTTGACTAAGATTCCGACCAACGAGCTGTGTGTCAGCTGATAATCTGTTTACTAGTTCTCCAGTTGAAGTTCTGCCAAACCAAGCAGGTTCTTGTCTCATAATTGCACCATAAACTTGCTTGCGAAGAGATTGTGTCATTCTTTGTCCTAAAGTATTATAAAAGAATTGAAAAGAAGATATAAATTCAAGTATTTATGTGCTTAGACATAAATAAAATTATTGTGTTTTAACAGAGTATTTGATTTTGTTTCTTTTTATTTTGTACGAGTTAGATACTGTTGCAACTTCTTAAAAATTCTCAAACTATACAATTTCATAATAGATATGTTTTATGATTTAAAATAAATCAAATACAATACAAATAAATACTGTTACATTAATTCATTTAATTTGCTGTTAGTATTATAAATTGTAGCATCTTAGCAAGTTAGCATACCTAAATCTGTTTATATGACGATGCCTTCCAGTTAAAAATTAAAATCTTCAATATAATTTAAGTTTTATAAATTTTGTAACAATTACAATTACCTGATATGGACATCAAATAAACCCTGCCAAAGTTACAAAGGCCTCCAATAAGGAATACTCCACACAACATCAAACATAAAGTGTCCAGCTTCTCCCGGGCAGCGCCCAGGTCACTTGTGCTACTGTATATGATATCCAGCACCTTTCCCAGAGAGAATGGTATAGCCATAGTAACACTAGACGATACTACCAGGAAACCAATAGCACCTACAAACAAAATAATAGCCATTCCTATTTGTTTATCATTATATTCTTATAAATGGCACTAAGTGCTATATGGGTACATACCAGCTAGGGTCCATTTTTCAGGCTCTGCTAGTGAAAATAATCGTTTTAAATCTGATGTCTTTAATTTGACATTGATCTTTTTCGTAGATACTATTTTATTTTTTTCTTCAACATTTCCGATATGCTCATTTTTCTTATCGGCATCCACTTGGGTTGTATACCACCGGATCTTAGGATTGAATGTCCCATATTTATTATAGAAGTTTCTTTCATAATAATTTCTTATTACTGGCGCTTTGTATCGAGAGTATAACCTGGTTCCACACTGTTGACACAATGAAGCTTTTGTCGGAATATTAAACAGTAACTGTGAATTTTTACGAGTTATTTTCAGTTCAAAACTACTATAAATTAATCGCTGTAACATTTTAAATTTTTTTTAGAAGTTTCTAACTAAAAACCAGACAAAATAAAACACCTCATCTTCCCGTAAACATGATAACTGTCAAATTTGACGTTTCGTGAAAATTAAAAAGTTAAAACTTTTCCACCATAAAAGTTATTTGAAAAATAAAATAAAGCCGATGACACACATTCGACAGAGGTACGATTTAGCCAGTAAATGACTATTATTTATTCATGTAATTCATGACAAGTTAGTTAAAAGAGTGCTGATTAGTAGCTACCACCTCCACTGGTAGGTACTTACTGTACGTGGAGGTGGAGGATCAAAATATGTGTGAGACTCTGGCACATGGCGGATTGTTATTGGTTTGCTATCTACAGTTGTGTTAATATTTGCCTAATTATGAATAACACGTATCAAGAAATACTTTTCAATAAATGGTACAGACAGTGATATGCATAACCACGAATATAGCTATTTCCAAGCTATATGCCATTCGGGCCATTCCCAAGTACAAACCATATAATATTGTGAACTACAAGTTCTGATTTGGCATAGTTTAAAAATTATAAGCTCATTATTATTTTACTGACTATGGAAAGTAGCCTTTTACCTTTTAAGCAGTCACGGCTTAAATAACATAACGCCCTTTACTTCCCGAAGGGATGTGCAGACTCGCTATTTCCTAATCAGGCCTTTGTTCGACAGACGTTCTTGTTCGACTCTACCCACGAGCCAATTCTAACTAGAATAAAAGGATTGAAGATGAAACACAGTTACCTTATATATTTTGTATTATATTTTTATGTTGTGTTGTACATACATTTAACGATTGAATTCATTAGAAATAGAACAGTACATGAACAACAATAAACAAAAATGTTCGTTTAATCTGTCAACATAAATATACGTTTCATGATAGTTTTGAAGATATTTTTATTTTATATATTTTGTAAGTAGATGAGGATGAATAAAATGTGTCTCGTGTAAAGATGACCTATGCATGATAGAAACTCCACCATCTAACAAAAAAATAACCAAATACATACAGATAATATTTATAGTAGATAATCAAACACATTTTTCTATTATGCTATATTTTAAAATACTTTCCCTTTTCTATAACTTCCAATCTTATAACATTTTCTTACATCTCACCATACAATCCTGTAATACTCCATACGATAATATAGACTGAATAACTGCAGCATTTCAAGTCTATAGTATCTAACTCCCAGAATTCTTTTGCAAAATCCTATTAAAAAGGCATTTGAAAGCATGAAGAAGCATGAAGAACCTTACGAATTCCTTGCTTTATTGTCTGTTGTGGGCACGTCATAAAGAATCGTGAAAAGTGTGCTGCCAAAGATTGCGAAATTGGATGAGTACATAAATAAAAAAGCTAGAATAATAATACTAATTAGTAGATAAAACAAACTAGTGTAAAAAGTATGTATACTTCTACACTAGTTTAAGAATAAATCTTATAATTTCCTCCATTACTTTCCTTTAATTTTACTTATAACAATATGAAATAAAGTCTTCATACACAAACAATAACAACTGTGATTACAAGTAATTAGACATCAAATTCTTATCAGTTTAAGTACTATTAAACCATAAACATTCATAATTCATCTAATGGCACAGACAATAAATATTAGAACTAGCTATGACATACAGACATCGGAATTTTTATTCAGAAAAAATATTGATAAAACTTTGCAACACATAAAACACGAGAGTTTTTTATTTATTCCGCAGTAATACATTATACCTACTGATATATCATTATTTATAAATATTATATAATATATTACGGTACAATCTAACAAAATAAATAAATATCCAATTCACTCCACAAATATCAAAATGAAATGCAAATAAAATGTGCACCTTGCACAACTTAACATAAATTACTGGACAAATTGGAAACTACTTAAAATTAAAGTGGTACATAACTTACGAAATAGACAAGTTAACTACACAATATTAATTTGAATACATCAACTAAACTAAAAATTACTGCTTTTGTATTAATTCAACTAAAAGCATATTATTGTGTAGTGTACATAAAGCTTAGTTAATAATAATTAATAGTACGGCTAAATTGGCTTAAGAAGCTCATATTATTGCACTGAAATGTAACAAAGAGCGCACAAATATTAAGAGTATTACGCATCACTGGGTTTGTTATACAAAATGTGACCAATCATCAAGAGACAGGCAGCAGCATTCCTTAATTTTCCAGAGATCTAGCCAACTGCCAAGCATAGGGATTGCAGTAAATCCCCCCTTATCTTAAGGGGAGGGACTTTGTTCAGCAGTGGACATTCTCGCAAGGACACCTAGGAGAAGACACAGTAAGTAATGATGCCCTCAACAAACTATGTTTATGACACAAACATACATAGATGTTGCTATAATTGTCTACATTTTACATTTCTGAGAAGTCATATTTTCAATACAATGAGAAACGACAAGCACCGTTATCTCTCAATACTTGAACGCGCCTTTAACAAAACCCTTTTTGCTAAATATACCCACAGGAACAAAAAATACTGGCTGTGCAATATATTGGGTGTTAATTTTTAAACATAATGTTAAATATAATTTCTCTGTCATGGCTCTAATATACGTTTAAATAAATATTTACTGTGTGTAGTAAACTTTGTAGTAGAGGGTTTTGGATCGCCATAAACTGTAAGTGTTGTCGAACTTTAATAAGTATACTCCTTCGCCGGGGTATGTGTGAGATCCGGCGTATACCTGAAACAAAGCAGTATTTAATTATTATTATTTTAAAGAGATCGAGTTGTTAACGTAAAAGACAATCTAAAATAAACCATTTTCCGCATATTTAAATACTATAACTGAATAATATTTGAATCTCACAATAAAACATCCTTATCACAAAGAAATAAGAACTAATTCACAATACATACCTCAGTGTGACAATCCCGACGGTATACAGGTACTACAAGACTAGTGAGTGGGCGCGTAGATCCGACAGATGGTTTTTCTGGACGCTTTTCACCACCAAGCTCGAGGTCAGCCCGGGTGCCATGTATAGTATATTCGTGGAACGAACCTAAAACAATTATTGTGAGATACTTAATAAAAAAAACAGATTAAGTAACATTCAGGGTTGGAAGTCTCGACAATAATTGCGACTAAAACCAATCGCTAAGTCAGAAATTAAATTAATAGATTTTCAACTCTATACCACAAACATAAGGTTCAATTCACAACGTCGATATTAATGATTTCTTGCTTAAAATTATTAATTTATAGTAATTCAGTAAGGTCCAATTACCATCTCCAACAGGATATTCGTCGTCGTCAGCGTCTTCCTCGTCGTCTTCATCACTCTCGGCGACATGCACAGTAACCTCAGTGGTAGGTGACTTGGTCCACTCAAAATATATTCCGAAACCTGAAAAAAACATTTAGTTGAGTTACTATGGAACATCTTTATTTAGTTTGAAACAACTTAAAGTTTTTATAATAACTATTGTGATACATACTAAATTAACTTAAAGTTACCAAAATAATTTTGTTAGCAGTCACTTTCATTATAAACATGTTTATCTGCTACTCATTATTTTTATTTTAACTACATTATTTTACATACAAAAGATTTCTATGCAAATATGATACTCCATAGTTTGTATTAGCAGATGCATTTTTAACAGTTTTTAAGCTTAACCCATTTGGATCTGCCCTCCCCATACGGGGACAGGTCTTCTTTTACCCGCTGTACAGTATTCCAAAATTGCTTGGGATCGGACATTTTTAACTGACCCCAAAGATTGACGTATCTTGCTATGCTGAACAATTGACCGGAAGAAACCCTTATACAAATATGGATAGTTTTCGAGAAAAAAAGTTTTAAAGTACGCTCTTTGGAAGGGTTTGAAAAATAAAAAAATAATAATATTTCTTTTGTTGTTGGTTCCTTTCCAGCGATTTGTTTTAAGTACATTGGCCATGAAATTATGAGCTAATTACGCTTTTTAAAAAACGAAAGTTGTAGATAGTTTCGAAGAAATTAAAAATAAAACGATTTTTGATAAAGATTTTTTTTCTCAAAAAGCGTGCGGTTTCCGCACGAATTATTTTAAACTTCTAATTCCTTAGCTTTATATCTATATATGAAAAAAAAACCAGCTCGGGATCTCGCGTAAAGCAAAATATTTCAATGCAACTTTGCTATGTTAAATATGCCAGGCACTGTTACGCAAAATAAAATCGCGAATATCTCCAGTTAGACACGAGATCCCGAGCTGGTTTTTTTTTTCATATATAGATATAAAGCTAAGGAATTAGAAGTTTAAAATAATTCGTGCGGTAACCGCACGCTTTTTGAGAAAAAAAATCTTTATCAAAAATCGTTTTATTTTTAATTTCTTCGAAACTATCTACAACTTTCGTTTTTTAAAAAGCGTAATTAGCTCATAATTTCATGGCCAATATACTTAAAACAAATCGCTGGAAAGGAACCAACAACAAAAGAAAAGATTAAGCGACCACCCGCGCCATGGATGACCAGAGGCATTCAGATGGCGATGCGTCGCAGGGACCGAGCCTTCAGGAAACATAAAAGGGACCGCACTGAGGAAAACTGGTTAGCTTTTAAATTTGCAAGGAATCGATGCAACCAGATGGTACGCAACGCTAAACGCCGACATATTCTTGATAACATCTCTCTATCTTCTCCTGCCAATATCTGGAAATTTCTGAAATCTCTAGGTATTGGTAGAACGCAATATTCAGACCTCCCGACCTCTGTTAGTCTGGATGATCTAAACAAACATTTCTCCACCTCTTCGCCCTTGGATTGTCTAACTAAAGAGAGTACTGCAGCATCAATTGCTGGTCTGATGCGTCCTGCTATAAATCCTTTCCGTTTCGACCCTGTAGACTCGGAGGAAACCAGAAAGATTATCCTGTCCATCAAGTCCAAGGCTGTTGGTTGTGATAATATTTCCCGATACATGATCATAACAGTTTTGGATCACCTCATCCCAGCCTTAACTCACATCATCAACTTTTCACTCTACTCTAGTTCTTTTCCTTCCTTGTGGCGCAGAGCATTTGTCCGGCCACTGCCTAAAATCTCGAATCCTACTCTTCCCACTCACTTCCGTCCTATTTCAATCCTCCCTTTCTTATCTAAAGTGCTTGAGGCTTGTGTACACAGGCAACTCTCACATTTTGTATTCCGCAACTCCTTACTTAGTCCCTTCCAATCTGGCTTCAGGCCAGGGCACAGCACCACAACGACCCTCCTTAAAGTGACTGGCGATGTGAGGGCAGGTCTGGAAGACAGTAAAGTCACAGTACTGGTATTGGTCGACTTCTCAAATGCCTTTAACATGGTCAGTCACGACATCCTTCTAGCCATCCTATCCCATCTTATGGTTTCCGATGATACTCTGCATTGGTTCTCATCTTATCTTCGGGGGCGGCGACAAATGGTCCAAGTTGGTGATTCGTCATCAGAATGGTGCCATTTGGAAACTGGCGTCCCTCAAGGCGGTATACTTTCACCTCTCTTATTTTCTATCTTCATCAATCTCATTACTACTGAACTTCAATGTGCGTATCATCTGTACGCTGATGACTTGCAGTTGTACTGTCAGGCTAGTAGGGAGAACTTACCGGAAGCTATCAAAAAGCTAAACATTGACCTGGCTTCTATTAAAGACTGGGGTGATAGGTTTGGGGTAGCTGTGAACCCGAGCAAGTGCCAGGCCATAGTAATTGCGAGCTCGCGCATCCTCAGTAAAATAGATGCTAGCACCCTTCCCCCTGTTCTGTTTGACGGTGCGGTCATCCCATGCACCAGCGACGTCAAGAATCTTGGCCTTCACATTGATAATACCTTGAGCTGGCGCCCGCAGGTTACCAGTGTCTGTAAGAGGGTTACTGGGTCGTTGCGGGCTCTGTATCGCCTCAAAAACTTTCTTCCATCCTTCGTGAAGACAACGCTTGTCCAGTCGTTAATTTTCCCTATTATTGATTATGGTGATGTCTGTTATTACGACCTGAATGCAGATCTCCTCAACAAAGTAGACAGACTTCTGAATAACTGCATTCGATTCTTGTTCAATCTTCGTAAATATGATCATGTTTCTGCACAGCGCTTGCAATTAAAGTGGTTACCCATACGCCAACGTAGGGAGCAAAGGGCTTTAAATACTTTATTCTCTCTTCTTGAATCCCCTTTTTCTCCTAACTATCTATCCACCTATTTTCAATACACCAGTGCAAACCACAGTAAATATCTTCGTTCTTCCAACAATCGCCATCTACAGTGTGTCAGTCATCGCACTGATTTTCTTCATTCTTCTTTCTTCATACAATCTGTTATTCTGTGGAATGCACTACCCACGGATGTCAGGACGGCGTCCAGTCGCTTAGCTTTTAAGATTAAAGTTCGGGAGCATCTTCTTCAACAATTGGTAGATTCATCTCAAACCTAAACCTCTTTTAATTTAATATTTTGTATTATATTTTATAATGTACATATATATTTCTATATATATATTCATTATTTTTTATTTATATATTTACTTTAATATTGTATACATAATTATTGTTATATGTAAGTATGTATAAGTTTTCAAATATACCTTTATGTTTAGTGTTTATTGAATATTCTGATTGTGAGATTTGTTATTTATTGCACTGGTACATTGCCTATTTATAAAGGTTTAAATCACCTGCTACTTTCATCTCTGCACTGCTTAAAGGTTGACTGGGAGACAATGCCCAAGGCATTAAGTCCACCTGTACACACTTGTTGTATGAAGTTGAAATAAAAAAATAAAAAAAAAGAAATATTATTATTTTTTTATTTTTCAAACCCTTCCGAAGAGCGTACTTTAAAACTTTTTTTCTCGAAAACTATCCATATTTGAATAAGGGTTTCTTTCAGTCAATTGTTCAGCATAGCAAGATACGTCAATCTTTGGGGTCAGTTAAAAATGTCCGATCCCAAGCAATTTTGGAATACTGTGCGCTGGTTATTCATTTGTTTAGCTATCTTCAATTTTCATTAGTATTTTTTATGAAAAGTAGTGTACTTTCCTAAAATTATTAGAAGTTTTGACAAATTCCTACAAAAAGGGGGTCATATTGACAATTTTATCAAGAGGAAGTGAAATGGGAATTATTATCGAAAGCAGAGCCGTTTTATAGTATGTTACTATGAAGAATTATAAAACTTTTTTGTGATTATTGCTTGCTTATAGTGTCATTTAAAACAATATTGAAGAATATCCTTATACTTTCAATTCCGCTTAGGGGAAAGTTAGAAAATATTATGGTGTCCCCGTTTGGAGACAATGGGCACATCTGTAGTATATTTTTAAAACATTTATACCTGATTTGTATTTTGTTTTCCAATTTATAAAGGTCACCTATAGGCTAAACTTAGTTATAGCTAATACTTGGTGACTACATAATATATGCTAATTCACGATAAGCATCACCAATTCTATATCAAGTCTTATCTTTACGCGTTCATATTTAAAATCTGATGGGCATCAAGATCGACGATGCAGAACTCCATCTACAGTACCAGGCGTCGCATTCGATATCAGAATTCAGCGGTAGGGGGCATTTCCTCCAGCTGTATTCTGGTGTCGCCACAGCGAGGTCCACCCAGAGGATAGAGTAGCATTATGCCCTGTATACATTGAGCACCACCGTCTCCTCCGGGAAGTGATCGACGACGATAATCTTCAACGTCCAGCTTTGGTTCTGGTGGTGCGGAGCGAGGGGGAAACTGGAAAACCATCGCTTTCTGCGAAGCAGTCATAGTAGCAAGAACAGATCGCCGCCCAGAACCAGACCTGAACCTATAAGGCGCGTGGCGTTACGCGCGCTCTTCAAAGTGCTATCAGACCGCCTTAGATCGAGATGGCTCAGTAGGACAGATGCCCGACCACTATGAATAACCTAGTGGGTCACCGGGGCTTCGGCTTGAAGCAGAATTAGGAACGTGTTGGTTTTTAGCCAGTAAGAGTCCCCCAGGTGAAAAACGCAATGCATGATTTTTACCCGCAAAAAAAATACAGGCGCGTCACATCAAATTGATTTAGACATTTTCCGCAGAGATTTAGTTAATATCTGTTCCGACACGCAATTCTTCATAAAAAAACTGTGATATCAATGCAAATAATGCGTTAGAACCTTATGTGTCGAAAACAGTTACTACTTCGAAAAGTACTACACATGAGCCCATTGTCCCCAATCAAGGACGGCATTTTTTTTAATACTTCTAAATATATTTTTTGAATTTTTTTTGCTGATATTAGTTTGTGGGCGTCATTTCATTGAGTTAATAAAGTTTTTTTTATTAAATTATGTGTAGTTTGCGTTTGGTCCCAAATGGGTTAATTACTAGCTAAAATTAGGGTAACGGGAGCAAAAAGTTCTGTACATTATGTCAATGACTTACCTATATCGTAGTTATCAGTAGCAAATTCCCAGCAGAGGCACCTGGCCTTAGGGTGCGTGGGTACTCGTACGGTAATAGTCTCTCCATGACCGACGGTAAGCTTGCCACCACCCTGCTTAGCTGAGCTCTTGAACTTCGCAATATCACCTCGAGTCCACATGCGAACCTCCTCCACATTGAGGTAACCTTCTGAAATAGTAAAACTTCAAAATCATATCTATTACAAAATTTTCCAAAATTCAACACCGAAGACTGTGTGTTTCGATTTTGAAGTTTATTGTGTTACGATTGAACGTCTGCTAGTCTTTAATCTACTAACCAATTATACTGGAAGTTAGAATAGTCAACTCTAAACCCTAATGAAGAAACATGAAAGTGTAAGACAATAAGTTGCTGCCTCATCACCGAAATATGCATTATAGCATACAAGATAAAGATAAATATAGAATATAGAATACAGAATATGCAATATGCATTATATATTCTTATAATGTATTTTAGACAAAAGTATGTAGTTTGCAAAACAAGCAGATTGTTGAAACATGATTTTATTTGCATACAAAAGCTTTCTTGACAGTGGCGTAACTATACTGTTCGAGGCCCGTGACGTATTCATCGATTGGGCCTCAGTTCCCAATGAAAAACAGGAAAACTTCAAATGAAAACTTCCGAACGGGGCCTTCCAGCTGGGGCACGTGGCATTTTGCCGACTTGCCATCCTGTAGTTACGCCACTGTTTCTAGAACTAGGTACATAATAATAAAGAATTTCCGCTAACATACATAGTGATGCTATCACAAATAGGTATCAATTTTAACAATAACTTTAAAGTGTAAAGCTAATAATCTGACTGTTATTTATAAAAGATAAGGTTTCATTCTCCTTCAAAATCTGATAATAATTGTTTGTACAATTTGTCCATCATACTATGATGCTATGCCAGCATTAGAGTTTATATTTCATTCATTTAAAAATAAACCCTTACCTACTTCACGATATTGTGCCACGATTACAAAATATTATTTAGTATTGATTTTCCTTTTAAACATTACCAAAATACCGAAAATGTAAAGGAGGAATAATGTATCGAAAAACATTTGATTGGTTTTAAATTACAAATAACCTATCACCAAGTAATTCATGCCAATAAATATTGATGTTAGACAGAACTGTTTTAAAAAAAGGTATATAAATTAGGTCATACCATCATCATCAGTATTGTCTTCAACCCTGACCTCTTCGATGTATTCATTGTTGTCCGTCTTCTCCAAAGTCTGCATTGACCTGTAGTTTAGTAGATCCAATTGTAAATAAAGAATATTCAGATAATAACAAAGTGGCACACTAAAATACACCACTAATAAAATGAAACTCTGTTTGTTAATGACCACACAGCACTGCACTAAGGATATATGTAACCTTCTCAATTTTTACCTTTATATCAAGTGAAAATTCCATCAGATGAATAAAAATTTTAAAAGTACAACAACCAATTAATATTGACTACAAATAAATTATTTATTTAAATTAATTACAAATTGTATAATAAACTTGAAATAAAACACCAAATAGAACTAAATACTCACTTATCCATAGGGGGAGCTGGCTCAGCTTCATTCAAATTGCAATCAGTATCAGATTCCTCATTAGTCTTCTCCTTGACATTATTAGTATTGTCATTCTCTTTGTCTTCGACCATGTTTATGTTAGAGTTAGCGAGCCTCTGATCTACAGCCAACTGCTGTATGTATTGCTGGTAGTGCTTGTCCTGCAGCTGACGAATGAGGATAGCCTGCTGGTCAAAGTTACCAGGGTACTGTTGCTGAGCATACTGCAGGAACTGTTCATATGTCTGTGCATTGAGAGCATCCTTTATTCTTTGCCTGAAAAGTTTCAATGAAATGATTAATAACAACATTACAATAGTCAACATTTTATGTTTAATATTGGGAAAGTAATTTTCCTTACACTTGCTGCTCCTCTGTAAGCTTATTACTTTGCTGTTTCTGTTTCTCCAACATTATTCTGTTCTGTAACTCCAAATGTGCTTTCTCTTCTTCTTCCTTCTTCATCCTGTTAAAATTATTCAAGTTAATATCTGACCACAACTTATGTGCAAATAAGATTTAATTCAAACTCACTCTTGCATTTTCTTCTCTTCCATATCCTTTTGAATTGCCTCCAAATATGGTTTGAAAAGTGGGCACAGCCTGTAACAGAGGGTAAGACATTCATAATTATAGAAAATCAAACAAAAGTTGTAGTCAACTCAACAGTATAATAATGTGAGACAGTCTTACCTGTCTAATGTGTGGACAAAACCAACCATTGCTTGAACCTGAGACATTTGTCCTAATGCCTGCCATGCTGCTCTCCTATCTCGTCCAATAACATCTAAAACTCCTAATGGGGGAGCAGAATTCACATCCAAAGGGCCATGCGATGTTTGCTGGGTGTATGCAACCAGTTTCAATCTATCTTCATAGCTTAAGTGTAAAGCTTTGCCTTCCTTATCTATAAATGTAGTACAAATTCAGTCACAAACAATGCAACACGTAAATACTAGGAAGTGCTGCCTTATATCAATAAAAAATAATGAGCACTTAAAACAGCGAACAATCAGATAAGTCGTAATTATTGTAGAATGACGATATAAACGGAACTGAAATAATTTTCAGATGTCTTGTACATTTTAATCAGAAAATAAACTTTAGTATTGTTATAACAATCATGGTTTAATTAACTAGAGAAATATTCAAGAAAATTACCTTTGTAAAACGCTAGTCCGTGTTTGTACACATCTTTCAAAGGCATTCCCCATTTTCTTTCTTCACTTTCCACGATACCCTGATCGGTTTCTAGGCGGACCTTTTCAGGATTCACTTTGTAATTATTTTCCACTTTGCTAGCCATTTTTTTCTAAAATATAGATTTTCGCAAAGCAAATTCCAAATTGTATCGTCTACTTTTGACAGACAATTCAGACAAAATGATTTGTCTCGTTTTATTTTTAATTCTACAGACTGAATCAGGTCTTTTCAGACAATATCTTTTTTACAAAAAAAAAACACAGATAATTATTTTCGTCTACATCTTCCGTATATCATAAATGAAAAAAACGTATTATAACTCCTTATCGTCCATATTAGCCTTGAGTAAAATGGATAACCAAAAATATTTTTGGAAATCAAGTTGGAAACATACATAGGAAATGTCAAGCCTGAGTCAGTCACACACATAGTCACACACCATACACACAATAATATTCGGCAAGGACTCGCTCAGCAATATAAATTAGGAATTTGTGCGTTGTGTGATTATAAAAAATGACAGTGACAAGTTGTCTATCTGACATTCTGACATTTGCGTCACATATACGTCAAATATTGCGTGTTTTTCTACAGTCTTGCTCGTTCATTTCGCAGAAATAAGAATAAAAATAGTCTCCCATTCGTGTTTATTCGTGTCAAAATTTGCAATAAAACTGTGTTACGTGCGTGCTTATAGCAGAAAAATGTGTGATAAATTACTTGAGTGTAATTTTAATTTGAATACTTTGTTGCAATATCCTTCCATAATCACCTTGTTTACTCCATGCTCTGTAATTTAGTTACATTTACTTTCCTTTTGTTATCATGGAAGTGAATCCTTTAAACATATTTTTCGTGAAATCTGACAGCAAAGGAGACAGGTTGCTGTTCAGATATCCTTACACAACAGAGAACAAGGATGAAAGTAAACAGAAAAAATATGGTCGACACAATCCTTACGCCATTAATTCTACAGAGGACTTGTTACAGAACCCTCAATCGCAAACGTCAAATATTTGTAAAGGTTAGTTCTAATAGGTCATTATTATTTGATCTACATTCTGATCACTATAGGGATCAATGCAATCGAACAAGAAATCAATGTTACACTTTGCATATCAGTATCTATAGATAAACTACATAACTACCGCAAGAGCAAATGAATATAAATCAATGTTTATGTATGTATTTACCTATTGATATGCAATAGAACACTATGATAATGCAGTTTGTTCAGTTATAGTAAATATGTACTCCATGCTGTACTGATTGTCACATCTAGCATTGTATTGATAGCTTGTAATGGGAATTTATGTCTTAAATAAAAAAGATATAGTGACCATTTTATGAATTCTGGAAAATATTCCTTTAGAATATTATTCTTTCAACTAGAATAAACAATACAGTCTGTTATTGTCTTGTCTCTTCAGCAGTTATTATGGAATAATGTCTTACCTTTCTCTATACTTTACTTTTGTATATGTTTTTATAAACAATTTCCTGTTTTTGTGGTAAATAAATAAACATACCTAAAATAAAATTATTTTGTTGACTATGATTGGGCCCATTAGAGCCCTACTTGGTTTTGCGGGTAATGTAATGGGTTACCAAGTTTCCGGCCCAAAACAGGAGTGGGGTTATTTTTAGTCAATAAGAGTCTGACACTTTCTCATCTCACCCAAGGCTGGGGTACTCACTAGATCGTCTTCTACCTCAAAAAACAATAGGCTTAGATAGCCTAAGCCTTGTACCAGAAGTATTGTACACAGTCATAGGACTGTGTACAATACTTCAGATATTATCATAATATAGTAGTATAAAAATTTTGCATTATATACTATTTTCTTTTCAAATTCTAGGTCAGCTAAGTGGTTTTACAGATGAAATGTTATCAACCTTGTTTGCTGTAAAAGCCGAGCTTTGTAATAGAAAATTTGAGTTAAAAGTGAATGATGTCAGGTTTGTGGGACATCCTACGCTACTGCCATACAGAACTAACAAGGATGATACGGCCACTATGATCCTTATTAACATTGTCTTTGCACTGCAGGCTTCTGCAAGTCATTCTGTTGGTAAGTTTATGTTGATGTGTTTATTTGTAAAGACAAACATGTTACCATCATTGTAAGTAAAGACTGATGGTAACTTTTTTGTGTTATTGTAAACAGAATGATTTCGAAAATGCAGACAACAAATTATTGTTTTTACAATTTTGATTGGCAAGTTTGATTACATTAAAAAAAACATTTATTAATAACTTTTTTAAAAAAACCTCAGTTTTGACATCACCTGTTTTTGTTTTCCTCAAAAACCAATTGGATGAGTTATTTTCAGCAATATAATGCATGTATTTGTTTTTTATTTCAGTAAAATGTTACTATGATTTGAGTAAAAGACTGGGAAAAGCACTGAGACATGAAGAAAAGAGGTGTACATATTTGACTGAAGAAATGAAAATAATGGTAACAATAATGATTATTATTAGTATTTTTCTTTTATATTACATAACATCACGCTTTTTCTCCTCGAAGGGGTAGACAGAGGTGCACATTACAGCACTTAATGCCAAAGTACAATGTAACACCCACTTTTCACTATTTATGTTATGAGTCACATGTCACACAATAGGAGGTGGGCCTATTGCCATATACCGGGCACAATTCCAGCCTCCGTGCTACCATTATCATTTTTCACTTATATTAAACTAGCTTTTACCCGCGGCTTCGCTCGCGTAACAAGGATAAAAAGTAGCCTATGTGACATATACACACAGCGCCATCTATACCAATGATTTCGATTTTCCTCGAGAATATCAAATTTTTCTGGGATAAAAAGTACCCTATTATTTAATCCAGACTTCTAACTTTACGTCTGCAAAAATTCAAAGCAATCGGTTTAGTAGTTAAGGCGTGAAAGCGGAACAAACAAACAAACTCACTTTCCGATTTATAATATTAGTAAGGATAAAGCTTTAACTTGCACTTATATTGCATGTATTCTGTAATTCTTTAAAGCATATGACTTTTCTAGCAAAAATATGGAAATAGCATGACATAATATAATAAACTTTCAATAAAACAGAACATAATGTTTCTTTTTCACAAAATGTGTTGACAGAATTACTGCATACATGCATATGTCGCTACACGCCTGTCTCTCATTGGCGTAAGTAGAGACAATAGGATACCCGTCACTTCTCTTATTCAATCCACATTCAGCAATCATTTCATCTACGATCATCAAATGAGGGTATTTAGTGGCGCTTTTTAACCGACTTTAAAAATAGGAGGTTTCTCAATTGGGCTGTACAAATATATGTTTTTTATAACGTTAAGATGTAGAGCAACTTCTGTTGAATTCTTTAAACATTGCATAAAAGTTGCATCGTTATTGATTGCACTAATCACAAAATTCATATTTTAATATTTAAATATATAATATTAAAATTCATATTAGAATTTTATTTACTACTAAGTATGTAGAAAGATTATGGATGATAAAAAAATTGAACCTCCTTTCAGTTAGCAGCTCATGATGAGGTGTCAGTTTTGGATAGCGAAATAAAGAGTGACAATGATGAAGATGAGGACAATCTCCGTCATTCCGTCAGTTCAGCGACGTACAGCAGTGAGAACGGGGCAGATAACGCTCCGAAGTCAGCGTTCCATCTCATACTGCAACGGAGCTCGCTGGCGAGGTCCATGAAGTCTGTGTTTGAAGAACTGAGTAGTACTGGTAAGTCTATTATGATACATGAGAATTGGGATGATGACAGGGTATGAAAATTAAAAATATAATTAGTCCGTAAGTTAGGTAATGAAAAACTATTAGATACATATTTTTTTATTTTATGTATTATAAACTATGTATTATAGATGAAACGAATCAAAGTTTAGAAGTGGGGGCTAAAACGTCATTTCTACTTATAAAATATACATAGAAGTGACGTCACGCGACATTTTAAATCAATATATCGTGGAAAGTATTCATTTCTGTAAGAAAATAAAAAATACGTATTTAATGATTTAAAATTTTTAGATGGATATTAAAATAAAAATTAGGCATCTACCGTAATTCAGTGTAATCACAGTATTAGTTTTACACTATTTACTTTATGACGTCATTATAACCTATGTACTAAAAGTAATTACATTACAGTATTTTCGGAAAAGTTGTACTTGAGGTTGATCAAAAATGATCTTTTCTTGTTATGCGTTAAGGTTCAAAATAGTTTTAACTAACTATTTAAATAATAATGTTAATCTAAAATTCGAGGTTTATTATAGTAATTAACATATGGTATGTGTATGCTGCATAGTTTAATAATTGCATAAATTAAACATAGTATGCGATAAGTGCATTCTTATGGTGAATCATAGGTACTATAAAAATAATGCATGTTATGTCAATATAGTACCTATTGACTTTTATACTTCCGCGATTCGTCTTAGTTCGCACGTAATATTGTTTATTACGATTGCGTTACCAACTATCGGTGATAACCAATAAATACCCTACTGATTCCATTTGTTTCCATATACCTATGTATGTATGTCATGATAGTTGCTATTATAGGTAGCGATAGATAAATATGTAGGTATCTAATTTCGAACTATTTTATTTGGGATCAAGATTAGATTCACTTCCATCATAACATGATGACTGCCTCGCTGGCCGAATGGTCGCAATTGCGACTGCCGGGCAAGAGGTCTCGGGTTCGATTCCCGGGTCGGGCAAAGTATTACTGTTTATTTTTTAAGTTCTCAGTAGTAGCATGGAGTCTGGAATTGTGCCTAGTATATGGCATTGGGCTTACCCCCTATTACATCGGACTTATCTCATAAATTGTGAAAAGTGTGTGTTACATTCTACAGTGGCGTAATGTGCACCTCTGCCTACCCCTTCGAGGATAGAAGTCGTGATGTTATGTTATGTAAAATTGCTAGTGAAAAGTGGTTGTTACATTAAAACCAACGAAACAATGGACTTAACCAAGAATTGTATTGTAAACCTGATTGAAAAAGAGTTGCCTTTGGAGTTTCTTGCTCGTTCTTCTCCATAGGAATCTACACTTTGGAACAAGCAAATAGTTTCACTATAGTACTGACCAACAGGCTGACATTTTTTTTATATATCTATTTTTTTTGTTTTGACGTTCAAAGGTGCCTTTCTGGTCTAACTAAAATAAATGATTTTGACTTAGTATTTTATGGGTACTTTTGCCTACCCTTTTTATGTAATCAGTGACGAATAATCAAGTAGTAAGCGCCGCCCATAGTAATACCAGCAGGGTCAAGAATATTGCCGGCCTTTTATTTAAGTACGAGTAACTTTACGTTATCTAAATCCATATAATATTACACTCATACGTGTCTAATAAGATTATTTTCATAATTCCCAGGTATAGTTCAATGTCGGATAAATAAGTGGGTATTGTTGTCCTTCTGTTTGCCACACAAAGCTCATCAAATACACAATAGAGGGTTAATCATTGAACCAGAAACAATAGACAAATGTTTACAGAAACTTAGGCCTTATCACGGTATATTGCTTATGGTAAGTTGTTTTTTAAAATTATAGGCTTTAGTTCAATAATTTATGTATTTTAAAGAAGTTAGAGGCTTTTAAAATAAAGGAGAATGTTCTAAGACTACGGATATTTTCCCGCGTGATCTATTATTCTGTTCCAGTTGCCATAACGTCCTTTTATAGCATTTATACAGAAGCAAAAGGATGATTCGATGTAAAAACTGCTTTAAATGGGAGTTTCAGTTCCAAATAAAAGCGTGTTTAAAGTTTTCATTGAATGTGTTTGTATGTGATTTAAAACAAAATCAAATATCTGTTTTATTTATATTAAAAGTAATTTAACAATTTTCCAGGTGAATCCAAATGATCTGCTGGGTTCAATACCTCTGGACAGCAGCTCGGCTCTACTAAGACTGATAAAACTATACAGCCCACTGAAAAGTTTACAGACGCTCGCCATTGAAGCGGACCTAACCTTAAAACAGGTATTTAGATGAAATAGAACTCTTATGTAGTTCATCTTAAGATTTGTATTACAATAATTTAAATTACCCTTTTTATATCTCAAAGTTTATATGTTTAAAAAAATATTTTGAACATTGTTTCCAAACACAAAAGTTCAGTTAAATACAAGGTATGCGTACTTCATAATAACAGAGTATACTATTCTGATGTCAACCTTATCTACATTAAGATAGAGTTCTTATTCATATAAGCATCACAAATTATTTTTATTTCAGGTATCTCAACTAACAGGACACTTGGTATACTGGGCAAAAGCGACAGTGATTTATCCTTTGTGTGAGAGTAATGTTTACGTGGTCGCTCCGGGAGCTAATGTTCATATACACTCGCCTCTAGTTGAAGAGTTCGCGAAGGAGTTCCCTACGCTGTGCTTGTTACAGGTACCAATCAATCAATCATTTATTTGCATAACACAGGTATAAAAGATGTTACATATGGATATACCTCTATAGTGCACTGTATCATTACCTAAATAGATGTGCAAATATTTATACAGTCTTTAGGCAATCAATTTTTCTAATTACATTCTAGGCTTACAATAATATTACAAAATTATAGAAATGTCAAAGGATTAAAACGTACAGAATGTCAAGTGAGTTATAATTGTTCATGTCATGGTCAATAAATTAAATCATATAACAATGGTAGATTAATAATAACATAAAAATTATATAAATTAATAATAACATAAAAATTTGGTACATAAAATTTACTACTGTATGTCACACTACTTGTTGGCAAAATAAACTATCTATATCTTTATCCTGTAGGTACTCCTTGACACTATAATAACATTTAGTTATTAGGAGTTTGTGTAGCTTCCGCTTGAATTGGTAAAGAGGCAAAAGTTTTGACAGAATCGGGCAGTTTGTTATATATTAAAGATGCCATGCAAAGAATACTTTTATTAATGAGTGCTGTTTTCCCATAAGGTATAACAACTTCTAGTCTTTTTTTATCTCGCAATTGTCTATAATAGCTTTTACAAGCAGTCTCAAAGTAATTAGGATTTGATTTCACAAAAATATTAAGTTTATAAATGTATAGAGAGGGAAATGTCAGGATTTTTAATGATTTAAAATAGGGTTGACAACTAGTAGTACTGTCTACATTACACATAGCTCTTATGCATTTCTTTTGGGATTTAAATACATATTCCTTATCTACTGAGTTACCCCAAGATATAATACCAAATCTAAGGATAGGTGCAACAAGTCCATGATATGCAGCTAATACAGCTTCTTTATTGACAATTTTTGTCAGTTTGTATAGAGCAAATGAGGATTTATTAATTCTTTTGCATATATTTTCTATATGTGGTTTCCATGACAGTTTATCGTCTATTGTTATTCCCAGAAACTTTGCATCTGTTACGGGATGTACACTGTTACCTTGGTAACCAACGTTTATATTTAATGGTTTATTTTTTTGGTGAAAGTGAATGATTTTAGTTTTTTCCATATTTATTTTTAGATTATTATCGTTTAACCATTGTATAATCGTATTTAATGTTTGGTTAACTACATATTCATAATCAGTCTCTTTTTCACCCCTTATTATGACCGTACTATCATCTGCAAACAAGACCATTGGTTGATTTATATGGTTAGGCAGATCATTGATATATATTAGAAACAGTAGAGGCCCGAGGACACTTCCTTGTGGGACTCCAAATTTTATAGTTTTTGTGTTCGATTTATGCTTAATCTCGGTTCGTGTTTTCTGACATATTTGTGTTATTTCTACTATTTGTTTTCTATTGTGCAGATATGAAAAAATGAGGTCTAACGCTTTGCCTCTTATGCCATACTTGCTTAATTTTTGTAAAAGTATGTTGTGATCGACTCGGTCAAATGCTTTACTCATGTCCATAAAGATGGCACATGTTGGTATTTTTTTGTCCATGGCTAACAAAATTGTTTTCAGTAGATCATAAAGAACCATATTTATTGATTTCCCTTTACGAAAGCCTTTCTGTTCGTCTACCAGAATATTAAATTTTTCTAAATAACTATAGAGGCGACTATATATAATTTTTTCAGATATTTTTGAGACCGTATTAGCAATGCACTTATCGACTATTACGCGCAATATTTTTGTATAAAGGGGCCTGGATTTACTGACGTATTCCTACTCTATTTATTTATTTATTTATTTAAAATGCTTCATGCACAAAATGTACAAAAAGGTGGACTTAATGCCGCAGGCATTTTCTACCAGTCTGACCTTCCTCTATAGCTTTATAATTCTGCTATTAGTTATAAATATGTATGTGATGATGTGATCTTGTATATTTGTAAAGGCACCCACGATAAAGGAGAAAATATCCAACACGCGTTTAAAAAAAAAAACTCCAATAAAAGTACCTATCCTAATAATGGTCTATAATAATGCATACCCATACATGTAGCGATTATGTTTTTCACATCATCGAAACGAATTTAAATTCACCATTGCCGTCAGTATTTTTGTTGTAGTTTTAGAACATACTCGCACCATTCCTGTTTTGAATAACTTTTAATACTAGTATTATAATTTTATTCTCGTTGTCTCGACTGCCTCGTTGGCCGAGTGGTCGCAAGTGCGACTGCCGGGCAAGGGGTCTCGGGTTCGATTCCCGGGTCGGGCAAAGTATTACTGGGTTTTAAAAAAAATCTCAGTAGTAGCTCGGAGTCTGGAATTGTGCCCGGTATATGGCAATAGGCCCCCATGGGACTCATAACATAAATAGTGAAAAGTTGGTGTTACTGTTTCATTGTACAGTGGCATAATGTGCACCTCTGCCTACCCATGCATGTTATGTAATTTTATTCTCAGATGCTAAGCGAATTCTCTCTCCCGGCTCCGTTGTGGTACGTGTCCCGCAACGGGTCGGGCGGCGGCGGCGGCGGCGGCCGCCTCGCGCGCTGCGTCGCCTGGCTGCTGCGGCGCAGGCTGCTACTGCAGCTACATACCTATGTGCAGTTCAACTCGCCGCACTGGGGACGGGACCCCGGTAAACAAACCTTATTACTTACATAATACAACTTCATTTCCTTTGGAAAGCCCCATGTTGGCTTCATCTCACCGCATTGAGCCATGAAGACGTATAGGTAATAGAATACTAATGTTCATGCAAAACAAGAGTTGTTTGTAAATAGAAACCAATTAGTTTAGTGTGCGAAATGGATATGGATCTAATTATTGAATGTTGTTAAAAGGTAAATCAGGGTTACCAAATAATTTAAGACAATTATTAACTAAATTACACTATCCTAGCTGAGTAACATCTTCTCATTCATCCACAGATGGCAAAGAATATTACTGCGAAAAACACGATATATTCAACCAGTCGTGCAGCGTGTCATTCTCCTCTCTCAACCAAATGCAACTCAACGTCCCAGAACCAGTGGAACCCAGAGAAACCATCAACACTTTCCCAGACTCCGACGAGGACTACCCGACGGAGAATAACCTCAACCAAACAGACTTCTCACACACAAAGCCAATAGTCATAGAATCTGAACATACCAAATACGATAAATTCCGGGAAACAGACTCCGCGAATCACTCCTTCGATGACGGCATCGACGTCGTTGACGGCATCAAACCAACCAACGGTTGTGACTACGAAAACAAAGTCGATAAAGTCCAGAAGAAAATACAAGGAAACTCAGTAGACAGCGGCATTTCAAGCAATATGAATGGAACTAACAATCATAATGGGAATGGAGAAATTATAGAAAATGGCCACACGGATATTGTTAAAACTGAATTGTCTATCGATAAAACTGATTCGGATAAAAAGAGCCTCCCTTCACGGTTATCTGATATCTCCTTAAAAGATAGTGAAACTACTTTGAACAAGGATACGAGTAGTGATGAAGATAAATTCGAGAGCGACCAGGATATATCGCCGCGAATCAAAATGAATGGAATAATAAACGGCGGCGAAAAGAAAAATGGCGTGTCTTTGAATTTGAAATTACAAAGTGAAATGAGGTAAATACATTTTTACAAATTTTTTGTTTTTATTAATGTATATCCCAAACTAGATATAAGGCCGATTTTTCCAACGCTAGATTAATTTAACAGAGGAATAACTTTCAGTATTTGACAATTCTTCCATACTATAAACTTTCAAATGTCAATTTTAATCTATGGTTAAAAATTAACTGATGATTGCAAAATCGGCCCTTAAAAGCTATCTGTCAGTAATTTACAGTAAGTTCAGTGTAATCTTAATTTTAGACAAGAATCTACAAAACGCGGGAAAAATGACCCCCAACTAAAACCACACTACCTAGTTAAAGAAAGCCATTTCATACACAACAAAAACAAAAAAAAACAAATTAGTAAAAAAATACTAACATTAACCAGTATGGATTTCAGCTTTCAACCGCCGACGGTGTGGAATGTTCCGGCAAGTTGTGACGTCATCGATGCATGCCGCATCCCCAACGAGCCGCCAACGACCGAGTCACTGCTAGACACGTTCACTGCCGAGGAACGAGCCGCTTTGGCGACGGTACCAGCTTCTAAAAACACTGACGATCTGTTGCTTCTAGCACAACTGCATAAGAAAGGTATGTTTTAGAAAAAATGTAACTGGTTTATAACACGCCTTTTATCCATGAAAGAGTAAGCAGAGGTGCACATTACGGCACTGTACAATACAACGCCCACTTTTCACTATTTATGTTATACCTACCGGGCACAGTTCAATACTCCGTGCTACCACTGAGAAAAACCCAGTAATACTTTGCCCGACTCGTGACTCGTGCCCGAGATCCCTTGCCCGGCAGTCGCACTTGCGACCACTCGGTAGTCTTTAATATCGATCATCCAGGAGATAGACATGCGATTTTATCGTGTTTTATGCAATTTAGTAATGGTAACATCCAATAATACGTCTAACCGCACTCTAACTCTAACTTTATTAAATTTGGATCAGTATATCGTTTATGAAAGTTCGTCAGGATCACTCTGTAATTATTATATCACAATTTAGAGTAGGTAATGGAAGAGCAAAATATGATCTAGCGCTATTTTAAACCCACCAAAATTTGGTTATTTCAGGTTACTTCCGCGGCGAGCAGCATTTAGAAGAGATTATGTTTATGGAGAACGTAAGCCGCTCGCAGCTGATGCAACTTCTGGACAAATTCAAAGATGTCCTCATTACATTCGAGACTGAAGACCCTGCTGTCGCCATGTTGTATCCCTACCAGTAAATCTCAATATTTAACTTAAAAATAGACCTATTTTGTGTAATAAATATCGTGAGACATAAGTACTAAATTAATTGAAAAAAAAATACGGCTTAAAACGTGAACTACCGTAAAACGGGATGAATGGAATTGGGTAATTTCTTAGGTCAAAACTAACTGATTTGAACCGGAACTCATACATAGCTGAACAGTACGAAATACGAATATTTCTCAAAAATTGCACGTGAATAAGCCGCATTTTTTAACCAAAAGCGTATTTTAAGCGCGCCGTATTTAAAGCTATGTATGCAATGGTTTGCCATTGATTGACCTTGTACGTCGAAAATAAAAAAGTGATATAGGCGGAATAGATAATTAAAGAACCAATAGAGTTGGGACATAATCTGAATCTGTACTTTTATTTGTACACCCCAATTACAAGTTAAATCGATTATAGTGTCTTTTAAGTTGAATTCGTTCTTTATTTGTAGCTGATTTTTTACGTTAACTTACTATCATCACATCAATTAATAAGATACTTTTTTATTATTCCACCATTGAAAATCAGAGATGCTAGAGCAAATTGGCTTCTGTTCTATAAAAATAAATATCGATTAAATATTGCCCTTACTCTCTAAATGTGGGACAATAATAAAAAATGTGACAAACAAGTTTGCTACATTAAAATTGGCATCTACAAAGCTAAGTGGTCGGTTGTTCCTAAAATATAAAATTAATAAGTACCCAGGTTCTTATAACTGTAGTTATTGTAAAGTATTTATGTTTAGAAATTAGTTTTTTACTTGTAACAGGTGCTAGAATAAGTTCTGGACAGTTGATACCCTTTTGTAACTTATATTTTGCTGTTTGTAATAATTATTTCACATATTTTCTTCTGTTTATAGTAATCACTGAATCTGAATGTATATAAAATTTTCAATACAAATTGTAATTGCGAAAATAAATAAACCGGAACCATTGTTTGTTTTGAATTTTAAATTTAAAAGTATAGATGATTATCTATACATATAATAAAACTAGAAGTGTTAATTCTGTACATTGAACATAAATAATGGGGGATGTTATTTTGTCTGTTTACTACTTTCTACTTTTTGCTACTTTTCTAGTTTATTAATAACAACGGATTACCTCATTGGTCGAATGGTCGTCTGCAAAGTTAGACATTTTATTACTCCAATAATCTGTAAATATACCTTAATTTTTTTTGTAAATAAAGGTTGTCCCACACTAGGATTTTCTCCTGTGTCGTGGGTACGTTTACAGACATACAAGTTCACACCCAGACCCGAAACAACAATTTGTGAACCACACAGAGTTGCTCCGTGCGGGAATCGAACCCGCTTCACGTTGCGCCGCAAACGGTTCCCTAGCCACCGCACCAACCGTTCAGTCAAGTAGTGTGTAGTAAATAGTTAATCCGCTATTAACTGCCATGGGACTTTTCTCGAAAGGCAACTTCGGCGTCGCTGAGCATTATGTTTAGAACTTGTTCTTCGACCACGGCCGTGGCATCTTACCTACCATAGGCATAAAATTCACCCAACTAGTACCTACATAGCAATAAGTACAAAATAGACGATGTAGCACAGAGAATTAGATACACCTAGAAGTTAAGGATGGGCAAGCTAAACAATTATCTCGCTCGCTTCTTATTATTTCGAGAAACCCACCATTTTGAATGTGAAAAATATTCACAACATATTTAAATTAATCGAATAATAATCTAAAACTGCCATAATTCTATGTACATAACATGTAACGTAATATATCTTCAGGGTCATAGGTATACATTTCGTATAAAAGAAGCTTCCTTAAGTTTCGTGAAGACCATGTCAGGATTATCAGATAATAAAACATACAGAACCAATAACGGAGACAACGTTAAAAAATAATTATACTCAAATATATCGTCAATTTACCGATTATTGTAGGAAATAATCTGAATATAATAATATTTTGACCAAGGATTTTTTCTTTTTTTTTATGGCAATTTAAGCATTAGTTTAGCATTGAAAACTGTCAACACTACGTCATGTCATTGTCAGTTGTGTATGTGCTCGCGTGAAATTGTTATTGTTTTTCTATTGTGTTGTTAGCAAAATATTATTAAATATGAAAAATTTGCCCATTTTCGTATTTCCAATATCATTGGAATTTTACTCAAATGCAAGACACACGCACAAACAATTACTAACTGTATACAATCCTTATGAATTCCCTGTTAATTTGAAAGGTACATATTGAAAGAAATGAAACGTGTCGTAATTTGTCTCGTAGAGTTTTTGTTTGATAGTGATTTTTGTTTTTTCAGTACTTTGTACCTCACCGAAGAAGTTTACGGTCATAGACCCAGAAGGAGTGATCGCTCCACAGAGCTGCATCGACATCGTAGTGCGATATACCCCAACGTCTCAGACACAGTCTGACTCTCTCGAAAAATTTCGGTTGACTATGTTTGACAAAAACACACAGCAGGTATGTTTATCAATTCCATTCGATTTTTTTTAATACCTTGAAAGCAAGGTGATTATACATTTTGAAATGAACACAGCTGTTTCAATGTCTGTTAAAATTAATGATTCATGACTTCTTGAATATTTAATAAACGCGTTTTGTATGTTTATTTGCAGGTAGTAGGTAGGAGAGACATTTTGACGAAATTGATAGAAGGAGAGCCTTCTAATATAAGTCAAGAGTGTTTTGGAGATGATTTCCATCCTCTTACAATGAGGCCGGCTCCATTGAGGCCTACGGAGGAACATTCCAGAGTGGCACCCTGCACACATCCTTCACACAGGTTGGTGGTATTATAATTATACAATTACTATTACTCCCATATCGTAAAACTGGATTAATTTATGTCAATCTAAAGATTGACATAAAATTAGTTTTATTCAAATACTAGCTGAACCCGCAACTTCATCTTCATTTTAAAAAAGTAAAAATAGCATAATTATGTTATAACTTAGTACATTAGCCTACTTCCAATAGAAGGTCTGTCAAAATCGGTCCAGTCATTACATAGATTAACCAGTACAAACAGACAGACAGACAAAAAGTGTACTTTGTATCATATATTCATATGCTTGTAATAAAAAGTGGTTATTTCAATATTACAAACAAATACTCCAATTTAATTTATCTGTATAGATTCTCATTTGATTGATTACTTCATACTTAGCTAAAGAATAAGAATTTGAAATTAACAACTAATTCAGTAGCTTCTACAATAACCAAACTAAACTCTAAAAAAATTGTGGTCACATGGTCAAAAAATCACATGGTGCTTTTTTACACTTTTGTTTTGTTTGATTAAAAATGAGACATAAATATATAATTTAACTAGTCAGGAGTGCTACAAAGTAAAAATTAAGCTTTAGTATGCAATGCATATAATTATAATTTCAGTTGGTAGTTTGTTAGGTATATAATTAACTCGTCGAGTACCGCCATTATAGACACAATTATAGAACAATAGGTTGCGGTCACCGGTGACCGCTTGGTATTTGACAGTTTAATAGAAACAAAAGTGGTAATAATAAATTATTCAATGTTTAGTTCATGCACATCAAAGTACAATAACCTCAAGTGGGCTTGATGGATATCACAAGTAAATAATTGTTTTTGTTATGAATAACAAAATAATGTGAGATTACTGATAATAAAGATATGTAATCTTTATAAAATAATGTTACCTTTAGATTGATTACAAATGGCAATGGTTAATTTACATTGATAACAATGATAATGACATAAAATGGCCTTGAATTATAAAGAAATAATTCTTGTTTTGTATTTTTTAATCCAATACAATATTGAATTAAAATTATAAGTCGTTATGATATTTCTACTTTATCCAACTTTTTGTTCTTGTAGTTTATTGTTTTATATAAGTATCTCATCTTTATTATTAACTCGTCGAGTACAGTCATTATAGAAACAATTATAGAACAATAGGTTGCAGTCACCGGTGACCGATTGGTGTTTGACAGTTTAAGGTGGTGTTAAGTGTTACATATTGTGCTAATTTTATGCATGAAAGCTGCTTAAATTCAGCACTTGTCACGTAATAGCATGTGTCAACAACATTCCAACGAATGTTAATCAAAATTAGGATGCTCATTTCAGGCATGTTGCATACATAGGAGTTCAGTTTTTGAGCATGCTAATAAAACCCCTTTTACCATGCTATTTTAGCACATGTGTAACAGCACCTTAATATTGGATTATTTTAATTGATAATGAAATGAAATGAATTTAATTTATATTAACTATAACTGTTCATCAAGAAGGATATGCTAAGATAGTTTGGACATGTTGAACGAATGGATGAAAGTAAGGATTAGAAAATGATCTGGTAGGAGGAATATGTAAGGATTCTAGAACTTCTTTGTTCTATATTTCCCCACATGTATTTTTTTACTCTTGTTGATTCCAGATGGCTGATGCTGCAATTGAGACATTATGCACTGTAGTCAAAGATCAATTTTCTTTTGCAGAGAACAGCAGCCTGTGAACGTAGTAGCGGTAGCAGTTAGCATATGTTGCATTGCCGCTCTCCTACTACCAACTCAACCAGAAGAACTTGTTAAATCACAATGGCCAGACTGGCTCCATATTGGCTCAAATCTTAAACTGGTATTCTCATTTGTACTTGGACTTGTATGTATGCTTGTTTTACGGCCTTAGTTATGTGGTGAATGTATCTGTATTGTTAAATATTATTGCCATGTTATTCTCTTATGATTGAAATGAAAATTTGTATTGTGCTAAGAAATATGTTTATCTTGTACTGGGAAAACTGTCTAAAATACAGCTCTGAAGGTAAAAAGGGTAGCTGAATGAATTAAATTTGATTAACATTTTCACCACCTAAATATATATTTTTTTAATTACACTGTGTAAATAAAAAATATTGAGGTCTTTACTTTTTTTTTTTATAAAATGTTGCCCCACACTACGATTTCCTCCTGTGTCGTGTGGGTGCGTTTACAAATATACAAGTTCACATAAACATGACACCGACAGAGCCGGAACAACAATTTGTGGATCGCACAAAGATTTGCTCCATCCCAGCTGGTTGCCCAGCCACCACACTAACCATGTTGTCTTATAACTTATCTTTACTGAAATGCCCCAAAAGATAAGGTACAATATTATAACTGATACTCAACTGTAGTTTCTTAAAAGGTGTTGGCAGTAATATTTAATTTAACAATACTGACAATATAGAATATTTTAAACCATGACAACAAAAAAAAAAGGAAAATGGTTTTTATATCATGAATTTAGTTTGTGACTTAGAAAAAAAAGTTTTATGTCAGAGTGCTGAGGAAGGAGTACCTGCTATACTTGGTAGGATAGATGAACAATATTAATAAATTCAATGTTAATTTTAGTACCTAATGTAGGTATAAAAAAATCGAATTTCATAATATTAATTATGCATTTGGTAGGATTACCATTTTATGTGTGCAGCTTGCATTTTTTTATGTTGTTTTTATAATATTTAATTATTAATTAAAATTGCGGGTTACTCACGTGATATACTGAGAAAATAACTGAGAGTTAATAGAAAATAACGCGGCGACCGCGCACGCTGCTCATGAGGAAGAACCCCTCTGTGGTTCGAAACTAGTAGTCTCAGTATATTCACGTGAGTAACCCGCAATTTTACTTAATTTAGTATGTCTCACGATAGTTATTAGAAAAACATATTTTATATTGTATTACAAAGGTGTTGCCATACTCATTGGTGAACACAGAGTATAGTAATACATGGGTGAATAATAAGCGGTTGAATCGATCAGGTTTATTTTTTACCTACTTTCAAGTAATCTAAAATTAAAAATAAAATTAATTGGTGTGGTGAAACTATAGAGAATATTAAAATATATGTTCTGACGAATAAATGGTAATAGTATAACTTTAAATTGTGATTATTTTTAAATATTGAGTGCTATTTTCTTGTAATTTTTAGGTTCCTTTGTTTGAGTCTTAATTTGTGATAGGCGCATGGTGCAACAACTACATTCATTGTGATTTAACTTTTAGATAGGTGCTAACTATAGGGTTTGCGTTTTATATAAAAATTACAACTTCAGGTGTACCTTGCTTTTAAAGCTAAATGGCTTTTATCAATCTATTTTTATGGTATGTGGAAGTAGTTTTAAATTATATGTTTTTGTAAATTGGTGATGTTACATAGGCAGGCTAGAATTGTTCTCATGTAAATATTTTGGTGTAATTTCTACAATAATGATAATGTAATGTAATATACTTATGTATAGTTCCCACAAACATTACATTCAATGTTTAATGTCGGTAAAAATAAGTATTTTATAAATTAATGTTGTAAATATTATGACAAAACTTTACCAATACTTATTCCACAGATATAACCGTGTATTTTTATTAGATTCCCCCTTTGTGATTTGGGACCACCTGCTGTGAAAATGTTCATGCCAAATATATCTAAAAATCAATCAAAATACTGTCGTTTTACTATCTAAGTTAACATTCCCATATTTATAACATAAAATATTATTCTACCACTAATGCTACGGCTACAACAAACAGACTTCTACTGCTAGTCCTCTACAATTAGTTTACAAATACCTAATCAGGTTAAAAATAACAAAACAAGTAGTTTCTTGTAACTGTTTTATTCACTACCAAAGTGTTGTAGTAATTACAAATAGGTAGGTAAGGAAGTTACTCGCGTGATTTTGAGCAGTTGCACTAGCTCTGCTATTTAGGCTACTGCTAATTCTAAAATGAACAAAATAAGTCAATGAGTTGAATCGAAAATTCGGTGGCGCGAGTTATTGCAAAATGTATAAGTAGGTACATTGTTTGAATAAATTAGTATTTTCTATTGTCGGACGGCTAAGTTTTTATTTCATAATATATTTTATAAACTACTCTGTATCAACATTATGTAGATAAATAATTTAGACAACACACAAATTGTACTTACAAAAAGAACTTCAGTAATTCTTAATTAATTGTCTATTAAATTTAATAGATAATAATTTTCTTAAACCACAACAAACCATTGCGTAGGTACTCTACCTACTAACCAGTCTACTGATTACCTACATTTTCTATTCAATTATTTTATTTCCACCCCAATTCCTTTGTTACCCAGTGATATGACGTTACATTACAATAGTTACTTACAATATTGTTTCTTTCACTATACCATTATATTTCATAATTGATCTTTTTACATTTTTAATGCTGAGACACAGACTAGTGACATCAACACTCAACAGCGAAAATCGAAACAAATTAAAACTAATTCTAGTATTGAAAAGTATGTAACCCAGACAATATAATTATTCTTTTGTCTCCTTAACGATCACATTCCTCTTATGTAGTAATTTTAACACATTTCGACTAGAAACAATTGCTAATTCATAGAAATAATTTAAATACAAGTCAACAATTTTTAAAGTTTAAAGTTTTTAACATGTTAAGACTTATGTAGATGTAATTGCACTAGAATAATTAACTATCGGAATTCTATGGACAGAAATCGTTCAATCCCTCAACAAGAATATCACAATGTTTCATTATTATTTATTATTGCTTTAATAAGATTGAAATGACAATAGGAACATTAGCGGTATAGCAGTGGTCTTCTTATGTCTAATTATGCGATGAGGACAGATTTCTAAGTCACAAGGACAATCTCTAAGTATCAAGTATTAGAGTACCTAGTATTTTTTTTGACTATCATTGGCGTTGCAGACGGCCCTATCAGTACAGAGAGTATAAATAAGTTGGTCGCCAATTTTAAAATGTCTCAAATATTTTATCCAATGATATCGGATAGTAGTTTAATATGAGAATATTGGCTTGTCCCCTTATAGTTAGTTTACTAAAATTCAATGAGAATTTAAGTCAGCGAAAATAAATACTGCGGAGTTATTATGACTTCCTAAAGTCAGAATGGTGTCATTGAGGGAAAGAAACAGAGCTATACAAGTCGTCTAGCGAGATCTCGTTCCCTCAGCAGAACCATTCTGGCTTTAAGACATCATAATACACCACCAGTTCTTATTTATTAATTTAATTGACAAGTGAAATGACATTTCTAAGCCTGTCTCTCTTCACATACAGGTAAAAGTTTTATTTTAAACATAACTAAGTATTGTTCGATTCTATTCTAATGAAGCTAAAGTTGAAAGTTGTTTGTAAATTTTTGGAGAATTACTTTCTAAGATTCTAGCTTACTAACTTGCTACTTAATTTAGAGTGGTCTTAAAATTTCATTTAGTTAAAGCGAAATTGAACAAGTGATATGACAGCTCCATTTGATTTGGTACTTAATTAAATGTAAAATCCCTTTTATGTTTTATACCTTATATTTTTACAATAGATCCATAGTATTATTAGTCGTAAGAATAAATTCCACATTTAAATACCTAATCAAATGGATGTAAGTATTGTAGTATCAAATGATACGCTACAAGTCAACCATGATATGGGTAAACAGCGGATGAAGAACAGTGGCGACCTCTGTGTACTTTAACGAGTTTAGACCATCTGTTGCCATCCTTTCCTTAGTAAAACTTGACTGTATTTTTCGTTGTTCCCTGAAAATCCATAATTAAATTTTTCTTCAATATATATTATTTTTTAAAGTATTTATGTATAGATGTCATACATTCACCCCAATCTGTAATCCTTTAATAAATTTTCAACCTTATATAAAGACACAAAGAAGAAATTTATCTCCTACTTGTCATTTGTTAACAGCAGCTGCAATATAACATTGTTATAGAAACATATCCAGTCTCTGTGCTATGCCCATTTTATGACCGGAAAAACTGTACAGCACTTTCTACTTTGCAACCAATATTTTCCTACTAAACTAAAAGTAATAAGAAATAATACTTACAACCTCCTCTCAGCCTTAGATGATACCATATGGTAGCGACTTGTTTCTGGTTGGAACCTGCAAACTTTCAGGTCATTTGCCTCTAACCGAGAATATAAATCATCATCTTCACCAGACACTCCATAGAACTCATTGCTCATACCATTTACAGTTTTAAATTGCTTTGAAAGAATTGCTATAGCACCACCAAAGAGGTTTAAGTATGGTAGGACGAATCTGAAACATAAGACACTTAAGTATAAGAAAGTTAAATAAAAATAGTAGTGTTAATTAAAAAAAGTAGCAGAAAAGTAACACAAGAAAATACCTTGTAAAAGAAACAAGAAACAAACTAAATGGTTTCACTGAGTAGTGTATGAAAGTAATGTTTCAATCCAATGCATGTCAGCCTTGTGCTCAACTAAAAAAAGAAAAACCAAAAAGAATAATCATAATTGTAAACTATTTTAAAACGAAACATTTGAGATTATTTTGATCAATGACAGCACACCTAAATTTATTGATGCTGGACGACATATGCCTAGGCCTTTCAGTGCAAGCATATAAGTTGGCCGGCCTCAGAGGCAGAAGGTCTACATCATGTAGTATGAGGCAAGGGTAGCCTGCTTTCATGGCGGCTGCTGCCCCAATATTCATAAGCTTGGCTCTATTGAAGGGGCGGGAGTCCACTTGTTCTACAATATAGATTCTGTAGTGGATATGTTGACGATGGAAGTATGTGTGCATGTAGACTAGGAATCCACGTAACTGTTCAGCTTTATCCCTGAAGTATGAAAAGATTTGTTGTTATTGTTACTGGTATCACTAGTTAATTCAATTAAAAGTATAGATTTAGACTTATTTTACCTGTATGGGACAATAATAGCTGTGCTATACTTCGGTTTACAGCTAGACGGAGCATATTCTCCCCCTTCCTTAATCTTGTGTCCTTCTATCAGGTCTCCGTCGACTAAACTAATGGACAGAGTAGTTTCATCGTGTATAATATCATTATAATCACAGTCAAGTACGGCGGTGCTAGTAAAGTTCTCAGCAGTTGCTTCATGTAGGTTACTAAGAATGTTGTCTTTTTCGATATACTCGTAAGAACGACTAGCATTCATATCGGGGTGCAGTAAAATTATCAATGTTACGACAATGACACCACAGTAAACAATCTTCTTTTTAAAGACATGACGCATTTTTTCTTATTATGCACTTATAGTGTAGTTGCCTAATATACTTAGATTATTTGTTTAATATCGTCTTATTTACGTTTGATCGATCGCTTTTTTGGGCAAAGCAATTAATGCAATCCATCCAGCGAGCAGCATCCAATCCAACAACCCCCTATACTTAATACTTATTAGACTCTTTGCCAACAACTATAAAATGAAATGACATTGAAAGTTTGTTTGTTTGACTTTGACGTTGAAGTTCGGATTTTGATTCGTTCGGATATGGTTCGGATACAGAAAAACCTGGTAACGATTGTAGTGTGTTCTTCAAAATCTATTTAATTTTAATATATGTATTGCTAATAAATATGGTTATTTGATATTTATATTCTTTTAAAAATGTTGTGGAGTACTCAAAATATATTTTTATATGAGATAATTGAGGGTAGATGTACTTATTTATTCAAACGTTCACCACTTATTTTGATTTGAAGTAATGCTAAGCTAAACAAATTAAGTGAGTGAATTATTTAACTGTTATGTAACAAAAAAAGTATTTGTTTACGTAAGGGTGAAAGATTAAAATTCAAGATGTCTTTTAAACAAGAGGAAAAAAATGCTATTGCTGTCATTGATACATCAGAAGAAAGGGAAATTAGCAATAACTCAATAGAAGTAATAAGAAAATGCTCTCAACACGATGCGATAAACACTTCATGGGATCATAATATTATTTCATCTCATGAAAACAAAGACAAAACTTTTAATAAGACACCTCCGTTTGTGAGCATCATGGGCACTGACGACCTCAATTCTAGTTCGGGGAATTCAACCAGCAGTTCCACTCAAACGGAACCTTTTGTGACTCTGCCAGTTAACTGCAGCTTTGTTGACGTGAGCCTTTCCTTTAGCAAGGACTTCAACATACAGGAATCAACATCTAATGAGACTTCAGAACAGTCCGTACGATCCAAACGTTATAGACGCGACTCCAGTGATGGAGAAAATAAAGAAATGCAGCCTTGGAAAAAGAAATGTTCAGGTTCTTGTTCGTCAAGCACGTCTGATCTGACTGATCCTCAAATAGAGCAGGGGCCACCGTCTTGCTTATCTAGTAATTCTGACACATCATTTAAATCGATTAACAGCAACCATTCATTTAAAGTTCGAAAAAGACGTTTGAAATCCGAGTCAAATTTGTTCAAAGACGCCCTTCACAGATCACACAGGGGTAATAATTTTATAAAACATAATTCATCTGAAAATCCCACACCAGGTAATGTTTTGTACCTTTTGTATTAATGTAATAGTTTCAATGGGTATAACTTCGTTTTATCAAAATAAGTCTATATCGCCACGACATTGCATAATTTAAGTAGGGTGAGTAGAGGCATAATGGACTTGTACTTACCAATTTAGTTAGCTGTACCAGTTATGTTATTAAACTGGTGATTTATACCTAACTCAACACTAGTAATAATAAATCCCTGGATTAAATATAACCCGAAATGTGTAATATTTATGATATCTAAACCAACGATATGTTTTAATTATGTAAATATCTAGGTACCTAGTTAGAACGTAGGTTAAATAACTTAATAATCTATTAAGTTCTCAAAATATCGAAATATTCAGCAATGAACGTACCGACAAGAAATCTAGGTTTACTCTACTTAGGTATTATCATGATGTCGTCATAGAAAAAGATGATAAAGCTACATACGACAAAGTAGGGGTTACTTGTAGCAACTTGAACTTGTTATCTCAATATACCTAACTCTTTTTATTCCAAACATCTCGAGTCAGTCAGCTGCTAATATAATAGTGACATCATCGTCGCACTTTACATTCAAGTTCGGCGGTAACGGTCGAACGCGACTGAGGATCATCGCTCAGCTTTTTAAATACGTTAAATTAATTCGTGTTTATATTTCTGGGCTATTTGTATACAAGTGCCAAGTTGAGGAGTATGTTACTTGTTTGAAAAGTTATTCAGTTATGGGGGCTCTTACACAGAATAGCATAAAGGTGGAATTAGAGATAGAATGTGCTTTGGACACTGGGCAGTTGAGTGATATGGAGTGGTTCATGTTATCAGGTGGGACGCCGCGAAAGGAGAGGAACCATCGCCGCAATAGCAAGCCCAAAGCTTGGAGAATCGTCGACCTTTGTGCATGGATCGGGAGAAAGGTAGTTGGTATCTTCATTATTGATCTGTCATAAAGTAAAATGGACCTATTCTTTGATATTTTTATATGCGTATTTTTGATGTGTGTATTTCTGCCTACCCGTCGTCGGGTAAAAAGCGTTAGCCACTAGTCGCATATGCGATCTGTAGCATTTTAGATTTAATTTAAACAATCTACCTACCAATCGACTTAAGTCTAGCATCTGAGTATCCGGGTGTGTAACTATATTAGTTTGAAATAACTTAAATCGGCACAGTAGGTGAAGTTATTGTTGCTTGTTTTTATCTTGAATTAGTTCAAGTTATAAATAAACTTATCATAAATACAGCTGATGTAACCATTTGAGAACATGCAGCATGTAGCTGTAGGTATTATCTGTCTGATACTAAAATATTGTTAAACAAAATAATTATCTAATTAACATGAATAATTTAATTGAACAAAAAAAAATTTATGCGTTACGTACGTATTCAACATAATATGTAAACATATTCCTGGCTATTCGTACTCTATTAGGAATCAAGTTTGTGATCACAGGTAAGCTTAGCAATCTCGCTCAGTTCTAAAGTAAGTAGGTACTCAAGAACTACCCAGCATCTATAACTTACTGTACGAAATTGCATTTTTAATTAAAGATCAAAATATTCGTATTTTTTTGCCGAGTCGTTTAACTCAGATTGCATTACTAAGATTAATACAGTAACTAATAGGTATTAATTAAAAACTTGGTAACCTTGCTATCATCGAGCGTTGTCACTCCCGTTCCTTTTCTATCAGTCTGACAAAATGTTGAATAGTTACTTAACTCATCCCTCCAATCATTTTAAACTTTATATTCTTAGCTGTTGGTATGGTTGTGTGAAGATAAAGAAGTTCCAATACGGTCAGCAACGTACTTGTGATACCTCTACAGAGTGTTCCAGGTGTAGATTACAGTGAGAGTTTGCCCATTTATAGCTCAGTTTCTTCTTTTTTCTTTTGCAGGGCTATCAATCAATCACTGGTCTGTACTCCGATATACTGCGCGAGCCGATAGTTCACCAGGAAACTACTGATAGTACCGAAGAGTTGCGGGAGTTAAGGAAATTTTTAGAAGAGGTAGATAAAAAGCAAGAGCGGCTGGCCCAAGAAAATGAGACGTTAAAAGAAGGAATGAAAATAATGATGAACAAAATTGAACAACTCGAGGGTAAGCTCAGGTAAAACGTCCTCTATCTTATATAAATTAATATCCTTTTCTGACCATTTTCTCTATTACACCTTCAAGTTTAGTCTAAGTAGATAAGATACTATAATAAAGTTGAAAATCTAATGAATTTTGACAAGATTGGTGCTGGTTTATCTGGTTACCACTGTCTGCACATGAATCAAGACTACGTGCCTTTTAGCACTAGAGAAATTCGAGAACCAATTTAAATAACTTGCTTAATTTGGAAAACCAACCCGTGAGCCCGTGCTTAACCTGCACGCAACTGCAATAAGTACTAAGTTGCAAAACAACTATGAGGTAGGTATCTACTAGACTGTGTTTTTTTAGGAAACACGAAAGTACACCGAAAAAGCACCTTCCACCGCCACCGCCGCCGCCTCCACCACCACCGCCGCCACCGCCACCGCCTCCACCTGCCCCAGTCTCCAAATTACCTGTCCGGTCTCATACCATACCCAGGTGCGGTTCTGCACCACCTAGAATAGTTGGACAACGCCTCGCTATTACACCTCAAGACATCGCTAATGTCAAACTGAGAAAGACAAAGGTACGTTACACCGGTCAATGGAATTCTAAAACTGCTTATTCCAGCATCTGATTGGCTGGAGATCTAGTTAGAACAGCAATTGTCACCTGGATACTAACTTCCTCGGGCTTTACCTGAAAACTAAGTTAAAGTTGCACGCAAAAAATAACACTACGCCTTTAGCCCCGTTAACTCCAGTCTCACTCTGAATCCACTCAAATTAATGCAATATGTTTGATCCAAATAGAGCATTACTCTTAATTGTTAATAAATACATAAAGAAATATTATTGTTAATTGTTCTAGGATAATCCAGTGCGGGCAAAACCTGGTCCGAAACAAGGTCAGCAGCCGTTAGTGACTCAACAAATGCTACAGTCAACGCGCGCTAAATTAGGACGTGCTCGTCCCGTTGCTGCCTCAACCCCTAAACAACAACTGTCAGAATTAGAAAAGTGGGCCATTAATTAAAATAATAATCTTTCACAAAATCTTTTTTATCTACAAGCAAAGTAAAGTAAAATATTATAAAGGCATGCATTACTCCAATATGGTGAGATGTGTACGTTTGTCTTTAAGTCTTTGTAGTTGATAAATATAATTAGAACCACTACGCTATTTTTTCAGATGTTTGCTGCAAGAATCGACAGTAACGTCACTTTATCGGCGACGGGTAGCTCGGAACACATTTCGAAGTGCGGAAGAACTTAGGCCTAGGCCGTATCCGGCTGCACGGTGTTCAAGATCTCCCCTTTCTCCCCGATCTCCTCGATCAAACTCCTTACCCCGAGTACAACCTATGTCGCCTCTAAAATTTCCTAATGGAGTACTAAATTAAGTAATTATCAATATTCTCAAGATTAGACTGATGATGACAAATGATATGATTGATAGTAAATGGTTAACGAGAAATATTGAGTACATGCGTCTCAAGTCGTGCGTCATCTCAAGATTTTAATTTATAGTGCATCATTATTGATTGTGATTTGATTGCAGATATTATTAGTTCTCATTGTAGAAATCTACAATTGACAATAAAGTTTCCTGTATTTTTTTCACTTAGCAAGTCGTTGTAGAATCGCAGGCGCATTCCATGTTTGCGGTGACTTAAAACGGAAATTTGTAAAAAATACGAAATGGTTTTAAATTTTTGATTGAACATACTTAATGAGTATTTATTTAAATCCCATTTTCGGATAGGATAGGTAGACTTATCCACTGAAGTAAGCAATTAATAAATAATTACGAATGAAAAAAGTGTGGGTTTGAATTATGGCCTAATTGATGTTTCTCTGTATTACAAGTATATGTAATTTATCTATTGTATTTTAGACTAAATGATTACCTTTCTAACTATTTTGTACATCAAGATGTAACGGCTCACAAATTAGACAACGGTGCATCGTTTGCATATTCGCAGCCAAACTATATTTCGGTGAATATTATGTAAGTAGTTAGGTTGATATTAAAATTATTGTGATAATATTTGTACAATTTTTGTATGACTCAGAAGTTGCAATGCTTTTATTGAATTAATTAAATTATATTTTAATTATATACGGGTTAATTATTATTTCATTGTTGTCCTTTTATTTATCTAAGAACAAAAGGTATTTTTTTTCCGCCATTAAAATAGTATTACTACAATTGTTCCCTCACGGGATGGGCACAATGCGCATAATACTTAATTATTACTGTAACTCGTTTTCGTAAAATAAAAATAAGTAAAGCATAATCTAAAGTAGGTACCTATGCAGCCAAGGACGTTGAAAAAAAGGCAGACATAGACATCTTGAAACAACGTTAATGAGAACCTAGTGTGTATGGCTTCCGTTAGGGGCTGTCTCCACGAGCGAGAGAATCGCGGCGATATTATCGCCGTGCCACGTTTTTCTATGCCGCGCGCTCGCGGCGCTCTCACGACGAGCGCGCGGCGGGCGCGTTGTCAAACGCAGCGTCATTTCAGAATTGCCTCTCGTTAAGCGAAGACGTTTTTAGACTAGAAGGCAACGTGACGTCAAGGAAACGCGGCGATACCGTTACGAGTCGCCGCGATACCGTAACGACTCACGACGATACGCGGCGGAATTATCGGTCGTTCGTGGAGATTATCCGACGATATAAGGGCGGACTCGTCGCGATTCTCTCGCTCGTGGAGGCAGCCCCATAGGCGGCCACACACGCTAGGGTTTGCATGATGGTTATAACTATGCATGCAAAACCGACAAGCATAACCGATTTTCAGAACACACATACACGTTAGGTTTTGCATGCACCATCTTGCCACGAACTCTCAGTTGAGTGAGCTACGTAGTAGATACGTGACGGTGTCGCCAATACCAAACTACTGAGAAAATAAAAAACTGAGAACTAGTGCAGGCAAGCTCGCTGGACGCTACACACGCTCAGTTATGCTCGCGCGCAAACGTAACCGAGCGAGCATAAAATATGAATTTTGATATTTGCTCGCCTCGCATACATGCTAAGGCTAAGGCTTGCCTGTCGGTTATGCATGAACGGCTAAAACCATCATGCAAAACCTAGCGTGTATGGCCTCCTCTATACCACTTAAAATACACACACAAATTGACACGAAGAACATCTGTCGCGTCAGCGTGACAATATCACAGAACATAAATACCTACTGACTGCCTCGTTGACCGAGTGGTCGCAAGTGCGGCTGCCGGGCAAGGGGTCTCGGGTTTGATTCTCGGGTCGGGCAAAGTATTACTGGGTTTTTAAAAATTCTCAGTAGTAGCACGGAGTCTGGAAATGTGCCCGGTATATGGCAATAGGCTCACCCCCTATTACATGGGACTCATAACATAAATAGTGAAAAGTGGGTGTTACTTCTGTGTGCACCTCTGCCTACCCCTTCGGGGATAAAAGGCGTGATGTTATGTTATGTTATAAATACGTAGGTATCTACGAGGACAATATCAAAATCAAAAATCAAAATCAAAAAATGTTTATTTCGTTATTACACGTTCACACAAAGTTACACAGTTGGTGGCGTCTCCTTTTAAGCATATAAATGCCTGTACCAGGAGGCGCCGCTCTTTTATATCATACAAGTGTAATACGTTACAATAGTGAAAATGAATATTTGAAAGTCTAGTTTATATCATAAGTCTGTTGGTGTGTGTGTGTGTGTGTGTGTGTGAGGGTGTTTGTGTGTGTGTGTGTGTGTATGTATGTGTGTGTGTGTGTATGTATGTGTGTGTGTGTGTGTGTGTGTGTGTGAGAGAGTGTGCGTGCGTGTGAAGTGAAAGGGTGTGTGGTAGGTTGTTTTACATGCAATTAGGTTATTGTAAATAGGAACAGCTTAATTTAGATTAAATTTTAATTTAGCAGTAGATTCTCTGTTTCATCATAACTTAACTTGTTTATCCAGTTCAACAGTAACGATTTACATTCTTTAAACGGTTGAGCATAGATATGTATTTCTTTGTTTATTTTATTATATAAGTAAGTCGAACGTCTATCGTACTGAAATTTAGCAAATTCTGTCTTCACCCGAGCGGTGCAAGCAACATTGTGTTTTCTTCTTCGACCTAAAATTCTAGAATCTAATGGTATGGTTTTATGTTTTTTTAGTACTATGTGTAAAATATATATTTTTCGGACTGATAATAGCTTACTAATTTGGTATAGCTCGAAAGTGGGAAAATTCCTTTTCTTGAAGTACATTACCTTCACTAATGTCCGTTGTGCTCTTTCAACTTCAAGAAAACGTGTCTTACGTGCCCCTCCCCAAATAGAAATACAATATATTATCACTGATTGGACTAGCGAGATATACACTTCATTTAGAAGGTTTTTTGATTCGCCACTCTTAGGGACTACATGACGCAGAGTTTTGAAAATCCAAATAAACTTACGTATTCTCGCAGTAATTTTTTCGATTTGAGGATACCAGGACAAGCTCTGGTCCAACATTACACCTAAATACTTGACGTGGTTGACTTTACTTAGGATTGGACAATTACAATTGGGATTTGCTACACTCCTACACTCATGTATTTTAATGTTGAAATCATGTTCTGGTTGGACATTTTTATATATGCATGGCCTTTCATCAATACCGTCATTATACTTCATACTTTCATACCCATAGAGTGTTTCATACCTAAATTAAATGCAAAGGGCAAGGCTGAGGCACACTTCATACTCATACCCAAAAAGGCACACAAAAATACACCAATGACATTTTCGTACTTTTTTCAGTGTCATTGTATAAAAGTATACCTGCAATAAAAATCATACTAATGTGGGGTGATTCAAGCAGTTCCTATTGTTTTTTAAAGCACAGATATTTTTCTTGATGTAGACGATACAAGACGATATGACAAAATTATTAAATTAAACTGTCAAACACCGAGCTGTCACCGGTGACCGCAACCTATTGTTCTCTAATTATGACGGTACCTACTCAACGAGTTAAAAATGAATTATTTATGTAATCCACAAAGTAAATTAGGTAATAGTCTAATAGTAGTGGTGTTTATGAGTAAATCCTATTTTTAACGTCCTTGTTAAATAATAATTATATAAATATAAATAATATGGAAATATCTTGATACCTAATTAACTTATTAGTCACACTAAGCGCAGCTACAGCTACCTCTAGCTGCGTACTGAAGAGCTGAAGAGCGATTCGGATTTTTCAGATAAATACTCAGATTGGATCTATTATATTGAATAAATACTGGATAATTGTTCACATTTTTGGATAAATACTCGACTAGAAACGGATAAACATTCAGTATTTATGTTTTTATCCATTTTCAATATTTACCCGAAAAATCGCATAATCTATAAATTATGCAGCAAAAAATATTTCGAATTTTTGACAAACGTCAATAAAAATGTCATGGAACCACTGACCTCTATAGAGGTCAGTGCATAGACATAGACCTTGGAAACTTAGAACCATAGATGGAAAATAGATCATCTCCAAATCTATGGTTGGATTGGAACAAAGCAAAATTATCAAACAAATCTTGTGTTTGTGTGTGTGTGTTGTGCATGGCGCATGCCTATGGCGTCTTCTCCCTCAATTCTCCCTCCCTCAGTCGAAATAAAAATACCGTGTGAAAGCAGTGTAAACAGTTGATTTTTAGTTACATTTATTTTCTATTTGGGTTTAAGATCTCCACTCCAATGCATAATAAGTAATTTTTACTATTGTTATCAATCGAGTGTAATTTTACTATTGAAATTAAAAAAGTATTTGTTTGTGCTCATTGAATAAATGCACATAGGTAAATAATTTGTGCTAAGTTATTAGTTCTGTGAGTATTCGTAGAGCCGACATGGACTTCAGCTCACTAAATCCAGCGACATCAAATGCCTTAAACTTAGCTGCTAGAATTAATGATGTTAAAAATGTTGAGCGTTTACTACAGAAAATAAATCCAAACTGCGTAGATAACAGAGGGTGGACTTGCCTTCACGAAGCGGCTTATCATGACAGCTATGACAGCCTTTTACTTATTTTAAAGAATCCTCGATGTAGACGCTCGGCTGAGACTCATGAGGGTCACACTGCACTCTACTTGGCTTGTAAAAATAATTGTTCACTGAAGACTGTCAAAGCAATATTAAACTCTGTACATGATATTGCAAATTATGGCAGCACAGAGGGAGTGACACCTCTACACATAGCCAGTAGTCAAGGAAATGTGGAGTTAATAGAATTATTAATAGAATATGGGGCTATTATGGATGTGCAAGACTTTGATGGAGACACTCCCTTACATGATGCAGTTCTAGCCATGCAGAATGAAGCAGTGCTTACTTTGGTGTATGCTGGGGCTGATCCACAGATACAGAATGATTCAGGTGGTTACACACCATTCCATTTAGCTTGCTGCAGAGGAAATTTCCCTGCAATAAAAACACTATTTCCATTTATGAGTAATATAAACCAACTGACTTCTTCAGGAGATTCACCATTAACATTGTCTGTTCAAGGATTGAATGATGATGTTGTTTATTTTTTATTGGAGCATGGAGCGGATCCTCTCATAGAGAACAAGAATGAAGAAAGGGCTGTAGACATTGCTTTGAACATTGCAACAAGTCCAAAAGTGTTCAAATTATTGCTGTCTATAACAGATAAATGTGTGCTAAACAGGAAAATAATATACAATGCTTGTAAACCACATATATTTAACTGTGAAATATTAGAAACTTTGTTGACCAGTGATTTAGGTCCAGAATTCTATTGTTATTATGAGCCATATGACCAAAAATTAGATATTTATAATAAGCAAAAGTCTATTTATAAGACACATGCTCCATTGAACGCATACCTGAATATATGTGAATACATTTATAAGAAGTATCCGAACAAGTTTCAAAAGTTCTTCTATTTGTTATTGATGAAAGGAATGGATGTTAATGCTCCCGACGTTAGTGTGTGTCCACCATTAGTGCATGCACATCTTGTAACTACATCATGCTTCCATGAAGTAAGTCCATTGTGAATAACATATCATGTCAACTTTTTCAATGAGTAACCTCTTTCTTGTACATGGGACATACAACCTCATTTCAACAGTATTGTTATAAATCGCATTTAACAGAGAAAGAATTTATTGGGGTAACAGCAACACTGGGTACAATGCTAAACTGGATAAGAGCACTTTTGTATTGGAAATCCAAAAAATATTTAGCCTAATATCGAGACATTGAAACATGAGACCTCTAATTGCTTGATTATGAGGGAATTCTACAATTAAGTAAAAACGCGGGTTACTCACTTGAATATACTGAGAAAAGCTCTACTAGTTTCGAACCACAGAGGGGTTCTTCCTCATGAGCAGTGCGCGGTCGCGGCGACGTCGCGAGCTTTTCTCAGTGTATTCACGTGAGTAACCCGCGTTTTTACTTAATTTATTATAGTATGTTTTACGATAGTTATTATGAATTCATAATTATTGAAAAGATGTTAGACCCAAATAAATATTAAAATTATACATATATTTTAAATACCTATACTAAATAACAATTTCTTATGTCTTTCAGGTTTTCACAATACTAGTGGAGCAGGGATGTAACGTGGATTACAACAGTACATTAGGATGGTCAACAAACTACCGCTATCCTGATGCAATTTACTCATCACTGACTTTCCTTCCATTTACATTACCCATGTTACTGAAATACAGTGTTATTTGTGAGCCTGCAGATATACTAGAAAAGGTACGGTTGAAAGGGGAATTGAGTTTAATACCACCACAAGTAAGTACTTTGGTGTAATGATGAATTTGTTTAGACATACTCAGTTCATACACATTTTGGCAGTCCATAGTCTCCGCCTACTCTGTTGCGAGTCAGGTGTGTATGTATGTATGTTTAGACATGAGCCTGTTATAGTCCAAAATACTGGTTTTCATACACCCTCTTTTTGTGACTTAAGGTAATGTTACAAATGTTCTAAAATAGCAAATTAAGCTATCTATTGAGTATGCTCAATATGAACATGCTTATGAGCAGTTTACATTTGCCATCAATAGCCATGCTAGTTTTAAGTATAACTTGCTTAAAGCACACTCTTTTCTACCTGCACTGCAGGTAGGATGCTCAGAAATAGTATGTCTGTCGATTCGTAAGCATGCCCGAGATGAGCATGCTAATTTTAAATAATATTCCCACACTATTATGTTGCAAGTCACCAGTACTCAATTGAAGCATACATTCGTGCTTGAAATAAGGATGTGTATCAAATGAAATAAGGAGGCGCACAGTATCTGTAATAAATCCCTGAATATAATATACTAGCTGTCCCTCCCCTATACAAACTAGGTAAATACCATTGGTAGAGAATTTAAGAAATCAAATACTCATTATAATAATTTTGTGTATTTACAGATACGAAAGGAGTTCTTACGTATGATAAACAAAAAAAAAACAGTGTTAAAAGTGCAGGCTCTTCCATATCATATATACTCATTGAAACATATATCAAGACTTAAAATCAGGGAAACAATCAGAAATGTTGAAGGAGGAATTACATCAACGCAACAGTTCTTTTCGATATTAGATAGCTTACCTCTTCCTAAGGTAATGAAAAACTACATTAGATATTGTGAATGACATCACTAATAATATGATATTAATTGAAAAAGATATTATTTTGCATAATAAAATCAGCTTGTAAGCTTTACTCAGTTTTATGATCAATAAAACAATTTCTTTGTATTAAAATGTCTTTATTCTTATGTAAATATACACAATATTATGCGATTATACATAGATATAAAAGTTTCTACTATATATTAATACTATACAAAAAGGAATACAAAACGCTGGTAATGATTACTGGTTATGTTTATGAACTTTTAAAGTTAGCTCCATTAGCCATGTGTTCTTCAATTTCGGCGACACTGCAAGAAAACAATAACATATTTATATTATATTTAGGTACTCTAAATATTATACTATACAATACAATACGACGTCATGATTTAATACTGCCTGCCTCGTTGGCCGAGTATTCGCAAGTGCGACTGCCGGGCAAGGGGTCTCGGGTTCGATTCCCGGGTCGGGCAAAGTATTACTGGGTTTTTTAAAATTCTCAGTAGTAGCACGGAGTCTGGAAATGTGCCCGGTATATGGCAATAGGCTCACCCCCTATTACATGGGACTCATAACAACTAGTGAAAAGTGGGTGTTACATTGTACTGTGGTAGAATGTGTACCCCTTCGGGGATAGAAGGCGTGATGTTATGAAAATAATAATATAATTATTCCTTCAAGTTATATAATAGCAAGTCGTCTCACGATTACATAAAATCGATAGGCTTCTTCGATTAGTAACTATGGCAACACAAATTTTATTGTATGTAATTCAGTAAACTTACGTCCTTGGCACAAAGGTGAGGTTCTCGACCCCGGATTCAGTAATGAGCACATCGTCTTCAATGCGCACGCCACCGAAACCGCGGAACTTGTCCAATTTCTCCCAGTTAAAGAATTTTGCTTGTGCTGGGTTGTTCTTAGCACCGTCTAGAAGCTAGAAGAGAAAATTATTCAACATCGGTTTTGCCGGCGCTCCCATAGAATAAAAAGTCTGTGTCATTTCAGACATAATCTACCCCTAAACTTCATCCTGTCTTCAGTCATTTTGACATGATTGCGTAACAAATATTAGTAGGATACATTTGCTTTTCTTAGAACAGGGTTTACTATTGCCAATAGAAAATTTATCAAATCAAACCTGGAGATTGATCATACATATCAGTCAGAATTTTAAAACTCCTGGGTAATGAGGAAGTAAGGAAAAGATTAAATACAGTGAAAGTGGTTTTGAATGAACCTATCATCCTTCTTTGTTTGTTTGCCGGTTTGTGGTTATTGAAATCTCAGTCGTCATAAACAAAACTGTCAAAAAATCATAATTTTTTGCCCATATACTTTTTTTTTTTTGAGGGGGGAAAATCATCCAATGACTTCTCCCGCCCGGGTGAGGCGGGAGGGAGTGTCAGACTCTTACTGACTAAAAACCACCCCGTTCCTACTCCTGCACTTCGAGCCGGAGCCCCGGCAACCCGTTAATTCTTCCGCGGCTCCGTATCGGCATCAGCCCTGTTAGGCCCCATCTGTGGTGGTCTGATGGCTCCTTGAGGCGCGCGCGGAACGCGACGCGCCGTACGCTCGGGCCTGGTTCTGGTCGGGCGGCGAGTCACCCGTGCTCACCGTCCGCAGGCCCGTGCTTACGGTGGCCGGAGATCGTCTCGCAATCCCCGACGCCCAGAGTGTCTCTCGCGACGGCCGGGTCGTGAGGAGGTTCGTTCCCTCACGCGCTCCGCCTCCTCCTTAGCTAGCATGACTGCTTCGCAGAAGGAGGAGACGGCATCCCAGTGCCCCTCGCTCCGTACCATGGTCTGAACCAGAGCCGGACGCGAGAGGTCGCCGTCGCCGATCACATTCCTGAGGACACAGCGGTGCTCAGTCCACGCAGGACACACCGCCACCGTATGCTCCACCGTGTCCTCCGGGCGATCCTCGCAGTGATGACACCCGAGCGTTTCCTCCCGCCTAATCCGAAACAGGAACCTACCGAAACTTCCGTGTTCGGTAAGCACCTGCGTCAGGCGGTAGGTGAGGACGCCGTAGCGTCTCTCAAGCCACTCCAAAGAGGGGACTTACCGCTGCAATGACAGCGAGCCCAGCCTTCGGTTGCGACAGTCGTTGCTGCCATTCCGCCATGAGATCACGTCGGAGCTCATCCCGCCACGCATTATTGCCCATATACCTACTGTCCTATTTGCGAAAAAACTATTGTTTTGTGTAAAAATAGTGATAAACTTACTTTGGGTATAAAATAACAGCCAGGCTCGATGGTGAGCGTCATATTTGCGAGTAGAGGGCGCGCGGTTCGCAAACGGGCGAGTGGGCCTGACGGTCGAGGAGGACAGTGAGGCAGGTACCCGCCCACGTCGTGGACGTCCAGTCCCAGTAAGTGCCCTAGACCATGAGGCTGCAGAATGCCGTGGATTCCATTCTGGAAAAGATAAAGATAAAATATTAACGTACCTATTAGTATGTAAAAATTTTAGAACTAAGAGTTATATTAGGTGCTCTATAATTATCAGCCACGGCTTTAATGGGAGATAGTGTTATGTTTACAGATTACAATTGTGAAGAAATTTCGTACCCCGGACCAGTTAATTACATAAAGTAATTAAGTAAACATTGACTACATTCTGCATAATGTGGTTCACAAATTACGCGCGATTCGTCGCTTAGTCAATGAAAACAATTGCTGTCTCTTTCCATGTGTACTGAGAATGAAAACGGAAATCAGCTGACTAGTTCGTCACTATCTAATCTACTAGATACTCAATAGGCAGGCTAACAAGGGTTTTAAAAGTGCAATTACTTACCAGGTACGGCATTCTTCCGAAAAGCTGATGTAGGTAAATAAGATTATAAACTTCCCATCACACTTAAAACAGTTTTTTACACACTTTTACAGTTATTTACACACTCTCTACCTACTTATCTACAAAACTGTTGCACAAGTCCACCTTCGCGTTGCACACAAATGAAGGCACGCTTCCAAACATGTCATATCACATTATTTAATGTGTCCGTTTCACTTTTACTTTGTTTCGCGTTTGATTTAAAAGACGCCACAAGTAATTGTCTATATCATCGTAAACTCCGGCAGTATCCCTTGTGCTCAACCCCCGCCTGCCCGGCGGCCGGTTGACCAGCGCGTGCGACGAGTGTAGGAGAGGGTGCGGGCGCGTGGGGGTGTGCAGCGTGCTCCAAGCCGCCCGGCGCTGAGCGGTCTGATAAGGATAGCAACAGCGTATGACGGGGCGTTCAAGAACGAGACAGCACACCCCAGCAGAACACGTCGCACGCGCCGCCCGGCCGCCAGTCAGTGGTCTCGAACCTACCGATTTTTCGGTATTTCTACCGATATGGGCTCTGTTCTACCGAAATACCGAAATATAACGATTTTTCTACGATTTCACAGTATACATGGAAATTCTCCCGATTTTTCTACCGATTTTACACTTTTAAGTTGGCAACCCTTTTCATTTATGTTTAATGTTACGGGGAAGCCCTCAATAGTCTGGACCTAGTGCAGAATGTAGTTCATATATTTTGGGGAATACCCTTGACACCCTTGCGTCCTACAATTCGATGTTATAAGGGGCTTCCCGCTCGGAAATTTACCTGTCTAGTATATATATACAGGAATTTGGTTTTATTTTTTCATTAATTTTCTTAATTTTCTAACTTTGAAAATGTTGATTTTAAGAATCCCAGAAATTTTATGGATATTAATGACGTATACTATGGTGCTGCTGCGTCTAATACACTAATAAGTAGTTCAGAAAATCTAAACTCGATTTTTATATCGAAGCTTGTGTAAGGTTAGTCATATTTTTAGACCCTGCATCTACATTTAATTTCATATTTTATAATTATTAATAGTAAAATAAGTTGCTAATCATTTAAAAAATCATTTAAATGGGGAACACTTGAACAATGGCGGCATTTAGGAGCGAGCTCACGGAACTGTACGGTTGTGTAAGCTATACCTACTCAGTTGGAAATAATTACCTAAAGAAATAAATATTGTTTGTCTGCTGGAGATCTTGGTGTTTTCTTTGGGGAGGAGTCTTATACTTGTAAGCAAATAACCACGCGATTTCCATTGAAAAATAACCCAATAAAAGGTTTAGACATAATGGATCCAAAAAATGTTAAAATTGGCAAAACTGCTTCGATAGTTCCTGTGAGTAGGTATTTTTTTTTTTTTTTTTTTTTTTTAAGGGGGGAAAATCATCGAATGACTTCTCCCGCCTGGGTGAGGCGGGAGGGAGTGTCAGACTCTTACTGACTAAAAACCACCCCGTTCCTTCTCCTGCACGTCGAGCCGGAGCCCCGGTTACCCGTTAGGTTCTCCGCGACTCCGAATCGGCATCGGCCGTATTGGGCCCCATCTGTGGTGGTCTGATGGCTCTTTGAGGCGCGCGCGGAACGCGACGCGCCGTACGCTCGGGTCTGTTTCTGGTCGGACGGGGAGCCACCCATGCTCGCCGTCCGCAGGCCCGCGCTTACGGTGGCCGGAGATCGTCTCGCGATCCCCGACGCCCGGTGTGTCCTTCGCGATGGCTGGGTTGCGAGGAGGCAGCGCTTCGCTGCCTCACGCGTCCCGCCTCCTCCTTAGCTAGCATCACTGCTTCGCAAAAGGAGGAGACGGCATCCCAGTCCCCCTCGCTCCGCATCATGGCCTGCACTAGGCCCGGACGCGAGAGGTCGCCATCGCCGATCACTTCCCTGAGGACACGGCGGTGCTCAGCCCACGAAGGGCATTCTCCCACCGTGTGTTCCACCGTGTCCTCAGGGCGGTCCTCGCAGTGATGACACCTGTGAGTAGGTATAGGTTCCCAATATTGTTCACAGCAATGATTTCCAGGAAATTGATACAGAGTAGCGCATTTTAAGAAATTGTGAACAAATCAAAACATTTCCTGATGATGTAGAACTATTTTGGGATGAAGTAAGTCTACTAAAGCGTGGCGATGAAACTCAAATGTTTCCATTGTTGTCTAATTTCATTTTTAATATTTTATCACTTCCCCATTCATCCGCTAACGTTAAACGCATATTTTCACATATTAATCTTTTAAAAAAAAGCAGCGAAAAAGGCTGTCTACTAAATCAATCACTGGTCTATTACATTCAAAACGACTCTTTAATACAGCTAATTGTTACGATTTTGAAATTAATTCGAAGATGACTGCGGCTATGGCCAAAGAATATTTGTATAAAAAATAATTATGATTGTTACATATTAGTCTGTAAGTTTTTATTAATAAATAAACGAATTTTATTGAATATTGTATTTTTTTTTGTCAAATACCGATTTTGGGTACAAATATACCGATTTTAGCTGGCAATTCTACCGATCTCGCTCTATGACGTTCGAGACCACTGCCGCCAGTAGCCCCGTCAACCCCCGCCTGCCCGGACGTTCGTTAGTTTCAATGTCGGAGATACGCGCGCGCTACGTAAAAATGCCTCCCAGGCGACGAAATTCAAATCAGAACTCGAAGAGGAAGTGTTAGAGTTCTTTCGGTGTCATCCTCTTGCGAGCACAAGGGATACTGCCGGAGTTTACGATGTGGCGTCTTTTAAATCAAACGCGAAACAAAGTAAAAGTGAAACGGACACATTAAATAATGTGATATGACATGTTTGGAAGCGTGCCTTCATTTGTGTGCAACGCGAAGGTGGACTTGTGCAACAGTTTTGTAGATAAGTAGGTAGAGAGTGTGTAAATAACTGTAAAAGTGTGTAAAAAACTGTTTTAAGTGTGATGGGTAGTTTATAATCTTATTTACCTACAACAGCTTTTCGGAAGAATGCCGTACCTGGTAAGTAAATGCACTTTTAAAACCCTTGTTAGCCTGCCTATTGAGTATCTAGTAGATTAGATAGTGACGAACTAGTCAGCTGATTTCCGTTTTCATTCTCAGTACACGTGGAAAGAGATAGCAATAGTTTTCATTGACTAAGCGACGCATCGCGCGTAATTTATGAACCACATTATGCAGAATGTAGTCAATGTTTACTTAATTACTTTATGTAATTAACTGGGCCGGGGTACGAAATTTCTTCACAATTGTAATCTGTAAACATAACACTACCTCCCATTAAAGCCGTGGCTAATAATTATAGAGCACCTTATATATGTCATATGAAAGCATAATTTTTGAGTGTTAAATGTGTATTTTATTTGTCGGGAAACGACTACTGTATTATATTATTTTACACCAAGTTTAAGAAATAGATTTTCTAAGAATAAGAACGTTTATTTGCACGAAGTATGGTAATTACTAATATCTTGTAAAGTACACATTTGTAGATACCAGGTACCATCTACCTATAATAGTCATACATTACAAATTAACAATGTGCTTTATATTTATAATCTACAAATAAGTTAGAAATTCCCTTACAGCAAACATGTCTTCAATATCGCCTTGAAGCAGGCCCCCTTTCTTCAAATGTTCCAGCATAGCTCTGTTGGCTGCTAGGTGCATGTCAGTCCACAGCACGCCTGGTTTAGCTTCCCTGAGAAAATGAAGTATTTATTCATACTTTACGATATTCAACTTTATCACAAAAGTATAAAGTTACTTTAACTCGTCGAGTACCGTCATTATAGACACAATTATAGAACAATAGGTTGCGGTCACCGGTGACCGCTTGGTGTTTGACAGTTTAAGTCTACTATTCAACAAAAAAGGCTATATACCCACACTAAACAGGCGTGTATTTAAGTAATTATTTTCCGAAACAAGTTGGTTTCAATAGATTATTAATTTATAAAATTATAAATAGGTACTAAGTAAACAGCAACAAAATAACTAATTACCTAATGACAGCATCTCTTCCAGCGAGCACAGCTTCATAGATAAGCTTCTGGTCTTCAGTGAACTTGCCATTCGCAGGGTATGAGCAAGTTATGTCAGCGGCGTAGCCCGCGTAGTTACCGCCCATGTCGAACAAACTGGAAGAATAAATGAATGTGAATGTTCTTTATTGGATAGGGTGGTAAATGGGCAGACAGATCACCTGATGGTAAGCAATTGGAGTCACCTATGGACCTCGCAAAATTAGAGAAATTAAAGTACCTATGTTGTCGGCCTTTTGGTGCTTAGGAAATTGGGGATCGAAGATTTTAGGATGAAGAGAGGGGAATGACTGGGGCTCACATAATAATTTGTATAGGATTAGTGTGTGAACATTTTCCAATCATTTATTTAGCGTTATAACAATTTACTTAACTATAGTATCAAGTAAGAGATTAAAATTAAGTTTATTCTATACTTTTTTTTATACTTTATAGGTCAACTTTTGACCACCATCTCGCCTGATCGTAAGCGATGATGTGGCCGACGATACAGCACGCCTACCTATGAGCAACCTGTTCACTCGGGACTTGAAGACACCCAAGTCATATTTGACGGGAAACACAGCCTCTGGCAAGGAATTCCATTCCTTAGCGGTTCGCATGAGGAAGCTTGACGCGAAACGCTTCGTTCGAATGGGTGGAATGTCCACCATATAAGGGTGGCGTCCCGCCGTTCGTCTGGTGGTACGGTGGTGAAATGGACTAGGGGGAATAAGTTTGTGCAATTCCTATGCACACTCACCGAAATGTATCCGATAGAAGACCGAAAGGCTTGCGATTTTGCGCCTGTGTTCGAGGCTTTGTAGCCGAGCCTCCACAAGCGAATCGTCATTGATGAGCTTCTTGGCACGCCTCTCGATGGATTCGAGGGCTTCTAACTGGTATTTCGCTGAGCCATCCCAAAGATGGGAGCAGTACTCCATACAAGACCGAACTTGTGTTTGGTAAAGAGTGAGCAACTGCTCCGGCGTGAAGTACCGTCTCACCCTCGACAGGACACCCAACTTTCTACCAGCCAGTTGCGCCTTTGTCTCGATATACGAGCCAAAATTGACAGTGGGCGTCAGAGTTACGCCGAGAAGCTCGAGACGGTCACCCATCGGAACGGACACACCCCGGAAAGTAGGAGTCAGTGGGAACCGACTCCGTTTAGCGGAAAACAGACACGCCTGGGTTTTGCTGGCATTGAACCTGACCAGATTGGCGTCACCCCAATCGGAGACCGCCTGCAAGGACAGGTTCAGACGATTTACCATAGATTCTCTTAGAGACTGGATTTGAGTTGCACTGGTTCGCGCATCGGACACATACCTCTCAACAACGGTGCTGTCATCTGCGTACCCAAAGATACCGGGCTGGAGGAGGTCATTAATGTGTAACAGAAAAAGTGTTGCTGAGAGTACTGACCCCTGAGGAACCCCGGCATTAATACCAAGTGGATTGGATGAGCAGCCGTCAATGACCACACGGATGGATCGATCCCTCAGGAAGTTTGTTATCCATCTGCACAAACCAGTGGGGAGTCCATATGCGGGAAGCTTGCCAACAAGACTATCGTGCCAGACCCTGTCGAAGGCCTTCGAGACATCGAGCGATACGGCTAACGTTTCCCCGTGTTTCTCGATGGCCTCGCTCCAGATGTGGGTGGCATATGCAAGAAGGTCCCCAGTAGATCGGTTTCGGCGAAATCCGTATTGCTGATCACTAAGGAGATCGTTACCTTCAAGGTATGCCAGGAGCCTGTTATTCAGTACACGTTCACGTGACCGAGATAGGTCTATAGTTGTTAGGGTCGGCACGACTACCTTTTTTAGGCACAGGTTGCACGTTGGCCATCTTCCTTGCTTTCGGCACTTGACCAGTCTCCAAAGATAGGCGAAACAGACGTGTCAGGATTGGAGCTAACTCAGGTGCACAAGTTTTCAGTACTACGGCCGGGATTCCATCGGGACCACTGGCTTTGTTCACGTCCAGGTTGCGCAACGTTCTGCAGACCTCCTTCTGTCGAATGCGAATGTCCGACATGTTAGTCTCGCATACTTGGTGTATAGAAGGTGGTGAAGCGCCATCAGCATCAAGACGCGAAGACTCCGCAAAAAGAGAGGCGAATAAGTTCGCTTTCTCCATTGCGGTGTAAGCCAGCGTCCCATCAGACCGCAGTAGTGGTGGGAGTGAGGGGCGACAGAAGTTCGATTCCACCGACTTGGCCAGGGACCAAAAAGCCTTACTACCCGTTGGGTAAGAAGCAAGTTTGGCCCCTATTCGGCCGATGTGTTTGAACCGAGCCTCGCGCAGTACCTTTTTATATGACTTGGCGGCCCGGTTGAAAGCTCTCTTCCTTTGAAGTATATCATCAGTCCTATGGGACCTGGCGTCCGCCCATGCCATATATGCAGCATGCTTTAATGCCTCCGTTTGTCTGCAGTTGGCATCAAACCATGGGCGAAAGCCACCGACGGATGTCGCGTCCGAGAATGGAACGTAATATTCCATGCCCTGACGCAACACCCCCGTTACGGCATCTGCACAAGCTGACGGATCATCGGAAGAGAAGTAAACAGGCCGCCATGGATAGGATGCAAAAACTTAAAAGGTAACTTACCACATATCACCGTCGTGAATGAGCTTAGAATTTGGTGCGGAAGCGTGTCCATAGTGTAGAGTGGCGCCATTGTGTCCGGAGCCACAGATACAAGTATAGGACACGTGACGACACCCGCCCACACGGTAACAATGGTCCAGGAACACTGACTCACATTGATACTCTTTTCTACCTGGTTTCGCGTATAACATCACCTGCGAAAAGATAATATGACATTATCTTTAAAACTCAAACGTGAAGTAGGAAGCAACTAGAATAAAGTTGGCATCAGGGAGCTAGCATATTATAGATAATGAGTGGAATTTTAGCAGGCACTTTAATCAACAAACATTTCGGGCAAGCTGACATATAGCAGCAATGTGAGACCATTGCCATTTGAAATCTTTCCTGGGTGTAAGAACCCTATGTGTCTTGCTAGGACATCTATAAAATAAAATAAAGTTAAATACCTGTTTATGAGCATCAGACGAGACTTTGCACACATAACGCAGTACTTCAATCTCTTCAGGAGTCTTGAGAACGCGCCTGTAAAAGGTAATAAATTAATAGTGTCAATAGCTACTAAGTATACCAAAATGATAAGTATTCTAAATAGGTACCTTGTGTGGTTAATTAAAATTGAATCTTATTTACATGACCTAGAAATCAATTTTGCTGACCTTATAGCCTGTATATATATTTTTGTACTTTCTAGACCTAATTAAATATGTTAAGTATGCAATCATTAAAGATATGTGATAACCGATTAATGCGCAAGTAGATTGTGATAATATTAATTTGATATGTAGCATTGTTGAGTAAGGCATTTTATAATCAGGAATTTTCAATATTTTTCTAGGTACCTACTATCAGTAGCAACTAGCAACAAAATGGGCCGCTCGTCTGATGGTAAAGGGTCATCGTAACTTTAGTAGACCATCTCTACACTTCCACATACACCAGGGGCGTAGCTAGCACCGTATCTGCCGTATCAATTATATGGGGCCCCCAGACCACGGGGGCCCCTAAAGTGTGTAAGCAACAATATAAAAACTTCTCAATTTATTTTTTATTTCAATAATCACAAAATGCATGTGTTTAAAGGTTGGCAGAAACCATGGAATAGAGAAAACTATAATTATGTATAATAGAGAAATCTATTCCATGGCAGAAACTTTGGAAAAACTAAAGTAATCATTGTCCGATAGTTTTGTGCAGAGGGAGTCAGTCACAATATTATGTAAATAAATGTTATAATAATATGTAAAAGAAAATGTCTTCTGAGAAATATTTTTATACGGGGCCCCCAAACAAATTTTTATACGGGGCCCCGCCAAGATACGCTACGCCACTGACATACACATACACAGGGGCATCACGACTGCATTGTCAGCCATATACAAATTAAACATTATAATCTACATTATAATTTGATTATTCATTTTTAAACAATAACCAATGACTGTTTTTCAATAGGTATTGCCCTACACCGTGGTCTATCTATACTATGCCCCACACTAGGAATCTCTCCTGAATTGCAGGTGCGTTTCTAAACACACAATTTCACACACATCACAACTAGACATGAACAACAATAAGTGGATCACAAAAAGTATTGTTCCGTGTGGAAATCTAACCAGTGTCACATTACACAGCAAACAAGGCAATCTTCATTAGGTATAGGTACTTAATTTGATACATCTTTTGCTAAATAAAAACTAATCACGTTGTGATCTTAACAAGTCACATGTACCTATGCTACAGGCTAACAATGGACTATTAAATCATGTCCACTTCCAGTCTATTACATTGCAATGAAAGCCTATAACACATGTCCAATTGTCTAGTAATAAAAGAAAAGACAATCAAAAGATAAAATTGATAGCTGCATTTACATAAGCAGTTAAGATATCGGTATTTAGATTATTGAGCAATTTCATGTTTTATCATTTTGTTATTACAGATTAATACAGATACTTACAGCTCGGCAATGATAGGGAAAAGTGTTTCATTGTCGACATTGAATCTGAAAGAAAAAATTGGTTTGTATGTTTTACTGCTCAGTCACGTTATTGGTTGGCGGGGAGACTCAACTAGTTTCAAGTCACGCTTGGGGCTCATAATCATGAGCTGAGGGCTTAGTACGAGTATGTATTATATTTAAAGAAATCGAAACAAGACCGCATTCTTGATTGGTTAGTTCATTGGCTATAGAAGTATTAAAAAGTTATCATTATCTAGGTTTACCCATTGAAATGCTAGGTATAGATTTCTCTATTTTTCAGTCATACTCCTCAGTTTTGTGAATCCCTCATCTATTTGCTCCCCGATTCGGATTTTAGTAAAGTATTGAGTATTTATTAGCCAAGTATAATTTAATAGCCAATACTTAGCTATCATTCTTAAGTACTCAACGCAAGTACTTTGCTTCATGTTAAATATGTCAACAGCGAGTTGATTGAACACAATCAGATACTTACTCATCAATTCCCTCAAACACAGCCTCCTTGGCGGTCAAGCCGCTGTCTGTATTGGGACCACACTGTAAAATAATATTATGTTTAATGTATAATACTCCATATTTGTATCTAGGTACGATAACTAGGTAAATAATAACATTAAATAATGAAAAACTTACCAAAGTCAATAACGTCTCAGGGTTTAAGCTTTTGAGCACAGTCTGGAGCTGAAATGGAGAATAATAATTATATTATGCACAATTTTTTTTTTTTTTTTAAGTGGGGAAAATCATCGAATGACTGGAGGCGGGAGGGAGTGTCAGACTCTTACTGACTAAAAACCACCCCGTTCCTTCTCCTGCACGTCGAGTCGGAGCCCCGGTTACCCGTTAGGTTCTCCGCGACTCCGAATCGGCATCGGCCGTATTGGGCCCCATCTGTGGTGGTCTGATGGCTCTTTGAGGCGCGCGCGGAACGCGACGCGCCGTACGCTCGGGTCTGTTTCTGGTCGGACGGGGAGCCACCCATGCTCGCCGTCCGCAGGCCCGCGCTTACGGTGGCCGGAGATCGTCCCGCGATCCCCGACGCCCGGTGTGTCCTTCGCGATGGCTGGGTTGCGAGGAGGCAGCGCTTCGCTGCCTCACGCGTCCCGCCTCCTCCTTAGCTAGCATAACTGCTTCGCAAAAGGAGGAGACGGCATCCCAGTCCCCCTCGCTCCGCATCATGGCCTGCACTAGGCCCGGACGCGAGAGGTCGCCATCGCCGATCACTTCCCTGAGGGCATGGCGGTGTTCAGCCCACGCAGGGCATTCTCCCACCGTGTCCTCGGGGCGGTCCTCGCAGTGATGACACCCGGGCGTTTCCTCCCGCCCCATCAGACACAGGTACCTCCCGAAACTTCCATGTCCGGTGAGGACCTGCGTCAGGCGGTAGGTGAGGACGCCGTAGCGTCTCTCAAGCCACTCCTCAAAGAGGGGACTTACCGCTGCACCTATATGCATAATACTAATGAATGAACGATCTTTTTTCACATTACCATAATATAAAATTGCGCATTGATGAAAATAAAAGTAAATAGAATACACATAGACCTTTAAAAAACACAACACAGAATATTAATATGTTGATATATCATACCGAAAATCCCCAAAATTTGTTCATACAAAAGTAGCCACTAAACATTGGAAATAAGGTCTATAATGCAGTAAGTGGAGAGAGGTCACCAGTGACCGCTTGGGGATTGAACAGTTAAGTAGAGAGTAAGAAGCAGTTTGTAATGCAGAGGAAATACCTCATCAACATAGTGGACTTCATCAACTGCATAAATGTTCTTGAAGTCATCACAGCTGAGTAACTTCCCCATCCAGATTTCATAGTCTTCAGGTAGACGGCGCACAAATAAATGTGCTTTCCTAGTGGCTACATCTAGAGCAAAGTAGCAGCCAGGCTCACGGACACCACAGACCCAGGTGAAGTAGGATTCCTAGAAGATATAATTACTATCTCTTATATCTGTTGTGTAATAACTAAATAAATTATAATTCGATATATGCATGATTTTGAAAATGCCAGTTTTCTAAAGAAAAATACTACTAAACAATAATATTTCTTTTTTTTTTTGTGACTAATCAGGTTTCAATATATCAATTAAAAGCAGTGTAATTTAATTAGCTATTTATTAATTATAATTATGTTTTCATCTAATTATGAGAAGCAACAATAGAAATAATAGATCTTTCATTTACTTAGTTAGAATTACTTGTTGTTTGTGATTAAACTTGATAAAATGTTGAATCATGCCACAGAATTGTGTGTATTTATGTTATGTTGATATACTTGCCTGTCTAAACACATATTCGATGTCGGTGTCGTAATGGCTAATGTCCTCGCCGCCTTGTAGGACAACTACTTGCCCATTTTTTAATTTGTCTGCCAGCCGACTCCTGTTCTTAGCAAATAAGGATAAAGGCACTTCCAAAGTACCTGGGCCCATGGACCACGACGTTGCCATCTTCACTGACGAATTGATACTGAACCTAAACTTTGTTGCCAGCTGGTATAAAACCGATGATAAGCGTAAACTTTGTATTTGATACAGATTGCGTCGCACTAGAACATTATTATACCGTTTCTGTAATAATTTGACTTGTAAATATTTTCTACTGAATATATTTAAAAAACATCTACTTCTTAACATTTATAAGGTGAAGGGATCACTATTTTGAAGATTTCCACTAAATATTTACATTTTATTAATACATAACATAGTTCTTATTTTAGAGTACCGTAGTGAATTTATGAATACCAAATAGCTATTCAGAATTTCATAAACATTATGTCTGTATAAAAAGTATACAGAATATTCATTAAAAAAATGTAGAAGTTTAATTTTCAGTAATAAACCAATAAAAAATATTTAATAAATTAGTAGCCTCTCTTACCGATTAAAGAAAAACAATGAGAATTGCGTGTACGGAACTATAATTATCATTATGTTCAAAGAAAATCAGAATAGATTTATAAACATGAAACTGTCATCCTGACATTACAGACTGCTGTCAGCTGTCACCTTGTTTACATGGTCGCAGTTAACACATTTATCCACATCCATGTCTCGCTCTTCACCACTAGATGACAGTGTAAGTAAGGGAATAAACCACAATGTCATAAAACATTTTTAGTAATTTAAGAATTATGTAATGACTTAATATTCTCTACGTCATGCCTTTGAGAATTTCCCAGTAAAATAATCTTATTATTAATTGTGTAACCGATATATCAACTACTTTTTCTATTCGCTAGTAGATGTCGCTACTTGGACAAAACAAAGTTATCAGCTGATACCACAAAATAAACAATAAGTTATCAGATTGTTATATTCTTGTCGTTGTAAACAAAATCAAGAATAGGGTCTAATTTGCAATTGGAATTTATATGATATCTCAGTAATTTAATTCACGTTTTTATATAGGTAGTTTTAGATACACATTGCTAAACATTCTGCATAATAGCTCAGTTTGGTATCTCATAATTGGGACTATTAACATACCTGACGAAAAAACGTGTAGGTAGATTATGTATAAGTATTGTAATCAACTAAAACGAGGAAATAAAATATTTTAAATAGGTATATTATGTAAATATCAAGTGGTGTGATAATAATAGTAATAAGCATAATAGGTAGGTATAGACAAGAAAGGTAGCAGAGTAAGGATGTTCAAATAAAATAATGTATTGTAATCATCAAATATTTTAATAGACGAAAAATAGATCTAACACTGAAAGTGTCTGTAGATATCTATTTAAATATTTTGTACAGCTAAATTCAAGAACTCAATTCAAAAAAAGTATTTCTTGAAATTAATTCTTTTATTACTTAATACTTATCTAAATCACAAGATCGACCATAAATTAAACTACCTAAAAATCACAAAATGCACTAAAACATGCACACATGTAATATTACCATGATTTTTATACCTTAATATTCGGTACAATTGCACACTACAATATTGAAATTAAGTATTAGCTAAATAGGAATTATATAAAACTAAACACTACAAATTTTCTAGGTTTGACTGTTACAATGAGAACATACCTACTATTTAAAATCGCAATCGCACAGTGCGACATGAATAATTTTCCCTAAACTACCATCATGCGAGGAAGTAACTGTAATTGTAACAATGTAAAAATGTACTGTTATCTCTACAATCACTTTTTGAAAGTTTTCATAACACTAAAATGACCTAAATAAATGTGTACATTAGATATTTCGCTGGAAGAAAATATTTATAACAAAATGTCTGATGTAATGTAGTCGAGATAAGTGTGTCGCTCATTGTAAAATGGTTTTACAAAAATAATAAAGCAATTCACTTAATTGTAGAAACATGACGTAGGTATGAGAGACAATGGACATTTGCTATCGAATATTTAAATTAATTACATAAACAATAGTTAAAGCTCTTGAATTATACTTCACATTAGCTATATTTAATTAGATGGAAATGTCTTAACGCGACATTCAGTCACAAAGTTTTATTATTATAGAAATAAGTACTTTAAAACGAATTACAATACTAAAGGCTAGTTACGTCATTCAGTACTTTGATCATGATCAGTTAAGGTCACTATAAACGAAGAATAAATATTATGATTGTAGAGTACGCGCGGCCATTTTGGTTCGTTCTCGTGACTCGTGTCGTGCGGGACACGTCATTGGTGGCTATCTCTTTCTTGCACGCTCTCCGCATATAGCACCATTGTAACCCGACACGTTTCTTACACACAAGCGATTTCACAACACGTTCGACACTTTCACAACTAAAATGTTTTGTTTATAAATTATGAATCTACAGAAATTTCATGACACGGTTGCTTCTTTTCCTGTAATCTCCGAACAGCCTCGGCGACAAGGGCACGCTGCTCCAGCAATCGTTCCACAAGATCGACAGGTTCTTGTTTTCTAATATAGTAAGGTGCAGCTCGGGCTCTGGCCTGCAGGTGAAGTTTCTGTTTTAGGCCAAGGGTGAGTTCCTCAATAGCAGGTAACCTGCTGGAGGTCAACGGACGATTCTGCTCTTCAGAAGAATGACGATTTTCGTATCTTGACTTCTCTTTCAACATAGTGAAGGAAAGATAAAACGGTTGCAAACTGAAGACTGATTAAATAAGAGACTAGAGATCTCACCGGTACGGTAGGCGGTGACTGCGGTGAGTAACAACGTTTGCGAATGCCGAATGCCGAATGAATGAGCGAGTGAGGCAGCTCGACCCCAGCGTAGGAAAGACGGGCCTCCGCGGGCACCTGAGGCGGGGGGAGGGATGACGTAGTCTGATGCGCAGTCGTGCCGGGCTGTATACAAACAATACGATGGACGTAAATAAACACAGGACAGACTCGATATGCCTGTACGGTGAACGGTTTTATCTGTGTGTTAGTGGTTTAGCTAGTCGGCCGACTGGCTTGCTGAATCATGAAATACTTTAATAAAGAAGACAGGTAGGTCGCAGCTACAACGCTCGATACTGAGTGTACGGCTAGATACTACATATGATGATAATGAATAAGACTGATACTGTAACGAAAGGATGATAGTATAAACAGCGAATATGAGTACAAAATCAGATAATGATTGCTATTGTTAATATTTTTGTCACAACATAAAGTACGTGGGTGTGTGTGTGTGATGACATTACAAACAGATAGTTAGTTAGAAATGACCTGGTTTTTACATGAATGGGTGTTGTTCTAATGAGGGCGGTTAATTTGAACTAGATTTAAGATTCTACGGAAGAAGCTACAATTATAGCGGATCTAAGGTGCCACGAAACCTACGATAAGCACTAAAAAAATGTTAAACGCAAATTAATTTTAATATAATGTCAAAAAGAAGCATCAAATATAATAATAGTTTTTAGTTAAGCAGCGTATGTTGTGTAGGTACGTCTACATGTAATAATATCTCAACGTGTAACATGTGTTTGGGTGAAACAAAACTAAAAACGGACGTTGCCCTCGGTTTTTTCCAGACAACGATCACGCCGATTCTTTATTATGATACGTAGGTATTGTTACGACCGTTTTAAAGTCTGTATAATGATGAATGTATAACAACATTCATATCTTTTCACTTTAATAGTGTTATTGTTATTAAAAACTTATAAATTAGAGATTGTGTGCTACAAAGTTTCAATGTTTCTGAGGAATTTTAGGTGTATTTGTGTACCACGGCAGTAATTACCAGAGTAACAAAATGACTGCCACGTGAAGTCATTGACTCCTAAATAGTGCGACCGTTGCTTCAGTAGCCACATTTTTTATGCCCCTGCCTTTATATTCCACCTGATATTTATTTTATAAACAATTTGTGAGGGTAAAGTACATAAAACATATTATTTCATATTGTAACAAAATACAATGAGTAATTAAAATAGTTTTCCTCGAGGATAATAAACATAAAAATAAGTTTGCATTGCTCCACACATGTTTCCGTTGAAGTAGGCGTTGAGTGTTAAAATATCCACGTGGTTGTTATTTTTCGGTATTCGAGTACTAACTCGAATCATTGTTAGAGCAATCATGATTAGAAACAATGGAAAGTAATAAAAAAACAACGACTACGATTTTGTTTTGATGCCATTTTGTTTTATACCTCTTATTTTAACCGGAATAATAATTGAAATAACAACTTCATTTATCAATCTGTTTATTAACTGCTTTGTAATTTATTAACTACCTGGTAATAATTCTGCATTTTGAGGTTATAACTCAATTTGTCATTAGTGTTTATTTCACTAACCGTAAACAATGTTGTATAATTTAAACAATGTAGGTATAGACGATTTCATTTTGACCTTCGAATAAAGATAACATACGTTCTGCGTCTAATTTTATTTTATAATCAACTGTCCCATTATTATGTTTATAAATAAATTTATTACATTTAGAATACAAACTGTGGTGATAATACAAGCCTGACAGGTTTGAAATACGTTAAATTTAAAAAGTTCTTATAAGAATTATTTTGTTTTGTTGCTACAATACCTACGTGTTATTTATTTAGATTGAGTATTCTAGAATTAGATTTCACATAATGATGTGAATCATGTTTCAGTTATAAGAATTCCTATATGACTCAAATAAGAGAAACTTAAAGACAGAAAATTACGTTAGTTGCGGTATCTTACGTGGATAGATAAGCGTCAATAACAGTGAGCGATAATAAATTATTATTATGAACATGCTTATTTTTATTTGTTAATCCGATGATTTTATCATAACAATAGGTAATCTCAATGTATCAATCGATATAATGTCAAAATTGTTTGATTTACTTTCACAATAATTTATGGTTGAAAACAAGTTGGTATTGTTTACGTAATCATCACAATTCTCCACATTTCGAAATACTGTATCTGTTCAATTAGGTAAGTAAGTAGGTATGTCCTCGATTTACGTCTGATTACATAAGCAAATAATATATAACTGTGTATAAACACAAACAACATTGCATTCAACTTGTTTTTGCATTTGTTTTGTGGAAATAAACCGTATCATTCCAATCTTTATCCATACGTTGTGATTAATCAATAATACCTAAGTACAAGCACAAACGTAACCTAATTCAGACAGCACTTTCTAGAATTTTTTGCGACAGCCAAGTCTCGATGTGTTTTCAAAATGAGCTGAAGTAACAATTTTTTGCTTTGCAATTTTTTATTCGAAAACAAATTAGAAGTTCACACGGAGAGTACAAGGATATTGCAACTACATTGTTCCATAAAACAATGAAAATAATAAAGGAAGTAGGTAGGTAACTGGAAACATAGCCTAGACATTTTCTAGATACCAACTTAACTTGTTCAGGCGGTCAAAATTGGAACTATTCATAATCGAATTCCTTCATGAAGACAGTAGCGACATTGCAAATTGTACTTCAGTTAGGTTGAGCCTTGGTTCCATTTTTGAACAAGTAGTTAAACGAAAACGTTGAGCTAACGCCATCTAGCGTGCAATAGCAAAACTAATAATGGCGATGGTCGCGTTTAGTAATGTCAAACAATATTTTACGATTATCGTAAACAAAAGCTTTAAAATTTTGTGATAAATAAAACAATTGACTATATTAGTCTGAGTAGTATGAATTTCTTTGTGTCATAATGTTGATCACCGATTATTCGGAGAGTATTTATTACGCAGATTGCAGACTATTAAATTTCAGTATTTTTTTAATTACCATTAGAATTAATAAATTGTAAATTATTAGTTTATTATGACGTGTGTAGAGGCACGGCAGCCAGTCACGGTTCGAACTGGTAGGAATAAAAAACTGTAAAATTTAATTCCACAGGCACTTTGATAGCTACCGTTGCTTGCTATATTAATTCATAGTGATTTATTGTTATTCCATATTGCCCTTGGTTGTAATTAGACCATCGTTGATGTAAGTAGGTACTATAGTCAGTTGTGGTAGTCTGACTGGAGATTAAAGCACCCGCTTCTCAAGTAAAAGAGTGCAGGTTCGAAACCTGGCAATTACCAATTTGGCATTTTCTGAGTTATTTAAAGGTACTTTTCATTTTTGACTTTTCAAATTTGACACCTCTGACGAACAGTAAAGGTAAAATTATTATGCAAACCTGAAAGTATATTTTCTGGATATTAACCCGTCTTGAGCAAGCGTGGAGTCAATGCACAAACCTTCTCCGTGCGAGAAGAGGCCTTTGTTCAGCAGTGGGCACTTACAGATGTAAATTAAGGTAACGAAAAAAAAAATTGTAAGTGAATGTATTAAATTCTCAGATTGGATTTCTATTTCTAGGTATATTGGATCGGTCAAGACTTGTCTCTAGTCACAAAAGGATAAAAAGTAGCATATGTGACAGACATATACACACAGCGCCATCTATACCAATGATTTCGTTTTTCCTCGAGAATATCAAATTTTTCCGGGATAAACAGTACCCTATTATTTAATCCAGACTTCTAACTTTACGTCTGGAAAAAATCCAAAGCAATCAGTTTAGTAGGTACGGCGTGAAAGCGGAACAAACAAACTCACTTTCCGATTTATAATATTAGTAAGGATCAAGTCATTTTCCAGTATCTAATGGAAGTAAGAGATATACCTATAATGACGAAATTTACTTGAAGTACTTAACCGTTTCACACATAACATCACACCATTTATCCCCGAAGGGATGGGCAGAGGTGTACTGTACAATGTAACACCCACTTTTCAGTATTCATTTTATGAGTCCTTTGTATGTAAATTACAAGTTGTAATAGGGATTGAGCTTATTGCCATATACCGGGCACAATTCCAAACTCTATGCTACTACAGAGGATATTTTTTTGCATAAACCTAGCAATACTTTGCCCGACCCGGGAATCGAACCAGAGAACTTTTGCAAGTCAGTCGCACTTTAGATCACTCTGCCAACGAGGCAGTCTATAACCGTTTCCCGTTCTATTAAATCTCACCTACAGATAGTATAGGTTGTCGCGGAGTACCTAACGGGTAACCGGGGCTCCGGCTCGACGTGCAGGAGAAGGAATGGGGTGGTTTTTAGTCAGTCTGACACTCCCTCCCGCCTCACCCAGGCGGGAGCAGTCATTCGATGATTTCCCCACCTTAAAAAAAAAGATGTAGTATAGGTACGTATGTAGATGTCTAGAAATAAGGTGTCATACTACCTAGTATGAAAACATTAGTCATTATGTTACATTATCTGTGCATAGTGCGTTATTGCTGTACACAGAGACATTCATTAATGATTAGGTACTTAAAAACTGTTTCTCAGTTAGGATTTTGTTCCGAAAACAATTTCTTAAGGACTGTGTTAAGTAATCATGGAATGACTCTGAGTATGCGGTGGTTACGCAGGCATGACATTGAACGTGCGACCGCATCCTCCTAAAGCAAAAGAGAAAGTTGATTGTTTCCCGCGTCACATTCCCGAGAACCGAGTTCCATAGAATTGAACCTAAGTAAGAAGGTTTTTATCTAAACAGTATAGCGTAAAAATAAAATAAGGAGTAATTATTATTAATAGTAATTTTTCAAAACAGATTTATTTTTTATTCCTATACTAGCGGACCCGAAAGACGTTGTCCTACATATCTACTTAAATGTATAAACAAAAATTCATTCAAATTAGTTCAGCCGTTTACGTTAACTAACCCGGACACCGAAAGCAGCGCCATCTATCCGGGCTGATTTGTGAATCTAAACCATCCAACCATTAATAACAAAGTTTCTATACATAATTATGTGGATTACAAGTATGTGTTGCTCTCGTCCATGCGTCACCGCAGGGGTGCCAACTGAAAATCAGTGTTGGGTGCTCATTGTGCGCAGCTTTATGCTGAGTTGGTGACCCGTTCGGATTGGACATGTCCGCCAACACCGCGCACTTGAATGGCTTATTGGCTTGCTTTAGTTTTAGTTTTATAATTTAACTTTTATCTTTTAATTTTTCTGTTTTTATGCTTTTTTTATATTTATGTCTTTTCTGGCGTGCATGTCTTATGCCGAATAAACATTTTTCATGAATTTTATGAGGAGTTCAATGACATACACACATACAGCAGAATTATAATATATATGTATAAAGGATAAAGCAAAGGGTTTGTCTGTTTGTTTGAACGCGCTAATGGCGCTCTGGAACAACCGGTCCGTCTTGAAAAATTAATTTTGTGTTGGACAGACCATTTATCCCGGAAAGCTATAGACTTTATAAAACATCATACTACGATCAGCAGCACCAGTGCAGCGGGTGAAGACTCGCGAGTGGAGCTAGTTGCTTATAATGCCAATGTTGTTACCAATCTATGACACAAGCAGAGCATGAAGTTAAAGCTGGTTGGATATTATCCACTGATTTTTAATGTTACTACGATATTACCTCATCTTAATGTAGTGTTGTGCGTCGTCGATATGTCAAATATCGATAGGTACATAAATTTTGTTTTATCACATGTTTTTCGTTACAATAATGTGGTCTGTCGGTCTGTGGTATTATGTCGCATATTATTTAGTTTGTAAACTAGAAGCATTGTGCCAAGTACTTAATTAGCGTACATTATTTATATGACATGCGGAAAATTAATCGGTATGTACACGGATAATATATTTGTAAAACAAATAAATATTTGTGATACAGAAAAAAGAAACAAAAAAGGTTGATTATGTATGATCTAAGAAATTTCTACATATTCCAGTTGAGTAGATAAGTTGCTAAATTCAAAGGAAAAAGTTTTTAACATCACTAGTAAAGGCGTTGCGCAGACAGTTCACTAAAATGTCGAAAGAAAGTGAACGCAATAGCCAGCGACAACGAACATGCTGCTAGCAGTTTGGTTGGTTCAGGCAGTATGCTCAGATGCCTTGGCCTCGGCGCTCGCACAAAACGCGGGAAGCGGATGACGCGCGAAATTCCATTTTGTAAACGCGAAACGTGAAATAAAATTCAATTAAATACATAATGAATATGTAATGAATAAAGCTTGTCCTGAATAATAAATAAATAAACGTTTTAAGTGACAATTTGTACTTGGACTTTGTGATTTAGTAAAAATGAATTTGTCAGGTGAAGCTAGTAGTGGGCCGCGTGTTTTGACCGCTCGTCACATAAGTGCGGACATATCCCTTCCCGAAACGAACAATGAAATAAATTCCACCCTCCTGTGCCACAGTTATGATCTAGATCCTGACTTTGAAACCTATTTTGCAGGTAAATTATATTGAGATAATAGATATTTATTACTGAGTTTAGATAATTTTGCATGTTATCTATTTGAAGCGGAGTATTAAGTCTAACAATATTTAATTCTATTTTACTTCTTTAAGTTAACTGTTCTTTATAGGTAATATGTTTTTTAATAATATTGTGAATCTAAGTGTTAATTTTTTGATTGCATGTAGGTACTACCTAGTCAAAATGCAATGCATAAAAGTTATATTTTGTCTTAATGATCTACAGATCCTTAATAAAAATTGCCAGTTAAGACGTAGAGATGTTTCAAAGAAAGGCAAGAACATTGTTAGCTTATAGGTACTGACACACATATATTTTAGACACATTTTTTATGAAAAACACATCATATTATCCACAAAATACACTAACTAAAACATAATTAGGCATCGTGAAATAGGCCCTAAAAATACAAAATAACTTGTAGATATACCTACCCACGAGGCTTATCGACACACATTTAGAAATAGCATAGATTCCCACGATAGCTAAGCTTATCTCGATGTACTACACAATAACCAAAAAAATAATAACTCATGTAGGTAAGTAGGTACAAAAGTACAAGTTCCTATGTCAATTTGTATTTCCGTTCAATTAAATACGTATTTATTTTGTTTTATTTCACCTAATTAATGTTAATAAACTAGGTGTCTAGTGGCGGATTTGTTAGAAAAAATAGAATTTTAATTTGACAACAGTTTCATATATTTACCAAAATCCAGTCTCTAAACTGGGCCTTAAAATGTCGTTACAAATAGCCAAAAATAGTTTTCCAATACATACATACATTCATCATCAATATCAGTCGTAATACTCACATAATTAAACTGTTGAACAAAGACCTCCCTTTTCAGGAGATTGCCATAATTCCCAAGCTTGGTAGGCGACGAAAATACGCTTAAAACTCTATTAAAATAATTTTAATAAAGCTAAAAATAACAACGTTGATGTTCATTCAAGCGCCTCTTTTGCCTTGCATCCTACTTTTAGACCTTACGTATCTGCAAGAATAGCCCGATAAATCAAGGAGATAAATGTCTGTGGTCCCATCAGTGAAATCATACCAAAACAATTAACTAAGTACCTAAGTCTTAGAGGTCTTAGGTAGTGATTAGTAGAGAGTAGACAATGCTGTTGCCATAGTGAAATTATCATCATCATCCACCATGAGGCCGTGTTCGTCTGTTGTTGGACATACTATACAGGATGGAATTTTGTAATGCCACCTGAAGGGCAAGTACCTACTGTTAAATATACTTAAGATAGAAAATTTTACTCAAAGAAAACATTCCTTTATTTTTGAAAAGAAAGAAATTTGCATTCAAAGATTTTTAAAATTCGCTTGCCGCACACGGTAATCGAACCGACTAAAATCTAAAAAAGTTGAACCCTGAACATCTATTGCATCGATTGTTCGGGTCAATAAGGATGAAATCTCTCTAACAAACTTCATTTTAATGAAAGGAAAACAATGAACAATCGATGCAATGAAGTCGGTTATAAAAGTACAGAGTGCAAACTTTGACAGATTAGTCGGTTCGATTACCGTGCGAGGCAAGCTAATTTTTAAAAACCTTTGCAAGCTGTTTTTTCTTTTCAAAAATAAAGGAATGTTTTCTTTGAGAAAGATTTTCTATCTTAAGTATTAAGAGTAGGTACTTCCCCTTCAGGTGGCATTACAAAATTCCACCCTGTATAGGCCTACACACCATTGAGGTCGTAAAGACACTTAAACTTAACTTTAGACTTCAGAAGTCACCCACTTGTCATAAAACGATTAAAGGTACGAAACGAAGAAAATAGAATAAAAAACAACAGTGCTATAAAATAAATCATAATAATCTTAAAACATAATAATTAATGTTAAAACAACAATTTCCTACAAAGAACAACGATAAATAAAAATAATAAAAAGAGCGTTCCCTCATTTTATAGGGTTACTTGACTTATAAAGTTCAAGGGAATCATTTAAAGTATTTATGAGATAAAACACAATCGAGTTACTGCTTTATCTTGACCTTTTATTTAAGTTAAAGTAGCGACGATTTCTGCAAAGTAAAATAAACCTACATTGCAATTGCAAAATGTAGGCAAGTAATGACAGACTATTATAAAAATAAGCCGGGTCCTTGAAGGACGTAATTTGTACACCACATTAAAGTTGACTTTAGAATGTTGTGAAGTTGTGCAGGCGTAAAGTCCAAGCGTGATTAAGCTCCGTCACCGTCAGTTACACGCACACTGGTATTACAATTTAAAATCACGCAACTGTAGGTTTTGTATGCTATTAACGTTTTGATGCCGCAGATACTAGGAATATTTATAGTACCTGATATACGGATGACACAGAGACCATGTTTTTTTTTATAATATGTTTTTCAACTAAAGCTTTTCACTGTTTACAGCCTACTAATTTATTGGATTAACAGCTATTCTTTCAGTCATAAAAGCTGGTAAAATTAGTGCGTTCTCTCCTAGAATTCATAAAAAATAAGCATGTTGATTGTTGATATTGTCAACTGTAAAAGGTTATATCGAAGGAACCGTATTAATTAAAACGACTTTACAGTTGTCCAAACAATGACTTTCCGAGTGGAAAGTTAGCAAATATATACGTCATTGATAAGATTTTCAGGTATTAAACTTGTATTTATTCAAACTGTAACTGTTTATGCAGATGTCTTTAGAACATTTGGCATATCTTGGTGCCATCAGATATCTTTGTCTTTTAAGCATACCTACTTACACTTGTGTCAACTTTATTGTTAAAATACAAATAATAGTTATTGTGAAAAATTAGGACAATATTATTTATACATAATAGGCATGGCGACTATTTTTTAATTTTTTGTCCGTCTTTTAGATATTTTAAAAATCTTCGATACGTATTTTTTTTTTCTCGTATCCAAAAAAACATGTAGATATTTTGAGTTAAAATGACGCGTGACGTCACAATTAGGTACGATTTCTCCGTAAGTGTGACGTCAACACCCCCACTCCCTAACTTTAATGCGGAATAACTACGTATTCTTCTGTTAATTTGATAAAACAAAAAATACGTGTCTGATATTTTCGTGCGATCTTAATGACGGACTAATTACTTTTTGATTTTTTTACCCTGTCGACACGCCTATTATGTATATTTGAGTAATGCGAAAATTGGGGTTAAGACAAGCGAAATCAACTCCTATCGATATAATAACTTTTATAAATAGGAGTAGTACCTAAATATGGTTTAAATAAATCAGTCTAGAGTCAGAATAGAGTTCTATTTTTTCTTTACTAATGTGAACGTAACTACCTATTATTTTCAGTAACTTACTGAAACAATAATATGTACTTCATTTCTAACGTCCAGTTTCTATAACCTATGTAACTGTAGATTTGCTTACTAGAGACAGAATTTTGACGTGAGCTCCATATAAAATGTGTTGTAAAGACATTCGCTTGGCTATGGACAATAAATTACTCACTATTCTTGTGTTGCTGGACTTCAGCTCGGCCTTCAACTCTGTGGACTTTGACATTCTGTTGGGGGTCCTGAAGGCCAATAATTTTTCACCTTCCTCTCTGGCCTGGTTTGAATCCTATCTTCGGGGTCGCCGTCAGCGGGTCCGCCTAGAGGAAACCTTTTCCGATTGGTGTGACCTTGCGGCTGGCGTTCCCCAGGGTGGCGTCCTTTCTCCTGTCCTTTTCTCCATTTTCATTAACACCGTTGCCAGGGTGATCTCTTCTAATTTCCATCTCAATGCAGACGACTTACAGTTATACCGTCAGTTCAACATATCTGAAGCTCATTCTGCTTTCGATGCCATGAATCGTGACTTGGGTGGAGTTGCGGAGTGGGCCAGATGTTTTGGCCTGCAAATCAATCCTCTCAAGTCTCAGGCCATGGTTATCGGAAGCAGATATTATCGTAACGCCCTCGACGTTTCTAATCTTGTTCCATTGCGTCTGAATGGCACTGTGATTCCATTCACTGATTCTGCAAAGAACTTGGGAGTGCATATCGACTCAAATTTGTCCTGGACCATTTCTCCATTCATTCCCTGAGGCGCCTCCAGACCCTGTTGCCTGTGAAGACTAAGATTCACCTCGTCAAAGCGCTAATCCTGCCTCTGATTGACTACGCCGATGCCTGCTATTTGGATGGTACAGAGGAGCTTTTAAATAAACTTGAGCGATTGCAAAATGTTTGTATCCGCTTTGTCTTTGGTTTAAGAAAGTACGACCATGTTTCCGTATTCCGCAATAGGCTCAAGTGGCTTCCGATCCGTCTTCTCAGGAACACTCGCATTTTATGCTTCCTATAGAACATCCTCTTCAACCCTGCCTATCCTGCTTACCTTCGGGACCGTTTCTCCTTGGTTCGTCCTCCTGAAGTCCTATCTCGTTCACAACTTAAATCTAATCTTAAAATCGAACCCCATAATTTCGACTTCTATTCCTACTCCTTTTCCGTTCATGCAGTGAGACTGTGGAATGCGCTCCCGCCTAACATTCGGGACGCTGAGTCTATCGCTATCTTTAAAAAACGAGTGAGAGAACACTACCTTTGCTCCTGATATGTAAATTTTCTTCATTTATATGTATAATTTATAATTTGTATGTATTTATTTATCGACTTATTGTATGTAGTTGTTAGGTTATTTATCTGTTTAGTTTTAAGTCTGTTTCCTATCCCAATTTTCTATTTGTTGCTACACACTGTGTCACTATATCATTATTACTTTTCCTGCTCCAGGTCCACAGGAAGAAATTCCAATAGGAATAGATGGTACCTTTGTACTTTAATTTTATGTATGTGTTGTCCTTTATGTTGTATGTGTGTACATAAATAAATAATAAATAAATATGTCGGAGAAAATGCACCCATTGGGGGTACTTCGGAAAACGAACGCGGTAAGTTCGGTACTGGCTGGCAGAACAACCGCTCACCCTCGTGTCCAACTCAAAAGTGACACCTTTCAAATGCCAACATGCCACGCCTCGTACCGACCATCACCCAAGTACACTGCTTGACGTTTCCGACAAATGATAACAGATGGCGTTGTTCTAAAATAACGATACTCGATAGTTGTGCATCTTTGTTGATTCTGCGACAAATAAATAAATAGATAGGTTATTGAAACTGGACGTAAATGTATTACAAATAGTACCTACTGAGATCTTTTTATTGTTTTCAAACCAAGTGTCCATACCATAGATATTTTTGTGGTCCATACAATGTTTTTCTACGCCTATCTGCAACTTCTTCAAACTTCAAGTCATCGCCACACGTAATAGCTTTCCAATCCCATACGTCCGTATATCGCGGAACAAGAACATTATTTTCGAAGTACCTAATAACTTCCTATAGCGAGCATGGCATGTTTTTGAGAAAACCATCACTATCACCATGGAGAAGATTGTTTTTGCAATATAATGTATTTACAAAAAATCTAACACAATGAAGTTAGTCTTTGCAGGTGCTGTTAGTAAACTAGTCCGAAACAGTATTCAGTACGCTTTTGTTTACAGAGTGAGGTTGAGGAGATTTTACGTAGATAGAGCTTATGGAAATAGTTTTTTGCTTTCTGAGAAAATATCCTTTGCTTCCTTTGTTCGTAAACAAAAGTTCGAGTCAGCTAATATGGACTGAACGAAGAAACACAGTGAACAGTAAACATCTATCCCTAAAATGCTTTTGTTTAAATACATACATAAAGGTAGGTACATAACCTCGCACCAGTTTCCGATGGGGGTAGGCAGAGAGTCAGAGACTATGGAACACTAGTTGCTACGGTTCTTACATACCTCTTTCGCTTCCTCAACAGTCATCAGTCATTGCAGTCGGTTAAGAGTACTTTTAATTTGCCCATTCTTTAATATATCGCCGATTAGAGATTGATATTTAAAGACTTTTGGTTATTACACATATGTATAATGATCATTGTGATCCCCATTCTCAGCTTTGGTAATTATAGCAATAACATCTTTAATTACGTCGATTGCAATACACTGCAAGTGTTACGTAGAACTCAGAGGCCTATGGGTACGTGGTTACAATAGTTGCAATGCGCTCTTTAAGCCCAGCAACGCAACGCATGGTGGAAAGTTGCATAACTCTCATACTCACCTTAATTGCACATGTGTGAACTATCCTATTGCTTACATTTGCAATAAAATGTAGCAAGCACTTTATTGTTACCAGAAAGAGCAATACAAAAACTGTTTTGGTACATTAACCCATATAAAAATAGTAGATTTATTGGTAGAAATCGCAACTAGGTAGGTAGGTACCGATTGCCTAGTAGCCATTTCGACAATAAATAGCTGATATTCTATTTAGATGTACTTACCTACTACCTATATGGGTTCCAGATATTCCACTTCCAGTTTTGTGAAAATTTTATTGATGACTTTATTTTGATGAATTTTATTTTATTTATTTCTTATTTAATACGAAAATATCTATATTTAATAGTGGGACTCCGAGTAACACCGATTTTTTTAATTAATTTAATACCGCTTTAATTAGGTATTGATAAGTAAACAGTCTATTTTATGTCAAACAAACTTATTAATTATTGTTTCCATTAATTACAATTCACTGCCATATCTATTTAGTTTGCACGAAGTCGTTTCCCTGAAGTCAATTTGGCCAATTGCGGTCCTGATTGAGACAAGATCTTTGTAATTAAGACTAAATCATTAATTAAACGCGCTTCATACTTGAATGTGATGTTTGCTAATCTACAATAATTCAATGTCAGAGTCATTGTCTTCATTATTTATTTTATTGTCTGTGATAAAAATAATATTGGCTGACTAGGTTCCGAGTAAGACGTTTAAATTTTTGTTAAATAAAGTGAAATGTGTAAAATATTGGTGGAATAATGTTCTTACTTTACATAGATAGAAGGAAAAAGAACTTATTTTATTTGTACCTACCGAAAAAAACTTAACTATTTTCACCCATGGAACAGAGGCCTTAGTACGAGTTTGATTTACGTTTAAAGTAATCGTAATGAGTACGCGTTCGGCGCTCTTATTGGTTGGTTCATTAGCGCCGGCTAATCACAGCGCCGAACGCGTACCTACTCGTTTCGAATACTTTATTTAAACGTAAAACAAACTCGTACTAAGGCCTCAGGAGACCTGCCTAGGAAAAAATGAGTCTGTATTTTTTTATAATGCATACGTATTTGATGGGCCGACGTTTGACCACTATCTCGCCTGGTGGTAAGCGATGATGCGGTCTACGATGGAGCACGTCGACCCATAAGCAACCTATATACCTAATCTATACCTACATAATTAGCCGATTCGGAGTCGCGGAGAACCTAACGGGTAACCGGGGCTCCGGCTCGACGTGCAGGAGAAGGAACGGGGTGGTTTTTAGTCAGTAAGAGTCTGACACTCCCTCCCGCCTCACCCAGGCGGGAGCAGTCATTCGATGATTTTCCCCCCTTAAAAAAAAAAATAAATAAATAAAAACCGAACCTATGTGTTGAATAACATTCACATTGCTAGTACTACGGGTCTATTTTAAGCATGAATTGGTTAATATTTAGGTACAAAATATCTATTTAAAAGTTCGTATAAAAATGCGTATTTCAAAGAATGTTCCACCGTGTGTTCCACCGTGTCCTCAGGGCGGTCCTCGCAGTGATGACACCCGGGCGTTTCCTCCCGCCCCATCAGACACAGGTACCTCCCGAAACTTCCATGTCCGGTGAGGACCTGCGTCAGGCGGTAGGTGAGGACGCCGTAGCCAAGCCACTCCTCAATGAGGGGCTTACCGCTGCGATGGCAGCGAGCCCATTCGGTTTAGTGTTACATTACATAAAAGTTCGTTGAACTTTGTAGCTCGCTACAAATTTTTTTTACACCTTTTTACACCTAAGCAAGAAAATAGTACGGAAAGTCAAATTTATTTAGGGGAACTATTGGTAGGTGGCATGTAAAATGAATTGATTTATTGGAATACAGACCTTCCAAACGTTTGGAGACTAGGTACTCTACCTTTCTAACTCCTCGTTTTTCCAAACAATCTACTCTTTCTTCGGAAAAGGCAAATAGCTTCACTGGAGACCGGCGCTAGACATTTCATAATTTGACTTACCATGTGTATTTAAAAAGTACCAAGATCCAGAAAATCTAGAAATGTTCCTGAGCAGCTTTGCACCCAAACCAAACTGTTGTTGTATTTGAAAATATTTTCTACTTCCTATAAAGTAATTACACTGCTATATCTACACCCTTCCTCGGCTTTAGGGACCGGTAGTAAATTACTTTTCATACAATTTATTTTTACCATGACATATACAGGAATATACAACAGGTCGATTATTCATTGTCAGCTACGTTAATGGGCAAAAAATGTGTCAGACGGTGCGGAAATGCACATTTTATCTTTATATATTTACATACAAAGGTATAAGGTGATAAGGTCATCATAATTAACTATGTAGGGTTACGCTATTACAGATCGAATGTAGAATGAATATAGGGATGATTTTACCATCGACGAACCACCAAATAATATGAATGTTATAGGTAGATATTCAGGGTCCCTGAATTTCATTATTTCTATTAAATAAATATAAAGAATTTCATTATATCTATTAAATAGATATAATGAAATGTGAAACACAAATGTCTTGATTTCAAAGCAAAATTTTTAAATGTAAAGTAATTATTTTACATCGAAACAGATTAAATGTTGCTTAATTAAAATACGATAAAAATCAATACTTTAAGATAACTAGAAGAAATTGTAATTAATAGTATTAATTATTATTTAAATTAAAAACAAAGTGAACGGTAAATTGAAGCTGTACGTATATAGTTATCGCATAATTTGCATTAGTTGCTTTTTAATTAAATATTTTTTTTAGCAAATAAATATATAAAGTACCTATATACCGGTACTAGTTACTATGCAGCGATAAAGGAACGTCGTATGACGCGATTCTGTCGTTCATGTATGCCTGTAGATTGAAGATACTTTTGATTTGCAAAATTATAACTTTGATAACTTAAACACTCTTGGATTAATTCAACACAAATATTCGTGATGATATAGTGCCTGCTTGCCTAATCTAAGTACTTAAATGAATAGATAGCTATACTCGGATACTAGGTGAAGGAAAGAGAAAGTGGTTTAGAACATGTCTTACCTCGGTATTTACGTATTTACCTACAAATGTCGTCATTGGGTCAATAACAATTGCCAATTGTTTTTCTTCAATATTTTCTTTATTGCCAATGCCTACTTACCTTCGTTCTGGTAATTTGAACTTTATTTAAATGGCATTTTATAGCGGATATATAAAAGGATAAACAATTTTGTTCCCTTAAGTGTGTAGGTATAACGTTTTTTACCGCGGGCACGTGAGAAACAAATAAGAAAAGTATGGCAAAGGTTGTTTTACATTACACAAAGACTATCTACAAAATGTTAATTCAAATTATTCCCAGTTACTCTAAAGTTAATCTGTGGTTAACATACATTTAGTTACAATACGATTTTTTATATTAAAAATATTTGATGGACCAACGTTTGGCCACTATCTCTCTGGTGGTAATTGATTGCCATTTACCAATTGTCAAAAAGTATGTCAAAGTAAGTGGCCCAATACTACCACTTAATGAAGAGAATAATATTTACACGAATTGTTCTTCAAAAGCTTCGATTCCACCATTTTTGTTCACTTCGTTCACGTTTACCAATGTTGCCATATCTAGGTATTGATCTTGATATTTTCAATGTCAACGTTAAAAATAATTTAGTAGGCATGAACCAGCTATTCAGGTACTTAATGAGAAAAAATAAACTTCACGAACGCAGGCCGATTTTATACGCTGCCGCGGGTATTTCTTTGTGCAGCTTATAGCTTTTTGTTTTTTTATTAATTTAACTTACGGGCGGTTACTGGAACTAGTCTGATAGAGGTACATACCTATGTAAGCACTAGAGGTATAGATAGTGTATCTGTATATACCATAGAAATATTAAAAAATATTATACAGGTGTACCTAAACGGACCGCTCCCGAAGCGCTGACAAAAATAATTTGTTTTTACAATGTTAATCTTTTTTGTTTTCGTGTTATTAATGCAACATCAGCCGTGAGTAGTTGATTACAACTAAGTACTATTACACAAAAGAAACGTTTAATTCCTTACTTTTATGAAAATGAAACTAGTTTTTACCATCACTTGTTTTTCGGGATTTTACACCCTGTATCTATGATCTATACATAGATTTTAAATGCCAAACAGTGTTATTCAAGTTTTTGATCAAGGAATTACCTACCCAAAAGAAACTAAAGTTCAAGGAATCAATTAAGGATACCCATTATACCCAAATATATTTAATTTGTAAAAATCTACTGCCACAGTGTCAGTCTGTAAACAGGTTCTTAGTGAAAACAATAGATAAGTTCGATTCATTGAATTTTTTTATCGCTTCAGAATATTAAAGAGCTGTTGTAGCGAGAATATTAAAAATGGTAGACAACTATAGGTATTAGTATTTTTTGAAGAAATGTCTTCGTGTAGTAATTATAAGTCGACATTAGATTCACTACCACCTAACTTCTTGATTCCCGTGGAATGAAGTACCGTATGTGTATTCCAGACCATATAATCTATCCCTGTTCCAAATTACATCCCGATCCCTTCAGCCGTTTTAACGTGATTGTGTAACAAACATACAAACACTCAAACACAACTTTTCGCATTTCTAATATTAGTAGATTTCCTTTTTACAATATTTTATTCATGTTTAGATTTTAAGCATCGTACATACCTGAAGTTAGTATTTATTTATCGTATATGCAATATACAGGATTACAGGTTAAGTCGACCTAAATCCTTTAAGAGGTTACCACCTCTAATTTATACTATAATAATCTTAAATATAAAAAAAAATATCTTACTATGAAAACAAAACCTTGTTACATACAAATCTATTTCTGTTTTAATAATCCTTCGTCTACTACGCCTCTGTTGGTATAGTCACTTGAATGGTTTTAACTCGTCGAGTACCGGTTTTGTAGACACAATTATAGAACAATAGATTGCGGTCACCGGTGACCGCTTGGTGTTTGACAGTTTAAATAATAAAGCAAGTAATCTTCTACACAAAAATAGCAAAAAAACGGAACAATATTGAGACACAAAACACAAAAAACAGGTGCAATGGACCAAAATGTGGAATTTTTATAAAAGTAGTTCAAAGGCCGATAATCATGAGAACTGTTAAGATTGGGATATGGGGTTTCTTCGTCAAAGCGGTCAGAATTGATGCATACTACCACCTCTTAAAAAAGGTCGACTTAACCAACCCGTTTTCTCAATAACCGCGTGTGGATTATCGATTTTATTAGTTCAAACATCAGTTGATATGTTTATTGAAGGGCAAAAATTCCGAAAGCTTACGTCGTTCTTATGTACACATGTATACAATTTACATAACAATGTGTACATTCCTAATATCGAAGTAATTGACGCTAATCATTTATTGATCTTAATTCACAGTTTATTACCATTAGAATAGTAGTTATGAAAGCAGTTGGGTGTTCTTTTATTGGATATGAACCTTGCAGATTGCGTGACCAGCTATAATAACATTGAGTAGGACAATGCCTAGGTACTAGACTACTCAAGCAGGGCCTACGTTCATTTCAAATTCATAAGGAATGTTAATGAAGAGGTAAGTATACCATTAATAATCATGATTTTTGTTTTTTATTTGTGTCATAACTATCGTGAGATACTAAATTAATTAGGTAATTGGGTTATGGAAATGTTCGAATTTCGACGATGTCGCCCAAGCTGATCATGATTATGAACTCCTCTCTAGGGTCGAAACTTGTCGGGCGGGCGGTGAGCAACGTTTTCGTGAGGAAGCAGTATCTCCTTATAAGCCATGAGTTCCCATGTATTATTCTCTTAAAGCGTACGTAAATGCATGTAACCCGTCTATTTAAATAAAAACAATAACGTGCTTAAATGCGCTAATATTTTATACTTCGTTATATTAATTACTGAGAAACTTAGTAATATTTTCCTTTCTTTCACAGCACTCCAGACATACGCTTGGGCTATATTTGCCTGCGGTCTTGCGGTGCTGCTCATCATATGTGCTTTATACGTCATCACATTACGGTCAGCGGTCAAGCACTGGCGAGACCAAATGCACCATGTAGCCGTCGTCTTAAGTATTTATCCCGTAAGTATTAAGTATTTTTAAATTTTTTTACGTAACATTGTATTAATAACCTTGGCGAAAATAAACATTTAAATAATACTTATGCACAATCTTTGATCAACAATTAAGGACTAACAAAATTATGAGGTAACGTGAAGTGTGTTTTCTTTCTGATAACAAACTACGCAGTCTGTTTTCAATAAACTATTTTAGAAAAAAGTAAATTAGGTACTTTGGAACTGTACGGAAATTAAGAGGAATATCATCTCTTGTTGCTATAAGCTGGTTGTGGAATGAGCTACTTAGAGAACTCAGTTTTACGAAACACTATAGTTTGGACTCTTTTAAAAAGACCGCAAAATGTTTTTCGGCGTCAGTACTGCAAAGGTATTTCAGCTACGGTAAACGGTAACTGTTTTCCATCAGGTGTAACGGAAGTTTTGCTTACCACCAGTAGGTATAACAGGTAAGTAAAATAAACGTAGGTAAGCACTACAGTAGTGCGCAATATTTCATAGAATCTGACTCATTAAAAGCTCGCTCAACTATATAAAATAGAGAGGTCCATTTTTGCCCAATGTCATATGTCGTATTCACGTTTAATTGGTGACATTTCCTTAGGGCACGCAAATTTGATTAGTTTTTATGAGTCAGGCGAATGGTTTCCGCACGAATGGTAACATGCGGAAACATAAACGCAACCACCCTTGGTCGAGGTTACGAGGTTTGGGGTGAAAGCAACCACTAGGGGTGACCTTGAACACTACCATTATAACAACATCAACACTCGTTGGGACTCCACTATGTAATTACTCCAAAGGGGCATGTACGAGGCGTTATAGTTTAAGATTTCAAGTGTTCGTAAAAAAAATTAGAACAACAATAGTACTCGATCGACGAGGTACTACAACTTACTAACTATTAACGATTTCTTAAATAAATCACATTTCGTTATGGTCTTGGCGAAAATAGTCGCAAGTCATCGCTACCAATTTTATTTTATCTAATTTAAAAGCAGAAGTTTTTTTTGGGCAAAATGAGTTTGAACTAACATAAGACATAAGATAAGTGTTTTCTGAGCTGCTCGTTCAACCGTGATAATTTTAAGTAGTTCGTTGTATTAGGTTTATTTCGGCGATCAAAAATTTACTGACAGAATGAAACAGTAGCTAAATCGGACAGAAGGAAGAAACACTTATTTTTTTTTATTTTTTTTTAATTATGTAAAACGTTGCCCCACACTAGGATTATCTCCTGTATCGTGGGTGCGTTTACAAACATACAAGTTCACATACACATGACACCCAGACCCGAAACAACAATTTGTGGATCACACAAAGTGTTGTTCCGTGCGGGAATCGAACCCGCGACACGTTGCACGGCAGCCGGTTGCCCAGCCACCGCACCAACCGTGCAGTCAAGTTATGTTTTGCTTGCCTTTGATACGTTACTGTCGATCTAACTGTGCATAGAACAGATGGGGCCATAGGGCCGATGCCGATTTGGAGTCGCGGAGAACCTAACGGGTAACCGGGGCTCCGGCTCGACGTGCAGGAGAAGGAACGGGGTGGTTTTTAGTCAGTAAGAGTCTGACACTCCCTCCCGCCTCACCCAGGCGGGAGCAAACATTCGATGATTTTCCCCCTTTAAAAAAAAACTGTGCATAGAGAAACATATATTCAGGTCCATACGATCATTAGATTAATGAAGTAGAACTGTTCTTGGAAGTACGTATACTTTTGGGTTTTCGATATCAATTTACTTCATATATACACAAATTGACAATGTCTCAATCGATATACCAGGCACTTATTGACTTGTTCTTTATTCATATTGGCCCAATGACGTGCTAAGCGAGAACTAGACGGTATCAAATAACCAACCACTTTTCGTAATTAATTGTTGGTAAACCAATCATCTACCTGATAAGGTTTCTATCGAACCTTAAGTAAACTGTTCTTTGACAAAGTTTGCTGAACAAACATGTCAATTTATCACCTTTTAGTGTGAAAGGTTGAAGATACAAAGAAAGGTGTGTTACATAGCAAACATTTATCTATCTATTTTTATTAATGTTTTTTTTTTCTAATCGAATTAAACCGTTGTCTTATACTTTCAATGATGTTAACAGAATAATATATATAAATTAAATATCATTTCTTTTTCTCATTAGATATTATTATTTCTTACTTTTTAGTACTGGTAGTACATACTATATCGTTCTCTATTTGACACAGGCCCAGATTTTATCTAGAAAATCGATGGCAGCTAAGGAAAGAAAATGACTCGACATGTAGATTGCAATTTTATTGAGGGTGGTCAATACAATGATTGTTTATTTTGTGAATCGGTCAGACTTTTGTTGAGTTTCTCAATGTTGAATTAAAAAGAAAACTTGGCAATCAATCTGCACTGAAATATAAGCATGATTGTATTACGACAATGTGAAGTCATCTTCTAGACATAGGCATTAGGTATATTTGTAATTGTTTCATAAATATACAATAAAGCTATAAATATCCTTCATTTTACGTAATTCTTAACCTTGCAACAATAATAATAATGTGAAGCCAAGTACTTGACCGAAAAAGTTTTGAACTTGTTATTGCATTTTGAAACCAGTTCAAAATATACAAGGTTGAATTACTTTTACGGGGACTTTGATGCGAAAGGAAAATAATGAATGAATTTATTACTGACACTGCAGTTTAGAAATTATAATCTAATTAAAATAATTGGATTATCTCAAAGTGGTAGACATAAGAGATATTTATGTTACGTCAACCGAAAATTATTTTAGACTAGAATAGACCTTACCTTAGAAAAAGGTAGTCCCTTAAGACAGTTTTAAATAAATCCATAATGTTAACTCAGCTGTCTTTAATTTTATCAAGATGTAACGAATTTCTAGTAATAATGAATATTTATCAAAATGACGTAAATTATTCTTAAAATTGGAATTGTGCAACGCAACGTGTTGATTTAATTTTGATGTATTTTTTAGATTTTTAATTAGGTAAGTACTCTACCACCATACAGTTGGTAATTAGTATGAGAAAATCACTGAAAAAACAGGATCGATATATTAGACGAACAATAGTTTATCAAACATTGTCCTGTTTTGCTATTAATTTTGTTCATGATCATTTATTGCGTTTGTTTTCCTAGTTCACACAAAATCATGCTGTAGGTTCCATTGAAAAAGGTTCGAATGGAATGTATGTACCTAATTCCCGTATTATAGGATATGATCAAAGATCAAATTGCTATGTTCCAGGTTCTTTTTAATATTTTCTTAGGTCTACCTAGATCAGGGGGTTTAGGTACTCTTGAATCCAATTCCGATCAATCGATATTGGTATTGTGTAATTTTGTACTCTTGACTTACAACACTAGCGCCCATTGCATTCGTATTGCGTGGATATTGAACGAACTAAATGGTATTGAGTTTGGCTTTATATTCCGCACTCTGAATGCTATTTTAACATCTACGATAAGGGTTGTATAGTTTTGACTTTGAATAATTATTGAGATTTTATTTGATTGAAATTGCATCGACATCGAAATTGGTTTCAAGACTAAGCACCAAGATCGTATGTTAAATAATCAGGCCCTAATTTTCGTGTACTTAATTATTGTAACAAGATTATTCTCATGGTTAAATGTAACGACGACTTATTTCCTTATTATAATAAAAATATTAATACGATATTATTATTATCTGTGTATCATTAATAATAAAGCGTACTTAATTTATTTATTTCATAACGTTTATTTAATAAAATAAACGTTATTATTAACATGTCATAGTACCTACTTACCTAAGAAATAAACGTGAATGTGTTTGTTTGTATGGAAAAACAAACAAACAAACAGTCTCATTACAAATTACATCAAAGAGATTGATTTAATTTTTGTGTAAAACTTTAGTTGAATAAACTAGACATTTTTACCCTGGGAAATGCATTTCATATCTTTTGAAGAAAAAATACAATCCATTTTCAAAGTCGTCTTAAATAATATACACAATTTTGAATATCATAATGATTCAGCAACTACTAGATAAGTATTATAATCTACTACATCTATACTGAATCATGTTAATAGATCCTTGTGGTAAGTAGGGTACAATTGGTTCGCGACACCGTCCACCGCTGTGGGTCATTGTTGCGTAGGCGCTGTGTTGTAATCACTTGGCGACGAATACCGATCTCCGTTGGTCGTCATGGCGAATTTGTTTAAAATTTAGTCTTTTAAAAACCGGGTTTACATTGACCTAAAAGTATTAACTGTGGATATGACATATTAGAGGTATTATTAATTAGTTATGTATAGTCAAAAAAGTTACGTTGACTAAGTAAAGAGACATTCAAAGTGCACCTTATAGTCTTAATATAAGTGCATAATATGGACCATGTAACTTTATATTGTTGTGGTGCATGGTGAAATGAAGATGACAAGGCATTGTGTTACAAATTGATCATTGTTAAAATCTGGGCCAACGGTAGTTTAGTTTATACCTCTAACACATAATATGATGTGCATAAACTTATTGATGATGCAGCATTTAAAATCTTGATGGAACGCCACATAAAGTAAAGATGAATGCTTTGTTCACTCGTTCCTAAAATTGTCCCAATCACAAGTACAATTAAGGGGTCTTGAGTTTTTTATAACCAGTAAAAGTGGGAGTTATATTCGTTTAATTAATAGGTGCACGTGCACCGCTCCAGGGATCTTAATCTGAATAATTTTACTGCGTAATCCGACCCTATTTGTAAACGTTTCTGAGATGCATCAGATTTATTGTTTCGGCGTTTGTTTTGTTAATTCGCTAATGTAGGTTTTGTTCATACTGCTATCTACTATTATTTATAGTGAACATAAACGCGTTTCGGATTTGCCCGAATAATTAAATTGAAACCACAAGGAAAGTTTTATGAGATTTTTTTTAAGGGGGGAAATTCATCGAATGACTGCTCCCGCCTGGGTGAGGCGGGAGGGAGTGTCAGAATCTTACTGACTAAAAACCACCCCGTTCCTTCTCCTGCACGTCGAGTCGGAGCCCCGCGGTTACCCGTTAGGTTCTCCGCGACAAGTTTTATGAGATTAGTGTGTTTCGGTTAAACCTAACAAAAATTATGTAGTTTCTTGTACAGTTAAACCCTGTGGAGAAAAACATCTAACCAGGCATGATTTTACTTGTTAAATTTTAAGTAATTATGTACTGAAATAATAAATTTGTTAATTTATTAACGGACGAGATTGTTACAAAACAATTATCTTAGAATTCGGGTCAAAATCAAAAGTCCTTGTAGGTAAAGTGCAACCTTTGTTAAGCGTGTGCAAACAGCAGCAAATCAAAGTACTCCAATTTGTCCAATTTCCTCAATAGATTTTCGTCTTTATTACAAAGTCTTAAAATTGAAGATTCAATGAATAAGGACGGCAATGTAAGGTATCTTGGAATGTAGGAGTACAGCTTAGTAATAAATTAAAATGATTTAAAACAATGTAAACAATATCTACTTAACTCGTCGAATACCGGTTTTGTAGACACAATTATAGAACAATAGGTTGCGGTCACCGGTGACCGCTTGGTGTTTGACAGTTTAAAAGGGAATTATTTATTTAGTTTATTTATAACGGATTGCCACGATGCTTCAAAGTAGGTAATTAATATTTACACTGCGTATGTTTTAAGTTTCTATATTATTCAAAAGAATGTTTAGCTAAATTCTCTCTAAAACTTATTACCTACTTACCTCTTTTGGGAGTAATTAGTATGACTTTATATAATACCTCGTATGACATAGGTGCCTAATACTATAACTAGAAAAATAAATAACAATCATTGTATAATAACGAATACATAATACCAAGGAAAATAGGTACCTCAACAAAAGGTACCTGGGAATCTTAGAATATGATAATCTAAGGTTTATCACGTTTGAAAGAAACTAGGTGTAAATAAATTAAAGGTGTAAAAAAAATTTTATTATCTATACTAATATTATAGAGGTAAAGAGGTAAAATTTGTAAGTTTGTAAGTTTGTATGCAAGGGGTAATCTCTGGAAGTAATAATCCAATTCTAAAAATTTTTTTACCAGCTGAAAGCTGCATTATTCCTGAGTGCTATAGGCTATAAATTGTTTCTATAACATGTATATTTACCGAGCTATCACAAGTTTTGCCTAGCAAGTCGGAAAAAAAATCCTCACAAAAAAGAATTATTTGCGTGCGCTGCCTAAACTACAAAAGATAGAACCATAAAATGTTCTAATTAATTGTAGATCTTATAAATATCTACAAAAAAGTCCGCGACACACTATACCTATCTAGTTGGGCTCGCTGCCATCGCAGCGGTAAGTCCCCTCTTTGAGGAGTGGCTTGAGAGACGCTACGGCGTCCTCACCTACCGCCTGACGCAGGTCCTCACCGGACATGGCAGTTTCGGGAGGTACCTGTGTCTGATGGGGCGGGAGGAAACGCCCGGGTGTCATCACTGCGAGGACCGCCCTGAGGACACGGTGGAACACACTGTAGCGGAATGCCCTGCGTGGGCTGAGCACCGCCGTGTCCTCAGGGAAGTGATCGGCGATGGCGACCTCTCGCGTCCGGGCCTAGTTCAGGACATGATGCGGAGCGAGGGGGATTGGGATGCCGTCTCCTCCTTTTGCGAAGCAGTTATGCTAGCTAAGGAGGAGGCGGGACGCATGAGGCAGCGAAGCGCTGCCTCCTCGCAACCCAGCCATCGCGAAGGACACACCGGGCGTCGGGGATCGCGGGACGATCTCCGGCCACCGTAAGCGCGGGCCTGCGGACGGCGAGCATGGGTGGCTCCCCGTCCGACCAGAAACAGACCCGAGCGTACGGCGCGTCGCGTTCCGCGCGCGCCTCAAAGAGCCATCAGACCACCACAGATGGGGCCCAATAGGGCCGATGCCGATTCGGAGTCGCGGAGAACCTAACGGGTAACCGGGGCTCCGGCTCGACGTGCAGGAGAAGGAACGGGGTGGTTTTTAGTCAGTAAGAGTCTGACACTCCCTCCCGCCTCACCCAGGCGGGGGCAGTCACTCGATGATTTTCCCCCCTTAAAAAAAAAAAAAAGTACCTATATGTACTGTAAAAATATATGTTCAGTAAAAACGGATCATTTATATTTTCTTTGAAATTATAAAATGTAATCAAAGTAAAAAGGAAGATTCTTTTTCTTATACGACTTTACACTTCAGTATAAAAGAGTTTAAAATTGTTTTTCTTAGTGAAATAAAATAAAAACCGGTAAAATAACGGGACTTAATGCACGTAAGTATGAAATTTCGGCCAAATATAGAGCTAGTCACAGATTAAACAGTTCTTTAGATCCTATTGATTAATTTTCGATAATTATGCTTTATTAACGATGACTGTGAATATAACGATTTGTGATACTTTGTATTTGAAACTATCGTTCTTGACCGATTTTAATACATTAGCAATTTGTCTTGCGGTGGGAAAGACATCGAGTAAATAATTATACTGACGCAGTCAGTACCTATGTGCAAGAACAATGATAGTCATTGTTTTTTAATTTAAGAAGCAACGAGAATATTTTGCATAACATAACTTCACGCCGTTTATCCTAGAAGGGGTAGGCAGAGGTGCACATTAACCTGTTGAAATCAACCCCCTAAATTTGGTCATACAAAAATAGTCTCTAAACATTAGAAAAAAGGTCTATAATGTAATGTAATATTAGTGGAAAGCGGTCACCAGTGACCGCTTGGGGATTTATGGGTTAAGGCACTTAATGCTACCCCCACTTTTCACTATTTATGTTATGAGTCCCATGTAATCGGGGGTGAGCCCAATGCCATACACTGGGCACAATTCCAGACTCAGTCCTTTTACTGGAAATTAAAAAACAAAACCAGTAAGGCACTATTTTGCAATGCTTTTTTAAATAGGGTCGATCGTAATGTTGCCTTCTCTGTACGAGGAAAGCTCTTTGATTAACAGTGGAGAAACTACTAAAATCTACTATTAATAATCGATATCTATTTAGCCACTACTGGTCAAGTGAACAGAAAACTTCAAGATAAGCAAACATTAATTTCTGGGTAAACTTCATCCTACTTTTAACAAATATTTATGACCATTATGACCAATGCTAGTTAGAAGAATAAGAATATTTTTTATTTAACACAATATGGTATTGAATACATAGAAGTATCAAGAGTTCCTAGTGTATACCTAAGTGTAAAAATATATCTTACTAGATAACTTCTGTAGTTTACTTTTCTGCTACTGTTTGTAGTCTCCTTATCTCTATAATGCCATATTAAAACATTACATTATCTAAAATGTTTTGCTACGAGTCCGCTTGCTTTACGAACCACGAATAGTAAGGCTGGTTTACTTTTGATGGTTTAAATTTATTCTATCTCCTTAATTCGAACATGTTAAAAGCAGGAACGGTAAGCATTATCAAGAATAACCAGATAGTTAATAACACAGTTAGGTATAAATTAAAATAACAATGATGTTCATTTAATTATTTAAGCCTATTGTAATGGTTGATATTTCTCACACCATTGACGTAAATACTTTTTGACATAACAATTTGCAAATTATAATTATTTTGTTTAAATATATATAGACTTTCGTCATGATAATGTTTTGGATAAAAACTTATTACGCATAACCATACCTTATCGTACTATTGTGGAATTGAAGGAATAGGTATCTCTAATTATGTTTTTCAGTTTACTTAATTGTTGATTATGTAGTTACACACGGGTCTACGAACTTATGACGAATGACGTAGGTATTTAAGTTACTTACGTATTAAGTAACATAACATAACATCACGCCTTTTATTCCCAAAGGGGTACGGTACTTAATGCCACTGTACGATATAACATCCACTTTTCATTACTCAAGTTATGAGTCCCATGTAATAGGGGGTGGGTCTATTGCCCTATTATTTATACCGGGTATATATTATTACCGGGCACATTTCAAGACTCAGTGCTATTACGTATTAAGTATTTTGAGAAAATCTATATTATATGTGGCTCACTGACCTAATTAAAAAAACCATTTTGACGATAGACAGAAGGACATTTTTCTGTCACATCCTTTATCCTAACTTTCTTATGTTAGTGTTACTTCCAAAGACGTTTATTTAGGTATATTAATGTTTGTAGCAGATACCTAAGTAGCTGCAAATAAGTAATTCGGTCACTGGTTTATGCGTGATTAAATAATAAAGATCCATTCAACGAAACATTTGACATGCAAACATATCGTGTTTGTTATTGAAGCGGAACACGATTTACTCAGCCTTTACCATTTAAACAACGAATACTTTCTTTTTGCAGATCGTGGCAGCGAGCGCTCTCGTAATGATAGTGGTACCCAGATCTCGACTGCCAGCTGAAGCTGTAGCCCAAGAAGCTGTTATGGTAGCTCTGTACCACTTCTTCTGCTTGGTCATAGCAGAATGCGGTGGCACAGAACAGTTTGTCAGGTCCGTAACTCCTTACACACTACTCAATCAAACACTTTTGTATTTTTTGCGCCTAATAAGGAAGTAATTACATTCTTAACAATAATAACTTTGGCATTTGGAAATAAGTTGAGTTATTTTGAGTAGTTGTTCATGCTTCAATTAAATATAAAAATTAAATAGTTAAAAAATAGCCATCGTCGTGTCTATACATAGAAGGAAATCGAAGCGCCCGCGTTTAAATTCTATTAATGACCATAAATGGTTTTTGATACTGTTCGATGATTATTGATTACATAGACTAATCCAGTATTTTTAATAGTTAATGGGGTTTTTTACGCGATTGTGTAAATTGTGACCCAGTCACATTTTAACCGCTTGAATGCCTGTATACGAGACACAATAGAAAATACATTGTGTCTTGCGTGGATCCACGTTTAGACACACGGTGGTTAAAAATGTTAACAACTTAGGCGTGAAAAAAATATGCCTAAAATATTGAGTGGTTAGACGTATAATTGTTATCATTTACACTCCTTTTTTAGGCAGCCAAGACAAGTGAATTATGAAAAATATTTTGCAAAGTATATCCGTTCTCATTACGAGAATTTCAACGCTTTACAAATGATGCAATATTCGCGAATCGTTTACGATTTTACACAACAATTTGTAAAGGTGAAGTATTGAATAAGCCAAGTGGTAGCCTGGTAGCTCCTTCTTGATAATTACGTTCAACTTCCATGACGTAGGCATTAAAAGTGCAATGTTTTAAGAGTTTATTCATAAAACTAATTACACATAATACTAATATTTGTAACCAGGTTAACTATTTAGTTTATAGACTAGTAACAAAACAATCTATCAAAACCATTCGATGTAGGTGATCTTGAATATTACATGTTACTAGTGTTGTGCATCGCGATTTCACCTGGGTTGGGACTTCGTCATCATTTAACATTTGACCTTCGTAAATAAAATAAAATTTAATATTTTTATTTATTAAAATCTGTCTGTCGAAATTAGAGCGTGAATTCAAGCAAAATACTTAAATATGAAATGTTTAATTTTATCATTTTAGTGATTTGGATCCGAAATTAAACATTTTTACTATGAAACCGATAGCAATAACAATTAAAGAAATGATTGCAAGTAGGCCCAACAATGCACGTACGGATTTCACGCTGTAGAGATACTGGCTTTCGATTTCTCTTTTACGGTTATCTATTACGATTTACGCAATGAGATAAGGAATGTCTATATGCACCTTACTTTAGTAATAAAGCATTCTATGCTTATCTTGTTCTAACACTACAGAACACTATTTACTACCTCTACTGATAAAGAATAGGAAGCTGTGGTTATTGCATTATTTTATTGACAAAGTAAACATTAAATCTTTGTAATACAACACTTTGTAAATGGTTTGAGAATGAAGTAATATAATATAAATGTACTTACAACATAAAGTTACCATTATATAGATGTCTGACATCATGCCTGTTTCCCGGAAGGGTTAAATATAGGCTGTTGATGGTGCAATGACTTTTTGCTCACGCATGTTATGAGCCCCAGAAGTAGACGCAAGTTATAGAAATAATTATGTTATTTATAAAACAATAGCCTTTAGACATCATGTTGATTATCTATAAATAATTAGCGCCGTGGCAACGAAATAAATCTTTTACAATTCGTTTGTTTATGTCATTCATATCGATAGACTTATCGATTATTAAGTTTCTCAAACTGCAGCTCTAGGAAATATAAATATACGCTACTTTAATTTTTCTATAGCGTTACAGAATCGATTAAAGATAATCAACTTGGCTAAGACTAACTTACCATTTCGTACTCCAGTGCTTCTCAATACCACTTCTTCGACCTCGTACATATTAGTAGTAGTCTTTTTAGCATTAAGTTACCTCAGTATATTAAGAATTACGTATGCATTAATGCACGCGTACCGCAGAATAGCGAATATTTTCCTATTGCGGTTCGGTTAGGTAACCCGCAACATCAACTCTTGCGTGTAGATGTGTTTGCTACTACGTGTGAGGACCATGTTGAAACGAAATTGCTTACCTCCCATAGATCGAATCGCGTCTCGTCGCACGTTTTGTAATAATATTATTCAATTTTACAACTGTTTTTGCCGGAGTAGCAGAATGTTTTGCGTGTTGCGAGCAAGCTGTGTTGATCAAAATTAAGATATTTTTGGTAAATAGGAAATAAAATAAAGTAAAAATGTTAGCCATAACATTTTTACACTGGGCATTGCACTTACATTTGCTTGTTAGAAATACTTATGTAAAATTATAAGATAAGTACAAGTTAGTTAAGCTATCTTACTTACGTACATTTTTTTAAATCCTTTTTGGAAATAGGGATGATGACAGGGTATGAAAATTAAAAATCTAACTAGTCCGTCAGTTAGGTATTGAAAAAATATTATACACGTCTTTGTTTATTTTGAAGTATAATAAAATTATTCTTAGATATAACAAATCAAAGTTTAGGAGTGGGGGCTAAAACGTCATTTCTATGTATAAAATGTACATAGAAGTGACGTCACGCGACATTTCAAATCAATATATCGTCAAAAGTATTCTCTTCTGTAAAACAATAGAAAATACTTGTGTAATGTTTTAAAACATTCTAATAGACGGACTTCAAAATAAAAATTAGTCATCTATCCCCTATTTTAGACAGAATGTAAAGTTTAATTTTCCCGGTCATAAATAAAAATAAATATTTATGAACTGAGTAAATGAGCGTCCTGTGTGTACTTACTTACCTAGTCAAGTTCATTCATATATTTTTAACACACGTTAATAAAACGTGCAATAATGCAAATATAGACAGGGTCGGTACTAACATAATTTATGTCACGATTTACAATGCTAAGGTAAAAAGCACTACTAAAATAATCAAACGTCGATTATAATTGAAGATAAATATTAGTCATAGTCACGAAGGTTGTTCAATGCAGGCGTAAACATAGGTTTTCTTTATGCCAATAGACTAATCTATTATTATATGTTTACTATGTTTTACCTAAGTAAGCTCAAGATAAGTCTTATTTATATTAAACCCTTATTTGTATGTTTATTTAGTTAAATAATGGTAATAATGGTAGATATAATTTCAGATTAGTTAATCTGAAATTATATCTACCTGGTGCATCGTAAAACTAAATCCTAGATTTTTGGCATTCATTCATTCATTCATCAGATCATTCAGGTGTTGAGGGTGGCTACCGGGGCGGTTTTAGTGAGGTAGAAATCCCACACTCCCCAGTCTTTTATCCCCAAAACCCTAGGTGCCTTTTGAAGGATTCCCCAGGCTTCCCCCGTCATAAAAAAAAGAAATGATTTATGGCATAGGGTACTTTTCTCCTGACAATTTTATATTTTTTATTTATACTGTTATATCAATATAGGTATATATTTAGTCCAATATCTAGATAAAGTGTACATACTAATATGTCTATTTTGTGACCCGTTTTATAACAAGCCATTCGTAGAGGGATCATATTACATCGTGCGCCTATCGACAGGTTATACATATTATTATTATCATGCCGGATTATCATTCATAGTAACTCTTTTTGCAATGACCTGTTACGATTTATTAAATTAATTCCGTTAATAAATTGTTTGTTTACAAGTGTCCTATGTTAACCGTTTCTGATGTAAAATAAGTATAGCTAATTTTATCTCAGGGGACCAAAAGGCACCTGAATAGGTGCCGAATTTTTAACTTTTATTATATATACATATTAGAGGGGACGAATGGGAACCTTAAAAATAATATATTTTATTAAAATATTTATTGATTCCCTAAAAAAAACCAGGAGACCAATGGGCACCTATTATAGGGGCCGAATCCACAACTTTTATGCTGGGGGACGAATTGTAGGGGACGAATGGGCTCTTGACCATGATTACCAAAGCCCCATGGAAGATCGTTCTATGACTACCCGCATTTTCATTCGCTTAAATTCGCAAGCGAAACCGCGGATGGACTATAAAGGTGTAAATCTGACATTGCGTATAGAACTTAAAAGTTTACATAACATTATTTACTATGGACCAATAATGTATTTTTTAAATTATATTTTTTTGGAACACAGGACATTGATCGCCTATTGAATGTTTACAGAAGTGCTGGTGGCGCTGACCTAGAGACGAGGGTGATGCCATGCTGCTGTTGGCCGTGTTGCGTTATACCAAGGCCGAAGTTGCATAAGTAAGTTCAACGTTCATGATTCAGACTTCTAATGATTTAATGAATTATTAATAAGACTTTTTTTCTACAAACAAACTTGTGCTAATATGTCTTAATAGTCCTCGAAGATGCTGAGCACAACTGCATTGATTTAAATTTAATTGCATCTTTTTTTTAACACCCTTTGTGTGTAACAGTGCTATACAGTAGGTTAGCTTAATGGTACGTAGTGTTTTATATAATTGTATTATTAGTATTAGGTATTTTTTTTTTTTTTTTTTAAGGGGGAAAATCATCGAATGACTTCTCCCGCCTGGGTGAGGCGGGAGGGAGTGTCAGACTCTTACTGACTAAAAACCACCCCGTTCCTTCTCCTGCACGTCGAGCCGGAGCCCCGGTTACCCGTTAGGTTCTCCGCGACTCCGAATCGGCATCGGCCGTATTGGGCCCCATCTGTGGTGGTCTGATGGCTCTTTGAGGCGCGTGCGGAACGCGACGCGACGTACGCTCGGGTCTGTTTCTGGTCGGACGGGGAGCCACCCATGCTCGCCGTCCGCAGGCCCGCGCTTACGGTGGCCGGAGATCGTCTCGCGATCCCCGACGCCCGGTGTGTCCTTCGCGATGGCTGGGTTGCGAGGAGGCAGCGCTTCGCTGCCTCACGCGTCCCGCCTCCTCCTTAGCTAGCATGACTGCTTCGCAAAAGGAGGAGACGGCATCCCAGTCCCCCTCGCTCCGCATCATGGCCTGCACTAGGCCCGGACGCGAGAGGTCGCCATCGCCGATCACTTCCCTGAGGACACGGCGGTGCTCAGCCCACGAAGGGCATTCTCCCACCGTGTGTTCCACCGTGTCCTCAGGGCGGTCCTCGCAGTGATGACACCCGGGCGTTTCCTCCCGCCCCATCAGACACAGGTACCTCCCGAAACTTCCATGTCCGGTGAGGACCTGCGTCAGGCGGTAGGTGAGGACGCCGTAGCGTCTCTCAAGCCACTCCTCAAAGAGGGGACTTACCGCTGCGATGGCAGCGAGCCCAATTAGTATTAGGTATAAATGCGAAAGTTGGTTTGTTACTCCGTCACATCAAAACGGGGATAGGGTTCAAAATAGGAACGAGGGTAGATTATGGTCTGGAATGACACATAGGCTCCTTCTTACCCGGCAGGAATGCGGGCGAAGGTTTAAGCAGACCCTAGTTAGTAGGTAATACATATAGTGCAGCCTTACTTAATTGTGATCTCCGAGCACCGTAAGCACGGGTCTGCGGGCGGCGAGCACGGGTGATTCGCCGCCCGACCAGAACCAGACCCGAGCGTACGGCGTGTCGCGTTCCACGCGCGCCTCAAGGAGCCATCAGACCATCACAGACGGGGCCCAATAGGGCTGATGCCGAAATGAAGCCACGGAGGGCTTAACGGGTAGCCGGGGCTCCGGCTCAAAGTGCAGGAGTAGGAACCGGGTGGTTTTTAGTCAGTAAGAGTCTGACACTGTCTCTCGCCTCACCCGGGCGAGAGAAGTCATTGGATGATTTTACCCCCTGAAAGAGCCTTGCTTAATTGTTCTTCTATTGGGTACCTATTATATCTATTGTATTAGGTACTACAAGTGATACAAGTCTATTCAATAGTTACGGAAAATGGAATAATTCCATTATTATAGTTGATAGTTAAACCGGTTTATTATAGAGGTACAGACCGACTACCAAGTACCAGTTAGTCTTTAATCATTAATTAATACCTGTGTACCTTTATTAATGACCAATTATCTTGTACACAGTTATTGCGTTGTAGAATTATGAATCAATTGTTATTTTTATTTATTATTATCGACTAGATTTAATTAATTAATATTAATGTATGGTTTAAATTATAAAGAGAATATTTAAATAAACAGGATTTTATGATGTAAAAGTTACACATAAGCACGAAAGAAAATTTATAATTGTCCCGAAATTGTTGTTTTTTATGATGTTAAAAGTTACATAAGAATACTTCTATAACACAGTGTCCATTGATTTTTTGAAAAATCTATATTCAAATACTTACTTAGGTATGAACTCACGATAGTATCTACCTATACCACGAGCCATGAGGGCGGCGCTGATCGCTAACCATCAGGTGTTCCGTCTGCTCATTTGCCATCTATTCCATAAAAAAAAACAATTTAAATGTAAATGTAACATTTTTTAAAGATTATCTTGTTTACTTACACTAAATATACCTATATTGTAGAGGTTATTACGAACAACTAGCAATTTCATTGAAAAGGTGGTAATTACTTAATCGCTTAATAATCGGAACACTACTAATTACTGTTTCTGCCTTGAAAAGGTTATGACAATTACATTGTTTGCACTTGGTTATTCAATTTACTGAAGTGTTTTGAAATAATCATTTTTTAATAAATAATTTACCATGTCTAAGCACCTATAAAATACATATTTAGGTACTTGAAATCGATAGAAGCTGTAACATTATTCGGAAGTAATAAGTATTTAGTAAATTATAGGTCCACGTAAATAGTTAATCTTATCTTATCTTATATCTTATACTATTATATAAAGCGGAAGAGTTTGTTTTTTTGTTTGTTTGTTTGAATGCGCTAATCTCCGAAATTCCTGGACCGATTTGAAAAAATCTTTCTATGTTGTATAGCACATTTATCGAGGATGGCTATAGGCTATAAAACATTACGCTACGACCAATAGGAGCTGAGCAGAGCGTGTGAAACCGCGCGGAAACAGCTAGTATTATTATATTACTTTATTATATACTTAAAGCTGAAGAGTTAGTTCGTTTGAACGCCCTAAAAACTCCGCAGCTACTGATCTGGGGGCTTACTCTTGAATCCAATTCCGATCGATCGACATTGGTATTGTCGTACTCTTTGCATCACTAGCGCCCATTGCATCCGTATTGGGAGAATATTGAATGAACTAAACGGTATTGAGTTTAGCTTTATATCCCGTACTCTGAACCTTATTTTGACAGCTACGATTGTGGTGGTATAGTATTGACATTGTATAATTATTAAGATTTTATTGTATTGAAATTGCATTGACATTGATATTGGTTTCAAGAGTAAGCGCCCTGATTTGAATAATTCTTTGTATGACGTACCAATAGCGCATTTATCGAGAAAGGTTGTAGGGTGTAAAACATCAACTTACGATCGATATAAGCCAATCGGGTGGAACCACACAATAGTAGTTAGTATAATATAAGAACTGTAAAGTAAATTGTTTCAAAGATAACTTCACGTCTTTTAATGCCGTGGATAGGCCGTGCACAATGTGTACGTATACATAATGCAACATCCACTTTACTTTTTTAATATGTAAATTTGAATTTTCGAAGTGAGCTCGATCGCATTGTCGCCCGTCATTGGTCGCGATTATTCTCACAACCAATGACATGGCGGACCGCGATCGAGTTCATTTCGATCTTTCGAATTGAACGTTACAGAATAGCCTAACTCACGTCGTGTTTCAAAGTGAACCAGATGTCTCCATTGTAGTTTGAAAATTATTTAGAAGTAATATTTAGAGTAGTTCCATGTAGATAGTTAATAAAATAAGGATTTTTAATAGCTTTATATCCACTGGTGTAATTTGTATAATTGCATAATAACTACCTACCTGTGATAGTGATAAATATCAGGCTAATTGCATGCCATTCCAATTTTACCAGAAATGTATGTTATTATTCTAACTCCATTGTAATCCCTTAGGAACCAGTTATTAAAGTATTAACCCAGTTTTTTTTTCAGGGGAAGTCTAATGTGGTTGCGGTATTTGGTCCTTCAGATACCGATCATTCAAGGACTTATTTATTTCATTCTAATTGTCATCTGGTCGGAAGATTTTGTAAGTATTTTTTTGTTATTCTATTTTATGTATGAATTTGTTATCATTTGCAAAATAGTTGCAATTAAAATACATATTACATTGACTTACTAAGATTCATAGATATAAAATATATGTCATAGCCAAATAAAAAGTTGTAATGTATTTTCTTCTGCCTATTTCTAAGCCACTTGGGGTACGGTCGACACAAATTATGTCTTCATTTTCCATTCTCTCCTACATCATCCTATCACATTTTAGGTAGTCCTCAATAGTTATTGATGTACCTACTTACACATGAATATCCCAGTATGTTATAATAGTGTATCAATTCTGTTTCCAGATGTTATACCAAGGTAACTTTGTATACTTCCAACCATTCATCGCGGCGTCCATTCTATCGGGCATGTGGGGCGTAGTGATGTGTGTTCGGGCAGCTATATCCGTGGGTCGTGCACCACGCCCCAGGTTCCTCGTCATCCAGCTCGTACTCATCATCGTGAAGCTGCAATGTGGACTCGCCAAGTCCGTGCCCAACATGGCGAACTTATCCTGCGTTATGAAACTACATCCCGGCGTATTTGCATCTCGTAAGTGTTTTTAAATGGTTATTTTAGTCTAATCTCAAAATATTTTATTATTCAAATTGGGTGTTAGAGAAGGTCGCATTTGTGACTAGAATTCCTATAAGGCTTCATTACACAGTTTCAAATTAATTGGAAATTTTAACTGATGTTTCTAAAACCTTTCGTCATCATTATTAGTATCTATGCCATAATCCTCACAGTTGCCAATCCACTTGGAGGTCGCGGATAGGTTACCGAAAATGTAGAGAAAGCTTTTGCCTGTCCTGTGGTTCCTTTTGTGTAATTCCTTCCTGGGTTCAGCCATAACAATATTTTTTTTTATCATATGATTGCTCTAGTTTATGTTTATTTCTAGACGCAGTTAAATTAATTTAGATTTTTCTATCTTCCAGTTATAAACAACTGTATAATGATGTTAGAGATGCTACTAATATCGATTTGGGCGTGGCGAGTCTACAGCTCCCCACCAGGCAAGGACATGGAGAAAGTGCAGAGAGACAGAGTAGTCGTTGCAGTCTTAGAAGATAATATGCGATCCATTGAAGTAAAGAGCATTAAAGACGGCATTGATAACAAATCCTTCAATAATAATGTACCAGAAATCTGAACGGCTATTTATAAGTACCTTATTAATTGTATTGTGAAACTAGTGATGCATTGATATTATCAACAAATAAGTACACAATGTTGTATTTTCAAAATGAAAATTATGAATATGGCACCTTTTGTTAAAAGCTTTAGGTGTTCTTTTCCAGTGCTTTTCTCAAACACCTTATATTTTTAAATTATAAATGTAGTAGAAGATATGCTAATTTTTGTGATGTGTCTAAGTGATGTTTAGATAATGGCTAACTACCTACGAATCAGTGTATGAATGTGTTTGTGTTTGAATTAGGTTCAAATGACCGTCACCCAGTGTAAATTTATTTTTAAGTCGTATATTTAAGTTAGCTATTTCTCTGTGGGTTGTTCCCCTGCTAGGATTTGTATTGTTATTGCAAGGAAAAAATTGTATGATTTGTTTTTAAGAGAATTATGAAAATCTCTGTCTTTGATCTGTACCAAAAATATGTGTGTGACCTATAACAAGCCCTTGGTGCTTAATTTTATTGTGATAAATGTGAATACAATGAGAATAGTCAAGAATATACATTTATTCTCCATTTGAGACTTTTATTCCGAATTAATTACAACATTTAAATTACATACGACACCAATTAATAAATAAAAAATGTAAGTACTTTATTCTTCTGGAGAATCGTTGGCATTACTTTTGTCCTCATTTTCCTCTGACGGAGTGCCAGCCCGAGAACTTTCTGAGCCGTAAATACTATGCAGCTCTTCCAATTTGTAATGTATTTTCACGCCTTTAGAGTTGGTTTTATTAACTTTGTTTACGAGTGATTTTGTTTGTTCTTCCAATCGCTTTAACCGTAAATCACGCGCAGCAAATCTAGCCTCGTGATCAATTTCACCAGATGTTGACGGTACTGAATCTTCTTTGTCGGAACCTGAATTATCACCTCTAGATACATTGGGACCTTCATTACTGCCGTGTGCTTTTTCATTGTGAAGAGTTTCAAGTTTCTTGATTATTTTATCACCTGTTTTAAGCGTACCAGTTATACAATTTACCACCTCAGAACAACTGCTTTCTAATTGTTGCAGTCTTTCATCTTTCTTAGCAAGCCTTTCATTTTGTTTTCGAACATTTTCTAGTATGGCTTTGAAATCTGGAGTTTCTACATTTGAAGCTTGTATGTCGGTTACTGACATTGTGTTGGAAGAATCAGTTGTAACGGATTCTACAGTTTGATCATTATTTACTGTATCTTTTTCATTATCTAGGTTTCCGTCTGCTGCTTCAAAGTTGTGTTCTTTAATATTTTCTAAGTCATCAAATGAATGTGTATTATCTGTTCTTGTGAGATTGATGTCTGTTGCTGAGATTGCTTTATTTTCGGTGTCATTATCGATTTGTAAGGTAGGCATTATTTCAGGTTCATTTCCAGAAACACATAGTGTTTGACTCGTTGTCGGCCGATTTATAAGATGGTCCAGAGCATCATTTATTTGTTCACTTATTTTAACCGTTGTCTGTGTCTTTTTTAATAATGCAGCGCTGCTCGCTTCAAGGCTATTCAGTTTTTGATCTTTTTTAGCCAATCTCTCATTTTGAAGGCGGACATTCTTTAAAATTTCAGCTGGGTCGATCAGTGGTAAACTTATTGAAGGTTTATCAGAAGTGGTGGGACCTAATGGTGATTCATTTTCGGGAGCATCGCAGTCTTCATTGGGCTTATCAATGAACTTATCTTCTGCATGTGATTCTTCTGGACAAGAGTCATCATGGGTAATGTCTCCAATTTCATCTTCTGTCTCTTCACAAATAATTCCATTTTTAGGAAATCGTTCACTTTTGCTGGGTTCAGAAGTCAAATCATGATTATCATCACCTTCCTGAGTATCTAGTGGTAAATCAGCAACATCAAGCATATCACTAGCGGGGTCTTCTCTTTCTGCGATGTTAAAGTCTGTACTAGAATCAAATGATTTCTTAGGTTTCCTCTTACATCTAGTAAGTGGCTCTGCCACATATTCACTTTCGTCATTCGATTCAGAAGATTCGTCTGATGGTTTTTCATCACTATATCCACTTTCTCCTGAGTTATTGAACGACGGTGAGCCAGATTTTGTTTTCCTACTCGAGAATTCAGCTCTCAGAGTTCTCCAATCTCTTTCAGACTGGGTATTCTTTTCACGAGCTTGTTCCCATTTTTCCCGACAGTATTCAAGTTCTTCTTTAAGTTCGTTCAATAGCTTTCTCTTTTGTTGTAATTCATATTTTAGTATTTTCTCGTGGGTATGTAATTGATGATGATGCCTCCTTAGCCGACCAACAACATGCCATGTTTTGCTTAACTCATTTGTAACCATGCATAGTCTTCGTTCTTGTTCTTCTAAACGAGTTTCGAGGTGGCCATTGAGTTGTTTCATACGGTTGACCTCTTTTATGAGACCCAGTTTTTCTAGTATAAGATCCTGTAATTTTAACGACATCATATTAATAACTTAAGACTTCACGTACTGTTTTGCTGATTTAGAGAAAAACAGTATAATTATTGTTTTGTTTTCCAAGTTTAAACAAAAAATTGGCATTCTACCAAACTGAAGCTGCGCATTTTTGAGTACCTACTGCAAAGTAATGATCATGAACATGTTTATTTTTACATTGTGATTTTTGACCATGACTCAATTTATCTAGAAAATAATAACGGTCGGAGCAATGAGATAAGCAATTACCTTTAATCTGATGTAAGTCTGACTAACGCTTGGCACTAACACTGGTCCCGATTTTGTCTCAACGGATTTATAGCACGTTGTTACTTTTTCCGGAGAGTTTCCGTCGGGCGCGTTTTGATGACTGAGAAGCTCTATTAAGACTTTCCAGACTTTCGGTAGATTTTCTACTATTTCTTCAGCAGTTGTAGTTGGCGGTTTTTGTACATCTGTAAAAATCAATACTGTTCAAGTGATGATGTTTATGTAAGTCAAAAATGTGCAAAATAAAAACCCATTGGATCTATCTTTACCTGAATCTTGTTCTGCTGATATTTCCTCTTTGTCTTTAGGTTCATTCGCGTTGTCATTTTGAGTTTCATTAATGTACTTTTCTTCATTTTCATCCACTTGACTGACTAACTCTAACAAAAGTTTGGGTAAAGCCGACGATGCTTCTGATCCATTTTCTTTTTCAGCCATTTGTGTTAGTATGCCATGGTTTTCCTCTAGTCTTTGAACCAGTGTATCTAAATCTTGTTTAGTTTTTTCTCCAAGGAGCACTTGAGAGAAAAGCTATAAATAATTTAAAAAAAATTAGACAAATTTAACCAAAAGGAGGCGATGATAATATTAAATCTCAAATCTCCTATCACTTACTTTATTTACGACTGCCATTTCGGCCTTCAAGATGTTTGTTTCTATCTGACTTGTAGATATTTGTGAATTTTTGTTATCGATGGTATCTATTAGGGAATCTATTCTTGATTCAAGTTCTTCTACTTTTGTATTGAGGTCGTTGCTCCTGAAATTTTAATATTTACAATGATAACTTAATTACCCATTTTCGTGTTGTACGTTCAATTGAATGCAAAGAGCTAAAATTCAAGTCCAGTGTTGAGACATTGAAGAGCAGCAATATATGCAGCAATAAACGAAAATGAGCTTAATGTGAATGTGATAGTGAGCTGCAGGTGATAGTCGAACTACTTTTGATACTTACTTTTTTATCTCAGCTTGATAAAGTACTTTATGTTCATCCAACTCTCGGACCAGTCGTTGTCGGGTGACTTCGGCAAGTCGAGCTCGCTCCTCATAAAGCCCTCTGAGTGTGCGAATATTCTGTAACTGTCGTTCATACTCTTGTCTTAGATCGGCTGATAGTAGATTTGTCTCGCGATCCGCTAAAGTTCGTTCAATTTCATTTAGCTTTTCTTTCAACTGAAAATTTCAATTTTATAAATTGTAGTTGTCTATTACAACTTGCTTATATGGTATGGTTAGTAACAAAGATCGGTATGCCTAATGACCAGTAATGACCTACGTCAATCAAAATAAATTATTTATCTTAATTGATAGCCATATCAAAATGACCAAGAAAAGTTTATTACAGCTGCTATAGGAGAACAACATGGAGTTGGCAGTTTGACAAAACGTAAGACGCCAAGTAACAGATGATGCGTTGCGATCGCATGCCGTTCGTCGGCGGTCCCTGACCGGGTGCAGCTATGCTACCTTCAGGTCGTTGGCATAGGCAATGACCTGGAAGTTCCTTTATTAGAATGAAGAAACCCATAGAATGTACTAGATTAATTCCTGTAGGTGCAATAAGCGCTAGCAGAGGCTACGTACATTAAAAATATTTGTTAATAAATGCTTAAGGCATTGAACTTACTATCCATCATGCGACAATGGTGCAGTATATAGATAATACAGTCCTTAGAACATAGTTTGTAAAATAAAATAGTAGATAGGTATGATTATCAACCGACTTATTTTGTGTTATTGTTTCACATAGGTACTTAGCATAGCATTTAAAATATCAGAGGCAGTAACACTTACATCATTCAGTTGTTGTTCTCGAAGGCTAATCATTGTTTTACTAACTGATACCACTTCTTTCAACGCACGAATCTGTTTAATGGATTCTGTGTTTTGTTGGTTCAGATCTGCAATATCAGTGTACGCTTCTTGTAGCGCACGATTAGTTTCTGATAGATCCTTTCGAAGTTTCAAATTATTTGCTTTCAAATCATCAAATTCTTCTGTCATTTTGGTTAAAGCATCTGTGAGTTCACAGTTTCCTTTTAAATGGAGAAGATTGTCAGGGATTTCAATATTATTTCTCGAGAGTAGTTCACAAAGTAATTTGTTGCTTTCAAATAGTTCCAGTTTTGCCGCCTTCTCATTTTGTAAAGCTTTCTCCAATTTTTCTTTTTCAGTACGATGTCGCGCCAAAATCAGTCTCCTTTGTTCACGTTTTATATCAAGCTGCTTTCTGAACTCATTCATTTCTTCTTCTTTTGCTTTAGCCCGTGCTTCATTTTCGTTTAAAGAGTTTTCGCTAGCCATTTCAAAGGCTTCAGTTGTTTCATCAGTACGGAGATCACCTGTATTGTCCATCATTTCACTTTCACTTGTGACGTTATTTGCGTCTTGTTCCCTAGTTGGGGCGCTACTGACCATATTTCCCATTTTGGAATACTTTTATAAACAAGACGCACTTTCATTCGAGCACACACGCCGCGAGGATGCGTTTTTAAAATAGGTAACGACCAATACGATTTTAATCAGACAAAGGACTGTCGACTCGATGGACTCACACGTATGTATGTTCGACGAAGCAGTCGTTTCCCGAAATAGATCCCTCGTCAGCTCCAGACGTGCGTCGGCACACACATATAGCACGTTTGATACTGCCGCTTACAACACAGTTGGTATACATAGATGTGTTTTCGGAAAATCCTCCGTAAATATTTTATTTTCACCGAATATTTTCATCAAATTCTCAGAATATTTACAATATTCGTATTTTGGGAAGAAAATCACACGTAGGTATAAAACTAAATTGATGCAGAATCATCTAAATTTAGGGGCTATTTAAACTCTTTCACAACCTGGTGAAAAATAGATGCGTATTTAAAAATAGGTACCTACTTGTTGTATGGTTGTGTTTGCATTTCAGCGAGTTTGAGCTTGGTGTATTGGGTTGAGAATTGGGATTAAAAAATCGTGGAAAGATGAGTACCTATTAAAATGTACAGTCGCGCAGTATTGGTAAAGACCAGGTGCTAAAATAATATTTACATAAACTGTGGCCTTTAGTGTACATGTAGGCACATTTTGTTTATCCTTTTAAAGGGAGGAATCCATTATGAAACAAATACTAGCAATAATAATGTTCTACCACGCCGTGAAAGAATTCATATTTTAATATTTTTGTGATAAAGTGAAAAATCCATTAAAGAAGTTTGATCCGAATGTAGTAACTAATATGCTTACATAGATGCACATCTTTATCTAGCTATAGCAGCCTGGAATCAAGTTTTTATTGTAAATTTGTAACGAATGTTCATATTTTTGACAAGAAATGTAAAGTTGTTTGATTATTTAACCTATTCATATTTAACATCAGAATATAAAACATAAATAAAAAGAATACTGCGTTTGTATTAATTTTGGGAATAGTCTTGATGAGGATGAGTCTGAAAAATAAAATAGCACGCTAACTGTACCATAGACAATACTTGAAATCCTTGGTTTCAAGCGTAGTTTGTCATGACACAGACAAAATATAATTGACATTTGTCAAACGTCAGTTGGTTTATCCAGCCACATAGTCGAAATTCACATCACAGAAAGGATTTTCTTTCGGGAAATTCCAATTTTATGTTAAATTCATTTGTATATAACATTTTTAGTTATATATTAAAAGTAACTTGATTATATGAGTCATTAAACATTGGCAGCTGGCAAAAGCATATAAAATAAGTAAATATTTCACGTTGTGTGTCAAGATTGATTTTATTTTATTTTGTTTTAACAGTGGCTTATTGGTAATAAATAGCTAATAAAATCACTTTGTGTGTGACGTTGTTCAATTAATTCGACAAATTGGAAGTACGATAATCTGAAATGTGAAGTAATAGTTAAAGCTTGCAATGGATGAGAGTACTAAGAATTCCCCTTGTAAGGTAAAAATTTACCAATGTTTTGCTGTTTAATCCTCTTCTGATTGTAGAAAGTTCTAAGCTGATCTTTTCTTGTGGTTGATAATTAAGTATTAATTGATTTTGCTTTGATTAGATATGCCATTAGTGCATACAGTTGTTTTAGATGAGAGAATGGCTATACATTTTTATATTTAAAATACCTAAATTATTTTTGTTCTCATAAGTGTAAATACTGTTTGTAATGATTCAAAGCTCAAGGGGATAAAAACTGATCATCAATATGTGTTGTAAAACATGAAACATGAATGCTTGCTAATCTGGTAACTACTTACATTCACCAGAGTTGTGGGCAAGGTTAAGCTGTTTTAAATGGTAAAATCTCATTAAAATAATCTTCAAACAGTAATTTTATTGATATTTGTATTTGAATGATTAAAGATAGAATGCACATTGCTTCTCTTTCTTAATTTGCATTTACACTTTATTGAAATGTTCACTTTAATAGACATTTTATAGTTTTGAAGTGTAGTTTTTTTTTAATCATTGTGTATGTTTAGAAAAACATAAAATGTTGAATGGTTTATGAGTCATGTCTTGACCTCATATTGTTTACTTCCTTGACAGATAATAATACTTTACTGTAAATTCAATTTAACAGTTAAATGTTATATTACAGAGGAAAAATGTCAATATAGAACCACTAGTTTAGTTTGCATGGAATTAATTACACCTCTGACTAACTCCTCTGTCAAGTTAAATGATGGCTTAATTCACCATATACTTGAATGTAAAAAAATAATCATTTTATATTAAGCAATAAGAAAAATACATTAAAACAATATGCTTAATTTGTAACTACAAGGTTATTCATTTAGATTTCTATGAAGTAATTCAAAAATCATTACTTTTGCAGTGCAGTTGCAGACAAATTAATATAATTATGTTATCTTCCTAACTAGCTTTAGTTGCATAAATAGTTCTTGAACAGGAAGCCCATAAAACAAATAAGTTTAGCATTTTATGTTTTTCTAAACTATATACTCATTGTAAAGTACATACACACTCGCTTGTTTGTTTTGATGTTGCACAAAATTGCTAGGATTGTGACGGTGATGCCGAGGGGCTGCAGTTGCACGCTGAAGTGGAACACTTGCGGCAACATCTCTCGGAACGGGACAGTCACATTGTAGCTCTTGAAGGGGAGTTCATCAAGAGTAATTCAAGGGCCAATGATTTAGAGGAACAAGTTAGCACCTGGCGGGAGAAGTATGAAAGGTAAACTTTACAGATATTATACATTGTCATACTCTATGATTTTCTATTATATCATAGATGTATTTACGAACAATCATTTCACTGCAATAACTGATCTGTGATTTATATCTAATCTCTGTTAAAAGCAAAAAAATAATAATAACTATATTAGAATAAAATGTTGTTGAATCTAGAGTAATCTTTGTGTATACTTCAAAGCTGACGATGATTGACTGATTACATTGTTGATGTAACATTGACCCTGACACAACTATTACAACAATTTATTTAATAATGATAAAGAGTTTAAAAGTGACTCGATTATTTCTATGTATTATTCAATTATTTCTATCTATTTGTCTTATCAACAGGTTATATGATTCACATAAGAGAGTGCAGAAATTGAATCAAGTCCTTGAAGATAAGCTTCTGCAAATGGTTGACAAGATGAAAGGAGAGAAAAGCCAACTAACCAAAGATATTGCTACTTTATCTGTGAGATTAGCCGAGTCAAAGCATAACTACAGCATGTTGCAAAAGGAAAATGTAGGTGTATTTTCTATATCTAGTCTTGTTGCATATCAATTTTGGTTCATTAATCTTATTTTCTTTTATATTTTGTGTTTCACAGGAGAGATACAAGAATGACATGAATTTGGCGATTCAGCTGCTCCAGTGCAAACCGGATAATTTTGTTGCGCAGAAATTGGATAACGTAAGAACAGTTACAGTGATATTATTGTTGGTGTAGTACTCAGAAAATGTGCTTAACCAAATATTTTGCTTCACAGCTTCCTGTTGACACGCAGGCGCGAGTGTCGCAGTACGTCATGTCCAAGACGTCGAAACCGTCGAGTTCAACTCAATCCAAAAACGGTAATGACATTGACACTTTTGATGCTAGTGAATATGAATTCAATATCTCAGCCTCTCTAATGTCGAAAATCCTCGAAGACAGCATCCAAGACACTGTCACCAAACACTGTGATACATGCACCTGCAATAAATCTCAAAACAAACCATTCTGCTACAATGAGAGCTACTACTCAGTAGCCACACAAACCATTTCAAGTGGAGAAATGAAAAATTCTCTCTGTCTCAACTGCAATTCCGATGTGAAATCACTACATTCAAACCTCAGTATTAGAAGTATTTCGCCACACCCGATTAGTGGAGTTGTTACTCCTTTGTACATCCTGCCACAAAACACTGAACCAGTCAAAGACACTACACCACCTGTAGTGCCAGCCATTATTGAGAGGCCGAAAAATAATGGTATCGTTATTGATACCATTAAAGTCAATGAAAAGAACGTAATGGAACCAATCGTCCAAGTAGACGCTATGCCTAAGACAGAGGATTTGAAATCATATAGAAAAAATAGTAGCGTGAGCATGGAGCCCGCAGTGCACCACAAGCTATGCGATCGTACAAAGAGTTCGATTTCAAGCAAGAAGAGTAGTATTCAGAGTGCAGGAAATGATGATTCGCTACTTACTAAGGATTTAATCAATAAAGACATACAAAACAAAGATTTACTAAACAAGGATTTACTGAACAAGGATTTACTAAACAAGGATTTATTAAATAAGGACATTCTTAACAAGGATCTCCTAAACAATAAAGAAGTTAAACCACTTATTGAGAAAACTGGTGATGATATCAGTCTAAGAAAGAATTCACATAGTTCGATGGGCGCAGTTAGTCGGACGTCTTCCATTGCTAAATCCACAGTAAGTACACACAAATCTAATATTCAAGTGGGGCCTGGGCCTAGGTTCTGTCATTTACGCATGCAAGCAGGATCTAAAAATATCCTCCTTGACAACGCAGAGCCTGATGTGCCACCCGTCTTATACAGGCGGCAAAGCAAATGCAATGATAATTCTATATTCAAAGATCTCGCCGACGATGTAGATAATTTTATTGATCTAGATAAAACCGAAGAAACTGTAGATATTAAAGAGGATATTAAAAACGATAACATCGTCGTAGAGAGCACGCTTATAGATGTCCATGTCGACAATAACAGCAAAGACACTAGTGTCACCGCTAAAAACACATCTATTAACCCTATCTTGCTGAATGTTTCTTCTTCGCCTTTGCAACCTCTGAAGACGCACACGTTCTCTAACAGCTCAGAAAACAATAATAACAAATCCCAAAGTATTGCTAGTCAACAAAACACATCTGAAATCGATAATTTACTTAACGATTTCAATGCTGATAACAATAACTCTCAAATTAACAACATTCAAACTAACGATGGTGAGGAAACAAAAACTGTTGATGTTTTTACACCGACTGATAATCACGATGTAAAAATATTCAACTTCGATCGTTATGAACAGAACAAATTAACTAATCAATATAATAAACCTTTAAGGAAAATCGACATGTCGCAACTTCACTCACTCGAAAATACTAAGATTTCGAAAGATCTGCCACCTTTAGGTGACATGCCAAAGATGGAGAAAAAACCAGAGGTTGCCAAACCACCATTGCCTCCTATTGTCAATGTTTATCCCAATTTAACGCAAACGCATTTGAAAGTAAATGATAACAAAGTTTTTACAAATGAGCAAAGTACTAGTTCTTTATCAAGTGACGATAGTGCTGCTTTACTGCAAAAGCAGCAACTGCTTAGAGTTGCAGAGTGGGTCGAAAAGAACTTGGAACAACAAAATAACTTTAATGATCCATTGGAGGAGGATGTGAATTTCACCAACAGAAATCTGAGAAGAGACAATAAACTATCAAGGTTAACAGAAACTTTAAACGAGTTGGCCTTGAATATGCCTCATCCTGTGAGCAAGTATTCGAAATCGTATGCGAGAGAAGGTCACAACTCGTGGGTCCATAACAACGTACTTCCGCAAAATCCAGAGAAAATGGCGAAACACGCAATTGGGGTGCCAAAACATGCTGGTCATGTTGCTAAAGAAACGATATTTCCAGTCGAAAGTGGAGATGCAACGGTTACTGAGATAAGTGACACCACGAAGAATAGAGAAACTGTTGCAGATTTAGTGGCCGAAGGTTTGAGAGCGAAAGGCAATAAGGAGATAACACCGGAAGATTTGGCGCGGATGGAGTATAATGTGAAGAAATTTTTACTGAGCGGTCCTCATTGGGCGCACCCGGGGTCCGTGACTAGGAGTCGGCGCACAAGCAGTAAAACTGAGACTGATGTATAAATTCCACAGTAGGTAGCCATGATAGAGAACCAACTTGCATTCCATGTTAGGTTGAAAGGCGGTATGGCAGTCTTGTATAGATTTTTGCAGCTCTTTAGCTACTTTACGATATTATTTTTGTTTAACTTACATGTTTGTAAGTTTGACGCAGCCATTTTTGTTATATGTATTTGCAAAACATGTTCCTAAGTTATTAGATATGGTCACCTTTACTTCATAAATTAGATTATCAGAGTATGTTTACTGCTCTTATTTACGGATTTTTCATACTAGTCTACGTATGTGTGTTTGAAATTTATTGCGCTTAAGATATTTTAATATAGGATTTATATTTTGAAATCTCCCGTATTTCAAAGCATTTATTTTATGAAATTTTAACGCTGAAGTAGGTATGAGATATAGGACAACGCGTGACGGTTAGCATATGGTTAACTATGTATTGGGAATTTTGTAGGCAAGTTAATTCACAGATATGTGTTAGTGTTGAAAGATCGATAATTAATTAAAAACAAAGGCTGTCGTTTGCTAGAATAGCTTAGAATAGGAAAAATATCGCCAATATTAAAATATTAAGACGAGAAATGAGAGCTATTTGTAAACGTGTGGCATCACTTAGTACGCGCAGACTACACCGTACTTTTTAAACTCGAGCACACAATTCCTTCAATGTTAGATGTGTGTCATGTATAGTGATTTTGTTCCGTATTTTATCTAATATTTTTACTATCACGATATTAGTACGCTTTCGATTAAATGTGATAAATGCAAAGTATAAGATAGTGGTTAAATTCGCCTAACGTACAAAATATTCTAGCATTGGATTAACTGAAAGTGTCTATATCTAAAACAGGCGCAAAAAGTATTTTCTTAATAACATTGATGTTACCATAAAATATTATTAGGGATTGTCGTTTATTCGCGAGATTCTGTGTCGAAATTGTGTACCTAGTCTTGTAGTAGGTATAATTTATTTTTACGTTGAACCGTGTACGTAATGGTATTTTCTCGGAATTTTCAAACGAAATTTTCCTATATTTGAGAATGTTTTGTTTCGTTGTTTTTATATAAAGGTCGTCTTTTGTGTTGAATGTAACCAAAAGTATTAAAGTTGTTTATCAGAATGTATTTTGTGATAATATATTTTGTCTTTTACAATATCATTCACCTTTACCTTCAAATATCAATAGTTAACAAGTATATAAGAGAATACAGGGGTAACATTATCAGTATTTACTGTAGAAATAGTGTAGTCCTTGACATATTATCCCTTTGAACTTCCTACACAATGTACTATCATGCCTCCGCTTACACATGTACAAGTTTTATATAAAGTATGTTAATATAGGCATCAAAGTGGGTGTGTTTCATGTATATTTTCCTATATCAATGGAATATATTTTTTAAATATTAGTTACGGTGGATCTGTATACAGTAGTTAGGAAATGAAATGTTAGAGCGTAGATCGCGCCTGTTGGTGCGATGAGATGGACATTGTTTAGTATATTGAGCACAACTTAGTGTCGTCCTGTGTTAGTGAATGTGTCATCGACGTCCCGACTACTTGCAAGCACATTCCTTTTGTCCAATGCAATTTTATATTATATAACTGTAATTATCTATTCATTTTGACTGATTTACATTTGGTATTTCAGATAGGTAGTGTTTGGAACTGTGAATCTGTGATTTTTTGCGATGATCAAACGATCAGGGACTTGTCTGTTATTTGTTCTCTTGCCACTTTATTTATTCGTTCTATCTAAATTGTTTACTCTGAATTGTATATGAGAGTGTAATTATATTAATTTTGTTTCTTCTCCTGATTATTGTTTTATTGATTTGCGGTACCTAAGTAACTTAATAGCTTTAGGTACATAATATGCCCCTCCTGATCAGATTTTTATTTATTGTATGGGTCTCATTATTTGATACACTCCATTGATCACGAAGCTTGTCGCTGGCCCTAGTAGTTAAGTTAGATATAGAATGTCATAGTCTAATTTATACAGTTGGTCAATGCTAATAACAATCTATAACGTGTGCGTGAGAAAGGACAAATATTCTCACTTATATTACAAGCAAATATTATTCTTGAAACACATGTTTTTCTAACGCTGTTAGTTCTCATATCAATATAATTAATTTATGCTTAAGATGTGATTGTTTGACTAGCGGTGAAAACATTTGTTATCTCAATTAGTAAGGGCATATTTCTAAAATAAAGATATATTCGCGTTGTACAACTGTATAGTTAGACTGTGGTTGCTTTCAAAACAATATTCACACGAGCTACGGCTGTTCACACCGACTGTAGCTTCAGCAGCGTTAATGTAATATGTGTTTATTTATTAAACATTATGGTGAACATGCAAGACTTTCATTTGTTTAGAATAAGTCACTTTTTTTCTTGTAACCTTCTTGCGTTTCTTTCTTCCTTATCTTCTCATTCGTGTACGATAATATACTTCTCCAGCGGTTCCTGTAATAATACAATATGTAACTGTTCATAAGGTTTTGTGACTTGAATTGCTTACCTGACTACCTAATTTAAATTGGATTTTATCCATACCTGCATGAGCTCTACCTCTATAATGGAACTTCATGTAAGTTTATCTCGATGTTGTAAACATAGGGTTGAGCGTGTCCACAGCAGCGTGAAATAGGTTATCGTTGCTAACAAGGAGGAAGGGCTTATCGAGGATCGCGGCAGATGACCTTCGCATTTCCAAAATATGTACTTAGCGCTTCTCTATTGTATCTGTGACCTTGAGTACCGCGGGCCATTGTTCATACCGTGTTCAATTTTCGCTTTAACATACAATTTTACCTTGGATGATTAAAGCAGTAATTGCGTATTTTTATCTCAATGTTTGTTTGTTGTGTTTATGTAAACGAGCTGAATGACTTGTACCAATTTAATGCTCCGTTGTCTTTGTTTTGATTGGGTTTACTCCCTTCTGTTATTTAGGTAGACTATGTACTTACATTATTAAAATGTATGTAGGTAAGATACATCCATGTTTGTTTTACTATTGGTGAGATTTCGCTTGATAGGTACCTACCTCAGAACTCAAGGACCTAAGTAAAACCTAAAATAAACCTACTTATATAATGAAGAAATTTTAATAAAACCAGACGATTCATTATGAAAATTGCCACTAATAAAATAAAATGGCTTTTTAAAAAGCTTAGGTATTCGCAGTAGAAGTGACGTAACACGTAATGGAAGCGATCATAAGACGGCAGGTGCGAAGTGAACGACCGTGCGATTCGCGACACCCACCGGGCGGTAGGGCTTAGTGACGTCCATGGATACCGAACTGACAAAGGAAGGCTCGATTGCTCCTCATTCCTATTACACTTGACATAGGTATTTCCTGAATCCTGGTGATAGACTGATTTTATGCTGCTGGCTGGCTTTATAAGTTTTTATTATTATTCAAGCATGAACTTGGATCAAACAGTATATTTATCAATGAGGATATAAAAAGTTTAAAAATAAAACATAAGAGTTCACTATTAATTTCTTTTTCAACGACTATGATTAGTGGTCTCAAGATAAGACTAAGTCTATAAATAAACAACTATTATATTAAAATTCAAATAGACAAGGTAAAAATCAAAAGAAATCCGGACACTCCGGAGTCTCCACTAGGTAATCATCTGACGTACCAAAATCGGTAGGCAGTAAATGTTGATTTTTGTTACCGTGACTAAGTTATTTCTGTTATCCTAATTTACGGTGAAATAAATGGAATCCTAAGTTTTCACTGGCAGTAATTTATTTAAACAAAAGCTCAGAACAAATAGCTGTGCACGGCGGTTGATTGTCCCTTTTGTTTGGAGTTATTTGGCCGTTGAAACTGAAGGGTTTTTGTAATCACTTACAGCAGGAGTTTTACGGATGCTAACTATTGAAAGGGTTTGAAAGTTGATCAGTACTAAAAGTAAGTATCTACAAAAATAAGAAAAGATTCGATTCTTTATTTGTTTGAATGGAAATACTGTCCGATACAACTGGACCGATTTGAAAAAACTTTCTTTCACCATTGGAAAGCTCACTTTTCAGGAAGTGGACACTGGACGTATGCTACTTTTTATGAAAATGTTCGAAACTGGCAAAACCGAGCCCAGGTGGCCCACTTGAATGAAATATTTCGAAATCCACGCGACTGCAGCGGGTGAAGATGTAAAGTAGTGAGCAAAAAATGGCAGGTAAGTAAGATTTTCATGGTGTCATGTTGTATCTTCACAGTCCATGTCATGTCAATCGTAACACGTTTGCCTGACCTCTTAGCGAAATGTAGTCTCACATTGTTATGTTGATTACAATAGGTAGTCATGCCACAGAATTTTAAGGCTGGCTAACCGCTTACCGCAGTACATAATGTTCAAATACCTACTTTAGACAATAATTACTGCGTTTAAAAGTAGGAGTGCAATTTGCTTAACCATCTGCATTTAAAATATCTGGCTTATGCCGCCCATGTTATCTCTGCGGGGTTGGTAGATACGTAGAGTCAGTCAGTTGTTTATTAGGTATCCCTAGCCTATTGCCATATTACACATTATTTTACACATAACATCATCACGCCTTTTATCCCCGAAGGGGTAGGCAGAGGTGTACATTATGCTACTGTACAATGTAACACCCACTTTTCACTATTTATGTTATGAGTCCCATGTAATAGGGGGTGAGCCTTTTTTACACATATTAGTACAATTCCAAACTACGTGCTACTACTGAGATTTTTTCCAAAATAACTCAGTAATACTTTGCCCTACCCGGGATTCGAACCCGAGACCTCTTGCCCAGCAGTCGTACTTGCGACCAGTCGGCCACCGAAGCAGTCATACATAGTAATACCTATATATAGTTTTTACAATTAAATTCGTTTTTGTTTTCGTGTTAATTATGCAACATCACCCTTGAGCGGTTGATTACAACTATTATTACATAAAAGAAACATTTAATTCCTTACTTTTATGAAAATTAAACTTGTATTTGACCATCACCTGTCAACGTCTCTCGGGAGCATTTCGTTTACATCAAAATACATAATTATGAAGAGTATGCTGGCTGAGTTTATAAAGATACAGCACAATATAAGCCTTCGTTAATACGCAAAGTGTAACACATTTACCACGGCCACTTGTTACACGATGTTACATGAATTTCGCACAATGATCAGTTCGAGAGCGCACGTTATGTTACTACAGTTACATAGCTTATGTCAGCCAAACCATGCCATGGTAATAAAATTCAAGATTTGCACGTCTATTGCGAACGTTCGCGTAACATTTCGGTATTCTCACGGTCTACAGTAGCATAATGTGTTTTGCAGTGACAATGAGAGAAATGTATAGAATATAGAATTTATGATTTACCGTTATGCCACATGTAACGGTCTACGGTAATTTGAATTAGTTGAGTTCACATTCACAGTGTCGAAAACACGCATGCCGCGCAAACCATTTAATCGGTTCCGAGAGTGTGTGTCCATTGTAACACGAGAACGTAACGTATTTAACGTACGTAACATTTCAGTTATGCAAGAAAGTAAGTAAGTACTTTTTAATTTATTTTTTAATAAGTAGGTACATTCTACTCATTATTTCTATCATTCTGGACAATTGCAGAACTAGATATCTACTGTCACTGTTATTTATTATTCAGGTACCTATTCGATAGTTATGGTAGATTTGTTATTTTAATTTTGAAAAATGTTAGATTAATATTATTATATATCATTTGTTTTCTTTATTGTTATTCTATTATTATTATTATATGTATTACATTATAATAGTCACGGGCAAGTGCTGAAAATCAGCGCCGCGACTCGAGCGCACTCGGGTCACGGCATTTAAGCTGAGCTCTGGCCTTTTTGCGCCGTCTTCCACTGTATTATTTTTTTGTGTGTTATTGTACTTTGTGACGGTGTGAAAATAAATGATTTTTCTTCTTCTACTTCATTTGCTAAGTATACTTACCTACCAGTAAAGAAATGGAAAATTATGACTACCGTAGAATGGGGTGAATAGAATTCGAAGGGTGAATAGATACAGGAATGGGATGAGTAAATTGTAGAATATTTTTCCAACATTTATTTGCCTCTCTACTGTATCTATCCCCCCACCCCTCGAATTCTATTCACCCCGTTTTATTGTTCGTACTGTAAGTTACGACTACTACTAAACACACATAATTTTCTCATTAAATTCCTGGGATTTTTCCCCCCAAACCTGCAAGTATTGTTAACTCTATTTTTACAGTTACGACAATGGAAACGCGCAAATGGCATAGGGGCACGAAAGTATAAGATTCGTATGAACACTAACAATAGCGGAATGGTATGGCACCGCCGTAAATTAGGGCCATTTGACTGAAGCGATTATCGCCGAAACCAATTAGGCTATAATTTGAATACATTAGCAACTTTGAAAACGTATTGGCGTGCCAGTTCGCTAATAGACTGAAATTCTGTATTTAAACTGAATACTTATAAATAGTTTATCGCTAAATAATTGGTTTCAAGTTCCGAAAATATAGTTGCTTAAGTAGTTTTCTACCCACCTATTTCGATAAGCATATACCTACCTAACAAACTTCTTCATAGACATGTGAAATATAAGCAGATAGATGTTTTAAAAATGGCATATACTGTGTATTTTCACAAACACGTCTATTTTGTATGTTTGAATGATTTCCCAAAGTACATACTTCCATAATACAACATTATATTGCTAAAATTTAAGTATGTTGTCGAGTAATATATTTTATTATCTCCCCTCTAGGTTAGTACCTACTCCACTTCCTTGTATTAAAAGATCAGATAGAGTCACTTCCTTTACAAAACTATCTCTTCTCACTTTACAATTACATTGTTTACAAACACAGGTACCTTTCTACAACAAATCACAGTAATTGGGTCAAAATTGAGTGTGAAATAATTTGTGCAGTGTTTCGCACGGTGCACGGCGGTACGTGCTTTGTCATCGTCGGTCGTCGGTTACCGGGCCGCGGCACCTGCGATCTTCCACGAATTGCACTCCGCTTTAGATCACAACGTTAATAGACTGTAAATTGAATTTCATAGCCGTAAACTTGGACACGTAGGTGTCTTCGGTATTGTGTTCAATGAGTTCAGAAATTAACTGTTTTGAGGATGACCTATAGTTAATCCGAAAGAATAGTCGACATATAACGTGCATAACATGCATCTGAGTGTGTGTATGTATGACGATAAAATAAAATAGGTAACCAAAATTTTTTGAGTTCCGTTTATTAATATACCAAAACTAAAACGTTTTCTTGAAAATTTTCCTGAAAACTGCATCAAAATCGGTACAGCCAATCGTGAGATAATCGCGCACAAAATTACATACATAGGTACATTCATACAGGACAAACTGAGAACCTCTTTCTTTTTTGAAGTCAGTTAAAAATACCAAATTGCAAATAGAGATGAAAGCCAAGGATGTTAAAAAAAGCGGACGTAATGTCACTTGGAAATGATTGAAGCACAAAAATGTCAGTGGTGTATTTATGTGTGCGTGTACTTGCAACACCGTCATGTAAGAAGTGTAATGACAGGCCAAGTCACGCGACAGATGTCCTCTGTGTCAATGTGTGTGTATTCTGCGGATAAGTCTAGAGTAGCCAAATGCCAGTCGCTGTTTTAAAAGACCGCCTTTTTTTCAACGTCCTTGGCAAAAGCTACCAAACCTATGATAAACTTTTTTCCAACTATAATCCTTCGTACGAAATTGACACAAATTAAAAATAACGCCTCATTTTGTAAATTGCTTTACGAAGGTGACATTGTTTTCCCGTCATTTTTGTTGTTATATGTTATTTTTATTTTGTGATAACATCAAAATCGTCAGTGCTATGTGATCTAATTGATATATTCAATATTCCGTTCAGCCTAATAGGTACATATGACTACAAATAGTTTTATGATACCAAACCTACTCAACAGTAATTCTCTCTTTCTATACCTATATAAAAACGAGCAATAATCCGCAAATGGTGCACGTAAGTAGATATTTCTAATATTATTGCAATTGGTAAGATTATATTATAACGGATAAACTTATTCAACCAAAAGTAAATTTTTAACAATTTCCTAACCAACGCGTGCAGATTTAAATTTACAAATTAATACAAATGTAGCGATATATGGCTAAGGTTTCAAAGAATATACTCATTGTACTTAACTCATAAGTTAATATTTTAATAACGTCTGAGGTCTGAGTGAGCACAAACGTCTGCCGTATTATCGAGCTTATTGGTTTTTGAATGTAAATATATATCCTCGACGCTCATTAAATCAAGAGAAGCCTCTTCAAGCTACGACCGATCGGTACAAAAAGTTAGCTAATTACATGTTTGCTCATTTGTAGAGGGCTGTGATGACTGAAAAAACCTGCGACCACGCACGTATTCTAGTGCAGGACCCTAAGACTCACATGTGGTCAGGGCCGTTGGCAGGCGAAGACAACTCGCTTGCGGAAACATGGAGGCGGAAGTGCGGTTGTATACGCACCAGTGACAAGCTCAAAACTATCCTGGGCTCATTTCCAAATGCACCGCCACCAACTCCTATGGCCAAGCATTCGGTTAGATAATTTCTTTTGTAATAATTGCGTTTTTAGGGGGGAATCGACAAACAACTCCTCCCGTCCGGAATGAAACATTATAGGGAGTGTTAGACTCTTACTGACTAAAAACTACTTTGTTTTAACACTTGTTACGAACTAGAACTGCGAGTAACTTATGGCGGGATTATCCACAACTTCGGCCGGAGTTTTTGCTTGGAATTAGCGATCATCTTGTATTTAAACCCCATAAACATGCTAAACATGAGAAGAATATTTTAATTATTTTTTAATGATTTTGTTCATATATTTTTTTTAGTTCGATAAAACATGCATGTACGGAGGCGTCCGCGAGAAACACATGCCATTAGAAAGTTGTTGTTGGCAAGGAGAAAAAAAGGTAAATGTATGTATTTTGTGATAGTTCAATAATGCTTGATTGTTATTTACCATAAAGGTACTAGTAGCATTGAAATCATAGAATATTACTAAGAAATGTCGCTATCTGCTGATAGTGACAGTTCTTTGTCTAATTAGTTGTGCGATATAAATCGTCATAGTATTGTAGTTGGCGCTGGCGTCGGTTTTGGCGTCGCGCGTCGTGAGCGAGGTGGTTGGTTCGTGCGCCGTTTATCGAGCATCGCTCCTGTTCGATGCATCGCCTGTCGTTATTCAGGAATGTCTTGCTCTTGTCTTGTTACGTTACAACACAGACACGCTGCGACCTGCCCTTTGACTAGCCGCGAAGAACCAGGAAACTGTGTTAATTAGATTAAGGATCCCCCTGTCCGTTTTGTTCATTTGGGTGTCTAATAGGTTCGCTCAGTTTTAGTTTTTAGCTGGACTACATTCGACATTTTTATATAGATGTCTTGCCATGCTAAATTGATGATAACAATACGTTAAAGGGACTCGTTTTATGTCAGTCCCTTATGTAATCAGTCCCTATTAGCTCTACAAGAATACTTTCTCGTTATCATAGTACGATTTGTGTAGTGATAACAATATACGTAAACGTGGCGATGCGGTCGGCGGCAGCGTAGGAGTGTTGGTACGTGGTAATGGATGCTCGTGCGCATAGATAGGATCGAGACTAGGATCGTGACGCGGCGCGCCCTGCGACACCGCCGCCGCCGCTTCCCACTACAAGGTGAAATGGTTATTTTTAATGTTTACGAAATAATATATTTTTATCAGCTTGTCATTTATTTCAACTATAGTTTCAAGAAAATAATAGAAGATAGAACTTAATAAAAGAGCACAATTCAGCAACAGCGCGCGCACGTAAGCTCCCACGCACCCTCACACACACAAACACACACACACACCCTCTGCTAACTGCCCTATCCTAGTCCTAGTTCTTTTTATTTATTTATTATCGTGGTTTCCGATGTTGGTTTCCAGGTGCGGTAGGATAATGAGCTGCCGGCTCTTACAAGTTTACCTACAGTGAACAAGTTTCATAATGAAATACGTTATCCTTCATGTCTGCATGCTTTGTTATACCTGCCTGCATTTGCCTGATTATCTAATCACTTGTATTTGTTACTCAAAATTTGTTTATTATTTGTTAATCACTTTCGTATTATTTTTCAGTTCATTGTTTTTTGTTGTATGGTTGCACTGTGTCACAAACATGACGCGAGAACTAACTAGTCTAAACCTTCACCATTGGGCCACCAAGATACAGGCTGTGCCTAGTTTGGGGCCCACGGGCACCTCTGCCGTATTTGTATCTATGTGAATGCTGTTCGCTTCCATGTCTACATGTAATCTAACTTGTGTATGCCAATAAACAAATTTAATTTAATTTAAATAATGTTTTCAAGATCTCTTGTTCAGCCATTGAATAACCCTTTTTGCAGTCGGGGACATAGCGTAGCACTAGTAGCAATAACATCGACAGGCATTCGTTGTTACATTATATTATGAGACACTTTCATTTCATATTCGAAAAATGTTTCAGTCCTTCCATATTACGCAATAAATAACGAACTACACAATTAAAGAATTTAAAATAAAATTGAAGAAAAAACAAACAACAACAACAGATAAGTTAATTATAATTTATAATATAAAACAATATATAATATCGATGAACACTTACCGGATAACGCGGCGGATGGGCCGAAGGATTCCGACACTGAATTAGTACCTACTCGTATTAAATTAATTCTTATCTTTTCCATTAAAGTCTGTGATTCGGGGACACCACATTTTATTACATATTGTGTTGTAATACTTGTAATTACATGTTTATTCGTAGTATTGTTTATGGCTAGGTAAGTCTTCCTTCCGGGACCAGCAGAACCCTTTTTATTAAAAAAATGTCTTCATTGCATTTTGACGTGGTGTTCCGTGTTTGCATATTCTAAGTTATATAAATTAGGTATATACCTCTACAGACTCAAAAATCCATTTGTGTGTGTGATTTTAATAATTTTGTTCCATTCATAATTCTCATGTTTATCTAACCATCCTCAAGAAAAAGTTTATTAGGTAAGTACTAGGTCAAAAAATAGGCGTGTTAAACCAAACCACATACTTAGAGCATCATAAAATAAATGTACTGTCATTGCAGCGGTAAGTCCCCTCTTTGAGGAGTGGCTTGAGAGACGCTACGGCGTCCTCACCTACCGCCTGACGCAGGTGCTTACCGGACACGGAAGTTTCGGTAGGTTCCTGTTTCGGATTGGGCGGGAGGAAACGCCCGGGTGTCATCACTGCGAGGATCGCCCGGAGGACACGGTGGAGCATACGGTGGCGGTGTGTCCTGCGTGGACTGAGCACCGCCGTGTCCTCAGGAATGTGATCGGCGACGGCGACCTCTCGCGTCCGGCTCTGGTTCAGACCATGGTACGGAGCGAGGGGCACTGGGATGCCGTCTCCTCCTTCTGCGAAGCAGTCATGCTAGCTAAGGAGGAGGCGGAGCGCGTAAGGGAACGAACCTCCTCACGACCCGGCCGTCGCGAGAGACACTCCGGGCGTCGGGGATCGCGAGACGATCTCCGGCCCCCGTAAGCACGGGCCTGCGGACGGCGAGCACGGGTGACTCGCCGCCCGACCAGAACCAGGCCCGAGCGTACGGCGCGTCGTGTTCCGCGCGCGCCTCAAGGAGCCATCAGACCACCACAGATGGGGCCTAACAGGGCAGATGCCGATACGGAGCCGCGGAAGACTTAACGGGTTGCCGGGGCTCCGGCTCGAAGTGCAGGAGTAGGAACGGGGTGGTTTTTAGTCAGTAAGAGTCTGACACTCCCTCCCGCCTCAACCGGGCGGGAGAAGTCATTGGATGATTTTCCCCCCTCAAAAAAAAAAAAAAAAAGGTACATAGATTTCATTAAAACCAGAAGCGCAATAGAAATAAACTGCTTATTTACGAGAATTAAAGTCTTTACAAACGTTTATTTATTAGGGAAAAGGAAGTAAGTGCTTATTAAAAGTGTTTCATTTATTTTACGTACAAAATGAAACCTTGTTTGATGAACCCAATTGAGGTTGCAGCCGCGTAATGTTTGTTTAAAGTGTAATTAAAACTTGATAGCGATCTCTCTAGGTTAAGACCAAGTACAGTAAAGTGTTCGTCTGTCGACCGCTAAATTGGGCTGGTGCGGCCATTCATTCACTTGAAAGATCGAGCTAGTTGCTTATTTAGCATCTTAAAACATCTACTTTAGCCAAAATGCATTAACTTAAACTAACAATTTTAAGTTATCGAATGGATCTAATCGGTTTATCTAGGAACTGCAAAAACTGTTTAATGTTTCAACAAGGAAAATAAGGTTATTGTAAATAATTATTTGTTAATGTCTTGCTGCAGGACACTTTTTTGCTTTGACAGCTTTGAGTTCCAGCAATAAAGTTCTAACTAACACAGCGCCTGCAGACAAAAGTAGTGACTTTTTTTTAAGGGGGGAAAATCATCGAATGACTGCTCCCGCCTGGGTGAGGCGGGAGGGAGTGTCAGACTCTTACTGACTAAAAACCAGCCCGTTCCTTCTCCTGCACGTGGAGCCGGAGCCCCGGTTTCCCGCTAGGTTCTCCGAGACAAAAGTAGTGACTAGTAGGAAAAATAACCAAATTTAGTTATTTGTTTATGCAATCTATAACTATTCGATATATTAGTTACTTCAAGTGAAAGTAAATGTTTGTTAACTTGTTTAGTTAATTTATATGGAAGGATTCTTTTAGGTTGATTCTGTGATATGATCAGCACCTTTGTGATTAGAGCGTATTTTACACAGATCGCATTACAAACTAAACTTTTGAAATTGGTTTGAAACGAATGAATATAAAGAAAACGTTGTTTCCAGCCGAGCAAGTCGTGGCAGGTGATAGGAGAGTTGGTGCAGCTGGTGCAACTGTCAGTGACTGCGACAGCCCTAGCTCTGTACTACCTCATCTATTGTTATATGCAACTGGTGTACTACACGCTTAGAAGTGCCCTATACTTCCACAATGCCGACGGGTAAGATTTGTTCATTGTTTGTACCTAAATGATTTTCAGCTTTATTATTAAATTTTAAGGATGAAAATAATTTAAGAATTTTTGGCGTACCCAAAGTTAAAATACTTAAAGCTGTAACATACTGGTAAGTATACCATAACGTTATTAGCGATTTCATGACGATATGACCTTAGGTTTTGGACAGTACAGTCTCTTTAGAATCTGTTTTAGAAGTTCAGGAGTTAAAGCCTGATCCAGGCCAGAAAACTGAAAATCAATATTCTTTATAATAGCCTGATTGGCAATTATGTTTTCGAACCGTTTGGGGTTGAAACTTTAGGGCCGTGGGTCTCAAGTGCACATCTTCTTTACAAAGATATTGTAAGGAGAATGGTTGACACTTCATGGTTGGATGGTGATCGAAGGGCTGGCTACTACCTTGAGCAAAGGTTAAGCATTGCCATTCAACGTGGCAATGCTGCCAGTCTTTTGGGGATGATAAATTTTCGATGAGTCGAATTTTCGAAAAAGTTTCGATGATGAATTTTCGATGGTCGATGAGGAATTTTTTTTCTTTGGTCTGAAGATAATTTTTTATTAATATTTTTTGAAGGTGTAAATATTTTAGTTTAAAATTATTTATTATCAGATTTTTGAAACGTTTAAAATTAAATTGCCCGTCCAATATTCCTGTATGATTTTTATTCAACAAGTACAGGAATGATCACATTTTCGGCATTTACGGTTATTTACTTTGGAATAACTTGTTAAAAGAGGTCTAGTGTAACAACATTTCACCATTTACGTTACCACACAACAATTATATATATTACTTGTAATAATAACAATTTATCTTACAGTTGTAGTAGTAATCAGTTGACTCGGTAACCTGGAACCTTGCCAACAGAGTAATTTTAGTCTTTAACAAACCGTACGCATGTCATGTACGGCTCTAATTTTAGCAAACGATATATTGCATGACCCCATCCCAAGTGATGTAACATCGTTGGTCCGATGTCCTTGAACTGTTTTCTGGAGTCATATAATATTTTGGCCATTCCCAAACACAATCGCGGAAAATTTTTCAGACATTAATATAATGCGTTACTTATCACTCGATACTCATCTTATCTGGTATTCGTCGGCATGAAATAAGGTTTAAAGACTGCCTCGTGCGTCGACTGGTCGCAAGTGCGACTGATCTAGGGTTGTATTTCCGGGTCGGGCAAAAGCCTTATTGGGTTTTTTAAAAATCTCCGTAGTAGCACGGAGTCTGGAACTGTGCCTAGTATATGGCAATAGGCTCACCCCCTATTACATGGGACTCATAATAGAAATAGTGAAAAGTGGGTGATACATTGTACAGTGGCATTAAGTGCCGTAATGTTCACCTCTGCCTACCCCTACGGGGATAAGAGGCATGATGTTATGTGTTATGCAATAAAGCTAAGCTTGCGTTATGGTTAACCGTGTGCGTATGAGTGTACCGTAGGTCTAATCTCTGCCGCCTACCGGCCGGCAATACACTTACAATTCCTAAAGGGTTGTGGGTTTTCATGGGCGTCGCCGATTGCTTGCCAAAGTGTGATCGTTTACCGCCCCATTTCATAAAATAGTTTGGTATCAAATGTTATTTTTTAGTTTTATTTTTTACCTTTGCATCACATCTTTATTAGTTTAAACCATCCGCTGAGCTATTTTTGATCTTCATAGAATAATATTTTTCACATTTTTTTCTCTTTCAGACCAATGAAAATCACAATTGGAGTAGTAACACTAACGTCTTTAATAATTGGGTTTAACTTGATGCTGCGGATGGAGAGAGTACTCGGAATAATTTATTAAATTATTGTGTATAGCAATTATTTCAACATATTGTACCTACAGCTTGTAAAGACTTTATAATCAATCAAAAGTAACAAAACCAAACGAAGTGGGTTAGGTAGTCGCCAAATATAACGAATAAATTACAAAAGAATCCAATAACCGACCGAAAATTTAAGTTTTGTTCCTTTTACAAAAATAAACATGTTACTACTTAGGTACTGTTATTAATTTATTGAAGAACATTGTGCTGTCAATTAAATTAAATTTATATCATATGAATAAACCTGTTGCGTTAAAGTAGAGCTTTTAATACAATGATTACCTACAGGCTAATTGCCTTTGAACTCTGTCATTAGTCGGGTTGGATTGAGCGTGACTGAGTTCGCACCTGGACGTTGTTTTCTCAAATGGTTTTGGAAGTGATTAAGGCCCCTTCGCGCTTTTGTGCGGACTCACCGCAGCGGGAAGCATTACGCGGATGAGGAGGCACGTTGGAGGCTGAGTCGACGACCAACACTTGATGGTCAGACGTCGCGAGAGACGGCCGCGCACCATTCTATTGTTGCCGACTCGATTGTTGCAAGCCGCCGCGAACTTACGCACGCAGCACTCACGCGTAGTGATTATCGATTAAAGCTCGAATCGTAGTGGCAGTGTTACAGTATCGAATGAACAAGTGTGAATCGTGTATCGCTTAGTGCAAAATGGTGCTAAGTGTCAGGTAACTAGAGTATGGAAATGTGAAGTTTTCACTTTTTCAGTTGCTTTTATCTATGTGTTTTACTTTAAACTTGCCGTTTGAGAATAACGAATATGGTGAATATAAATTGGTAATAAGAGCATAAAGTAATGTCCTTTAGAATTTACAAGGCCTTTAGTTGTACTGAAGATGGTTCCAATTTATGTGCATGTAAAATGAAAACGTTAAATAAACAGACCAAGAAATTCTATGTAAAATTATTTTTATTTTAAAAAGCGTCTGGAACAAGTGATATCTGTCTATAGGGACATGAAAGAATTCCATTCAAATCCTAACGGCCATCGGACAATCAATTTCATTGCCAAAGAATTACAGTTGGACAAATAAATCAATAGAAATAAGTAAATTCGCGACGCTACAGCAAAATTATATTTGTACTAGTTCTGTGACCCGGCTACGCTTGAACGGAATAAAAGGCATGGCTTATTTGCATCGGAGTTTCAGAACGATTTGAGCAGCTGCCGACAGACGCAGGCGCAAGTTTAAGGCCGTCAGTTTACCAAAAGATTCGGCTCTTTACCGCAACACTATTTATCGTGCTATTGTTCTCATTTCTAATTAAGCTGCATTTACTAGTATTAGTTTTCAAATGGAAATAAAACTTTTATAAACTACGTTCAAAAAAACTGCCTTCAACCCTCTCGTTTTTGAAGTCGGTTAAAAAAGCAATTTGTTTGAAAAAAGGACTTAGTTTTGGGAAATGACTACCTCGTTGGCCGAGTGGTCGCAAGTGCGACTGCCGAGCAAGTGGCCTCGGGTTCAATTCCCGGGTCGGGCAAAGTATTACTAGGTTATAGTCTCACCCCCTATTACATGGGACTCATAACATAAGTAGTGAAAAGTGGGTGTTACATTGTACAGTGGTATAATGTGCACCTCTGCCTACCCCTTCGGGGATAAAACACGTGATGTTATGTTATGTTAGGTTTTCCAATAATAAATATCTGATTCCAAAAAGTTATTATCAAAAACATTTTAGGACTTTTAAGGTTTATTTCACAATGTTTCATGAATTTGCTGTAAAGTGCATCATATTTTGATATACTCTTAAAACGAATTGTGTCAGCTAATTTAACAGCTAACTTATTGGGGCATTGTGCAACAGGTCTTAAGAATTTTCCAATTTAATAAGGCTCATGGTCATATCACTTCAGTGAATGGAAAAAAATATCACCTATGGGTCTTAACACTGAAAATGATTCCCTCCAGTCAACGAATAGGCTGAAAGTGATACGATACAAAAAGCACATGGAATTCTTAATGATCATACTGCCTGTAGGTACTACTGGGTTTTTAAAAAATTCTCAGTGGTAGCACGAAAGTCTGGAATTGTGCCCGCTATATGGCGATAGGCACACCCCTTCACCCCTAGGGACTCATAACATAAATAATGAAAAGTGGGTGTAACATTGTCCAGTGGCATCAAGTGCCGTAACGTGCACCTCTGCCTACCCCTTCGGGAATAAAAGGCGTGATGTTATGTCTTAATGTTCAGTACCTAGAAGATAGAGCTTCACGCGGTATTTGTTTAAGTAACCGACATTTTCTATAAACGGAACTTTACTAGATCGATTTATCGCCCGAAATACAAAATTTTAAGAAAATTGTCGGAGTCATTTCCGATGTCGTTGATACATAAGAATAAGAAGAATAAGGACGTTTATTTGCACGAAGTATGGTAATTACCAGTGATCTGAAAAAGGTTAGCTAATTTACCTAAACTTCAAGGAACAAAAACAAAAAGTGGAGACTTCCTTACTACAACATTTTTTTTCGGGAAAGTTCCGGTTCCAGTTTCGGGATATTTATACATTACATCCTTACTAATATTATAAATTGGAAAGTGAGTTTGTTTGTTTGTTCCGCTTTCACGCCGTAACTACTAAACCGATTGCTTTGAATTTTTGCAGACGTAAAGTTAAAAGTCTGGATTAAATAATAGGGTACTTTTTATCCCGGAAAAAATTGATATTCGCGAGGGAAAACAAAAGTATTGGAATAGATGGCGCTGTGTGTATTGGTATATGTAAGCTACTTTTTATCCTTTTGTGACGCGAGCGAAGCCGCGGGTAAAAGCTAGTTTAATATAATTGTTATTAATACAGAAAACAATTGATTTCGTTTCGTGAGTTATTTTTTAAATTTAACACAAAACCAAACAAAATTAAAACTTATTGTTTGTTGCTTTCTTCAATAAACGCCCAACACAAAAATAATTATTCAAATCGTACCAGCAGTTACGGATATTAGCTCCTAATTTATTTTACTGGTTTTTCACTTTGAGTTTAGGGTTCAAACAAACGATCAATGAAACAAACTCTTGAGCTTTATACATATAATAGTACCTAGTACCTATATATAAGATTAAAAATTAAATGATTTGTTTTAAACAAGTAATGTTTGAAATTTGACTTTACTATGAGCTTTATTTACTACATCGGTCGTGTACCACAAGTGGTAACATCAGATAGGAGCGATACTCGTGATGTTCAGTATTTCTAACGCAGGATCTGTGCAAGCGCCGGCGTTAAGATTACGTATAGCTTTTATGTGCCTAGAATGTTTATAGAGCGGACAAATAAAATTGAGTATACATATATTTTTATAGAATAAATACATATGTAACACACATATTTTATACAACACGTATACTAGCTTCAAAAGGTACACTCGTCACTTACATTACTTATAAATGAGAAAGTTTGTGAGTTTGTCTGTATATAATACTATTTACTCAATCACATTGAAACGGTTGAAGGGATCGTTTTCAGACGTTCTGGAATAACACATTGGTTATTTTTTTATCGCTGTGCGAAGCCGTGCGGCCTGCTGGCAGAGGCTAGAATTTCATATCTCTGAAATAGTGAAAAGTCGTATTAAATGACATACCTATACTTAAATGATAAATCGATAAACGGAACATACTAATTATATCGGAATTTCACTCGAATTTAAAAAGTAACTTTCGCTACCTCCTCCCTAACGTATACTATAATTGTCGTTCCAATGTTTTTTGTTAAATTCTGTGTTATATGAACGATAAACTAAGCAAAACTAAACTAAGGTTAAAGACTAAGCGTAGTGCTTAGTCTTTAACCCCTAGAGACCGGCCACTGCCGGTCCTAGGTGATCATTTCTTGTTTTAGTTCAACCAACACACGAAACTAAACCTTATAATTTAAGAGAAAGAGGTTAGTTTCGTTTTCTAACAAGCTAATATATGTTTTGATAGGAAAGGGATGTGCAATCGAGAGACGTCTATTTAAATCTAAGGGGATTATGCCAGACTCATCGTGACCATGAGAATTATTGGACTAGCGAGAAATATTAGGATCTGTCCAAACTACATACGAACTCATAGATCTTAACAGCACCGTCACAATGTGGATTGGACAGAATGGACTGAAGAGCACCTATTTCTGCAACATTAATGTTCAACTCTTTAATTAATATTTCTCTCTCTATTTTATATCGGACACGTTCCAATAGTAATAGTAACAACATCTTCAATTACTCCGCATGCATCACAGTTCGGACTGCTTGTTTCCCTCATTAGGAAACCGAACTTGTTGTGAGGAATGTGTACAGACCTTAATCTATGCGCAGTTACCTCTACAATATATTTTCTACTTATTCTAATGTCAGCAAACCAAAGAATACGAGGAGGTTCACTCTGTATGGACAGTGCAGTGTCTAATAGATTTTAATACATTTAGATATCTTTTCGTCGTGGTATACTAAAAAAAACTAGATACATTCGTAAATCGGGTCCGGTAGAGTATTACATTCTTATGTTTTTCGAAAATCATTTTTACTCATAGCATGCAATTTGGGATTGTGCCCGGTGTAAGGCAAGGTGAAAGGCAAGGCTTATAGGATATGAGTTTTGAGTGCCATAGCTTCAAGTTCCATGTGGATACTCCATTACTTGGGATGATTGAGACACACAACTGGCGAATGTGGATGTTACATTATATGTAAGCATCTTTACTAACACCATTTTTAGCATTATAATAATAATATATGAATATTTATTTTATTATGTTAAAAATTAACTTAATTAATACATAATGTGTAGCAGTCGACTTTTGGGAAACGCAGAGATGAAAAAAACTTTTTCGGTTGGCAATGTCAAATGATTAATTAAAATCATATGGAAATAAATGCGCGAAGTGACATTGACTTTACCAGGAATTGAGCTTCAAATTTCAGAAGACAGTAAATGTATTTTACATTTTACCGGACCAAGGCATTGAAAAAGAAAAACGCATTTTAAATTATGTTTAACTGTATTTCTTGGTCGATGGAAAGTGTTTCGATACTCTCGCCAACTTTATAGGAATGTCGATATTGTCACGACTTCGAAGCAAACACGAAAACTTATAGCAACACTTGGTAATCTTATCAATGTTCATATTTTGGATTTTTTTTCTGAAAACTATAACATTTTGGATATAAATCACAGATGATGTTTGGTCATCATGAAAACAGTAGGTACTTTTGCAGTTTTAAATCATTTTTTTTACCAAATTCATTGTTAATAAGTTTTTAATATCAAAAAGGATTAATCAGCATAATGTAAGAAAAATTAAAACTGCCGAAAGCATTTACATATCCAAAATCACACAGTCCATAATGATCCTAATTTTAACAGACAAATATAATATTAATTAAATACATACATAACTCCACGCCCGGCTCCCTCGGGAGTTGGCAGGGACTATGGAACGCCAATTGCTACGATTCTTACATAGGTATCTCTTTTGCTTCATCAACAGTCATCAGTCTTTTCATGCATGCTCGTCGGTTAAGGGTAGGGGTAAAGGGGATTTTGGTCAGTATATATCCGTCTAGGGCGCCGCTTAACGACGGCCTCATTCATATCCGCTCTGTATACTTTTTTCGTTAATCTATTTAATTCACATACGAAATTATTTCGCGTGGGAATTAAATCTAAGCAGATGCTAGCTTTCTTAATAACCAGGTGTGTGAGAGGACTAAACAAGACGTCTATTAAACGAAACAAGAAGCATTGACAGCATCACACTGATACAGACCAAGGGTAGTAGTAAGTTTCACACATGTGAGTGCTAAGTGGGGTCGGCCTGCGGAACGCACCGTTACTACACGGCTGGTGTGACATGCGGCCCACGCGTCGACGTCACCATAAATTATAACCACCATAACCCGGCGCTGGCGCCGTGACCTGTTCACCGTGTCACAGATTACGTACGCCGTGAATAAGGTGATTGTTGTGAATGTTAAGGTGTTTTTGATTGATATTGTTGATATAGTTTTGGATGTGGTAAGAGTTTTAGTCCTTATAGCGAGCCTCTCAACAAGGTGTAGGCTCAATATAATAATCGATATAAGCTATGTTATATATTATCATCAGTTATAATACAATCTATTTATTTCCATTATCGTCTCGCTTGATAGGTTGCAATTACAAGTTGGACATTTTATATTGATGACTACTGCATGCTGGTATCGGGGCAAATATCTGAAAATAATATGACAAGACCGGTCCTAAGCTACTCTGATTCATAGCATAGCATTACACGAGTCAGTATTATGGGTATTTCCATTTCAAAGTTGAGTTTAGTTAGGTGAAGTTGATGATAAAAACTAATTAAGTACGTTACTGCGCCAGCTAATAGAATAAAGTGATCAAGTAATCGGATGGTTGAATTTGTATTTTTTCTCAACTGTCAAATGGTCGACAAAAACATTTCGCCATGAAATTCACTAATTTGAAGTATTTTGTAGAAATTCGTATGAAATCATCCGCAACCGTCTACTTTAAGTGGTGATTGTCTGAAATTATCTGAAAATAATTAATGTTTTAGAATTTGAACAATACAGACGACCGCAAAATCTAATTAGGATTAAAAATACTAGGTGAAAGAAAGTCGTTTCAAAATTCCACAATATTTACTACTACTAACATTCTATTACGATGAGGCTTACTTACTTGAGTGCTTGAGTATAATATTCAGCATCATCATGTCAGCCACCGACGTCTACTGCTGAACATAGGCCTTCCCCAGTTAATTCCAGATAGGTTGACGATCCAGACAACTTGTTGAGGGTCACAGGCATAATATTATGATGCAATAATCCTACATGACTGCTTCGTAGGCCGATTGGTCGCAAGTGCGTCTACTGGGCAAGGGGTCTTTAATTCTCGGGTCGGGAAAAGTATTGCTGTTTTTTTTTTAACTTCTCAGTGGATCACCCCTTTATTACATGGGCCTCATAACATATAGTAAATAGTGAAAAGTGGGTTAAATTGTACAGTTGCATTAAGTGCCGTAATGTGCACCTCTGCCCACCCCTTCTGGGAGAAACGGCGTGATGTTATGTTATGTTAATCCTAAATGAGACAAACCCAGTGCTGGATCAATTTTAGTAGTCCAAAAATCAAAGTATCGTAGGGATGACCAACATCCTTGATCGCACATTACGACCTAGTTATACCGCATTAGCTGAGCATGCACGTGAATGTTAGGAAGCGGAAATGAGGCCATTACGATAGGAGATGTAGGAAGCCGACCGAGGCCGAGCAGTTCCGACCGCTGACGAACCGAGCCGAACCGACGAGACTGTGCACGCGCTTACTGTGAAAATTATGCAATAAATGAATTAATTTAATAAAGGAACTGAAATATGATATAATAAGCATCCGTTGTGGTTTCGCAATTTGACCGTCACCTTTTTGGTATGTATTGTTTTAATGTTGTTTTTCTTCCTATTTATGTTTAGTGGGAATAATCATGTTTAGTCCCGTTTTTCAGGAATATTCGTATTGTGAGAGAAAAATGTAAAATGTTCCAAAGTAATGTAGTGAACTTATTCATTAAAACATGTTAAAAGAATTAAATCACAGAATACACCTCAATCCTACTTCCATTCTTTTGACTCCAATTGAGTTGTATTCTATGGTTATTTTTTAAAAATCCTCGTAGTACAACAAGTACATTCATCAATTAACAATATATTTCTAACTAAAATACTAGTTATACATGAAAAAAAAACTCATATTTTAACTCAGAAACGTAGATCTATTTGAAACGTTAAGTAAAGTTTTATAAGTGTGCCCGTCAAGTGGCGTGAACAAAAGACATCAACGACAAGGTGCTACGAACTTGTATCGGCTACGAGATTCTAAAGTGAAGTTACGCGGTATGTTACTATTTTAATATAATTTACATTATATTCAGTGGTATGGTAAGATATTTTAGGTTTTTGTTTAAATACGGTTTGTTGTTTGTTTTCATGAACCTAGATAGATATTTTTCAGGTCGTTTCTTTTGACGTTATCAATCAACACTGAAAGATTATTTACTTAAATCTTTCGAGAGTGGCTAGAATTTGAATTTAAGTTGCATTAGGTTTTTTGACTACAGATTACACAATTTATAATCACTAAGCGTTTTATATATAATGTGTTTAATCTACAAAGTGAATATGCTCACGTATACTATAAATATTATTACAATTTCCATTACCCAAACAAAATAGAGTAATCTAACTCGATTAAACTCGATCCCGCTATTCTTAACCCCAGGATCGAATGACCCTTCGTGCCTTTCAGTCATCTTAAACCTGCAGGGCTTCATACAAAACAGAGTATTACGCCATGTCGCCCCCTGGATGTGCACGAATAACGGACTCGATTCTCGATCACGAAATCAAAGCGATTATGACGATTATAACTCGATTTAACGATGATCGGAACGTTCGGTATCGATTAATTGCGAGTACAATCACGAACTGGCGCAGTTTATGCGAATGAAATGATAAGGTTGTGATGTAATGCGACTGAGTTGTGATTACGTACTGTGGTACAAACGGAGAAATTAGAGAAAGATTTGTAGATAAGGATAATGTGTAGGGGTGGTTTTTCTCATGATATTATTTTGATACTCATTGTAAAAGGATTGTTTCTGGGTTTAGCAAAGTAGCTACCAATTGATTGCTACATTTGTATTTGTTAAAAAAATCAGTTATTGACTGATTGAAAAAAGTGACTGCCTACAGCAAGAACGGCGTGATCTACGTTTTAGGTAAAATGAGTCATTACTTGAATCTGCTATTTTGTATAACTAATTGAGATCTTTGTCTAAATTTTCTATTGAAGTAGGTATATACAGTCGAAATATTAATGTGCAACATCGGTCTTACATTTAAATTCACTTATCTTAAAAGAAATTGCACAGTTTATCCGAATTCTGATGACTATGAAATGGCACAGCGTGATGTGAATGAATCATCCATTTCGATTAGTTTATCGACACTCAAGGACATTAGAGGTCACGGTTCGATGCTGGGGTCACTGACCTGCACATTATTCCTAATATTATTAAAACTGTAACGATTGCTTCAAACAACAGACATTAGGCAGATAGAATTGAATGAATTTATTTAGAGAACAAAAAATCTATTGTACTTCAAAGTTATGGATAACGGTGGTTCTTTATTGTAATATTGGAGAATAGTTTACTTTTAAATAAATCTGTATTTAGATTTAGATGTCTTCGAATCGATTCGTTGTGGCTGTTGCTCAATGTTAGAATTGTGTTTCCTTGTAATCATATAGCGCCTTTTTGGCACTTAAAGATGCTATTCACAGGTATGGTAGCAGTCAACGCATTCAATTCCCTACCCTGGAAGGCAATCAGGGAGGCACTTGTATATCACAGGATTCCTCCCTATTTGCAGAACATTGTTGGGGCTTACCTGCGCGACCGGCATATTCGTTATGTGGGCCGGGACGGTAACGTTCAGCGGAGGCAGATTACGTGCGGAGTTCCACAGGGATCCGTACTGGGTCCTTTATTGTGGAACCTCGCCTACGATACGGTCCTGCGTGCTGAACTTCCCGCTGGTGTTCATGTGGTTTGCTATGCAGATGACACTCTGGTAATGGCCAGCGGGAGTAACTTCGAGGAGGCCATCCGGCTCTCTGAGCTCGGGGTGGCAAAAGTCGTGGCCTCAATTCGAGGACTGGGTCTGGAAATAGCGCCTCACAAAACTGAAGCACTATGGTTCCATAAGCTGCCGAGAACAAGAGAGCCACCCAGTTCGTCGGTATTAGTTGGAAATGCTCAAGTTCAGGTAGGCCGATACATAAAGTATCTAGGCCTAACATTGGATGGTCGGTGGGGCTTCGAAGAGCATTTCGAACGCCTGGTCCCCCGAGTCGAAAAGGCAGTGGGTGCTTTGCATAGACTGCTGCCTAACATCGGGGGACCTCGTGAAGAAGTTCGCCGTCTCTACGCGGGTGTCGTGCGATCGATGGTCCTTTATGGAGCGCCTGTTTGGTCAGCTCGACTGTCAGGCGTCCGACGCTGTAGAGCGAAAATTTATCGATTGCAGCGGAAAATGGCCATCCGTATCGCACGAGGGTACCGAACGGTGTCTTTTGAGGCGGCGACTCTCTTGGCTCGCTTTCCGCCATTGGACATACTAGCGAATATGGACGCAAAGATCTACGATCAAATCCGTACTGTCCGCCAAAATGGCGGTAGAGTGCCAGGAGTGGCGTTCGTTAGGCTGAGGCGGCAGGAAAGGCGACACGCGCTCGAGCGGTGGCGTGAGCGGCTACAACAGCCGGAGGTCTCACGTAAGCGCGTTGTCGAAGCCATTCTGCCGCACTTCGAAGCCTGGATGAAAAGAGAGGAGCGCGTCTCCTACAGGCTCACTCAGGTGCTAACCGGGCATGGTTGCTTCGGTGAGTACCTGAACAGGATTGGGCGTGAGGCCACGGCAAATTGCCACCACTGCCGAGGTGACCTGGATTCCGCACAGCACACGCTCGAGGAGTGCCCAGCGTGGGCTTCTGAGCGGCAGGTCCTGGTTGCTAAGATCGGGCAACGCTTGTCTCTGCCAGCAGTAACTAAGGCTATGTTGGCAGAGACAGAAAACTGGAGGGCAGTGGCCTCCTTTTGCGAGACTGTAATGTCCCAAAAGGAGGCTGCTGAGCGGAATCGCGAGAGAGCCGATCCTGCTCGTAGAAGGCGTCGAAGACGCAACCGCCATGACGCCTAACACGCCGCAATCCCGCTTGTATGAAATGCAGGCGGACCTTAGGGGCCACGGGCGCACAGAGTGGGGACTCTAGGTGCCTATCTAGTGGCCTCAGGGAAGACGGTAGCACAGTGGTCACGTGCTGCCGTGCAAAGCGATGATCAAGGGACACGCTCGTCTCCCTAGGGATGTGCTGTATCAGGCGTTGCACCGTGGGGGCTCCGGAGCAGGTCTCTTCAGAGGACCCGGTGCCCCTTACAGGTGCTGAGGGTGGCCACCGGGGTGGTTTTAGTGAGGTAAGAATCCCACACTCCCTAGTCTTTCTCCCCAAAAAGCTAGGCGCCTTTTGAAGGTTTCCCCTCGACATCAAAAAAAAAAAAAAAAAAAAAAAAAAAAAAAGGTATGGTAGCAGTACAAGTATTTACATTCTAATATACAACATTATAGAAGGTAAACAAATCCAAAATTATATAAACACAATCTAGTCCAAAATTATTTTGCCTACCTAAAGCTCTCTTATGAAACAACAGAACCAGGCTTGAAACAATCTAGAAAACTAAAGAAATGTTTACTATAATCATTGTAAAATTAAGGATTTATCTTGAAAAGTTGTATGGGAAAGGGAAGATTACCTTTAGATATTTACATAAAAGTAGTATTATCGTTCTGACAAATCTTTGGTCATTTACTAGACACGCGGAGAACCTAACGGGTAACCGGGGCTCCGGCTCGACGTGCAGGAGAAGGAACGGGGTGGTTTTTAGTCAGTAAGAGTCTGACACTCCCTCCCGCCTCACCCAGGCGGGAGCAGCCATTCGAGGATTTTCCCCACTTAAAAAAAAATGACAAGTTTTGTACCTATTTTTGATAAGTTTCAACAACATTCTGTTTATTAATCGAACATACATTACTGAATTAAAATTGTGTGTATCACGGAACAAAAATGTACAGTTGACCGTTTAAACAAAAAAATCTTATGCACAGTGTACCGTAAACACCACCGTCCATCGAAGAATTCGTTCACCTTTAACTTTTCAAGAAACGATTCACAATAAATTGAAATTGTTTAATACATATAATATTTTCATCGCAAACTTGTACGTGATTCAACAATTTTATTATTAGATATTGATTCTCTGGGATGGGTCTAATCTTGTGGCCTGTCATTATGGCCGGCCTGTCTTTTGACCCGTCATTAGGTGGTAGCATTACGATTTATGAACAATGCGCCGACAATATGGGTATATCACGAAACTAAGTTTAGCCACGTTTACTTACATTTGTTTGCAAATACAAGTGATCATTAGAATGTATCACGATTCAATTTAGCTCGCAATAATAATATCATATTCAATACATTTCTTTATTTAATCTTCTATTTCAATATTTGTTACATATTGTTCTGTGTAGTGTATATGTGTGTGTAATTAGTTTTTGTTTTATTTCAGATTCTTCATCGTGTGCTGTTGTTTTATTACCTCTAGGGTAAGTTTATATTATAATTTCAATATTTTTTTTATTTGTATTTGTGCTTTGTTTATGGAGACGGTATAATGAAGCCCTTGGTTAGAGTTTAGTCATTTCAATAAGTAGGAGTAGTTGGACATACCTTGAATTGGTCTCACAATGCAATAAGAGTGAGTTTATTATCAAATCCTTACCTTCTTTTGGAAATTGGGCGTAAAAATATAAATTAGTATTTAATTACATCTAAGTGATAGTAGTGATAGTAGAAACGCAACTTATATTTCCATGTAGATGTAGGTTTAAGAGATTTCTCGAAATTACAACAAGAACATAAGAAATTTGACCAAATAAAGAGAAAAATCGAATATAAAGCGCTCTTTTCACCAGGTCCACTCAGCATCACAGCACTTGGACTCGGCGGAATACTCGGAGTCGACGGAAGTGTCCATCGTGTCCGTCTCCTCGTCAGCATCAGCTGAACTCCACGAGGGATCTGGCGATGATCCCCCTGACCCTGTACTGTCCAGTAATCTTAAGGTTAGTACATAATTCACAAGTGTATTTGTTTATTAAACCAATTTGTCAGTTTATGAAAGTCGTATGTAGTTATTTTCTACACTTTGAATGTTAATGCTAACGCCGGAATATCGTATAGCATAGAAACTTTCATTGTAACATGCGTTTTCAAAATCTGTGTTAAAAACCAAATCTGTGCATCCGCGATGTAGATGAAAATTGTGATGTTATTTTTGATTTATAGTTTCTTTATAAATGACTCAACTAACAAAACATTTTTATTTGCAGAATGAAACTAGAGAAGCTCTCAAGAGTGATGGCAGTGAACAAGATCCGGTGAGTACATTGTTTATTTAACAATTAAAGAGAACCATTAACTGTAATAAATAACCAGTGAAAATATTCATTTTATAACATTTTAAATTTTCAACATTTTAAAGATTGTTTGGTAAATACTCAGTTTCACTTTCTTAAACTCACGATTTGGCCACATGAGTAGAAAAAAGTACTCATGTGATTCGGCCTTGTAGAGTAACAAGTAGCAACATGTAATACGTGTGTACATACGAGTTATTACACCGCTACGAACAATGAACTATTCCTTGATATAAAAGAATACGCCACCGCGCGCCCTGTCTCTTTCATCGTGCTTAGTGGCTCTGAAAATAGCAGATTTGTTAACTAGAATTTACAACTCAATTATTTCCCAGATTTTTAGATTGTTCAATCTTTTTGTTCGCCAAGTCTCTGACTTGAATACTGGACAGTTGAAAACTATTGTTGTCTTTCAGACGTCTTTGTCAATCTTAACGATGCGTGTTATAAGATCAGTATTATAGAAAAGTTAATAGGAACGAAGCCGGCTTAATTTACTTTCCCCGATGACCTAGGTGAAATAGATTTAACTCGTCGAGTACCGTCATTATAGACACAATTATAGAACAATGGGTTGCGGTCACCGGTGACCGCTTGGTGTTGCAAGCCAAATAATCGTCACACTTATCACCCAATTACGCGCGGCTTGAACACAGAAGTGGGTGAAAGGTACGACATAATAATCACCAATTTACACCCATTTGAACGACCATTGATGGACTGATTGAAAGAATTCTTCTAAGAATACATGATTCGACACAGTATCTTTTCCTTTCGTTTTGCAGAATTGCTGCACTTATTTGTGACATTGGTTTTACGGTCAATCTGTAAAGAAAGAACGTATGGTATGAGGTATGAGGCTTAGTTTACACGACAGCGGACTACTTAGTTTACACGACAGCGGACTACTTCGGGATGTAATTGAAATATAACAATGCACACGCAGGTGTTGCAGCTTGCAGATTACGAATTTCAATTTATCTATTTGTCACAGTTAAGTGATTGGTGGAAAATGGTAATTTTGTTTGTATTTGGTTGTTATTGGGGAATAGAAAGGCGTGAAATGAAGGTTTGGAGGTGAGGAATAAATTGAAATATGACGTTGATTGGCTAGCGGGGCTATTATTTCTGTTTCACGCGTGAGTTCCCGTGTGCTACGCATACGGTGGCAGTTAGCAGGTTGCTCAACGCGCTCGTACTCTAGCGACCGACTGAATGGAGGAGGCCACGCCGCCGCCGCAGCCTCAGAGGACTTGTGCAATATACAATATTCACGTTGCGAAGGGCTTGTCTAATCTGATTAGGTTATCATCTGTAGTTCCGCTCCCGATTTATGGAGTTTTAATATTTATGCTCTATATTTTTTATGAAAGACTAAGTGTAAACGTTATACTTTAGTTTTCAAACTATAGATATGTTTATCTGTTACCCTTGATAATTGCCATTAAATATTACTAATTAATTCTTTATTGTTATCATGAATAAGACTATCAATATTGTTCATCAAAGAAAGTTAAAATGTTGTCTATATTCTTATCAAAATTGTCATTTCACACCATAAAACACAAACAAGCTAATCGAATTAAGTCGTGAGAAACGTCCGCGAGTGTTACGCGCTTTGTGTATTTGTGTTAGTACCGCGATATCCATCTGTGACCCGTGTTCAAGTGGCAGGATAGCTGTTCTTTGACTCACATTGCATCTAAACCATGAACGATGCGACGATCACACACCGCGTGGCCTACTAACAATAACATCCCTTGCATTCAATTAAATCCTAAATAATTACATCTTACAAGATTTGTCAAACATCTATAAGAAATTTAGAGGACTTAAGTATCTAAAGAGATAAAAATTAAGTCAATTCAAATTTCAGGTACCCTGAGGTTGTTAACAAACGGAAGTACCATTCGGATGTCGTTCAATGATTCCATAGTCGTAAAGTTTGACTGTCAACTTGTCTATATTAAGTTTTAATTGTAATCATGCCGTGAAATACAAATGGTTACGGCTCGACCGACATTATTTAAATTGGATAACAGTTATAGGCATTCATTAAATTCTTTATTACGTTGTAGTAGCTGTGTTCAATATAACGTGAATACACAAGTAACGCTTTTAAGTAAGTAAATATGAATAAAGCACATGAAAATTGAATGAAAGTGTTCCCATTTCGAGGCATTTCTATTTCGACGGATAAGCGATGTCTCGGCGGACTATGATGTGGCCTGAAAGGTTTTATTTGTTGTTTTGTATTAGTTGGAATCAATTTGTCAAAGTGATGTGGCGACTGGCCCAATTTTATAATGCGTAGGTACTGGCTGCCGGCGTGCGAACTGCCCTGGCATACTTACAGCCATTTACGTCTTTTTTGTGCAAAACTTTCAAGGGGTCGTGACTGTGAAATGGTGAATTACCGACGCCGTAATTCGTTAGTTTATTTTGAATTTTTTCTTTGGTAAGATAATGGATGCAATCTAGTTGCAGTTCGGTCACTGAGTGACTAACGGTTTGTTCCTGAATATTTCCTGTTTGTCTGTTTGTAAAACGTTTAAGGTGTTAATTAGCGGAGGTTGTGATATTTGTTGAAGGTAGTCAAAAGTCGCGTGTGCCGGAAGGTGGTAGTTAGGCTTATGTTATCTCAGGGCTATCTGATTGCTAAACCTCCAGCGTGGCGAGTGTTCTTCATGTATGGAATGTAATACAAAATGAGTAATATTCAATTAAATATGGTAACAATGTAATACAGCATAAATGTTGTGCCAGTTTTAAACGTTCTTAAGGGTCAGTTTCGCAATTTCCGAGAGATGGTCAGCCGTCTATGAAGTTTAAGAATTATGTTGTTACATTTGCCATGAGTAAATTATTATTATTAGCTGTAATCTAGAGTTTAGCAGCTTAGCTCTAACCTTGGCACAAAGACACGTGATGTTAGTAAGTTTATGAAACAACGGATACTGTGGTTGACACTGCTCTGATTATGTGCTTGTGATTAGATGTGTTGTTCTGCATCTTAAGTTTTTAGACGTTTGATGGAAACTGAACTTTAGTCTATAACTATCGCCATGGTTCTTTAGAACAGTTTTTGAAATTTTAGTAGGTTTAAAAAATATTCGTAATTTAACTTATTGAAAATACATTCGTTTTCTAAAATATTCCGTACGCGTCAGGAACTGTTCAGGTTTAAACTTTTAAAACGCAAAAGGTGAAAACTTTGCTAAATCTTTGTATTTTGTGTACAGGTGGTATTTCTATCGGAGAAGAACAGCTACATTCCAGTGAGCATCAAGCCTCGTTCTCCAGCAGTGGACACTGCGTGGAGAGAGCCACCAGCATGGGAGCGAGAGTACAGGAGACATCGTACTAATGGGAGTAGAGTGCAATGTGAGTTGAGTTCTTTTTTATTTAGACGTATAGGTACTATATTCTTGAGTCAGACTACTTATTATTAAAAATAGTTAAGGTTAGAAGGAATGAAGATGCTCTTTTCACAATAGACTATCACAAGTAGTCAGTGCCTGAACGGATTATGTTTAAAATCGGCCTGTTATTTCAGTTATTTGCTCCGTTTCTTTGACTTGTGATATCTACTTAAGTCAACGAAAGTTGTAAAGTTTCAGGTTGTGTAATCTTACGGTTACTAAAAAAGTTAAACCAAAATAGTGTACCTAACGTTACTATTCTTTTACTCCCAAATAGTGCAAATTGAGTCTATTTTATGACAATCACAGTACTCAAATACGAAGTCACGTAACTACAATACAAAACTATCGTACTCTATGGTCATGTAAGGACAATAGTATCTACATAATCGGTGTAATTGTGCGCTCTGAGTCCTGACTCATATGAATAGTTCAGTAAAAACTAATAAGAAGTCACACAAAGGGTTGCGCAAGTGACGTCACGCGTTCCATAAGATACCATCTCAATTTGTACGGTTAAACAATATTATACCTAAGTTTTTGTAAAGACGATGGTTGTTGTTACTCACAAAAATAGTTGTGTAATGAAATATAGTTGTTTACAAAAAATGTATTAATATAATTAAAGTAGGATTAGTATGAAAGTTATAGCTCTGTAGCTATTGCTTGTGAAACAGCATGAGTTTACAAATGTTTGAAAAATAAGTAACGTACGATGTAAGTAGTATGTAGTGCTACCAATTCATAAATGTGTCTTTGCCATCAGATATTGAAGCAGAGTGCCAAGATGACTTCATGAAGATAAGGGTAGGCTTCAACGGATCATTCTCCGGACTGGTGTATTCAGCAGGTCAGTTCAAGGGTTCTAGCTAACTCATTCACATATTAAACACGACATAATTATATGTAGGTTACCCGATGAAAGTACAAAGGCACAAATTAGCTAATTGAAATATGAAGGCCAATATTAGTGACACGCTGACGTATACCGTGAGTAGTAAAAATAATTTTAACATTATTAACAGTCTTTCCAAACAGGGGGAGGATATCAATTTCGTTATTTGTTGTGTCTTGGGACCTACCTCAAATACGATTTTCAATGTTAATACGTACCTAACAAAAGTTACCTTATGCCCCTCTATTTGTCAGAAAATGTGAGTCTAATCAACCGTTATTAGGAAAGATCCTAGCTAAGTTAACTAAAAATCGCGGGTTACTCACGTGAATATACTGAGAAAAGCTCTACTAGTTTCGAACCACAGAGGGGTTCTTCCTTCTGGGGGCTTTATGAGCAGAGTGCGCCGTCGCGGCGATGTCGCACAGCCTACTTTACGTGATAACCCGCGATTTTTAGTTAATTTAGTATGTCTCACGATAGTTATTATAAAAAAGTTCCTAGCTATCTAGAGCTATATTTAACGCAGATAGCTGAAACAATTATCCGTGTAGACTAGACGAGTGTCATTATCAAGTTATTGTTACTTACGTCTCGGCGTCACTCACACAATGTCTGTTTGTTCCTTTGTATATTAAGTTGTGGAATATGAATGAGATAGACACTTGACGCATTTTTGAAATTCATATAAATGTTGAATGGTTCAGCGAATGATATTTTGGTGACATAATCCTGAAACGTATCTTAAATAAAATTTGTTTATCTGTCATGGATTGTATTGCGTAGACCTAAATAGTCGAATATTGGTCAATTGAATAAAATAAATTGAATTGATACAATTTAAAAACAAAAAAAAACTCAGTAGTAGCACGGAGTCTGGAATTGTGCCCGGTATATGGCAATAGGCTCACCCCCTATTACATGGGACTCGTAACATAAATAGTGAAAAGTGGGTGTTACATTGTACAGTGGCATAATGTGCACCTCTGCCTACCCCTTCGGGATAAAAGGCGTGATGTTATGTCATGTTAAAAACCAAAGTGTATTTGAAAGCCTCACCCCGTGCCATACAGCCATTTTTGCCTAATTCCCAGCCATATGCCTTACTCTGCTTCAAAATATATTCACAAAATTTTCGCACGTTACTTTTATTGCACGCATTTTCGCACGCACGTTCTCACATTAGCTCTCCATTTACTTACTACTCTGTGTTCGTACTACATGTTTGTGTTATCGTACTAACCTGTCAAAGGGCACGACCGTTATGTCAGATTTGATGATTTCGCGAGACGTGATTGTCGCTAATCGAGTCAGCATCGCTGGATGAAATATTCTCATAGTACTAACGGTACAAAAGTCCTGCTAACAAATAGACTATGAAGTAAATCGCACTGGCTATCACCAAACTGTCTCAATCGATCTGTTTTGGTCCGGTTGCGATGTTTGGGTGTCTCAATCTAAATGATTTTTGTAGTATGACTGCTTAAGTTTGTTTTTGTATGTTGTACGCAACGGTTCGACGATTTTGTATGGTTAAGATTGCTTCGAAAGCACCAATGTTGTAAAATTCGGCAGGAGTAGATTTGTATATTTAGCTTCATTATCTTCATTTTTAAATGACTTATTTAATAGATTATGCAAACGGTGATAAACACTTAACGCACGAAATTTAAAATAAATACGATTGTCTTCTTTTTTACCAACATCTGACCTTGAAAATGATTTGCACGCATCTCAGAGCTAGATCATCGTGCCGACCTAATCCGCGTCGATAAAACCTAAGTGTATCACAGAGTCACGGGAAAGCGTTTACTATAAACCTATAGACTATAGAAGCTATTACAAGATTACTAGATATTAAATGTACAGTATTGTAAGTGTATAATTTACCCTCTTAGTGTGAGATTAGCATTGTTTAGTGATTCGTGGGACAGTCGCTAACTTGATTCGCTCTACCGTTACACGCTTGAAGGAATATGAAATTACTACCTTTTAAAAAGCTTTTATTTATATTATGTTGCATGTTTATTTCTTATTTTTAATGTTTGGCTTAGATTTTATTGTTCTTTTATTTGTAATGGGAAGTCTAGATTTTGTGACGGATGTTTCCGGGGTTGTGATGAAGCCGATTAAGAGGTTAATAGCAAGGTTCTTAAAGCGAAATACATTATTACGTCTTTATTGGGCTTAAATATGCTTTATTAGTTTATATGATTGCCATATAGGTATTATTATAGCAACAATGATTTCAATTTTTCCTAAATGATCAAACATAAACACTGATTTCACTAATTTCCTTTATTTGTAGGAAAGGAGAAAAATTTGGAAAATTATATCAAAAAATGTAGCACCCGAGTAACGCGCTTTAGACCGCAGTACTTACAATTACTTACTTAAATTGATGTCTTAATAAAAGTAGAAATATGTCGAGCAGCCATTAAGGTGGCTAATGTCCATTCATAATTAAGTATACAGTAGTAACAGGAGCTTTATGAGCTGTTGAATGGCACTATAAAAGTAATTAGGTAGTGTTTGTGACCATACTCGTAGTTACGTGAACTATGTCACTGTTTTACCTAAATGTTGTATTATCTAGGTGTAAGTAAGCACGTTTAGCGCGGTTTCGATTTCATAGCACTTTCTTTTAAAACATCTCATCTTACTTTTATGGCTGTGGTTAGTTCAATGTTGTTTTTGCTCGAAATTAAAAACCGATTTCAAAAAGCTTTGGGTTGATGTATATATTTGACATTATAATTATATCTATTAATTTTTGTCTAAAACTTAGATTAATTCTGAGATTTTGGATAGAGGCTGTGAATAATTAATTATTTGTAGGTCATTATTAGATAAATTGTTAATTGGTGGGATAGTACTGTGACATTCATTTATTAGGAAAACTAGGTTTTACGGAATCCCAAAAAAGAGACAGCAAGGACAGTTACATTTGAATAAGTAAGAGAGTGAAATATGATTCAAAATAATTCATTTATTATTATTTTTGCAGGTTACTCATACGATCCGGACTGTATGTACATAAACGGCACGGGGCGTGATTACTACGAGTTCTACATCCAGCTCAACAGATGTGGAACATTGGGGAGGAACGGTCAGCATGATGATAGCAGGAAACATCCCACTGTAAGTAGATATTGTTATTGATTTTCTGTCTTATTAAAAATCTGTACTTGTGATAAGGAAAGTGTACTAGTTCACTTTTCTTTGGCATTAAACGTCACACCTTCGCATATTTTTCACAACAATAATAAGTAATGTAAACGGTGAAATAGTTGATAACAAAAATTTTTAATTTTGTCTTAAGTTAAATTGAAAAAAAAAAACATAAGTTCATGTTCATGAATCATTCGCCTGATGTTAATCATTGACACCAAAATAATGTGATTGTGCCTTATAGAAAGATGCACATAACTTGGACTACATTTTATAATCTTGATTTTAGTAGATATGCAACTGCAACTGCTCTAAGGTTATTTATATAATTTAAGTTATGAGTATAATAACTCTTAAGAATAAATATGTTATGCACATAAAATGTCAATAACCCTACAAGGACAAGTAATATGAAGAAAATGTATACTTTAATACCATATTTGGTAAGGAAGTAGGGAGATTAGTGATCTATATGATGTTGTGTGCAAACAGAAGGCTGTTTGAGAATATACTAGGCTTATTTTGTACTAGATCTATGGGCATAAGGTTGTAAGGCGCACGTACGTTACTGAGCAGTACTTATTACCTAGGTGATACCATCTTAGGATAATTTTCGCACGACAATCTTTCTGTTTCATTCGTCTTGTTTTGTGAATAACAATAAGCTTTACGTACCTATCTATTTTATGCGTTGCAAAGCCTACGGAACAACGAAGCCAAGCAATAAAGCCCTCAGATGTTGATTGTGTGCCTCATCTTTGTTGGCTTAATGTCTTCAGTGTATAAACTAACATCTGGACTGCCTTTAAAACATTATGAGTTGTTATTACGAATTTGTCTAGATATACGAGCATGTATCGGACGAACATGAATACCAGCACTGCCAAAATAATACTCTTGCAAGCACTCAATAAAATCAGCCACCTTTTAATAAGTCTTATAAAATTCTATTACCTATATTTCTCTGGCAGAAAAACCTCATGTGGAACACGATCACGGTGCAGTATAACTCGTTGATTGAGGAGGAGCTAGATGAGCACTTCAAGGTCACCTGCGAGTATGGATACGACTTCTGGAAGACTGTCACATTTCCTTTTTTGGACGTAGAGTGAGTAAAGTATTCGATATTAAAATATACGTTGGTATTTTAAGCGAAAAGATAACTTTAAATCGAAATTCAGGTGTTTGTCCATTCGACAAAATGTAATTATTGAAGATCATCAAAAATGAGCAAAAACACTTTTCTCCTCTAAAATTTGGCACAGTTGTGGTTTCTGTAACCTATGGATGATCTACTTTAAATCGATAAATTGCGTGAGGTTCTCGCAAAATTTTCTTTTCAGTTTAATTTCATTGCGAAAAAGTGAAATTTCAAATATTTATTTATTTTATTTTCAAACCACAAAAATGTTCGCAAAACCATGGCTGATCGGATTTGTCGCTGAGACGTTGCGCACGCATGATCTTGTTGACACAGATTGTGATGCGATTATCTGTGACGATCGGTGATAAAATGAATTATCATAACCATAACTGCATGTAATCGGGGAACTGGATTTTATGGGAAACTGGGGCATTGATGAACCCATTTCTTTCTGGTGCATTTTTCCGTAATTAGGTGGGTCAATCAACAGCATTTTTGTAACACTCGAACTGAGAAATCTAATAGTTCGTTTCAAAAGTGTTGTTATTTAAAACAGCTATACAATTACTTGTTACTATAATATTTTCAAAAATCAAAATTTTCAAAAGTAACTCCTATACCCGTTTATCTTTTTTTTTCTATTCTAACAAACTTTTTAGGGGCTTTTATCACAGATATGTCAGCCCCATATCCATTGTAGTGTGTGTTTCGATTTTCGATTATTAGACACACCAGTGTACCTATCTAATAATCGAAATTAAAGTTACGTATACTCACCTACTTACTTCCGTCATATTCCAGGGTGGCGACAGGCAATCCGGTCGTGTTTACACTGCAGCCACCTGAGTGCTACATGGAGATCCGCTCCGGGTACGGTGCCAATGGAGCGCGCGTATCTGGGCCCGTGCGCGTTGGAGACCCACTCACCTTGCTTATATACATGAGGAGCGCTTATGGTACGTATTCATGTATTTGAACACAATTAGGATATTTTAGGGTACCACCTACACCAATTTATTTTTGTCTGACTTTTAGCTAGGGCCGTGTACTATACTTAGATAAATGTATATGGGTACAATATTTTCCAAGAAAGTAAAATATAATATCTAGAACTGTTTATGCTTAGTGTAGATTTCGTGGAGTAAAGCGCGCTACAACTGCTACGAGGAAACAAATCATGTAAATCGATATGGTTAGTCAAACTAAATACCGGTAAACTAGCTATCGGTTATTGTCATCAGCAGTTACATTTTTACCGTAGTACAAGTGAACTACATAATTTTAGTATCAATAACAATTAAATACCGCAACTTAAGGGCGAGTATCGAAACGGTCGCGGCTAACATCGCATGTCTGCTTGCAATGCGGCTCCAGAAATATTTCAATCAGTTTTACTTAATCAAGATCTTGCGTTTTTCGTAAATTTTATTATATGGAACGGTATGGGAGCAATGGAGCTCGGTGAAGTATGTCAGAACATTTTTAGAAGGAATTGTTTAGGAATAGCTGGTATTCACATACCTTCGTAAACACTAGCTGTTTTGGTTGGAGGCACTAATTTCAAAATTACGTAAATGGATATATGGATCAATAGTTTATTTATACCCAGGCAGTCAGGCCACGATCATTGTGATATGTTTGTAAATAAAAAAATAATCTGGCCACATCGGAGAGAAATTTCTGTGCCTCTACATATTAATATAATTTAGCTGACCCTAACCCTAAGGTTTCTTTGATTACAATTACAAGAATTTTATATCAGTTTAATGTTTAGATTTAGAACCACTGTATTTACGTAATTAAAGGTAGATTAAAAATGAAATAGAAAATATTCGTTTATATTTGTTACAGTTGTCATCAGAACTTTTAAGGAATTTCTAACTTTAAGTGTAATTTTTATTGTTTTTGTTTATTTTTAGATGGATTTGACATTGTCGTGAATGACTGCTTCGCTCACAACGGTGCAACCAAACGGATACAACTTATTGATGAATATGGGTGAGTCAAGTTTTTTTAATTATCATCATCAAAGTTTTCATATATACCTATATAGTGTTCATTGAATATTATGATTTGATTGTGAGATTTTGTTATTTATTATACTAGTACACTGCCTATTTATAAAGGTTTAAAATCACCTGCTACTTTCTCTGCACTGCTTAAGGGTTGACTGGGAGATAATGCCCAAGGCATTAAGTCCACCTGTACACATTTGTTGTATGAAGTTGAAATAAATAAATAAAATATAGTGTTGTATTTATTAAGGCATAAGCACGTTTTGCTGTCGTCGCATTTAATGTGCAGAAACTTATAAAATAGTAGACGGTCGAATTAAAAAACTTTCTCAATTTTCGACGTCGGTTAAAAAGCTATAAAATAATCATTATTGTGGTAACTAGTAACTCTCAATTGGTGGTAACTTTAATAGACAAAAATTCTCCATTCCCAGTCCATATTTGGTATAATCTTAAAACGATGATTTTTCTGTTCTAGCTGCCCCGTGGACGACAAGCTGATCTCCCGTTTCCGCGGCTCATGGTCCGAGTCAGGCGTGTTCGAGACGCAGGTGTACGCATACATGAAGACGTTCCGGTTCACTGGGTCGCCTGCACTTTATATCGAGTGTGACGTCAGAATGTGCCATGGAAGATGTCCTGTGAGTATCTCCAACTTTTATTAAAAACATTGTTTTTTAAAACATGAGAATGTCTAAATGTTTCTGATGACGTGACGACTACACCTGCTATGTGTAACTTAATACTCTTACTTTGAACTTGAAGTGACTATTTTTTCATCAATCATAATCTTACATTTCTTGTTCGTAAATATTTAAACTATTGGCATAGTATTCATACCTCTACATAAGGGATAGTCAGTGTACAGAATTTACCAGCCATTGAATCCAAATCGATTTCAAATTTTTCTATAAATAAAAAAACAAAAGTATTTGGACCATAAATGTATGAATAAACATCATCTAATGATGTTTATTCATACATTTTTCTCAATTCTTGATTTCAGTCGCAACCTTGCCACTGGCGTAACATGAAGAGCGTGAAGCGGCGATCTATTGAAACGAAGCCAGGCTTGGACCCCGCCTCCAGTGTCGCTCCACGTCTCTCCGAGAATATCTCACTATTCCAGTCACTCAGAGTACTGCAGGAGGGCGAGGAAGATCCAGAACTAGCTGCTAGCACAAGCGGTAAGTAGTAAAAGTTATATATTACAATCTTAACAAGCTTGGAGACGTTGAGCTATCATTAGCTTAGCTAAATAATAATCTTCAGTAATCCTCATGCATCTAACACAACTGTTGCTCCTAAATGATATTATCGTGCAATATTGGGGATGTGGTTGCACTGCAATCTACTTTTTCATCTGGAATCTTTGTTTTTGAAGTTAGACATGGAATATCAGGAATACCTGTTATATAACTGTCGTGTCGTTTTCGCCGACATTTTCAAAACCCCCATAAAATTATCAATCTCCTAGGAGTCACATTTCTGCACTCATCATTCCAACTATCAGTTAGTAGAGTAAGTTCCTTAACAATACTTCTTACTGTTTCCAGTAGCTCCAGAAGGCCAGACTTGTATGAGGACATCAGCGTTGTCAGCCATTATGGTATCATGCGGGGTGCTTATCGCTGCCCTGTGTGGAGGTGTGCTAGCGGCCGCGAGAGGGTTCAGGCGCGGAGAACCAAGGACACCTATTCATGCATACGTGCCCCATAAAGGACGGATCAAATAAAAATCTAATTTTAAGTACCTATAATTTCTTAAGATTGCGAGTGAAATTAATATTTTAGTGTAATGGTTGTCATTGCTAGAAGTATCTACTTCACTTTCTTGATACTCCTTAGCCGAAGAAACAACCATTTCATGAATCTGTTTGAGATTATCGAAAAATTTAGATTGATAGTTGTCTATTACAATCTAATTTTAATGTCAATGCAAGTTCCTTGCACTCATGCTATTTAAATAGCCATAGAGCCTTTTCCAGTATGTATTTCTATTATGTAAGAATTTCCACATATTTTTTTAGTTTGCTAGTTTTTCAAGCATTTAGCAAACCGTGGTATGTACCAATTACAGTTTAAACTATAGTACGTACCTACTTTGCCCTCTTGGCCTGAACTATAGTACTAGTAATTCGTACCAAAAGGTACAATGGTGCCTTTAAATTGCCTTTTTAATTTCGACTTCATATAACTAGCAGTAAGGTTTAGATTACAACAAATTTTAGGTGTAAAAATTAGTTTTAAATTAATTTATGCTCGTTATTGTAATACTAAGACAAATTGTGAGGATCTATATTTTATGTAAACAAAATACACCTCCTCCGTTTGTCTGGCTATTTATGTATGCAGTTCTCAAAGTTGTGATAAAATAAGTATTAAAATAGAGTTAACTACATCGTAAATTATTTAGTAATACAACGAAGCTTATTTTTTATCTGTATTTAGTTTAATCAGTATTGCCAAGTTTAAAAAATATTGTGTTAATTATTCAAGCTTACGATTTTTTCTATTATTATTATTAAGTCTTGGAATTTTCTAAAAAGTAAAATTAATCAAATAATAGTTTTTTATCGTGTATCTTTTAATAAGTAACAAGAGTATATACCATATCAAAGTAATGTCATGTGTAGGGCAGTTAAATATTTTTATTCAGATTAATTTATTTTTCAGTTTGTAAATATTAGTTTAAGGTTTATTTAAATTAGCTTATTTTAATTTTAAATGCTTTCTATTATTTATACGAATGAAATGTATCTAAGAGTAATAAATAAGTATTATTAGGTACATTTTAAAACGAAAAATTAAATAATTTATAAACTTATGGTTTGTTTTATTAATTGACGTATTTTTTTTACATTTTTAAAATGTGGTGTCGTAGGTTTACGACGCCCGCTTCATGCATGAGGGTGCGGCTTCGAAACCTTCCAACGGCAAGTACCAATGTGACTTTTCCGAGTTATATGTACTGTCTAAGATTATTTGGACACCACTGATAAACGGTGAAGAAAAGCATCGTAAGGAAACCCGGGCTTATAATTTCTAATTATAATTATCAGTTTGAAATCGCCAACCCGCATTGAGCAAGCGTGGCGATTAATGCTCAAACCTTCTCCGCGTGAGAAGAGGCTTTGCTCAGCAGTCGGCATTTATAGGCTGTTGATGAATTAATGATTGAACTATTTTTAATTACCTATTATTGACTATTACAGAACTCTGCAGACGATATTCCTCTTCCTTCCTATCATTAGTTTGTCTCATGAAACTTTCACGCACCCCTTATTATAGCCACCTTTTTTCATTTCAATCTGACAGAACCTTTTTTTGACTGCACGGTTGGTGCGGTGGCTGGGCAACCGGCTGCCGTGCAACGTGTCGCGGGTTCGATTCCCGCACGGAACAACACTTTGTGTGATCCACAAATTGTTGTTCCGGGTCTGGGTGTCATTGTGTATGTGAACTTGTATCTTTGTAAACGCACCCACGAGACAGGAGAAAATCCTAGTGTGGGGAAACGTTTTTTTTTTAAAAACAACCTACATCTACCATGTACACCGACTGCCTCGTTGGCCGAGTGGTCGCAAGTGCGACTGCCGGCCAAGGGGTCTCGGGTTCGAATCCCGGGTCGGGCAAAGTATTACTGGGTTTTTAAAAAAATTCTCAGTAGTAGCACGGAGTCTGGAAATGTGCCCGGTATATGGCAATAGGCTCACCCCCTATTACATGGGACTCGTAACATAAATAGTGAAAAGTGGGTGTTACATTGTACAGTGGCATTAATTGCCGTAATGTGCACCTCTGCCTACCCCTTCGGGGATAAAAAGGCGTGATGTTATGTTTATCTACCATGTTTTAAAAAGGCATAGAATATCCTACTTTTAAATACACTTCTTACATCGTCATGGTGTCCTAGTACCCCGTATTGTGTGTCAAAGTGATTAATAGAGAGCCTACGTCATATAATAAAACACATTTGTAAAGAACACAATATTAAGTATATTAAAATAATAATTGCACACAAAAAGTAAGTACATTACAACTAAAAAACAATGATAAACACACAAACAATATAACAAAAAATACCAGTGATTGAAATTCGTTGTAACTAAATTATTTAAGTAAATAAATCTAATATATAAAAAATGTCGAAGGTACTTGAACGTAGTTATGCAAAAATGTCCCATTGCAGAATGAGTCCTAACGTTTTAATCCTAAGCACAACTATGTATGAATAAGCAAGTAAAAACAATTTCTAAAATAATAATAAAAAAAAATATTAAAAATAACTAAAAGCATCAAGTTTTACGTCAGTTTTCTGTAAAGCCGTGGCAGCATATCCTTCCGAATTTCGTATTTTGATATCTAGTAAGGAAACATATATGACTTATGTTACATTTTTGCATGTCTACGTTTATTTGTAGCCGTAAATACAAATACTGTCATGATTTTTTTATCGCACTTATACTTATTTACAGTACATTTGATGAAAATATCCATTGAATTTTAGTCAAAATATTTATATTTTTTTAAGAAATATAGATGATTTACATTACCTAGTTGATCTAGTTTTGAGCTGGATAGAAAAAAAAAAACAATAAATATAATAGTAAAATTAAGTCTAAAACATAATGTTAAAAAGAGATATTTACAGCATTTTTATAAAGGTGTCCATACTATTGTACAGGCACGCGGTGATTGTCAAATGCGACCGAAATAATACGATTTTAATTTCTGCTTTCCTCAATACGTAAACTTTAAATAGCAAATATTTGCGATAGATACTTTAAAGCGAAAGTACTGAATTATAGTACTAGATTTTTGTGACATAGGTACGTGTCAAGTATATTATGTATGTGCTGGAAGGTTCATAATGATATAAGTAGAATATTTTCAACAATTAATTATTTGATTTCTCCTCAGCGGCAGCGGTGGGTAATTTGCTTATAGCCTCTTCCAGATACTTCATGGCACCCTCTAACATTTGTACTTCGCATTTCTTTAACAGCTTCACATTTTTCCTGAAATTTGAATAGACAGTTCCTTGAATTGGCATTTCATGAATGACTGTCGTTATAGTATTCCCGGTTTATTTTGAGAATGTCTCTTGTTTCCAAATAACATAACATCACACCGTTTATCCCCGGAGCGATAGGCAGAGATGCACATTATGGCGCTTAATGCAACTGTAGGTACAATGTAACACCTATTTTTCACTATTTATGTTATGAGTCCCATGTAATAGGGAGCGAGCCTATTGTCATATACCAGGCAGGCGGGCACAGTTCCAGACTCCGTGTTACTACTGAGAATTTTAAAAACCCAGTAATATTTGTCCCGACCCGGGAATCGACCCTCGGGGTCGATTCCCGGGTCCCGATACCCCTTGCCCAACAGTAGCACTTGCGACCACTCGGCCAACGAGCCTGTTATTTTTCCAAATACTTCCTCTAAAATACCCTTTTCCATCTTCTTTTTCCAAAATATCTCTATTCTACTACGAAAGTAGCTGCGAGTTTCTGAGAAAAAGACATCTTGAGATAGGGTTTTATGGTTTGTTAAGTAAAGCTACAAATTACACAATACACATATTACACATACCTATGCAGCGAAATATCATCGCCGCCTCCAGTCTCCTTGTAGGAGGACACGATGAGCTTGCATCGTGTCAACAGGTACGTGTAAGCGCGTCGGTCGATGTCGGCACCCACTGCTTCAGCACTGGACGGGTCGGAGGACACTAAATCCCCTGGCAATCCTTGACCAGACCATTTCGTTAATTCCTCTGAAAAATGATTCTTTTTGGTTAAATGAAAGAGGTTGCAATTAAAATTATTGAGTAAAATGATTAACTGGAGATGCGAGTCTACCTCCGTGGTGTACTATTTGCTAGAGAACATTTTAGGGGACTCGATAGAAACATTGGAAAAATAAAAACTGCGTTTAAAAAACCGACTTCAAAAAACCAAAAACTAATAACAAACAAAAAGTCAAAACTAAAAAGCAAAAAATAACTATTATTAGTACTGATAGGTTACCCACCCACTGATAGGTAAGAACCGACTTCTTACCTATCAGTGGTTGCCATAAGTTCCATACAAAATTATTCATTAAAACCTTAATAGGTACCTAATTCACAATTTTGTAGGCATTAAGTTATATCATTATGATAATATGAGCTTATGGCACCGACTTCTATCCTATTACATAAGTGTAAAGTATTAATAATAAGTTAATTTTTAACTGTATAATGTTTTGGCTTCTGCTGTAAAATTATGCCTGTGTTTATGAATAATCTATATATATATCTAATAAAACTGTAGAAGTGTAAATTATGTACATTGAAAATACTAAAAAAATAAATTGTAGGGGTGTTACTAGATGGACACTGAAACCAAAAATGTGATTAAAAAAATTGGTCTGTCTGTGTCTATGATCACGCATCACGGAAAACCTACCGGTCTGATTGCGATGAAACTTGGTACGATTATATTTTATTATCCCGAAAAAGTATATACATATACAGTTACCGTACCAAACGCAAATTATAAGTTGGTCGAATGTAAGGTTGCTCGCAGTGGACTTTACGCTGGTACTGTAGGACCAAGGGTAGAAATTAGCTTCAACCAATATTATAAATGTGAAAATATGTGAGTTTGTGTTTGTTTGTTACTCAGTCACATAAAAAAGGTTGAAGGGACCGGGATGAACTTTGGAATAGAAGTAGCTCATGGTCTGGAGTAAAACATAGGCTGCTTTTTACCCCTGAACCGCGGGCGAAGCCGCTGGCAGAAGCTAGTAAATAAATAAATCTACCGTTGTATTAAAACCCGAACTAATAATTGTAACAAATAGTCGTATTTTCAATTGATAATTAATTTGAAATGTATGTAATATAAGTACAGTAATTTCTGCATTTAATTTCGCTATAAACGCTCAGGTATTTTTCACTCAGTATTCTAAATAAAAGCCAATGTTTGATCAAGAAGTATTTTCAAAAAATTCAATATAAGCAAATACTCAACAAAAGCGAATACACGTTTTGCTACACTTTGGACACTACACTGTATGAACCATCATTCATCATTATATTACTTAAAAATAAAAGGCTTTTGTGACTTTTGTCTCGAGAGGACAGACGTAAATATATAGAAATGCCTATATTATTATAGAATGGTGTCATACAACAATTATATGATTGTTCACTTATCTGCATTGTGCAGTTCATGAATGCAAAAGCAATGAATAGAATATTACTAACATAGTTTCGAAGTCAGAGAGCGATACATTCTGATATAAATCAGCACCTATTGTGTATATTTGTAAGATTTTCTTTACGATATTGAAAATTTTCTCACTGTCTATGGCGAACAAAATTCAGAGTAAGTCTGTGAAAGTTGTTCTGTTCGTTATAATCTCGCGGTTAAATTGGGTTTTAATGGTAATTCAGTATTGACAATTGGGTTTGTCTGAAAATAGACACGTTCAATCTGTGATATACTATTATATGGAGTTTCTTGCTCGTTCTTCTCCATTCGAAACTACACTTTGGAACGAGCGCCTAGCTCCACTGATAGATAGACGGACGGACAATTCAATTTTTGACATTTCATAAGTGCCTAATTAAGGATTAATTGAAATAAATGCTTCAAATATAGTTGAACTATGTAAATCAGAATTTTATGCATAATGTAACTAGAGTTTAAGATATGAATCGCTTCAGTTTACTTGGGTGTAAAGCTGTCGTGATATTTTTTCCAAAAAATCAATACTGGCAAGAAAGATTAGATATGATCGGACAGGCACAATTTATTGATGTATTAGCACTTACCTTGATTCATGTTAAATATCCGTATGAAAGCTAACAGCTCTGCGCTGATTGGGTTAGGTCCTCGATATAAGTTGAAGTGTGTGACGCCCGCGAGACCCAATTTGGTCAGTAGTGCCAGCTTCGTCTCACGGAGCGGGTCGCTCGAACTCACGCCGAGCGATATAGACAAACTATCGTGCTCGTTTTCTGGATATACTAATCTGGAATTAAAGAAATTAAATTTTGGTAAGTTAGGCTAGGTAAAATCTCAGTAGTAGCACGGAGTCTGGAAATGTACCCGGTATATGGCAATAGGCTCACCCCCTATTAAATGGGACTCATAACATAAAATAAAAATGTATTTGGTAAAATATTGAAAAACTTATCTTAGTACTAGTTTCTTTTGCCAATTACGGCTCTAGATGTTATACGGAGAATTTCAAAAGGTTACGAAATCTTTGATGTGTAGATGAAACGATGGCTGTAGAGCCATAAGCTTCGTAGATTGTTACCTACACTTTAGAGCACACTACAAAATAAGCAATTAAAACATAAATATCTTATGTTTTAAGGGAACAATCAAAACGAACGAACAAGTATTACGACATGAAATAACACCAAATCATATCAAGTTTCCATAGGAGACACAGATGTGTCAATCGGATAATAAGTGCAAGTCACTCATGTCGAACTGTGAGTGATATAACTTAGGAGAAGCCGTAATGAGTTACGCAAGTGTTATGGATCAGGAACATCGGATACACTTGCATGCAGATTTAGTTACTGTTTCACTACGATTGCTTATTACATGTTTACATTGGTATCGTTTAAATAATGAGTAAGCAAGGTCGAGTGTTCCCGTCACTGTAAAACTCGAGTTCTGGGTTCGAAGATTGATAAAAACTTATTTTTTAGACTTTTCTAATTTCTCAATTGGGAGGCTTAATATGTACTGTATAATTATCTTTTCAGTGTATAAATAAATAACTAGAGGATTAATTGAACATCAGAGGCTTTAGTACGAGTTTGATTTACGTTTAAAGTAATCGTAACGAGTACGCGTTCAGCGCTCTGATTGGTTGGTTCATCGGACCGGGTAAAACAAACTCGTACGAAGGCTTCAGACCAATTTTTCTCAGGTGGAAGACACACTTATTGCTATACATCGTGTATGATAATAATCACGAATTAATGAATAGATATGTCTTTCAACAACCTCAATAATACCTCTACATCCGATGTGGAAATTGTACCTCCCCTTTACTCGTTGTCGTCAGGTGTGGTCAGTCGGCAGAAAAAATATACCGAAGCATATAACTTCTAAAGTCACAAGACACACATAGTAAACGTTTACCAATTTACCCATTGTGTAGGAACAAGTCGGCATTCGGTCTGGATCCATAGAATATGAAGATTTGTTCACCAGCTTTAAAATCTCGTAGGGCGAAGCATTCTCCGCGCCCCAACTCCTTGTTATAGTCCGTTGTAATCTGAAAGGATATAAAAATAAATGATAAAAATAAAAGCGATTGTAAGTGAGATATATTACGTAGTTCACACAAAATACGTGCTATATTTAAAGGAGAAGGGAATGGCTCCATAGATTCCTGGGCCCAGGTGTTAACTAAATGAAATTAGCCTTATATGTAAGAGGATATAATATCAAGGCTTAACTGAGAATTTGGTGAAATTTGGCTTGCTAGAAACCAAGTTATCTGAATTATAGTAAAAGTTAGGTTATAGTATAACATTGTAATTTCTTTGTGTAATTTCTGAAATACTTTTGAATCACTCACTTCGCTACTGACGAATAACTGTTAAAATCGCCTCATTCTCTAAGACTTTTCTCCCAATAGGATTACTGCGACCAATCGCAATCGTACAATTTATACAGCGATCCATGTCGTCGATATCCAATCGATAGGTGTAACAGTTGTCCAAAATAGAGAGTCAGGTAATTCAGAGTAGCAAGATCCGTCGAATAGTCCGTTATAATATGCAAAGCTGAGGTCGTGAGTTTAAACAATATAATATAAAAAAAATAAGTGCGCACTCAGAATGAAAGTAAACAAACAAGTACATCTGTCAGTCATTGTCAATCAAACGCAAGCACAAGGGTTGTCAGAAAAAAATACACTATAATCGATTAAATCGATAATGAATTGATATTCATATACATATTAGCTTCTACCCGCATCTTCGTACGTGTAATCAAGCGAGCAAGCGCTCTTGACAATAACAAACACAACAAAAAAAGATCAGCCAAATATTCTCAGATTTTAGCGATTTATTAATAATCGATTACTAGGGCTTATTTAATCGATCATTTAGATTTATTATCTTAATTTAAGTTTTCTCGCTTCCTGGATAGAATCCTGGTACCATATTTTGTATTTTTGTTTAGAAAAATGTACCGGTTTTTTTGAGACATATTTTACGTAGTTAACTGCTGGGCCCAGAAGTCCCCCTCTCCTTTATGCTATTTCCTTTCCTCCTTTATGGCTATTCAAACAGGCCCTAAATGCAACACTCTTCATCACCAAAGCCCCATATAGTAAGAATGTTCAGACTAAAGATATTTTAAATAATTCATTTAGGTAGATAGGATACTTGGTTCAATGACAGCTATTTCCTTACATTTCAACGTCTAATAAACTCCGGTGGATACAACGTAAGTACAAGTGAAAATTACATTTCCGTGCATCAATACAACGGGCCATTATATTAAATACATAATATTAATGTTCCACCTCTTCCACGTAACACGACTTATGAATAAGCTGGTTTTCTTCGAAAATTACTCCTTCTAGCATTTGTTAAAAGAAAGTTTTTAAAATATTAACTTTCAATAATACATAAAATGCTGTTATTATTTATTATTATCGTGATTTTCTTGCGACGTAAATTGATTAATGTCTGGGTAAATTGTTACACGTAATTATTGTTGCTGCGACTGCCTCGTTGTCCGAGTCGTCGCAAGTGTGACTACCGGGCAAGGGGTCTCGGGTTCGATTACCGGGTTAGGCCAAGTATTACTGGGTTAATTAAAACAAAATCTAAGTAGTAAGTAGCACGGAGTCTGGAATTGTGCCCGGTATATGGCAGTTTTCATACTCAAACTCAAAAGCATTTATTTCAATTAAACCATAATTTGGTACTTTTGAAACGTCAACAAATATGAAATAAATAATAGTCTGGCAGTCTGTCCGTAGGCTAATAGGCTATCACCCACTATTACATGGGACTCATAACATAAATAGTGAAAAGTGGGTGTTACATCGTACAGTGGCATTAAGTGCCGTAATGTGTACCTCTGCCTACCTCTTCGGGGATAAAAGGCGTAATTTTATGTTAAGTAATTATTGTGTCGTAATAAAAGGTATAATAGAAATCATTTTCACGAGTTTTCCAACCTCTTAGAACAAAAAAAATGTAGTTAAAACTATAATTCGAATTCACACTCCGCTTAGTATTATAACCGAGATGCTTGCTTATTATGTCCATGAGTAGACATACCTCTATAATTATGGTTTGATGAAGATCAGTTCGTTTCCACGTACCTTTCCATGTTCATGGTTGCACATATCCCAGAGCGGTATGAAGGCTGTGACGTCAGCATCAGCAAGCTGTATGTTGTTCTGTCTGGTCATCACTGTGGAGACTGCCCATCTGAAATAATTTTAAGATAAAGTCTTGTTTAGTTTATTCTTAAGGTTTCCGATAAAATTCTTCTTTAAAAATGCATGGAAGATACAGACAAGAAAGCCGCAGAAACCAGCAGAGAAAATACTATACCTACATTATTAAAAATAATGGCGCCTACGAAGTAACAATGAGCACATATATTTTAAACAATATAATTTACACTTTTGTGGGTAAATTACAAACTTTTACGTAATCCGGTAAAGAGCAAACATCGTGAGACAAAACATTTCCGTGTTCACACTGTAACTACGCCAGTGTCGCACAAATAAATCTTCATTAAGAATTCGCATCGACCAACATTACTTTGCAGTTGGTTAAGACATTTGTTAGGGAAAACGTGAAGAATTCCTTCATAATTGCCGTATAGCCGGTTTGTAAGACTGAAAGATGTTATTTGTGATAACATTGGAACAAATCACGCTACATTGTTCGGGTATGACTCACGCGCATTTCACCGCACAAGTTTTTATTGATTTAATAAATGCGTACATTGAATCGATGATTTATTAGATTTGAAATTGTAGCCCAGAATCGAGCAGTGTACAGGATTTCATGACAAACTATTGCCTACGTAGTAGATAAAAGACTAGAATTCAATGAACCTACACAAGTCAATATAATTGACTACAAGCAAAAACTAGGTTAAAAATATTACACCACAAATTGCTTCACCACACAAAAAATTACATATTTATACAGCCCTTTAAGAACATAAAAATACACATTAGTAAAAATTTCTCCCATTTACATTTTCCACTTAAGAATACGTAACAATTATTAACATATGCATGGCTAGCGTAACTACAAACAATAGCTGTTGATTGAAACAGGCTCTTACTTTCAAACAATTGCGATTTTCACTCTTATAACGTTAACCTATTGTCTCATTTGCAGAAGTCTCTCGGGGGTTATCTAAGACCATTTTCACGTAGTTCATTAGGATGGGCGTGTTTGGGTTTTATATTTATTATGGATTTCTTAGCGGACGGATAGAGGCTAGCTACTTTCACAATGCAACATTGTTAGTAGTGAAGTATTTACAAACAAGCCCAATGTACGGCCGAAGAACAATGTGGAAGTCGTAGATAAAACATCCACTGCTACATGCCTACTAGTTATTTAGGGAACGTGACATGTCATTTGTTTATGGCATGCGTTTAGTTTACATCTCGACGTAATTTAGTTTATCTGGTATGCACTAAATTATAAACAACAAACATGAGATTTAGTCATTGAACCTTTTGATTCTGTTATCTGTAAAAATGTATCGATTGAAAATATCTAAAATAATATCTCGTGTTGATAATCTCTTCAGAGAAAATGCGGCGTAATATTATGTTATGTAGATATTAAGCTTTCAATTTCTTCCCGGTACAAATCTGAAATCATTGGTAGGAAATGTCCGCAACAGTCAGTAGCTTGACCATAATCATTTTTTCAGTTCAGACAACGAAGTATATCAAAGCGATCAAAAAAAAAGTATGTACTGATCTCGATTAGGAAACAAATAATGATTATACCTCTAAAAGACATGCAAATAATTTGCTGAACAATTTAGACAGTCACAAAATAGGTAAGTAAGTATTAGCGAAATGATCTGTGGTTTACAAATTATAGGGAAACGTATACAAAATGAAAGTGCCATCTCCAACCAATCTGAGTTGCGTAAAACTGATGAAACAACCAAAGTAATAAAGTTGGTGAATAAAATATTGTGATCATATAACAACATCAACTTGGGAATTGAATAGTACCAGGCTTTCTAGTCCTCGAACTCTAAAGAGATTTAGCATTATATGTAACAATTAATTTCTGCTTATGAGTTTAACTACAATTTAAGATTCTATTCTATAACTGGGTAAGTATATTATGAAAATCGAAAACCCAATTATACTCTATGCAGGGAATAAAATTGGAAATAAACTGCTCAGCCGTCGCATTTACCTCGAGATCAACGAAGGAGTCAGGAAACTGACTTGACAAATATTTATTGTAGCAGTGATTATTAAGAGAACTGAGAGCAATAAATCAATATTTAAACAATCCTACTGCCAGTTGTCAATCAAATCAATTCATACTCAGTATTCCTCACGTGAATGGACTTCGATTGTCAATGCAGACGCTAAACAATAAATAAGGATCATATGGAAATTATATATGCAAAATACTTTCTCTGGAATTTCAGTAAAATTCGTGGAGAAATCTTATTTCAGACATATACTTATGCAAAACTAGCTCATGAGGATAGAGGTGGAAGGGAAGTTAGAACATTGAGACCAGATAATTTTTAAAATCAGTTAACATTGATTCAAATTGAGATGTCTATTTAACACGTAAGCAATAGATAATTTTTAACAGTTTCTATTTAAGCCGTAAAAAGAAAAAGAAGTAATACTTTCTACCCCATATAAAGAAACAAATAACAAGAAAGTTTAAACGTAAGTAAACTTGGAAGTAATTGTTGCTACTCGATATGGTCTACATCAACATACGTGAGTGAAGGCTTAGCATATGATCTTCTAGTGAACGCGTATGATGATACGTTCTGATCGCTTGACTTATCCCATATAACGAGCTTTTTGTGTCGCCGCAACGATCTCACTAAATCAAGCATAATATGCGAGTGTTATGGAAAGTAAGAGCGACGCGTGAGAAGTCATATGATGCTAACAATGACCCATACAATGTGCCATCAGATGAGATTAGTGGATCGATAAGCTTGGGATGTAAGATGCTCATTATATTAAATAATATACGCTGTTATATGATTATAATAAATAATATAAATATACGCTGTTTTCATTTTCAGAAATTTTCAATTCGGTTCAAGTAAACTCAAATAGGTTTTTCAACTACCTTTTGTAGGCATTGATTTTTAGTAGACACCAATGACACTAAAAACTAACATATAAACTAAGATCACGATTCTAATGTCGTAAATGGTACGGCATGAACAGGTGTAAACTTAGCACAACACTCATCATGTTATCAAGAGCAGTTACGTAAATCTTGTCAAACATCTTCTATTTGTGAGTTACACAATCTTACTTAGCGGATTATAGCTAGAAAATACAACGAGAGAAATGCTGGTGCGCAAGTGGGCGTGAAAATTCTAATTCTTACTTTGTCACGGCGGTACGCGGAACAAGTAAGCATAGGTAAGAAATATTTAACTCAGAAATTTACCGAGGGAATCAAGGAAACACTGGTTTTCGTACCATACGGAAGTTTTTAATGGTCGATAAAGTGTAGACAGTATCCATTCTAGTCAACTACCGTAAGCAATTTTATTAAACAAATATATGTCTGGCGTAAGAAGCGTGTAACCACAAACGATGATTTCAAATCCAATTAAATTGTTATGCAGCAATTTACGTAACTTTTAACTACAATTATATTGGAAATTTTGGTCGTGCTTCAGCTTTTCCGTAGCTTTAACCTATTTATTGGTGACGCTAGTTAAAGCTATTAACTCACGCGTTTTATTGTTTTAATAACAGCCTCTCCTATTATGCATATACTAACGCTTAAAGTCATCAGAGGCCTTTGATGAGTCGATGTTCATGAGATGAACATAAAAGCCTTTATTGAGTAAACGGGTAATTAGCAGCAATAATAACTAATAACATTTAAACAGTTTTTCCAATCACAATAAGCTAATAAATTATGTCATCAAAAAAGTCTAAATGTGAAAAACGTGTGTTGAAACACCAGACTGCAAGCAGTGACAAAGATAATTTTGAAGGCTTAATTATTTATTCGGATTTTTGCACACAAAGTTGAAAACCATAACATGGTGGTTTCTCCCGTTCAATGCTAACTATTTTTATATTCTTGCATATTATTAGATGCAAGTAATTGATTAACAAACAACGCTAATTCGCGCATGTGATCGTCACGGGCTGCGCGCGCATTCCGCTGGGGAGGCGGCGCGGCGCGTGCGCACATTCCGTTTCACATAATACTGTGATTTGCACTCTTTGCCGCATGGAAATTAAGGAGCTCAGAATCTATTAGACGATGTGTAATATAAATTATTAGGAAATAATTCACGATGATGAATCAGAAATTGTTTCAAGCAATTGAAAACAGTGTTCAGACTAAGGACTAAGGGAGAGTTAAGACTCTCCCTCCCGCCTCACCCAGGCGGGAGCAGTCAATCGATGATTTTCCCCCCTTAAAAAAAAGACCTTAACTTTTCTAGGTTCTCAAAATACCTGCGACAGTAGTGACTGAAGCGTACAATTCTAATACATATGGATAATGAAAGGTAAAATAATACAAAAATGATGATATTACCGGTTTTGAATGATTTTGCGCCAAATATCAAAATCCCAAACACTGATAAGTACAAAGATTTGTAAACAGTATCGTTTCAAGTTGAAATTTTACGCAGCAAAGACGTAAGCAACCCACAAGCTTGCTTTTGTAAAATCCAGTGTTATAAATTTTTTGGGTGTGCTTTGTAGGAGTCGCTTGACCTTCAATCTCAAACTTCGGTTAGTTAATGGATAAATAATTTAATTTACGGCACATTGAGAAAAACAAAACTTGTAAACATGAAAACATGGAAGCTGTAAACCTTTCTTTTATCTATAACCTATGTTAATCGCTCTATAGCGAAAACAAATGGATATCAATCTTATGCAATATGCATATGCATATTGGAGAACAACGCTTCATGGTAAAAATAAAGGCGTCATGGTGGAATAGCTTTCAACAGTGCTTGATCGAACATTGCAAACGCGAATGAACAATGTTGAAAAAATACAAAATGCTGTTGTTATTGAAACACAGAAGAAAAGTAAAAATTGTAGGATCGCATTGCCGGAGCGCTGTGCATTTACCACTGAAGAGTTACCACTCGAACGCGCTGAGCCGCCGCGGGCAAACGTGTGCCGCCAACCGCCATTATCACTTTCACGTTCGCAAATAAAAAAGCGCGGCAATCTTGTGCGAGAAGTCTCACAATTTGTATTAAATAATAACGAGCAGTAATATAACTGGCAACTAAGGATTGAACCACCGTGATATCGGATTGTTTACAAATACACAATCATGATGTGAAAATAAAACAGGTTCAAACGTTTAACAACCATAGCAGAGAGCACGCGTTTTTCAAAAATCGAGAACCGCCACACGTGAATTTCGCGGTGATTCTTTTTCTACTATTTCTATTTCTTTATCTTGGGTTCTTTCGTCTACTGGTTTCTATACTTCGAGTTTCATTCGTCAATAGGTTGTGTCGAGTTAGTTGCGTGAATTGATACTAACTTTGGAACTGTTATTAGTGCAGTGTAAGAATTGTGCATCAATACGTGTGGACGTACCTACTGTTAGTGCGTTCGGATCCTGCAGTTGTCTCTTTGATATAATATGGGTATGATTTGGAAATCCGCCATGCCTTTACTGACCACGTTGGCCGCTTTGGTGATTATAGTACATTCTGCAGAAGAAGATTTAGAGGCAGAGTATCGACATGACTTGAGGCCTAGAGCATTGGATACAGGAGCACCTAATTACGATCAGGTAATACGTCATACACTAATTTAAAATTATAATAATGGTTAGATAGATGACCAAGTTACAAGCATCGTAAAAGATTTTGAAGTAGCTAAATAAGTTGTTATTTCAATTCACAAAGCTCTTTTAAGTTTTTTGCAATGAAACTTAGAAATAATAATAATAAAGGAAACATTATAGGAAAATAAAATACTTAGGAAAAACAAGAAAAATGTGCCAGGTAAACTGAAAAGATAAAGGATTGTTGTCAAGTCTCTTTATTCCTTTATATTATTTCCTTATTTATAAGGAGTATAAGAATAGGACCTTAACCAGTATTGTCACTGTTATTACAGACAACGTATAAGTCGACTCTTTTGTTATGGTGTTTTGCATCAAAAGCACCTAGGTATGCGAGAAGTAACAGAAACAAATAGCTACGCTACATATATCAGGAAATTGATTTTGATTCTTACTATTCACTCTTTTTGCGATTGTTTCATAACAATGGCTGCGTTCTTTTATAGTTTTCTATTTTTACACTTTTCTCCTCAAGGAGTTTACAAAACAATGCAATAGTAAACTTTCGGCTATAAACATTTAAGTACTTTTTTGTGCGACAAGCACTTCGTTACTGATTAATAACGCACGCAGTAGCCAAATTAAGAGATTATTACCAGTAACTTAAATTAAAGCGTGGCTTTTGGTAAATACAAAAACGAGTTTGTAGATGAATATAAGTCCGCTGCATACTTAATAATATACAAATTGTACTGCACTATCATAAATTAGATCCTTAAGCGAGTTCTAAAATATAAGAGACTCTGACGACAAGTTAGTTAGGGAAAGTACCTACTGACTGCCTTGTGATATAGAAGAGGAGGAGAAAACACTTGTAAAAGAACTATTCCATTAGATAAATAAACAGGCACGCAGGTTAAACGTTTACTTTCATAATACAAAAACTAGTGACAAAGACTCCATGATTAAAAAAATCGGAACTAATCTCGAAGATAACAAAGTGAAAACTAGTTACAAAGAAGGGATAGGAAGCAAACAAAGTCTAGATCTACATTAGACTAGTCTAGAAACTGGTCTAGAAATCTGAGGGAGGTGCAGAGTAAGTGGAGCGTGGTCGCCTGTCCGCATCAATTAGACAATTGACGTGTGTATATTAAGGCCAGTAGCGAGAAAAGCTGCAGTTCCATGTTTGAAGCGAGTGATATATTGGCATATTGATTGATAGTACAAGCAGTGTGCAGTTGTGCTCATACCGATAGTCTTTCAGCAATAATTTACTTTTTTAAACATTTACTTCGTCGCGTTAGCTTTTTGCTGCAACTTCCTATTAGAAATGTTCAATGGTAATTTCGGATTAAACCGAGGACAAAAAATAGAATGTGCATTGTAGAAAAAATGAGACAGGAATTAAGTAAACTGGCCGACAGCGATCGAAATCGGACTATAAAACTGTTACAATTTATTTTACGATCAAACATTTTCTCCTCTCGGTAACTCTCGCGATATGATCTGTACAAATATGGCGAACAAATTGCCAAGACACACAGTTTTAGTTCAGTGTACTGTATATTATATTGTAAATTGGTCTACTGGATACTGCAGGCAACAGCCCGTGATATTTCACGATCATATACATATTTTCAAATTCATAGTTTTTTACTAAAGCAAACGCAATTAGTTGAATTAATAGGCGATTGAACATACAGGTAAAGGATGTTTTTTGAAAAGCTATTCCATAATAAGACTTTAAACATTTGGCCTTCGGTATGAGCAAAACGCTATCGCTATGTTTTTGGTTCAGTTATGATATCACGCCGCGCCGCTTTCTCAAAGTTCAGACTTCTGTCTCAACTTTAAGAGAATGAAGGAATGATGTAGGCACTTACCCACAGCATTTCTTCAGTTTTGTTGGGATTGTGGGCGCTTAGAGTAGGGAATGTAGGTGCTCACCTCAATAACCTCAAGGAAGACGGCGGCATGGTGGTTACGTGCCACCGACCCACCGTCCGCACAGTGAGGCTCAGGGAAGACACACAGGTGCCATATCGCGCGTTGCACCATGAGGTTGGTCTACTACCCGTACCTGTGTCAGGTGCGGATGGTGGAGAGGAGGTTTTAATGGGGTAAAAATCCCGCACTCTCTAGTCTTTTTCCTTAAAAAGCTAGGCGCATTTTGAAGGCTTACCCCTACAAAAAAAGGTCTATTTTAATAGGAAGCGACATTTTACGAATGTCGGGCATAATCTCGCCACACATGCGAATGATAATTTCGAACTCACATACAGAATAGCACTGCACTTACCGATGTATGAAACTTGCGACAATGTTCTCGTTACGGCGGGCATCTTATGTCATTAAATTGGGGACACTATTATTGCCACATATTGAGTCCAAAATCGAATACAATTTCACAATTGAAAAAAATCCATCACTTAATCGCAATTTACTAATACATCGTTACTCAGCAGTAACGCTTGCTACCGCTACCTACACCAACGAAGCATTTCTTCTTTGTAGTTTATTGAATCTTACATAAACCGGCAATATACTCTTAAAAGGAGGATTGTAGAACCGGTTTATAGTTCAAGTAGGGTTAAGAGGTCAAACGTTGGACAATCTAGTTGTGGTGTATTCAATTGTGAGTGGCAGAAGAATGTTTATTATACAAATAGTACAACAATAACAAAACAACTGTACTAGTTCAATAGAGATTAGTAATTGCATTGTAAGGGAACTTCTTTCATTGATTCATGATGAAGAAGTACTGAGTCCTAGCATGCGTCAGCACGGGTTTCTACTTTTGCTTACAACATCAGAGATAGACTAGCATAGAAACTATATTTTATCGTCAATAAAAATACAAACTTCTATAATAAACTGAACAAAGAACTTACAAAGCTTTCCTAATATTACGATGATAAACGAAAAAATTCTTAAAAAATGCATACATCGTTGCTTTCTACGGTATGCCATATTTCACATGAATGTTATAATACCTCTATAATATAATATTATTATATTACGTATTAACGACCCCGCATTAACATAAGTCACATGGCACGTAGCTGTTGATTCGAGTTTGCAGACCGGTACCACGGTACTTTCAACTTTCCTTGCTTGCTGGCCGCGGTTATACCATCATTTTGTAACAGCTTTCTTTATTCAAAGATGAGATAACTAATTTACTTTATTTGAACAGATGTGTTTCACGATGAGACGCGGTTTTTTGTGGATTTTAGTTTACTTTTGTTTTTGAAGAAGTAGATTTTTTTATTTAGGTATTTCGTCTTTTCTGAGTAGTTGTTTAAGTTGATTTTCAATTTTACATTGGTGATTATTACAGAGGTCTGTATGAAATTATTATCCATTAAATTATAAGCCGAACCAGAAGAACCGATGCGAACCACTCTTAATTGTATGATTGATTGCATTATCAAAAGAATTTTGTTAGATGGGCTGGCTCTCGCTCGGAGGAGTACAGGCTGGAATGCGGGGTGAGGCAGGGGGGGTTAACCTCTCCCACGCTCTTCAACCTGTACGTCGACCGATTGATCGATGAGCTCAGCAACACCGGCATCGGGTGTCATATAGATGGAGTGTGTGTGAGTATATCAGCTATGCAGACGATATGGTGCTGCTGAGCCCATCGATTGGTGCCTTTCGCGGGCTCCTGAAAATTTGCGAGTCATACGCGGTGGCTCATGGGCTCAAATACAACGCGAAGAAAAGTGAAATAATGATTTTCAGACCAGATAACAAGCGATACAATTTTGTTCCAAATTTCACTTTACGTGGCATAGCTCTGAACAAAGTCGAGCAATTTAATTTAAGTATTTGGGCCACTGGGTCACTGAGGACCTTAAGGATAGTGTGGATATTGAAAGGTAGCGTAGGGCGCTGTGTGTCCGGTGCAACATGTTGGCTCGTATGGTTTGCACGGTGCACGGGAATTGTCAAAGTTGCGCTCATTAAGGCGTATTGTCAGTCTTTTTACGCCAGCAGCCTGTGGGTTGACTTCACGCAGCGGACATACAGCGATCTGCGCGTTCAATATAATAACGCGTTCCGGGTGCTGATGGGGCTGCCGCGGCACTGCAGCGCTTCTGCGATGTTCGCGGCTGCTAACACATGATGCGACAAACAACAATGTGCATGATGGCTTTCCAGCCATTATGCGCAAACGGTGCCCTTCAATCATGCACCGCACGCGCGACAGTCCCAACGGCATCTTGTGCGCGCTGGCGGATCGGTGGGACTCTCCGATGCTGGCTCGCTGGATAAGGCTGCATGCAGTTTTATAGTGTTTTGCCACCATCATCGGGGAGTCCACCCGGACCCGCCACTACAAGTTAGTGCTCAATTAGATATGATCAATAGTTATTATTACTAACACTAGTTTTTAAGCTCGCAATTGTACTAACACATTTGGATGTAAATCTGAAATAAATGATTATTATTATTATTATTATGTATGTCTTTACCATTCACGGGACCACAGGGTCCCGGTCATTTGGGAGGCGTACGAGGGACTGAAGCCGAACTGCGCAGAGGCCCTTTAGACAACTTTAATCTAAATGTAATGGTATTATTATTATTTTTACCTTTGACTGCCTCGTTGGCAGAGTGGTTGCAAGTGAGACTGCCGGGCAAGGGGTCTCGGGTTCGATTCCCGTGTCGGGCAAAGTATTACTATATATTGCCCGGTATATAGCAATAGGCTCACCCCCTATTACATGGGACTTATAACATAAATAGTGAAAGGTGGGTGTTACATTGTACAGTGGCATAATGTGCACCTCTACCTACCCCTTCGGGGATAAAAGGCGTGATGTTATGTTATGTATTTCTTAGAGCATGTTTCTTGAACTATTTGTTTTCCGTCCTTACTCCGTCATCATAGCTATTCATAAAAACAGTTACCCACTGTAACAATAAATGTAACTAAAGCGAATATAATACATCAAAAATTAATAAATCATTCTAAATAATTATTGAAAACGAAATCCTTTCGTAACACCTGAAGCTCAAGCACAGCTATTAAAATGTCATGACTAAGATATTTTAGGTAACTAGTATGGATACTTCGAAATCAATCATATGCATATTCATAACTAGCGCCACCTGCGGCTTGGCCCGAGGGTAAAAGAGAAGTAATAATGAGTGGTAAAAAGCCTATGTCACTATTCAACCAGGCATTTTAAGTATTCAACAGGCTATTCAATCACTTATAAGTCATGTCAAATATAGAGATCTTTGACTTGAAAGAAAGATGTTTAAATAAAAGCGTAGTTTTTATAAGTTAAACAAATAGATTTTGTTCACAAGTTCAACATCATAACGATCAGATACTGATATATTTTTCTAATAAGACATAAGTAAATATTAGTGCCCGGTATATGGCAATAGGCTCACCCCCTATTAAATGGGACTCATAACATAAATAGTGAAAAGTGGGTGTTACTTCTGTGTGCACCTCTGCCTACCCCTTCGGGGATAAAAGGCGTGATGTTATGTTATGTTAAATATTAGTCTAGTAACACACATTCACAATTACTTATTCCGTAGAGACTCAAATCGTATAATTAGGGTAAGTACCTCCAAGCTTCCTCTGGGGGATACTTAGCATTAATCCACATACATACATCATATTTCGGACAAAAACCTATGGCTACGTTATTATTATCCAAGTAACCCAGTCTTAAGTAAGGATTTAATTGCGAAACTTACAACAAATTACTATTCTACCGTTCTCGGTATATGGTTTCAGCAAAAAAACTGGAAACCTATGAATAATTCTTCGACTTCCTTTCAAGGAGTTTTGCGTCGAATTACAGGCAGCATGGCATGAATATTTATCTGAATACAATTATAACGTTGTCTGTGCTAAAATATGATGCAATTTTGGTTCAAATAGGTCTATTGTTAATTTATAATTCTTTATTATATTAACGCAACGGTAACCACATGACGTCTGCCAATAGTAGAGGATTTGCCTTCAAGTTTTCGGTAGTCAAAGACTTCAGTAAATGCGGATTACAAAAAAAAATGTATTTACACGGTTTCATTCAACAGATAATAAACAGATAAGCAATCATATCATAAGTTGTCGTGTAATTTAAATACATATTCATTATTTTATTTATCGTATGCAAATGTAATATAGCCAGGTATACAAGTCTAGGTAGTAATGTGGCCTTAATAGTAATGTGGTGCACCGCAAACTAGATTTAAGTTTAGTTCTTTATGAGGATTGGATTCAAGACGAGTTTTCCATTCTTGGAAATTATTGGAACAATCAATCAATCTATATCAGGCTAAATTGACTTGAAGGTAGAATTACAAGTATAATTAAAAAAAAACATCTGTTTTGGATTTAATAAAATAGACAGAAGAATAACTTTTTATTAATACCAATTTTTTTCGGTTCAATATTAAAATCTAATAACTACTTCTGAGCATATCGCTCAAAATCGTGCTAACTTCGACAGACTCAGAACTAATACCTATACGGTTCTCGTGGTCATCTGTCCAGCAGTTATGTTTACGAGCATTCGACCATCGATAAAAATTGAGATGGATCACCGGCACAACATAATATAAAATAAAAAGAACCAGACTAACCGGTTTAAATTCAAATCAATCAATTTGACTAATCGCTCTTTAAATATACACCTTACATCTAAGCGTGAACATATCGTTCATTTGACCTTTATAATTTGAGAAGATGACAAGCAACAAACGTTATGTATACATTCATTTATATTCTCTCAAAACACGGAAGACGAGAGAGATTATGTAAACAAAAATAAATAAAACAAGCGTAAACTTGTGCATTTCTACTACGGATATATTAATCAATTACAGCGGAAAATAGGCTTTAAAGTTTATTCCAGTCTTAGAGTAAACGACCGGTTCAACTGTTAAATGTAATCAAAGACTTTCTACGGGTGGTACACGCGACCGCGACGCATCACCCGTTCGATCAACCAATGTCTCGCCTAAACCAACAATTACTTAATAACAAGGTAAAGTTTGTTTTTACCGAATACTTCAGTATTGTTTCGAAGTTTCACACAAGGCTTGAGAATCCGACGATATTTTTTTGTCAAACGTTTCAATGAACGCACTATTTAGAGCAGAAAGAGTCGCATCGTCTTAAATTTACGTAATGCGAGATGCGTGTGCGCATCGCAAGAAAAATGTGTTAAAACCACAGCGAAAATTACGTTACGGTTTTATGATTTTATATAATGTTGTATGGACTAATTACTGCTTTAATTAGAGGTCTTATTTTTATACTAATCATATAAACTAGAGTAGCTTGATATAAAGACGTGTTAGTACATAATTGTTAGGTATGTTGCCGTCATTATTAAATTGCACTCATTTAGCAAATTGGCACAAAATAAATCATGCGATCTGCATTAGAAGAATCTTACTGTTGTAAGACTACTGTGTGGAATTGAAAGGAAAGGTTACTCAATTTTGAGACGTACCTACTTAAATATCGTGCTATTTCTGTCATTTTACAAAGAATTTGTAGTGACTTAAGCTCGACTTAAAATTTAGTAGCCTTTCAGTATTTGGGCATTAATGTAATAGTTATTAAATAAAAAATATAGAATAATTGGTTAAGTATAGAGATATAATTTCTAAGAATAGAGTTGTACTCCTTCAAAGTGAAGTTATGAAGAAGAGCAAGTTTATAATAATCAAAAGTAAATCATTCACTTTTCTCGACAGCTGAATGAGTGGGTTTACGATGTCATTCACCTAACAAATGACCTTTCACTATTTCATTTTCCAATCACAGACGCAACAGCCGATGTTGCCGGTTGAACAACGCTAATTATAAAACAATACAATCGCATTAGTAGCGGAATTACGACGATTATTAAGTGAATACATAAATGATATGAATAAACAGTCATTTAATAAGAATCGGGCAAGTTGGAGCTTTGTGGAGTTACGAATTCCGCATAGTTAGCAATTAATCTATGTATTTTATTTAGACTTTAATGATGATTAATTGAAAATCGCGGGTTACTTACGTGATTTTACTGACAAAAGATAAGTTTCGAGCCACAGAGGGGCTCTTCGTCGTGAGCAGCGTGTGCGGTTGCGGCGACGTCGCGTAACCTACCGCCGCGCTACTAGTTAGAGCTTTTCTCAGTATATGAACGTCAGTAACCTGCGATTTTTAGTTAATTTAGTATGTCTCACGATAGTTTTTTTTTAATAATGATGATATTTTTATCTTATAATCAACAGTCCGCTACTGCCCATTGCTGGACTGCTCTCCTTTACATAAGGAAGTTTGTAATAATTGTTATGTACAGGGTGTTGATTGAAATTTGTAGTTTAAAATATTCAGGGTTAATCAGGGAGCGCTGCTGCTCGGTCTCTGTCGAAGGTGAAATGTAACCTGTTAAATTGTTAACGATGTAGTGTGAGGTTTAGTACAAAATATTTAACTTTACAAAAGTAGAAATTCAAAGATTACATCAATATAATATTAGACAAGTAAAAACAATTAATAGTTTTTTTTACTTATTTTTATTAGGGAACACTAAAACTAGTAATTGTGAGCATACTGTATCCATTTACTAATCGCCGTTTTTAAGCAGTTACGGATCGCTACACTTAAATGCAAACTGTTGAATCATTTAGCTTGTAATGTAACAGACTGCAGCTATTTCAGTATATACCTCTAAGTGCAGTAGTCAATTTTAATATGAGAAATCCAACATAATTTTATAAATCTGTGTTATACTTGCTGCGTATTTAAATTAATTTATAACTAAGATGTCATAATTATGCTTTAGTTCAATAAATTAATATTCATATAATTAAATTAGTATCTACATATAATCACTTATAAGTTCCACGTACGTAATAGATCCGGACTTATAGCCGCATAGTCGTAGCAGAATGTTACAGAAAATGTCAAAATCGAATACGCCAAAAATACTTTTTGCTAGGATGCCGCCGATTTACACGGATGCTAGTTAGGAACCGGCCTAATTACCTCGTCGAGTACCGTCATTATAGACACAATTATAGAACAATAGGTTGCGGTCACCGGTGACCGCTTGGTGTTTGACAGTTTAATAGAGAAAAAGACACAGCATTCACGATTTATTTTTAAAATTTTCAGCCATGGAGAGCAATGGAAGCAGATCCACCGTTACAAGAACCACGGAATGCAGATCATTGGGATAACGACTCACCAGACGAACTTCCAAAGCGTCGCAGAATTGGCCGTAAACGAAAACGTCGTCCACAAACAAGTTCAACTGAAGACCTCATACCACAGGAGAGATTCGATTATCCTGACGAAGCACCTCGGCCATACTTCGACGTAGATTTTGATAACACTCGCCAAACCACAGAAATGCCTAAGAGAAGACGAAAGAAACCAGAAAATAGACCGTCCCGATGGACAGATGACGTCGTAGAGTTGGAGAGACCCATGAGAAGGAGAGGACAGCGTAGAAAACGACCATCACTTGACAAATGGCCAGAATTAAGTGAATTCAGTCAAGCTGTACCACCACAACTTAACACAGAACCATTGGAACATCATAATGTTGATGATATGAGAGCAGAATTACGAGGAGATGCTCCAATATACGAAAATAAAAAAGAATTAGCAGAACTAAGTCCAACTAAAATTAAAGTAGAATTTGATCAGCTTGGAACTAACATCGAATTTCCTTCAGTTGATGACAGGGAAGCTGTTGTTGAGCCTAAAGTTCGGCTGATCGAAGATAAATCTTTATCAGAATTTTCATCAGAAAATGTGGGAACGACACCGTTAAGACCAATGAAACGAAGTCAAAATGTAAGCTCTAAGGATCAACATAACAAAACACCAGTTAGCAAGAAACTTGATAAACCACAGGTAATATCCAACAATATTGATTAATTAATTTTTGACTGATTGCATGCTATGCATAGCACTACGCCAATACACCAATCATAATATAATAGCAATGTCAAATGCTTTGGTAGATATTGTTTCATAAAAATAATTTATAAATCGAAAAACCCAAGGCGTACTCAAGGCGGCTCACATGTGCGTAACATTATGCAATTTGAACTTGGCCTAGTATTAGTTAACAGAAATGTTTGGTAAGTTAAGCTTGTAAATACATTGTTGTCCCGTTACGATAGGCAGGAACTATAGCGGACTTTTAATTTCGATTTGTAATTGATTTTCGTTGTTAGTTCTGACATTTACATGTTTAATCGTAATTATAATTTATAGGGCAAACCTTCGACGCACGTAGCCAAAGTAGGGAAATTACCAAAAAATAAAACTAGCAACTCAGCCGTACGACGACTGCTAGAAAATGCAAAAGCTAGCGAAAAAGTTAAAGCATTTATTAATGCTACAAGATTACGGAAACTTAAAGCGAAACAAGACGCACTCATCGTAGGAAAATGTAAAGATAAACTCAATCAAAATACGAAGAGAACATTAGTAGCACTTGAACCCGGTATTACGATGGATGAAGTCATCATGGTAAAAAAAGGCTAATTGTTTGAAGTAGTAATAACTTCTCTAGAAAATTAAGCCGTATATAATAAACCGTAGCGTAGAAATAGCAGCGTAGTATACTAATTTAGATTTCATGTCGTATGTTTGCAATCATAATAATATCTAAGTAGTACATTATTGTAACTGGTAACTGTTTATGATATTCATGTATGTATATAATTGTTTATTTCCAATTATATTTTTCAGGATAGCAACTTAATGGACCCACTAACATTAAAAGATATATTGAAGAGATCAAATGGTACCAGTCTAAGTGAAATACTGCAACAACACAATTTATCATTGACTGATTTGCTTAACGGTAAACAGCATGCAGTATCAATATTTAAGTCATCTGATTCCTTAGAAATCCAAAATAAAAATCCAACAGAGCCAAGAAAGGATATGATAGATAATAAACAAGATATACGCGAGAAAGAAGCGGAAGAACAAACTTTGGTTAATATTGAAACGAAATATGCGTCTCAGCCAGCACTGGAATATCCCACACCTGATGAAACACAAACAGATACCCCTAAAAAAGATGAGGATGAAGAGATCACAACCACTTTGAAACCTGTAGAACCTACTCCGAAAATTTCTACAAGACGTCGTTTCCCAATTGGAACGCGAAAGAAACTACGAATGAGACCTATGTTAAACAACACATACAAAGGACAACTAAGTAGAGATTTAGTAGCACTGAACTCGAGAAAGTACTCACATCACAGAAGAAACGTCACAAAATCTAGGGAATGGAAGGATATCCTACCTATGATGCAGAATAATACTAAAGACGAAAAGAACACCACCACAATTGATCTTGAAACTACTACTGCTGCTGTCATAATAGACGAGAGTACCATAGCTATTGAAGTTATCATCAACAATAATAATTCATCTGAAGAAATAAATATAGAGGATGATCAAAGCAACAAACTAGATGACGTTAATATGGACATAACAGAAACTACAATTACTTATATAAAAGAAACTACAACGGAAACTCCTAAGCCGACGACAGAAAAACCAACAGTAGTAGTGAGACCTGCAGTTAATACATCAGGACTAAGACGACAGGCATTCAATAACAGATTAAAAAGGAAACGTTTGAAGCATAAGAATGCTACGACGGAACCTCCACAAGACGACCTTATAAAACACCTGTTTGGACTGGGTAATTTAGTGTCATCTTCTGAATTCATTGCAAGGACACAAGACCCGAAATCAGTTGAAGAAGACACTGATACAACTGCATTAGACGACTTTATTACAACTGAAAGTAGCCGCAACACAGAATTTGATCTTGCACAGTCCACAATCAAAGTATCAACATTTGTGACACAACCGCCCAGTGCAACAGAAGAAACTGCCAAAATAGAAATTGAAGAAATTCTTAATGACACTCGAAGTAAGTTTCACACTACTATTAGTTAAGAGTTGCGACAGTAATTTGTGTAAATTTTCTTATGAGTGTTTATCTTTGTATGACCACTGACTTTCAGGTATAATATTATTTGAAAGTATGTATGTTTTTAAATCTATATATTGAATTTATTTTTTTAATAATACAGATTTTTGCCTAATTGTACTAATATTAATTATATATGTTTTCAGCGAGTGCCAAGTTATCCAAGATATTAATGGAACGAAATATGACACTAAGCGAATTAGTGGAGCATAGGGAACGTGGATCTAGCCATGTGCATTTGGCTGACATATTCCACAATGCATCTCGGGAACCTAACCCACCAGAGCCGTTCTTATCTAAGTCTCTTTTAGAGCCTATATCAAAAGAGACTTATCCATTAAGGGCTCTTCTAGATGCGAATTTACATGATCCAAATACTAAAATAACTACAGAAGAACCAACCATGATAAATAACGTACATATTCCTGTAGTAATGGACTACCGTAATAACGTTAATGAAAATGCAGAAAACATGGGCATTATGTCTTTATTCAATAACTTCACCAAGTCAGGGAATAAAAGCACATCAATGAAAGATTCTGAAGAAAAAACTTATAAGACAAGTATACTCACCATTGATATCATAAATGCAACTAACGTTAGCGAAACAAACAGAGAAGGTCGAGTTCTGAAAGTTGATCAAACCGAAAGTCAAGACGATGTTGTTAGTTGGAATGAAATATTCTCCTTGATGGGAAGAAATCACAATAACGATACACCTTCGAACAATTTGGAAGGTAAGAAAATTACAAATATAAATAATTTTTATTAATACTAAAAAAATACGACAAACCAATGTAAAACTAAATGTTTCCATTCCAGGACTCAAGGATCCAATAAAACCGTTCAAGAAAATACGATTAGATGAAGACGCAGATGGCGACGGTCTGATCGTATTGGAAGACCTACAACATCTCACTAACTTTGAAAACAACATTGCATCGGCATCAGATGAGAAAATAGAAATAAATCCATATGAAAGTAGTGATCCCGTGCACGCATCAGGTATTCTAGATAAAATACCAAGTCAAACTAAATCTGTGACCGTTGCTACGGCCAGTATCGCTGGATTAGCAATGGTTTTATTCTTATTAACTTACGCGATGTTTAAATGGAAACAGCAGAGATCGGTTATAAGGAAAAAGCGCAGTTTCGGTGACGAGCGCATTCCGACGCCAGTATTCGAGAATAGGAAAGGTCACAAGAACAACAGTAGTACACGCAGTATTAGTCCAATGTTGCAAACAACGAATATCTACACATTAAACACGTTAGACTCGCAGAACGGCAAAGATTCACCAGACTACATGTGGGACACTTTGAGAAAACCATTCCAGTAGGCAATATTAAGTTATTGATAAATTTTCGAAAGAATTGGTTAAATTAGTTTAATTACACTGTAATATATTTAGTTCAATGGGTGTTTTCTGCAATAATAAAGTATTATGAGATTTTATTTAAATCGAAAATTGTGGAAAGGGCTTCATAATTTAAACTAGTGACCTGATATTGACTAAGATTTTCATAAAATAGATCAATATTATTTAAAAACATTGCTCAAAATTCACAATTAACTTGCTCTGCTGTTTCAAATAACTTGTTTTAGGTAATTTTGCAAGAATTTTAGTTTTAGGCCTGGATAAAGTTTGTATAGTGCGATATTGGTTACTACCGACTTACTGAGTTATTGATTGATAACTTCAATATGTTCAGTTGAATCTTAATTTATTCGTTTTCAGTATTATGCTATAAATAAGTGCAATGTGACATATCAAAGACATTTTTGAGTGTTTCTTATTTTTATAGTGTTGTCTTAAAAAATAAATTAATTAGAATAATTTGTTTAAATGTTTATTTTACTTACCTGTAGCTGTCGAAAGTAAATACTTCTTGGAGTTTTTTTAACACTGGTAAGTCCATTAAGTGGATAATGTTGTAAAAGTATGCATACTGCCTTGCAATGCTTCTATAGAGTTTCAACACTGAATCAAACACTGGTGACGGCTGGAAAAGTTTAACAATAATGTCAATAGATTATACAAAAAAGGTAAAGCTTGGTGATGAACTTAAATAGTTTTAAAGAACAAAACTTAATTGAAATGAAACAAAAAAAAAAAAATTTAATGTAAAAGTTCAGGGAATCTTCAAACTTACTCTTGTAATACAAATTATCATTTACCTTGAGTTCCGCTAACTCTTCCAAAGTGAAATATAGAATTGTAGGATATTTATCAGGCAATATATCGATATATGGCTTCCAAAAAGATTCTGAAACACATAATAATGTAGATGTAGTTGACGCACTATGAACCTAAACTAGGTGGAAGGGTCATTTAATATTCAAAATAATGTATTTTTCTAATCTTCCAATTAATATAACTATATCCAAAAATCTAGACTAATGCTACCTATATGACAATTAGGGCAAGTTTATTGCATAACAATAACATAGTACCTTACCTAACAATACCAATATACCAATTCATGTGATTTCGAAAATGATGTCTATTCACAATTAATCATCAGTTAAGTAAACTTTGTAAAGCCAAGTAAGGGTTTAAAACTAGGTTAAAACAATTGGGATTTTAAGTTAATATAGAAAAAAATGTTAAACTGTCAAACACCAAGCGGTCACCGGTGACCGCAACCTATTGTTCTATAATTGTGTCTATAATGACGGTACTCGACAAGTTAAGAAAGAAATACTTACTCGGATCATTCTTTTCTAGTAGCAGGAACAGGGCGAGTGTTATATTTGGCATGTTTTGCAACAACGGATCAATTTCTATGAAGCTTCCTAGCTCGGACTCTTTAGCATTCTTCTCTGTCATCATTAGCTTTGACGGCACAGTCAGAAGAAGTGATCCCTCCTTGAATTCCTTTGTTGCTTTCAAACCAAACTCGTATCCTTCAAACTCTGCTAATTCAATACCTGTAATGATGTGTAATTTTTTGTTAAATATTAATAGGTAGTTTTCAGATTAAGTGAAAATTTATGAAACTATAACAAGATTAAATTTTAATGTTTACTTTTTTATTTTATAATGATATGCTAAGTGAAAACATGGAATGCTGATTCTATGTTAAATTTTCTGAATCATTTTTTTTTATCTTTCACTTTTCTATTAAATTACAAATACTCATAAAAAGTTGATTACAGTGATACTTCATGACTTGTCTATAGACACATTGATTAGACTACTTTCTAAATAGTTAAGTTTAATTCAGTACAAGTGCAAGCTATTAGTTTGTGTCATAATTTACAATTGACTCATATTTTATGACTTCATTATAAGTAAGGTATATAGAACTCACTGCCCATTTAAGTTATAATGATTGATTTCCACCATATTTAGGACGAGATTTATCGAAAACTGTAAGCAATCGTTATTGTTTAACAATAACTCCCGTCTTATTAGGTTGAGAAACAGGAAAATAGAAGTGAATTCTTGAGATTAATCAATATTTGCTGCACTAATGTTTTTTTGGTAGTTCCCACTTACCGTCAAGTTGCACCTCATTCTCACTTAGCCACTTGTTAAACTTATCAATGTTTGCATGCCTGCCCTGGCCACTTTTAGGCTGAGGACCCTCTAGATTCAATATTTCTTTAATGAGAACATCAATTTCTAAATGATGCTCCCAACTTTTTATCACATTAGTCGAAGCCTGGAATACTCTCGTCAATCTCAACACTTTATCCACAAGAACTGCTAATTCTTTGCGTTGTTGTTGAATGAACTTATTGTTTTCCTTCCCTGCATTCTTCTTAGGATTTTGTTTTGATTGAGATTTGCGGCCCATACTGTCCGAAATGCACTTCAAGAGTTAAAACTAAACTAAAAATATAGAAAGTAACTTAATCTAAAACGTGGGAATAATGTACGCTAAAAATAGATTCCTAAAATTTTGAAATGTTTTCCTTTCAAAAGTGAAAGATATATTTTGACGTAAAGGTTGTTATACACTGGGGGCTGTTGTCTCTATAATGTTTGAAAAAGAAACACATACCTAATTTGAATCCACTTTTTGAAGCACAGTTCACACTTAAGCAATTTTCGATGTCTTCTAACTTCAAGTATTACAGTAAAAGGTTCTGTTCTGATTGCATGATGATAATAATTATTTGAATGTTACCTAGATAATAACATGACAGCAATTAAAAACAACCTTCAATTTTGTAACTACCTTCCTAATACTAAGTAATGACAGAATGGAGCTACCTACTTAAGTAGGTAATGATTTTTATTGTAACGTAGGTTACTATTCGGTCTTTTTGTTAAAAGTTAGAATTGAAATTATTCTTGACAAAATAATGAATTCCTCTCTCTCCTCCTTTTTGACTTTATTAATTATTTAAGTGATTTCTATTTTATATTACTTGAATGACATTTTAATCATTAAAACCCGTTAAGGTTAAACTTATATCTGATGTAGACCCAACCTTATAATTGCGTTCCAAGTGCGACCCGCCGAATATTGTCACATTTTTAGCATAAGATGTTTGTATTCTTATTACTTACTCTTATTGAAAACAATTGGTGAAATAAATGATTAAACTATTAAATAAATGTTTAAATATTAAAATATTTATTATTAGTACAATTACCAAAACTCAGAAAACCAAAAACGCAGTCTAATGGCATATGGCACATGGCGCGAAAAGTTTAAAATTAAATCATCAGTTTTGCAACTTTTGTTTTTTCGTAAGAGCAAAATTATCTGAATTATTGCATTAAAAAAAATGTAAGTTGCGATAAATCGTAATACGTTAAGCAACTTTTGGAAAAGTAGTTAGGTAAGCAGTACTTGATTCAAATATGTAGGTTAAGAACGAACTTTTATTTATTTATGTTTGGTTTAAATATATAAGTGAGAGCAATTTTCCTGTGATAAATGAATATTTTATAGTAACATCACGGTTGATTAGGCATTGATAAAGAACTAACTTCGTCTGGCAATGACAGTGGTGCAGCGAGCACTTGGCAGCGGTGCGACCAGTTCCCAGAAAAGTTATTTGAAATCGCCCCACTTTTGGGGCCAGAGAAAGAATTGTTCTGTATATTAATGCCATTGCAGAATGTTGCATAGTTGCAGTAAATTATTTAATTAATCGCTTTAGCTAAATGATTTGTTGATTATTCTGTGAAAGGTAAAGCCACCTGTTGTATTTGGGTGTTTTAATTTTTTTATTTATTTAACCACATAGTCTAGCATTTAGATAATTATATAGGTATGTATCCAACTTACAGTACAGATATATGCTCACTAGGCATATGTATATTATAAGAAGGGTAGGTACTTACTCAGGTTGTAGGTACCGGATACAGAGTTTGAACGATCAGGTAGTCGACATTCCCCCGAGCTTTTGTCAAGCTGGTAAATAGGTAGTGGGCAATAAATCTTAACCAGGTTCTACGGAATATCTGTTTTGAGTGATTGCCATATGCCCTACACATACACAACGTTCTTTGTGTTCACTTATCTAACTAGATAATTAGAAGGAAAAGCAACTTGGAAGTTTGATTATTATAATAACTATCTTGAGACATACTAAATTAACTAAAATCACGGGTTACGCACGTAAATATACTGAGAAAAGCTGTACTAGTTTCGAACCACAGAGGTGTTCTTCCCCATGAGCAGCGTGCGCGGTCGCGGCGACGACGTCGCGCAGCTCACGGTGAGTTAATTTGTAAGTTTAATATTTGGAAGTAGGTATTCGAGCATAATTTTATCATTTTAATCTCTTTTTTGCCTATAAAAGCACCTTACCTACAAAATTAATCAGAAGAGTAAGTACTTATTACAGTTAGGTAGGTAGGTACACTTATTTTCTTTTTCGTATAAAGATATCAACAAGGACGACGTCCTTAATGCTTTGTCTTCATACGTATTTTTTTTTTTTTTTTTAAGGGGGGAAAATCATCGAATGACTGCCCCCGCCTGGGTGAGGCGGGAGGGAGTGTCAGACTCTTACTGACTAAAAACCACCCCGTTCCTTCTCCTGCACGTCGAGCCGGAGCCCCGGTTACCCGTTAGGTTCTCCGCGACTCCGAATCGGCATCGGCCCTATTGGGCCCCATCTGTGGTGGTCTGATGGCTCTTTGAGGCGCGCGCGGAACGCGACGCGCCGTACGCTCGGGTCTGTTTCTGGTCGGACGGGGAGCCACCCATGCTCGCCGTCCGCAGGCCCGCGCTTACGGTGGCCGGAGATCGTCCCGCGATCCCCGACGCCCGGTGTGTCCTTCGCGATGGCTGGGTTGCGAGGAGGCAGCCCTTCGCTGCCTCACGCGTCCCGCCTCCTCCTTAGCTAGCATGACTGCTTCGCAAAAGGAGGAGACGGCATCCCAATCCCCCTCGCTCCGCATCATGGCCTGCACTAGGCCCGGACGCGAGAGGTCGCCATCGCCGATCACTTCCCTGAGGACACGGCGGTGCTCAGCCCACGAAGGGCATTCTCCCACCGTGTGTTCCACCGTGTCCTCAGGGCGGTCCTCGCAGTGATGACACCCGGGCGTTTCCTCCCGCCCCATCAGACACAGGTACCTCCCGAAACTTCCATGTCCGGTGAGGACCTGCGTCAGGCGGTAGGTGAGGACGCCGTAGCGTCTCTCAAGCCACTCCTCAAAGAGGGGACTTACCGCTGCGATGGCAGCGAGCCCAGCCCTCGGTTGCGACAGTCGTTGCTGCCACTCCGCCATGAGATCGCGCCGGAGCTCATCCCGCCACGCACTTATCTGGCGCGGCAGCGGAGTTTCGCCCCGGCGACGTGCCTCCGCGCGCATGCTGTACACGCGCGCGAGCACCTTCGCCTCCAGATCCCACGGCGGTAATCCGGCAAGGAGGTTCGCCGACTCCCCAGAGATCGTGCGGTATCCGCGGATCATTCGGATCGCCATGACCCTCTGTGCCATGAGCAGCGTCCGAGCGGGACGCCGCAACAGGTTTGGCGCCCAAACAGGGGCGCCGTAGAGGGCCATGGACCGCACGACCCCGGCGTATAACCTCCGGGTCTTCATACGTATAGGTGGTATCGAAGCTGTAGTTTCCGTGAACACTCAGTAAAAAATGTGTAAGTTGGTAAGTATTCTATTGCATAAGTACTACTCAAGCTGAAAAAACCTCATGGATGCCGTCGTATGGATGAAGTTGAACCTACTGACTGACCGAAAACCGAAAACCACTAACAAAGTAAAGTATTGTGCATGTGTAGGTACATAGGTAAACACGTGTTTTAAAAAACAGCAGGTACACGTCACACTGCTAAGAGACTATCTCACTTACCTATATAAGATTTACTGTTACTTCTAATAGGCCGTAAGTTACTACTTGGGTAGGTACTTATCTACATACCTATATCTTTTAAGTGTGGGAGAGCCATGCTTCGGCACGAATGGGCCGGCTCAACTGGAGTCATACCACGGCAGTGGCGTAGCGTGCACAGGGGGGGCCCGTATAAAAATTTGTTTATGGGTTTATGGGGCCCTTGAAGGGTAAACATTTCTAATAAGAGATTTTTTAAATAAAATTATAATTTGTGTGAAAACCGAAAATATTTTCAGGCAACTCCCTCTGCTCTTATTAGCGGACATTAATTACTTTTATTTTTCTTAAGTTTCTGCCAACCTTTGAACGCATGCTTTACGCGGGAAAAATTGTTTTTTTTTACTTTTATGATTACTGAAATATAATAAAAATTGGGAAGTTTTTATTAATTTTTGCTTAGGCACGTTGGGGGCCCCTGTAGTCCGGGGGCCCCGTATAATTGATACGGCAGATACGGCGCTAGCTACGCCCCTGTACCACGGCCTCACAGAAAACCGACATGAAACAACGTTTGCTTTGTGTTTCGTCGTGTGAGTGAGGTTACCGGAGGCCCAATTACCCCCCTACCCAATCTGAATTCCCGAATCCCCAATAATCCCCAAATTCATAATCTCCAAAAGTCCAGTAGATAACGCACTCGTAACTCGTAACACCTCTGGGGTTTGGATGGCAAGGGCGGCGCCGATTGCTTACCATCATGTGATCCGACTACTCGTTTACCGGCTTATGCCATAAAAAAATATTACCTATTAATATAACAGGTACTTACAAGTTATAAATAAATTTTGACATCATCGCACTCATATCATCATGTAATAATAATATATCAAATGTAAAATAATGCGTGATGTTATGTATGTATGTATGTATCAAATGTAAAATCTTACAATGTTATTTATACCAATTGCGATTAGGTATAGGTATTAAGTTATTTACTTCATATACCCGTCTCCATTGAAGATAATGAATCATTTTGTATCTCATACAATTACTTTATATAGAGGTAATTATCTCCTTATACGTACATAAATTAAGTTCCTTGGATGGTGCGGCGTAATTAATGCGAATATGTCTTTATCTTAATAGTTATAATTAATCTATATCGAAGAAAAAAATCTATAAGAATGTTGGGAATTTATTGCTTATGAAAGACGAGGAAAATAATTATTCAACTATTAAAATTATATTTTAACAGTTTTGTTTAGTTTGTTATCTATCACTTAAATAACTAAATGAGATATGAGGATTTATTTAAAAAAAAACCTTGCCCCACACTGATTTTCTCCTGTCTCGTGGGCGCGTTTATAAACATACAAGTTCACATACACATTTGAGTTTGATTTGAATAAGGATGCGAAAATGTGTTTTCGTCTGTTTTGGATAAAGCTGGAGACTTATTTCCACTGAGGACAAACAAATATTGACGGTTGTAAAAAAATTCGAACCAGCGAGAACTTGAATCAACTAGGTATGTTACGGGGTAGTCTCAGTCCTCTTTGTGCACTATTCAATATTTACGTACCTAATCTTTACAAAAAAGTAACATGTGGGTAGCCCTCGTATTCGCAGGCCTTAAGAGCTCTTGGAAGGAGAATTTATTACTTAGGTATACCATGTCTATATTTTTAAAATAAACAATAATGACAATTTAATTTGGTAAATGACATCAGGTTATGCAATTTACCCATAACAATACTTACTAATAACAATGAAATTATTATTTACGACCTACAAATATTTCTAAGAACGCATTGTGTTTACCATGTTAAGTTATTCAAATCTATTCCTTCAAGGAGTCATTAAACAACAGCTGTCAACCAAGAAGCTAAAACACTAAGTACAAAATGATTGAGATCTAAATGATGTTGTTACAATATTATTTACTTAATTGTTCTCTGAAACTTCGTTCTAGGGACATGCCAATAACGGTTACTTACTAGACAAGCCCAATGCAGAAAACAGAATTTTAGTTCACTTCCTTCTATTTTCTTTTGCATTAGCAATGAAAAGTTACGAGTTGACACGGGATGATATACTATTAACTTAAATTTAACAGAAAGGAATTCATACAATAATTTTTGTGTTCAAAATATTTCTTGAAAATGATTGCAGGATCTGTAGACTCCGTAGGCGTAATAGGCGTTACGACGTGTAACCTGTAAATTGTGTATGGCGGTATGGCCATAAGTAACACCAATAAATTGGGGTAAATGACCATACAATAACATTTTTGTAAGACCTAACATTTTATGAGGCATAGATTGTTTAGCTTACAGCACATTGGTTTGTATTAGTCACGCTCGCCATACTAACATCCTTGTGTAAACGCACAAAAAATAAAGAACGCGACTTGACAAAAGTTAGATCATCTTTGCCTGTATCAGATATATTTTAGCTTCCACATGATCCTATTATTCAATTTTTAAGTCGGACGACATCTAATTGTATGTGGACTTAGTCATCATCGGCAATTTTTTTTTGGATCCAAAGTTTACAAAAAGTTAGAGTTTATTATAGTACCTTGTTAAATGTGATGTTCAGTCATCGCGTTAACTGATGCTCATTTATCACCTACTCTGTTTTCGATAAACTATAGCCTTAAAAAATATATACCTACCTTTAATGAAAGATTACCATACCACTAAGTATTCGTATGCAAGCTTAATAAGTAAGGACAATTTCAACATTCATTGCCTTTCAGGGTTTCGGCGTTCGACCACAATCTCGGATGGAAAGCAATGAAGCTGTCGACAAAGCTTTTCACTTCTGAAAACGTGTCTTTAGGCACGTACCTAAACGTCTTTTCGGTTGTCTTGTAATTGTAAAAATGAATGTCTTTAATTTATTCACATTAGCATTTACAGGTAGATAAAGATGTATTAAAATAACATAATTGCCTCATTTTCTAAATGCCACAAAACATCAAAACTGATCAAAAGTCCGACGGCCGCGCCTTGATGTAAGTCTATCCGATCCGTTAAGAAATCTGGTACATCCAGTTTGGGGCAGCAGTCATTGACAGCACTTAAGTGTCCCATGCGTTTAAATTATTTTATATTTCTGTTGAAGATCTATTTTCCGATTTCTAAATCCATACTTTTCCCGAGGGAAAACAAAAGTATTGGTATAAATGGCGCTGTGTGTATTGGTATAAGTCACATAGGCTACTTTTTATCGTTTTGTGACGAAGCCGCGAGTAAAAGCTAGTATTATATAAATAACTGAAGTACCTACTTACAAGAGTACTAAGACAGTTATTTAAAGCTTAACAGAATTTAGCCATCAGACATGTGACAATAGTTCCAATGAGATCATAGTTCACATTCGCAGTACAATTTGCATCGGTTAACGCGTGAAATAATAGTAGAGTTTCTACTTGAATTCCTGAGCGACACACCTTTCATTACGGAGTCAGCGCTGGCCCTAGGTTCTGTTCGAAAGTTTCTAACTCTAATGTGTATAATACAGTCGAAACATTTATGTTGATTGAGAATTCTAATAAAGGCTATGAGCTCAGCGATCGTGGAATACATTAGCGAAGCGTGAACTTTATGCAAAGCTCGGTGCGTACCGTTTAACGCAGTAACGGCTTTAACTATTTAATTTATAATAGCTATCCTGATTTTCAATTAAGCTTAATGTCCACGTTATCATGCACTTATTATCTAAGCAAATTGAATTTTGTTGAATGACTAGCCTAGCAATCGCTTGGGGCGCTTTAAATATGGTGTTTAGGGTCCATATATTTAGCAATGATGTCAGTCCGCTAGCATGTTAAATATTGAACAACTTGCGGCAGTAGGTACGGGTTTTTCTGGATTAGTAAACCAGCAGGTAGTTTATATGGGTGATTAAAGGAATAAATAAAATTAAACATCACGTAACATAACATAACGCTTTTTTAGATATTTCCTTTCACTTAATGAAAGACAAACACCCACAAACATAGTTTTTTAACTAGATCCCAATTGGTGGCAAGAATTTTTTTAATAGATGGAACCAGGAAAATATATCTTCCCTGATCTGAAGGATACCTATAGGACAGTAATAGTAGCGTCTGAGGTTACAATAAACGATAGGACGGACTGGTACTGGAACTCTGTACAAAATTCGTCATAGGCCTCAAAATACATGTCGCGGAGAACCTAACGGGATACCGGGGCTTCGGCTTGACGTGCAGGAGAGAGAGAAGAGAGATGAGAAGGAGCGGGGTGGTTTTTAGTCAGTAAGAGTCTGACACTCCCTCCCGCCCCACCCAGGCGGGATCAGTCATTCGATGATTTTCCCCCTTAAAAAAAGGCCTCAAATACATGTCGCGGAGAACCTAACGGGTTACCGAGGCTCCGGCTCGACGTGCAAGAGAAGGAACGGGGTGGTTTTAGTCAGTAAGAGTCTGACACTCCCTCTCGCCTCACCCAGGCGGGAGTTATTCGATGATTTTCCCCCCTTAAAAAAAGGCCTCAAATACATAGTTATATTATGGAAAGTAATTTTCTCAACTTATTCATTATAGATTTGAGGATGTGCTGGTGACCAATTGATGTGATACAGTCCTTTTTTTTGAAGAAATTCCTTGTATTTCAGCACCCCGAGGCTGTTGAGTATTTAGCCGGACAAATTGTGCCACAACCAATAGTAGGCGGAGAGTTGGAAATACTAGGAAGTGGTATACATAGATTATTTATTGGAACTGCTTTACCAAGTCACAAAAAGTAGTAGGAAATTAGTAAATTATACATAGGTAGACAAAGTACCTAGTGTCGTGATAAATACAAAGTTAAAAGAAGTCAGGAATTAACAAGAACTTGCGAGATGAGAAGAAAACGTTTTCCTGGAAATAGTCGTGACTACTTACCATACCATACCTAAGTAGGATCTTTAGCTACTAACTTGGTAGTAAGTACCACATATTTACATACATAAATACTTGTAAAGATCGGAAACAATTTCATTATTGTGAAATACTAAGACCTAATGTATTTTTTTAAACGTTGGCCCACACTTGTAGTTTTTCCTGTGTCGTAGGTTTACAAACATACACATGACACCCAGACCCGGAACAACAATTTCTGGATCACACAAAGAGTTGTTCCATGCGGGAATTGAATTCCGTTACACGTTGGCGGCAGCCTGTTAGGTACCCAGTTACCGCGCTAACCGTACAGTTGTAGTGCACATTTTATAATTATTAAAAATCAATCAATTGGGTTTTGACTGATTAACAAACGCATTCTAATTAAACTTTCTGATTGAGAATATCAAAATTTAATTACACGCGCCTTGGCATTTGCCATACCTCTAACATTTACCAATATTTAATTAAAAAATCAACTAACGCGGAACTTTTTGTATACAGTGACGCTTCTTCTTTACGCAAATAAAACGACAAACACCATTTATTTGAATATTCAACTAGCTACTTAATGCATATGCGAAGCAAGGAAGATATAAATCATTATTTAATCGATCACTGCATTATTATAGCTTTAATAATTGCGATTGTATTATCCGATTGGGTTTAATTCATTAATAAATCCGCCTTCTGTCCACTCCCATAACGATCAAGTTGGAGTAAGTGAGAATTACTTATAAGGGTGCGGAAGAGTAACTCGTGCGCCTAGTTGCACGACGTGTGCTGTGCTCTGCATTATAATGCATGACATTGGATTTTATATTGTGAAACTTAATGGTTCGTTTCAGCTGTTTCATGCTTCAAAGTCACCTAATCAAGGCTATGTCAGTAATAAATATAAATACACATAAGGAAATAACACATACAGTTCAATAGTAAACAATTTACTCAGGTAGTCCTTAAACTGTTTTTGAAGTAGCTCTGACGGTTCGCGAGCGCGTTAGCGAGGACTCAGAACCATTTCTGCCAAGTGAACTTACGCACTTCGACGTACGTATTAAATATAAGTCACTTTCCATGTCATCTTCATTCGGTAATAGTTGTGATGTCACGAGTGACGAAGAGATTCATTGCGTCTGACGTGCTAACTGCGGTTAGTGATATAGTGATGTATGAGCATTTTATTGTTTCTCGATATCGACAATTTGCCGCCTTCTCGCATGTTCTATATACACGTGTCATGTGCAAATGTGACTCAAATAAACACTAGGTAATAAGCGTTAGTAATCCCTTGTTGCAATCCCGTTTCTAAACGATGTTCTCAGGTTTCAGGTGAGTCGATTTATTAGTTATCTGAATTAGCATCTAGTGCATATGCACAGATCCAACATATTACGTACATGTATGAGTACCTACTGGTTAATTTGTTCGCAACTTTGCGACTGCGTTTTATGAACACAGTTTTCTAATAATAATGTTATATAGGTACTTACTGCAAAAGATTGAGATGGTGTAAGTCGTAGGTACCTATCTACTAGTTAAGCAATATAACATTTCCAAAAACCTTGTAACGGTTATCATTCACAATGTAATCCCATAGAATGAAGGATAATTCGCACATGTGACCTAGTTGTACAACTCAGAGGGCCAAAAGTCACAACTGTTTGCTGATAACATCTTACATAGATGGTTAATCTCGAGGACACACAAACACTAAGAATTCGAGAAGATATTTATTGTCAAACACTACCATAGTTAATGGATATGTCTACGCAATATTACTATTCGTTTGAACATGCAACGAGCAGTAAATTTGTTTGTTTTGTTGCAGCATATATTTTCGTTTGAAAGCTGGGAATACAAATATGAAAAGAAAGTATTAAAACCGCAAAAATAACATTTACGCACACACGAAGCTCTGCTTGTATTTGGACATATGTGAGTAGAGACTATAAAACTTTCATCGACACATAAAACTATCGACAAATCCCGCTGCAGCGTCCAATCACTAAACATACGAATCATCGAATCAATTACGAAGAATTACATCATCGAAGGATTGAGTCACGGTCACGACCTGTTCCGACCAGGTCCTTTTGTCCGTGGGTTGGGTCCTTAGTCATCACGTGACTATATCCAACTCACTACTAACCGCAATGTTGTAAACAATCATGTTGTTAGTATGCTCTGACGTCCACGTTAATATCATAAGTGATTGTAAAGTTCAGCTGCATTCATAGTGTCGACATGCCGCCTCCACTAAAAGGATAATGTGGCGTTCACAAAGTATACCAGTGTTGGGCTAATTTTAGAACTAATGGCACAGCAATGTCTACGGTTATTACAATAAAAGTATAAATATCGTGACTTCTGCTGCATACAAATCGTCTTGTTTTCAACGGTCGTATGCTTGTTTACAACTCTGTAGTTTGTACCAAAAAGCTTTTTGGATATCAAAGTTCTTATGGATGCATATCTTTTATTATATCTTTCTCATAATAAAAAACCAGGATGTTATATTTAATCTTATTTAAACACACTAGACTTTATTAGATAAACACTAGAAGATACTTAAATCCTAATTAAGTAGTATTTCATTCAAGAGCGACCAAGTAATGTGATAGCATACAAACTGAAGAGCTTTGTATTTACTTTATTGAAGGTTGCATGCTTAACATTGAAAACTGCACGAAGCGTTACATTCGATATTCTATCTTGGGAAATATCCTGCTCTGCCTATAACTATATTTAATATCCTTGTAGATCGGGTCTTGTAGATCTATGTATGGATTGCTACCAAAATACAATATTTAATGTATGTTGTCTTTTATTTATTAACTAGCTACTTCCGCGCGGTTTTACTCGCTCTGCTCGGCGCCTATAATTGTAGCGTGATATTTTATAACTTATAGCCTTTCTCGATAAATGGGCTATCCAAAACAGAAAGAATTTTTCAAATCGGACCAGTAGTTTCGGAGATTAGCGCGTTCAAACAAAAAACAAACTCTTCAGCTTTATAATATTAGTATAGATTCATGTAGTCCCGACTTGTGCAAGGTATGACAAATAATGACAGCTTGAAGACAGTCAACTTTTTACCTTAATACCTTCAGTGAGTTAAGGATTTTTTTTTTCAAAATATATTCCTGTGTCCAGTTTTCCAGAGTCCTTACCAGGAAACACGGTTCCAGAAGAGCAACCTGGCTTTTGAAATTCTGAATGAATACGTTGCTTATAGACAATAGGCAGGCGTCCACTATCGTCGCCGATTCATGATATGGTGGTCAAAAGTGGTTTACGTATAGCAGGATGATTAAGAAATTAAATACTATTCTAGCAGAACTCCACAAATCATGAAGGAAGAGAAGTGTTAGTCATTTTTAAAGCGTTCTTAATTAAGCCTTTGACTGCCGACAGAAAACTGCTGAAGGCAAATCCTCCGCTTACGTAGGTCACCGGTGACCTACGTGGCGGTTAACGTGTTAAGCACTATTATTAAGATAGTGGACCTAAGTAGAGCAATTGTAAAATGTAGGTATGTTTACATACTGAACTACCGTCTCCGATCTATAAATAAGTATTACTTGATAATAATCTCATGTTTATGTATTGTGTAGATTTTATTATAACTAATCTATCAAGTTCGGCGCCATGATATCATCTCCTTATAGGTCAATTTGGAAAAAAAAAATAATAGTACATTTTCTAAATGACCAAAGAACTCAATCATAATTATTATTGTACATCTGTGATAGCAACTAATGTGTTTCGAATCTTCGATACGTAATAAGACCATTGCTATTGTAAATTCCTATTAGTAAAAACACAATGTTTGATATTCTCGACCCAATTTTTTTAAGATTACCCTCGACTACTCAAAGTAATTTTATTGTGTAACTACACATGTTTTAAGTATGTACTCAATGTAACTTTTTGGTTGTTCATAAATACGGATATATTGTTTCGGGCACAGGTTCGCATTCTGTACCTACTTATGTATATTTTGTATTTCTCAGTCAAGTCTTAAACCGAACTCAATGATAACTATAAAGATACGAACTATGTATTATTCAGTAGCTTTTAACATTTATATTATAGAACAGAGCGAAGTTCATAGAATTGTATTCGCTACATCTATGTCATAGTCATGTCATATGTCTATGTCATAGATGTAGCGAATACAATATGCATGTCATCCTTAAAGTATTTATATTTATTTTGGGAATTTGTTGAAAAAATTTAAAAAGACAGTAATTTGAAGAAGTTCATAAACCAATTCATTCTGATTTTATACATTGCTACAGGCTTCCAACTCGGCACGGTTGACGCGGAGGCTGGGCAACTGGCTGCCGCGCAACTTGTCACTGGTTCGATTCCCGCACGGGACAACTCTTTGTGTAATGCACAGATTGTTGTTTCGGGTCTGGTTGTCATGTGTATGTGTGTATGTGAACTTGTAGGTATGTTTGTAAACGTACCCACGACACGGCAGAATATCCTAGTGTAGGGCAACAGATGGGGCCCAAAAGGGCCGATGCCGATTCGGAGTCGCGGAGAACCTAACGGGTAACCGGGGCTCCGGCTCGACGTGCAGGAGAAGGAACGGGGTGGTTTTTAGTCAGTAAGAGTCTGACACTCCCTCCCGCCTCACCCAGGCGGGGGCAGTCATTCGATGATTTTCCCCCCTTAAAAAAAAAAAAGTGTAGGGCAAAGTTTCTTTAAAAAAAACTCATTTACAAAAAATAGCTGTTTGAAGTAGTATCATTAATTAAGTAGCCGTTTAAAGGACAGCGATTGCCGAATCAGCGAATGCGTAGGATCGTATTTTGTTGCTTATGTTCAACATAATTTGTTAGGCCATTAATCTTTTTCGTGATATTATTAAATTAACGGACGTATCCGGCTTCAAAGCGCTTACCTTTATCTACTTAAGGCAATTACTTTACATTTACGTACGACCAACTTAATATGTTTGTTTATGATTTTATTTCATTTCGTAATTCTTAAACGGCTTATTGGATTACAATTACTGCTTTTAACACACATTACAATCCTGTTTAGCCGTGCCTACTGAACTAATGTGTCGTATCTTCATTCACTTTTAAATGCCAAGGTTTAATGTGTTGAAAAATCATTTACAAGGTAATGCTAACTGAAAGCAAGAGCGCAGTTCCTCGATTCGTGCCAAATTGCTTATTGATTGCTGAATAAAGTGACTAGACTGTTAGTGGGAAGTGGAGATAGGTTTACTAGTTGCTATTTAGTGTTTATTTTACCTACACGTACATTTATACATACATAACATTACGCCTTTTATCCCCGAAGGGGTAGGCAGACGTGCAAATTACGACACTTAATGCCACTGTACAATGTAACACCTACTTTTTACTATTAATGTTATGAGCCTTATGTAAAAGGGGGTGAGCCTATTGCCATAGGTATATCGGGCACAATTCCGGACTCCAGACAATTACTACATCCCCTCTTTGAGGAGTGGCTTGAGAGACGCTACGGCGTCCTCACCTACCGTCTGACGCAGGTGCTTACCGGACACGGAAGTTTCGGTAGGTTCCTGTTTCGGATTGGGTGGGAGGAAGCGCCCGGGTGTCATCACTGCGAGGATCGCCCGGAGGACACGGTGGAGCAAACGGTGGCGGTGTGTCCTGCGTGGGCTGAGCACCGCCGTGTCCTCAGGGATGTGATCGGCGACGGCGACCTCTCGCGTTCGGCTCTGGTTCAGACCATGGTACGGAGCGAGGGAGACTGGGATGCCATCTCCTCCTTCTGCGAAGCAGTCATGCTAGCTAAGGAGGAGGCGGAGCGCGTGAGGGAACGAACATCCTCACGCCCCGGCCGTCGCGAGAGACACTCCGGGCGTCGTGGATCACGAGACGATCTCCGGCCACCGTAATCATGGGCCTGCGGACGGCGAGCACGGGTGACTCGCCGCCCGACCAGAACCAGGAGCACCATGGATAGAGCCCAACAGGGCTAATGTCGATACGGAGCCGCGGAAGACTTAACGGGTTGCCGGGGCTCCGGCTCGAAGTGCAGGAGTAGGAACGGGAAAAAAGGACAATTACTACATGCATATGACTACATACGATACACATAACAAAATATTTTATTTACAATTTTTGTCAACAAGCTAGTTATCTATACAAATAGAACATCTTCTTCGAAGTATTCAAGTTCAATTTCCTTCTACTACCTCATTAGGTCAATAAAATTGTTGTTTAGGAATCTTCAGCCACATCAACCAATATTGAAGTCACGTTCATACATACTTATTTTTTATATGTAGTGTGGAAAATATAAAAACTCCATGATAGTTATAAAGAGTTTGTTAAGGTGGAGGCGGCATGTTTGTCCAAACATTTTTCATCAGTTATTATAATATTACAATATTATATTGAAAACCCTGAAATTTCCTAAAGGGATTACCCACATAAGCCTAACTCGGAACGGAACTCACGACATCGTGTAACACTACCAGTAGCTACCAGTTTTATTCACAAGACAGTCCTAATCAGTTTGATCAATAACAATTCCATTAAAAATCACAAACATCATGTATTTGTACTTACATCAAGAGATTACGGTAAAACCTTAAAGTACAGATACCAAGCTCTATAAGCTACTCTAAGTTGGCAAACATCTTTAAACGATTTTTAACCACACACTTTGGAGATAGACTTTAAAATTGATTGAAGAATTTTAGGGTAGCATTATGTGCCTGTACCCGTAACTTATGGGAAGTTACATTGAGCATTGTAACTTTAATAACATGATTAATACCTAATTAATGGTTCCTAAAAGTAAATATTAGTTATTGACTATCCTCGTTTGATTCGATTTCAAGGATGTTACGATGTTTTTAATGATTGATTAGTGTTTGTGTTGATTTGTTCTCATGGGTTAACAATGTCGTTCGTGAAAAGAACTTGAATAGTTCTGGTCCAAGGTCAGGTTCTCGGCATCTATTAATCATTGGCCTATTGCAATCTTCATCTTGATGTGGTTTTTGAAAGGCAAAGTAATCAATGTTGTGACTTTGTATAGTCACAACATTGATTACTTTTTATTTCTTATTATTGAATAGTTTGATGAATGATAAAGAATTTCAAAATCATTAGATTTCTTTATGCTGCTGTTATGAGTTTAAAAAAAAATATCCTTTACGTTTAAGTGAGTAAATTGTAACTGCTTAGACTTAAACTTTTTTCAGTAAAATTATTATTGAATTCATTTTACGTTACATCTTAGAGTATTTTTACTATTTCACTGAAGACCTTCGACCCTTAACACTACCCACAATTCAATGAAATAAATAAATACTTTAATAACTTTATTTATGAGATCCACTCAGATTTTCTGTAAACCACGATATTTCTACACATATTATTGCAAATCAATTACTTCTAATAGTATGTTATGTGCAAATCTTATAAAGTTAAATGATGCTGAATATTCGCATAGATTAGTTCCTCACGGGCGGCGCTTTGATCGATAAATGGTTACTAAAGTACTAAGATAAATACAAAGCCAAGGCAAAGATCAATAGTAACACAGTTATCTAAGCTGTATTATGACTGAAACTAAGTGTTTAGAATTAATTCTCGTACTTTAGAACCATTCGTAGTGTATTTTACTATAAAAATTAATTGATTTGCTCTTAGTGTGTATTAGGTATCATGTTTACTTATTGATTTGTTGATGATATTTTATCGTAAACTGTATACAAGTTGGTCTTGGTATAGAATTTGTGTAATACACGGATGGTATTTATGTTAGTGTCCTCATATAAATTAAAATTTATGGGCATTAAGTTAATAATCGTATCATTTTAATAGTCCTGTGAATCTGTTTTATGTAAGTGGTTAAGAGGTAGAGTAAGTTAGTACTTATATAGACATATCTTTAAAACAACATAAAAAAGTAGATCGGTAATTTATAGTAGCATCCCTAAATATTGTTAGAAATTTAGAAATAATGGTTCTGTAACTGCATGTCCTACCGCTGGATACATATGTCTTCTACACGGTACAAGAATGACAACTGATTGATGAAATTAACGACTGTTCTTTCTCCGTTTTCCGTCTATTTTCAGCCGATTATGACCCAAAACACAATATTTTATTTTTGAATATCAGTAGTAATTTATCTTTTTGTTGCGTACATATATAATTATGTATGTCTGGCACAATAGCTGCTGGTTATTAAAATACCTATCTATACTTATCCAGGTAGTTCCCTGTTCGAAAGAAATATTACAGCAGTTTGGTTTTATATCTGTCTTCATTTCATTGTTTAGTCTATCACGAGTATCTTGATGTTTAGGAAGTAACGCGCATTGTGCTGTGGTCTTTACTGTGCATCTAGATATTTCATTTAATAGTAAGTTCAAACAACCTTTTCAGCTTCGGGTGGCTGTAAATTGAAAACCAATTAATATTTGCAGGTGCAGGTTAGGTGATCAAATTGCACATAGGATTTTACAGTAGGTATTTAGACTTATGGTCAATTAGTAGTTGTTGTATGTATTTCATAAGCTTTGAATTTCCAAACGATGTACATAATTTCAGCACCGTAAGCCACATTTTGGGTATCAGCCCCCTATTTATTTATTTTTTTAAGGGGGGAAAATCATCGAATGACTGCTCCCGCCTGGGTGAGGCGGGAGGGAGTGTCAGACTCTTACTGACTAAAAACCACCCCGTTCCTTCTCCTGCACGTCGAGCCGGAGCCCCGGTTACCCGTTAGGACAAAAACTATAAAGTTACTTAATACCTAAAAGACACCTCAATAACACCCAGCAATAAAAGGTCAATATCACAATATTAAATGTTACAAAACGTCTGTTAAATCAATAAGACAAGTGTTAATTTCTTCACAGTAACCTGACACTACCGTGTGAGCAATTCACGATTAATCAAAAGATACTATGAGCTGCCTACTTTGATATAATATAGGAACGATCATGTTTCAAATGTTATTGGTAAAATTACATTGACAAGAATATTAATTACCTGTAGGTGTCTGTGTGACAAAGATGAACTTCAGAGCTTAGCAACAGATGCTAAAATCCATGGCACTTGAGTGATAACAACTGAGGATTACTCTCCACACGAAATAACTCTTCCACTATAGCTTATTGTAGTGTTGGGTGTGAATTGTAGCCTGTAAATGTGTGTTTGTTAACGAATCCCCGATACTAGAGGAAATTGTAGGGTGAGACTACGTCTGTAGATAGATTATCTCGTAGTTGTAAGTTTTATTTTCGTGGTTTAGGTAACAGTCAGAACAGTTAAACTTAAACTACTGGATGTTTTATTATTAAATAAGCAGCAATGGCATGCAATCGGCGTGATAAGTGCGTTATAGGCCTTTTAGGGATTAGGAATTTGAGGATTGTTGGGAATTCAGAGATTGGAGATATTGGGGATAGGGGTATTGAGCCTCCGGTAATCTCACTCACATGACGGAACACCACGCAAGCGTTGTTTCACATCCGTTTTCTGGAAGAAATGGACAACATAACAGATAGGATCTTTAGTAGGTACCCTTTGAACAAGATTATTGACAAAAGAAGAAGTTTTTAATATCATTGAAATACTTTATTTCATAACGACCACAGTGCACAGATCCTTTCTCAGCCCTCATATTATTTTTATTTATTTAGCTATATAAATGATTAGGACTGGATCAAGTTTCAAATTTCAAGTAACTCAAATAAGCCTTGGTAAACAGATAACAAATGAACACCTCTTAGAACGAAGGTCTTGCAATTAAGACACTAACAGTATTTTTTTATTGAAACTAAAATAGAATAATAATTTAATGAAAGAATCATTATTTTTTGATATCCGACTAATAGATGAAGGGAAACAACAGATTGGAGAGCGCCATTTTAGCAGAGGATGAAAATGGACGAAAACAATAATAATTGTATACTTTGGACATCACTAATAAAAAATCTGAAACATTTAATGAGGTCATCGTCATCACGTTACTTATTTGTTTATAAATGTGTGAAGATATGATTACGCGATTAATCGGAAATTATAATCATACTTGGGTGATTGAATTGTGAATTAATCATTAGATTGTCAAATTGTTTGTAGGTACTGTTTAGGTGCATTCGCCTGATTTCATTGTATTCTTGGTGGATTAAGATTATTTAAGATAATCTAAATCGGTATCGACTAATTGTTCATAGGTATTGTTGTGTATCTATTTACCTTAGACTTAATCGTTGCGTACATATACGCATTTAATGTATAACGCCCAGTTTTTCAAGAGTAAACTGGAGTAAGTCATCGGATGGTTTTCACCCTGTTTACTTCACGTACGTCGGTACGTGATACATTACTATAGTGCTTCTTAACAACTTATTTGAGAACATCTTCATTTTTACGATAGGATAAAACTTCAAAAGGTATTTCTTGGGTAGAAAGCCCAGAAACATTGATAGCTCGAAATTGTCATTATCATGCTAAAGAGCATGATAATGCATCTACTAACAAACGTATAAAAGTTAGTAGATGCATAATCACCATTATTTTAGTTTTTGATGATGAACATTAAACTTACATTAGGTAATTAAATGTACTTATGAATAAGTAACGATTTAATCCAATAAGTGTATGTAGATATCGAGACCGAACAGAAATCTAGGCGGTCTAGTTGAAAGACATCAATGAGGGAGAATGTTCCGTCTACAACATTAATTTAATTTACTTTCTGTGGTTTCTAAAATTACTGATAGCAGGTGTGCACGCAGCTGCCTGTTGTTCTGTTTCAAACAAAACAATATTTAGTCACCTGCTTCCTATCTAGATTCTTGATAGAATGATTACTTCAATAAAAACTTTATTAGGCTTATAAAATTAATCTGTGCCTGTGTCATTAGGAAACTATCAGAATTTAGATACGAGTAATTACACTTATTAGAATGATATAAGTAATTATTTATCAAAGTTACACCTACTTTTCTTCTCGTAAATAAAATGATTTGAAAAACTGTGTGTCATCCAAAATATGAGGCACATATTGTATTAAAAATCATACCCTAGTAACAATCTTTGTTCACGTGCCGATATCTATAACATAGATAAATTACAAACACGACAATTTCTAAGCACCCACTTCCGAACCCACTAAAAAAAATGAACAACACTCTGAATGGTTGTTTCTCAAAATTTTATTAAAAAAATCATTAATAACTTGAACATTTTCGGTGCCATTGTTACTCTAAAATGGCAGCTACTCATTAATATTTTCAAACACCATATAATCTTAATGTTTGCCCATTATCAATGGCGCACGTGTTGTGGTACATGTGGCTACATCGAGCTACAAAAACCAATTCATCTTAGCCTCGGATTGTATGATCTTTCTGGGCATTCAGCAGTCAGTTTATACTAGCTTTGCATAGTTAAATATGTAGCTGTGTATACCAGTGAGAAATTCCCGACGTTTATTAACGATAGTCGCTGTGTCTCAACCCTCTGTCTGCAGCAGATTTACTACTACAGAACAAAGGACATCAATTCTAATACTGACATGTGAACTATGGGGTTCGAGTGATGTGACTCTTTGAGGATATGGCGCGACGCGATGGTGACGATATAATAGTGTGGACATTACCTATAATAAAAATAAAATAAATGAATCATTGAATCATTTCTGGGAAGGCTTTTTATTATGCTACATTTAATTAGTAGAAAGTTAATTAAACTGTCAAACACCAAGCGGTCACCGATGACCGCGACCTATCCTTATCCTTACTAATATAATATTATTAATCGGAAAGTGAGTTTGTTTGTTTGTTCCGCTATCACACCGTAACTACTTAATCGATTGCTTTGAATTTTTGCAGACGTAAAGTTAGAAGTCCGAATTAAATAATGGGGTACTTTTTATCCCGGAAAAAAATTTGATATTCCCAAAGGAAAACAAAAGTATTGGTATAGATGGCGCTGTGTGTATTGGTATATTATTATGTCACAGGCTACTTTTTATCCTTTTGTGACACGAGCGAAGCCGCGGGTAAAAGCTAGTAAAATATAAGTTGAATCATTTCTGGGTAGGCTTTTTATTATGCTATATTTAATTAGTAGAAAGTTAATTAAGTACTTTAATGGGATTACCTCAAAAATTATCAAAATAAAAAGTTTTAATTACTATCCATAACGGTTTTACAGGGACTTTTTACGACTTCAGTATTAATTTAGGTATAATAAATCACCTTGCTGTATTTTTGAGTAATATTCATTGTTTACTCATAAATATACAAAACTAGCTTCTGCGCGCAGCTTCTCTCGTTCCTGTGGGATAATAAGTAGCTTATGAGTTATTCCAGACAATAATCTATCTATCTATCTGTGCCAAATATCATCCCGATCCCTTCAGCCATTTTGACGTAATTGAGTAACAAACATACACACAAACACACATATTCACCTTTCGTATTTATAATAATAGGTACTAGTAAGGTTAGCAGTGTCTGTCAAAACTTATTTGATGGTAGAATAGAATAGAATAGACTAATTATTTATTTGCTCAGAATGCAGGTATTACAATAAGGTGATATTAAAACACTGATAAGATATCCTTTGTACATTTTACCATTTTGACATGCAAACATTGATGCAGGTTCATCATCAGACATATTCTGACACAGTTCCAATTTATCAGCTAAATAATCAGACACAGAGTAATAACATTTGTCTAATAAGAGTGCTTTAAGTTTCTTTTTAAAAATTGTCTTTGGTTCTTTTTTATTGAATTAGGAATGTGGTTAAAAATAGCCGGCGCCATACTAAAAACACTTTTCCACAGTAGAGCAGTCTTATATCGACCTGTGCGTAACAAGTTTTGGTATTGAGATCGCAAAGGTATCGGTATTATAACACATCCATACAAACAAATAACATTACGTTTAATTGTATGACTAATAGCTAAGCCTTGAAATAACCCACGGAATATAGGTACATCAAATACACAAATAATTGTAATATTCTATGGTTTACATTTAGTCTCATCTCATTTAAGGAAAATAGAACCTCAAAGAACGTAATTAGTTTGACAAATTCTTACCTTGTTAGTATTACATTATTATTTATCTTCTTATGAGTATAAATAATTAAAATATATATTTTTCCCTAGCTGACACATTGTGTAGGTAGTAAAGTTAACATTGAAATATTCCTTGACATAGGAAACACCACAAGTTAAAATGAATGATATTAGGTAAACCTAACATGAGCAAAATGTTTATTTCAAGTTGAACATTTTTATCACTCAAGGCAAGCCTTGAGCACACGCTTTTTTTTTCAAGGGGGGAAAATCATCGAATGGCTTCTCCCGCCTGGTTGAGGCGGGAGGGAGTGTCAGACTATTACTGACTAAAAACCACCCCGTTCCTACTCTTGCGCTTCGAGCCGGTGCCCCGGCAACCCGTTAGGTTCTCCGCGACAGGGCAAGGATACACTAGGTGATAAACCCTTTTAAAATTTTATTTAATTTTTATTATATTAATTGATATCTAATCTTATACAATATATTCAACTTCAAGTTAATGAAAGAGCGCTAATCTCAGGAACCACTAGTCCGATTTGAAAAAAAAAAAGTTGTGTGACAGCCCATTTATCAAGGCTATAGGGTGCAAAACATCACGCTACGATCAATAGGCGCCAATCAGAGCGGGTAAAACTTAGTAGACGTAGCTAGTCTATAATACGTTCATTATTTACTTTTATATGTTCCCTATTTTACGGTGCTTTATAAGTAGGTCTTAATTTCTTAATTCCAATCAATCTACAAACAGTATTTTGCTAAAGCAAAACGAAGATTCTGTAAAATGTAGGTCGTTACATTGATAAAATGAGACAGATAAAAGACTTAGCAACTAGATAAAATAACAAAAGAAAAACAATTTAACGTCATTATGACATTAAAGTAATTTAATGATAAATACAAATTATGTAATTAATCATTATTGTTTTTAACAAATGTTAAACATTATCCTGCAAGCATTACTAGAATTCTGGTCAACGCAATCATTCATCTCATATACATATATATAGTATACGATACTATTACTATTATAGTATGATATATCACTACATAGTATAAAACAAAGTCGCTACCCGCCGTCTGTCTCTGTCTCTATTTATGCTTAGATCTTTAAAACTACGCAACGGATTTTGATGCGGTTCTTTTAATAGATAGGGTGATTATTAAGGTTTATATGTATAATACATGCATATTGCACCCGTGCGAAGCCGGGGCGGGTCGTTAGTATATTATATACCTCTATATCATAATGCTGAAGATTTTGTTTGTTTGAACGCGTTAATCTCAAAAACAACTGATCCGATTTGTAAAGTTGTTTTTGTGTTGGATAGCCTATTTATCGAGGAGGGCTATAGACTATAAAACACCACGCTACAATCAATAGGCACCGAGAAGATCGGGTGAAACCGTGTGAAAGTTGCTAGTTAATTCATAACATTACCATGTTTTAATCACCCATCAGGCCTTTTATTTTTATAACAAAATAATAAGACCATTCACCCAACTCAACTGTCTAAGATAACAATACCGGGTGTACCTTCCCATCAAGACTTTTGACATTCGTCCACCCACACATAACATGTAAAATATACGGAAGAATATTCCTTACTATTCTTTCGTAGCCGCGGCGTCGTAGCGGTAGATAAATTATGGACATGCGCCATCTCTTTGTCCCGTCAATATGTCAAGTGTGGGCCTCCTCACTTCTCCTGGCGCTGACATAATAATACCTTTTACTTTGAGTTTTAATTACGACACAAAAATTTGGCCATTGACATTCTTGCTACGACAAGGTAATTTGTAGGTGTAGATGTTGTTACTGTTGGCCTATATCAGACAATCTTATCTCTAGATGTGAATTCTGTACTTTATTACAACAGTAACACAGTGTATTATTTGGGATCAATTCTGTTTCCATTCAGTAAATTGTACGTTTATGTAAAACATCACCAGATCAGGACATTCTCAGTAATAGGTTGTCTTGGCTATTATTACGAATGAAATACATGACTTATGCGGTACCTATATCTAAAGTACCTAAGCTGAAGAACCATGAATAAAATGTGGAGATGTACTTGCATAATATTTATTGTTACTTGTGTATTTTATTATGTAGTTACATGTACCTATTTAGTTAGAATTGAGTCGGTGTATCTGTGAATGAGTCAGGCGATGCAGGTTGCATTGTACAAAACCGTAAATGAATAAATGAACTGTATACTTTACGAGGAATCAGTTTTCCTTTTAAATATGAAAAACGAAACAACACGGTAATACAAAGGAAAATGTGCTCCTGATGATGACCTGATGCTCGATGCGGAGCCGCGTAGGATATAACGGGTTGCCGGAGCTCCGGATTGAAAAGCATGTGTAGGAACGGGGTTATTTTTAGTCAGTAGGAGCCTGACACTCTCTCTCGCCTCACCTAGGCGGGACAAGTCATTGGATGATTGTCCCCCCTTAAAAAAATAGGGAACAAATTTTAGCAGAAAGAAGCTTAAAAGACATCATTGGTTGAATACGAAGCATGGGCTCTCAGGTTAGATTCCTGATAGGTGTCTTTTAAGACTCATAATAATAGATTCTTGAAGGATTTTTATTTTTAAGGGGGGAAATCATCGAATGATTTCTCCCGCCTGGGTGAGGCGGGAGGGAGTGTCATACTCTTGCTGACTAAAAACCACCCCGTTCCTTCTTCTGCACGTCGAGCCGGAGCCCCGGTTACCCGTTAGGTTCTCCGCGACAATTCTTGAAGGATTTGGTAGAGAAAAGGGCGTAGTGTTATGTGGTCTTAACCATTGATGGACTAGTAAATTTACTATTCCGGGTTCTTAAGGTTATTATGCGGAAGAAGTGAATGTAAGGTACCTATACAATACCTACTTTAATAATTTCAAATAAAAAAATATATTAAACTTACAAAATACATTTAGTTTCAACAGTACTTAGAAGTTAGAACACCAACAATATATGGGACCTGTGAGTGTGTGGTGTGGCGAGAGGTGAGTAACCCGCGATTTTTAGTTAATTTAGTATGTCTCACGATAGTTATTATAAAAACATATATGGGACCATTATTAATTTATTAACACCAGAAAATTCTTAAGCAAACCACCCATACTTTAGCACAGGATCAGTTAATCACTCTGGGTGGATTAAATTAAGACATTATCATGATATGAGACACGACATTTCCGTCGTCAAGACAAAAAGTTTGTTCTTTAAACCACTAAACAAAATCGAAGGTTAAATTAATTTAGACACGACACTAGTATTATGAATCATCTAATGCATTTATTATGAACAAAATAATTGTGAATAACTATAATAGGGATAGGTTACTGGGTGCTAAAGGTCACAGATTTGCTTTGTGTATTTGTAAGATCCGGGTTGAATCAGATTTAGTATGATAGGATTCTGTCTAATAAAGTAATATATTTGAACCTGTATCAAAAACGGTGACCAAATACCGAGGTACAGACAGCAACGCCCTCTAGGCTTCAGGTGACATATAATTGCAATCTCTAAACTGCTCCTGCTCACCAAACTTCTATCCAATAACGACGATATATGCTTTCTTTTAGAAGAAGAAAGAAGAAAAAGCATTTATTTGGCATATGGCACACAAACAAAGATTATGAAAAATAAAAAATACAAGTACATACTTACACAAATACATAATATCAAAAGCAAACATAAAAGCATAAAGAAAATAACAAAAATCATCAAAATATAAGAAAATAATGTACATATGAAACAATTGAAATAAGTTTTTGATATAAAGACAAATTAAATACATAAAAAAAACACCATAATATAAATAATATAATACTGCGTGTGTTTTGCATATTTTCGGTTACGTATAACAAATCCAGAGGTACAATCCATCCGGTATTCATGTGTGATTTATTTAGGCTGTCTTTAAGAACATAATGGATGGATGAATGGCTGGACTAAGCAAACATAAAACTTTCTGAGAAAAATAAACATGAATTATGTTGAAAAGTTATTTATTATTTTCCTAGGTGGTCTAATTACACATACTTACCTTTTAATGATTAACATTGTCAGGAGTATGTGATAAAATGTCACGTTAAATGTTTATTAGTGGCACGCTATAAAGCTTGGCGACATTTAGTAGGTACTGCGTACAAAGCGAGTAGTAATACGCGTCTTTTAAAATATGATATACGGTCTCTTATTACCTGTATATATTAATTATCATAGTTTAACTTTAATTCCAACACAACATAATGCCTTTATCCCCGAAAGCAGTCGCGGAGAACCTAACGGGTAACCGGGGCTCCGGCTCGACGTGCAGGAGAAGGAACGGGGTGGTTTTTAGTCATTAAGAGTCTGACACTCCCTCCCGCCTCACCCAGGCGGGGGCAGTCATTTGATGATTTTCCCCCCTTAAAAAAAAAAAAATCCCCGAAAGCAAAGGCACATTACAGCGCTTAATGCCACTGTACAAAGTAACACACAACATAACATAACATAACATCACGCATTTTATCCCCGAAGGGGTAGGCAGAGGTGCACATTACGGCACTTAATGCCACTGTACCTCTACAATGTAATACCCACTTTTCACTATTTATGTTATGAGTCCCATGTAATAGGGGGTGAGCCTATTGCCATATACCGGGCACATTTCCAGACTCCGTGCTACTACTGAGATTTTTTAAAACCCAGTAATACTTTGCCCGACCCGGGAATCGAACCCGAGACCCCTTGTCCGGCAGTCGCACTTGCGACCATTCGGCCAATGAGGCAGTCATTCGGCCAATGAGGCAGTACAAAGTAACACTCACTATTTATTATTCATGTTATGAGTACCATGTAGTAGGGGGTGAACCTATTGCCATATACTGGGCACAATTCCAGACTCCGTGACTCAGAAATTTTTCAAACCTCAGGAATACTTTGTCAAACCCGGGAATCGAAACCGAGATCCCTTGCCCGGTAGTCGCACTTGCGACCACTCGGCCAACGAGGCAGTCTTAATATTTTGTCTTCATATCTTAATATTTTGTCTTCATATTTTGTTCGTTTTCGGTGTCGGTTGAAAAGCATACAAGCTATCAGCAACGGTCTCTCATCCAGGATAAACAAAGATGTATCATTCAGTCAAAAACCGCCTGTAAATTGTGACTCACCATTTAAGATACACAACTAAACAATGCTATGATTAACTTGACAGTTAACGTACAAAGACGCTCTATACACAGAAAATATATGAAATAAAATATGTTTAATTTGTTAAAGTATTAGGTATTGTTAGAACATTGTGGTATTCCCTATATTCGTATTGTGTTGGTTTTACTGCCGTCGGCATTGACCGCGTAGCCGCGTAGTCGCGTAGCAAATCTCTGTAACTTCACTGACGAGTAATTATGCATTTCAAACGATATGAAGTCTTACCTTTTACGTTGCATTTTTACGACAATTTTTCAGCGTATAGGGGGATGTCCCGTAACTGGAGACTACCCCCGGAAAAATTGAATCGCTCGCGTTATTAGTTATCGAGAAAATACAAGTCTCCGGCGTTAGGTGCCGTCCGGTGTTAAGGGACTTCCCCCTATTGAAAAGCTACTTTTGCGTTCTCCTTTTTTTTCTTTCTTCTTAAGCTCACTGGACACGCCGTAGTGTTTTCTTCTTTTTGATTCTATTCTAGTACCTAAAGTTATGAATGTATAAAAATGTTAGGTTATATGCTTAAAAATATATGATATGGCAATATTGTTCATTGGTCCAAAGAACTTTAGAATTACTGCATTCTATACAATCGTTATTTATTACGAAACGATGTCATTATAAATCTAAACGTCGAAACAGTTCAAAATTATTTTCTTCCAAAATGGATTCCTCTAAGTACTAACGATTGGTAGTGTGTGATTGAACTTATTAATAAAGAGAGTAATGACCATCCTAAAACAATGATAGATATGGCAATGGAACTAAACAAATTCACCAGTGTAACACTGTTTTAAAGATACAAGTAGAAAAATAAGATACAAGTAGAAAAATAAATAAACGTAATAAAAATAATGCTAACTTAAATTACTAAGGTTAATGCTATCAGAGGGGGCCAATTCTTTGCAATCGGAGAGATAAACACACAAAGATTAACCAATTTTTATCTAGATACGTGCACCAAAGATGTAAAAAAATAGAGTAAAGTGAATGTTATACGTCCTTATTGTCGACGTGTCACATTTTATAAAGATAACATTATTATGACGTCGATATTAGCGTAAGTGATGAAATCCGCATCAAATTAGTACAAAAACACTTAATAAAAACCGTACAATATAATGATTGGTCGATCAGAACAATTAGTTAATTAGGTATTTAAAATATCTTGTAGATCTAAGCGGATATGTTGAACCAACAAGTACGTGGTACGATTTATACTATCTTAGGTAGTTTAAAAATCAATTAAGATATTCAGTGGCTATTCAGCAGGTATCTGTACTATCTATGGTTGCTTAAAATTAAGAAGTGTAGTGTCGGAAGATGTCAAAGATAATTATTTTTGAAATCCTACTTGTGGTTATCAAAAACTTAATAAAGTACGAAATGGGCAAACGGTCAAATATTTTGCTAGGATGAGGATTTTCCTAGAACCTGGCTGTAAAAGTGTAAACAAACAAAAATGAGTTTTGCATTTTTTTATGCATGAAGAATAAAATTGTTCATTATATTATTACCTTCTTTCCTGTTCTTTCATTTACCACCATTTTACAAACTATTCACAAGTAAGGAATTCTGAATCACTTACATCTCAGTGCAAATGTTTTGGTATTATGTGTGTTCAACTGTCCATGTAAAGTTAAGTATATAAAAATAATTTTAATCATTTCAGAAATTGGCAGCATGATATACTATCGTACGAATTGATCAATGAATGGAACGTAAGTATAGCACATGAATTAATGTTGATGAACTAATATAAGTTTCAAATGTAATGGCGGAATAAATAAATGACATATTTGTACCTAGCTGAAGTTACAGCAGTAGGAAGTATGAAATGCACTGAAGGATTTAGGATTGCTATTATTCATTTTTGACATTATCTGACTAGTGATTTCTGATAAGATTCGCAGAAGTTGTATTCGACGTAGATTCCTAAATGTTCTCGGGAATATTCTCCGCGACAGTGCCAAAGTATTAAGTTAATCGATTTTAGTCTTGGAAATTTAGCTACGAACCGCTACGAAATTTTTTGACGTAGAGGTCATCGATTCAATGCTTAAAAATATTAAATAATTTTTTTATGACACCTGTGGGTATTTAACTTAAATATAAGTAATACACGAGTATTCATATTAAAATCAAATACCTAACAGAAGAATAGGAGACACGGGGGTCTCATCAATATAATTAAAAAAACATCGAAAGTGATGGAAAATGTTGAGTCACAAGATGAGATATTATTTAAAAGATGTGGGAGATTTTGGCACTTTATTTTTTTTAGGCGAAATTCAAAAGTCGCAATGTATCTACATAAAATCTACATCCAATGGTAATCTGGATGTAGATTTTAATGCAGTATATACAATACACTATATACTAGGTAATGACCTATCTACATTAAATCTGTCACAGCTCTACGAACAGCTGTAACTTTTTTAATTGCATCTTCTTACTACATTTAAAAAAGGCAACTATTTATAAAATGGCATTGAAAGAAAGTCTGTACACTTCCTAGAAATAATACAGATGCCTACTTATGATTATTCAATTTTAGGTATTAAGTATTTTCCCGTAAAAAATAGGACACGTTTCATGATAAGTGACAGACAAAGTCGTTATCATAACTTTCAATGAAACAGCATATCTGTTGTTACCAAATTGTACAGTTTCGACCAAAAGAATTAAAACGTGCAGTAATAAAAGCTCACGGAACCAACCAAAGAGTTTAATAGTCCTTCAACATTCAAAGCTGCGCACTCATACATACACAATCGTCATAATAATCTACTAGCCACCGCACCATTACATAAGATTTTAAAACATCTTGCTTTCTGAATAGCAACTCTAAAGACACGACATAGAGGTATTTTTCCGTTACAAATGACGTCTAAAAACGGGTGATCGTGACCCCTGATTTCAATATACAAGCAAAACACTGTTCCTACGTGTGTATTGCTCCAAACTTGATTTCAAACTGTTAATGAAATAATTCGACAAACTTTTATTTGACTTTTTGTATGAAATAACTAAAAACTTTGAATGGACAAACTTGATTTTGTAGAGCAGAGATTAATACATCCTGGAAGTGGAAATTGTTCGCAACAATTTTAAGTGTTTGGTGACACGAAAAGATTCAGCGTTCTAGAATTTTCTCATATAAGATAAATTTTATATGCAAGATCTACCAACTTAAAACACTACCAGATTCGTAATCTGCTAAGGAATTGCATGACGGTAACAATAATTTTCGTTAAATCTCCCGCCAAAATGTTTTAGCAAATACAGCGTTTTTGCGCAGGAACTCCCTGATCTCCGCTATCATACGAAAGCGCCAAAACAATTTTTATGATTCTAAAGATTACAATCTATAATTCCGACCGTTAAGATTTCATATCACATAAGTTTTATCAAAAACTTTCAGTTAATCGCGAATTGAAATGCCTTGTGGTAGCCAATCTATCAATGGAGCCTCAACCGATCAGAAGTCGTTATGGCGTGATAGAGCTTGCCTGTGATTGGTCGAAGTTGACGCGACATCTATTTTAGTCTCAAGCCAGAATGCGCGCGCTGTAGCCAGAGCGCATGTGTGCGCGCGATACGTGCGGTATCGATGTGTGCGTGTGTTGTTGAGGCGCGTTCTCTGTTTACAGCGCGGTGGTGTGGCCGGCGAGCGCACGCATTCGACTCTGTTTAACGTGCGAAATCGAGTTTTCCGGCGGCTCTCGAGCTGCATTAGCGTCTATGGTGTTTTCCTCACAGTTTATTGGTGCTAATACATGTCGGACGTAAAGAAAACATTCGGGATCGGAGTTCAATCTCAGTTCCGAGCGTACTTTCGGTGCAGCTCATAAAAATTATTCGTGTTTTCGGCGGATGCGATGAATAAATTTTGCAAATCGAGTCTGTGTGTCGAAAAGGTTCGTGAGAGCTATGTTTTGATCGGTCGGCGTGTAGTGGAAGTGCCGGGCGGTGCGGACGCGATACGACTCGCGGTTCTTATCCTGATCTCAGTGAAACTGAGGCTGTGCTTCAAGTTGTTCTTGCTGCGAACCCTGGGGATTGGAGCCGCAGTCACTAGGAACATCCAGAGAGACTTATTGGAGTACACAGTGCCCGGCACGTGCTGAGGTAAGCTGAACAACACGTGACCTTGGCTTTTTCGCTTTGCTTTTAAGACGTCAAAATGGTACAAGATCCAGATGCTAATGTATTAAAATTTCTTCTTGAGTAGTATCGTCTTGTTCCATCTGCAGATCGCTTCAAAGTTATCATTTTCTGATTAGCACTGCTGCGGTACACCACGAACATACTCCTTCACACGTTGCTGCTAATCGTTTATATTTACGAAGTTTATACATGTAGTACTTTCCGGGAACATATGATTTGATTACATAATTATCAAGTCAGACGGCGGTTTGTTTGAAGCCTGTCAAATTGATTTATCGGTCGACTCTACCTCGTGTTCTAATTTTCTTTACACATTGATCTTCGATTGCAAGGAAAGCCTTGAAATATTATTATTTAACTACTACTGTTAGTTTCAACAAACTTAAATTTAACCTAACTAACGTTTGGTATACCTAATGTTAAATTTAGCATACCTCAAAATGCCTTCTACAGAATCTAATATCTTAGTAACAATCTCGCCTACACCCACACAGAGGTACCTTATAAGGAATTTTCGTCCATATTTTGTTGTCTAAATTGAAAGGTCTTCCATACTTGTTTTGTATTTCCCACACAAAATGCATTTGTCGACACTAGTAGATAACATGAGATAAAATCCTCAAATACTAAGCTGTGATAACATTCCGTTCAATTTTCACATTCTGAACATTTTCGCGAACACATGGTGTGGCTGATATCGGAAAGAATGTGTAAATTGCATGCAATTAAATGTTTTCCTGTGCCACGTTTTACTGTAGCTAGCACCAGTACTTACTGATAAGATTTTATTCGCATTTCTACTAGTTGTTATTAGGTACTTTTAGTTAAAAGTATTTTATATTTAGAATAGGAAAAGTTAATCTACAATTCAAATATGTAATTCTATTACCAAAAATATTTACATGTTTAAGAATACCTACGTTTTGAATGTTGTTTGAAATAAACAAAGTACCTACATTAACTTAACCTCCAGTGAGATTTAAACAGAAATATTTGTTTTTGATAAGGCTTTTGCACAAAACTTCTTAATCTTCCGCAATGCCTAAACGCCTTCACGGACCAAATACCTACCTAGACAAGAATCTGAATTTTCTCTTACATTCAAGTTAATAAAGATACACGCTTGTAATCAATGATAGACGCCCTAAGTACGTACTTAGTAACATTTCTAGGCTTAAACTGTCAAACACCAAGCGGTCACCGGTGACCGCAACCTATTGTTCTGTAATTGTGTCTACAAAACCGGTACTCGACGAGTTAAATAGAATCTAGGATACCTAATGCCGTCGGAAACGAAATTAATCACAACATTATTGCGTTACCATTAGACTCAATGAAAAACTCAACAACTCAATGAATTACTTAAAGAAGATGATGTTGTAAATAGGTACATATTCCCCAATAATATTATTATTTATGTATCGAAAAGTAATACGTCAATAAATAATTGACATTTGCGGTGTATTGCGACAATGTCACAGAATCATCCACAACCTAATAATATACAGGAAGGAAGATGCTGTATTAATGTTTAATTAAAATGATACAGACCGACGTATTTCTGTTTCGCTAGAACATTCTGTATACCTACACTATACAAAATTGTTAATTTAAGGTTCATTTTTGTGTGATAGAATAATTTAATCAATAAAATGATAAGGATGTTGAAAAAAGAAAATGTTCATTGCAACCGAAACTATAAGAAAAACAAAAAAAAGAGTTTTGTATGATCTCCAAAAATATAGAACAAAATGTTTCCTATTTCCTATGTTAAAATTGTGTGAGTAATTCTTCATTGAATGAGCATTATTTATTTCCGTGGAATATTCGTTTTGCGGTAAATTCCACAAAACCTTGACATTGATTCATTTTGAAAGAAGAAATAATTACATTTTGGGATTACTAGAGATGGATGGACACTGAAGTTTTTGCGTCCGATCATAAGTACAAGTTTCTTTTGGTCGATGAAAACCAAAAATGTATATCTGACATTGAAAAGGAGAATAACATTATTTTAAAGGCACATTATTTCGCAAGTCTCGTACAACTCTGTAATTATTTATTGATCGTTATGTAAAGTTAACCTAATATCAAGTTGCGTCGCACACTTGTTGGCGCCCAGCCGGCGACTGAACAATACTTCATGGAAAAATGAGGAATTTAACGAATTTCCACAGATGAATTACATAAGTGTAATATACTATTACTAACGTTTTGCAAGCCTAGAAATATTGCACAGTCTTACATGAATTGTGTCGCATACTCTCCTAAGAACACTTTGAGCTCCTTGGCAAGCGATGTCTTGTGTTCTAGGAAGTCATAACGCATGTCCAAGATTTGTCAAATTATATTCTATGCAGTTTATAATTAATTTTAATTTGATGATAATTTTTAAGTGTAATATTGACTATACAAATAATTTACGCGTCTCTACGAACAACAACTGTTTGACCGGCACGATCAAACAGTTTTAATAGCATCGCGATCAAATAGCAAATAAACGTCCCTATGAATAAAACATGAATGTAGGTACCCGTAAATGCCTTATTACATAAAACTTAATAATACTGTGGTTCATAATTTTTATAAATAATAAATTCTGAATTTAATGTATCTGCATTGCAAACATTGGCTTTAATGTTTTTGACACTGAGCACTGGCGGCGAGGCGCGCGGCTTATGAATGTGCGCAACAAAGACACTGAAACGAATTGCTTTTACAACAAAAAAGCAAATGATTAATGAACGGATTTGTCAATGAGAATCTTGTAATCTTATTTAAAAGAAGAAATGCAATAAAATACAGAGTAGGTGGGTTCTTAATCCAATACCGATGAATCCAAAAAAGGTATCCAATAAAAGGCTACCATAAAAATAGACATATTGAGCATTTCACATTAAACATAATCAATTCCCCATATAAAGACCATGGACCATGGAATCATCTAATTATTTTCCAATACGGAAACAATAACGTTTATCTAAACAAAGGAAAGACATAAAGATATAAGACACGAAAAAGACACTTTGGTTGGGAACCAAAGAAATAATGTTAATAGGACACGATGTGAACATTAATAATCCAACCACGAAGCAATTTACAAGATAATATTATGAAGAGTCCTCGAGATAATCGTACAAGAGGAGAGAGTTATAAAGATATTGCTCAACGTCCAGACTCAAATATTACTTCTCGCGCATTCAGCCTGTTGCCACACGCTGTTCAACAAAACCATAAAGCCAGCTTGTATTATAAAGCTTACATTTTAAAATAAACGCTAAACTCCCGTCAATAAACAAAAAGATGTAAGTATTACAACATTTTATGTTGAAAATTCCTTAAACCATAGAGCACACGGTCAGTATTGTTTAAACGCAGCTTCACAATATTACCGACCAGGCATTATGTAATATTTTCAGGCAGTGTTGAACAATACGATGTATTCATTATCTCTTTTACCACATAAATAACATAAACACATGATATAGGCGCATAAGTGCTATTACAAAACTGGACTCATGAATGGTCCTCCACCCACGCGCCCAATGATTTTTTTATAGCTACGGTACATCAAAAATAATCGTTTTAACAATGCCCCAGCCTCAAAAGAGGTCACTAGATCTGTTTAACTTCTACTTCATTGTTCAATATAACAGACGAGTTTAATAAGAGAACCCAACAAACGTTTGGACTCACATATCCGAAAACAAGATGGTTGTGACACATTTTCGGAACAAAGAATAACATAGCTACGTAGTTGGAATGGAATATTCGATGTTTAAAACTTATTTCTAAGCAGTAATATGGTGACTTGAATACCATATTGCACTTAACGTTAAGAGTGCACACATCCGTGATAAGAACATTCAAGCAGCACACATGAATCAACTTGGCCTCCACACATCTGAATGGATGTTAATTAGTACGTTTGTTTTAACACTTCAATATTCAAAGCGCACACATACACACATGCACGTGCTGTACTCGCACCATGTATAATGAACCTTCACATTTAACTGTTGCTGATTGGAAAATACATAAACAAATTAGACATATGAACATTTTTTTTTTCAGATCATCAGTTATGTGTGCATTTAGGTGAGTCGTCACACGTCCCACAAGATCAGTGGGTAGAATAAACAAACGAACAGATCGGTAGGCAACTGCAAGCAATGTTGATCAACACTTACCTAAAAAGTTTATTTTACCTTCACACATATACATTTGGTTGGTATTATTTAATCGTGAGAATAGTATGTTCAAACTTTTGTTATTTTTTATATCGAAACAGTACTTAATCACTTCCTACAGCTCAAAGGGCGGAAGTCATGCGTTTACAGAAATAATAAATTAACACTTTTGGTGTTTCAATTCGATGTTTCTTTAGGTTGACCTTGACAGAAGGTCAATTTGGCTTCTACGTTTGGGAGGAATACCGCACGGTGTTGCGACACTCGCATTAAAACTTTAACATGAGTCTGTTTGTTTTTGTTTTGTGTATTCGGTAATTTTCGAGTGGACGTCGATCACTTGGAGTGGACAACGAAGGACGACCGTCAACACCTACGCATATTAATACATCAACAACGTCAAATTCTTGATTGAAGCGTCTGACCCTACGTTAATAGTTATCATTAAGTAACGTGAAGACAGACGTAATGAGTGGCTTCGTTAATAACCCACAGCTAGCAAAGGATAGTCTTAAAACATTTTTCCTCTCAATCTTGCATAATGTGATGATTCTTTAAGAGTTTTGAAGTGTTTGAGTTTTTTCGATTTTGCATGTTAAAGAGTACTTGTACCATTATGACACTATATTGTGTTAAAGAAACATGTTGTAGCAATAAACAAACACATTTATTGAAACAAATCATATCTGGCTCCATCTTCAGGCAAAATTATGATCATCTTAAAAAGTTTACCCATCGTGCTGTATAGGTACTCAAAAAATATAAGTTATGTTGTAATTACATCCTTATAAAGTAAATTCAATAAACAATCATTCCGTGACTCATATATAAAGGTGATAGATGTTAAAGTTAATCTTGTATTTATTTTCATTATGACCAACGATTTATATAGTAATTTGCTTTAGGTACAAATGAACAAAGTACTGTTTAATTCGAAGCGTGGCGTGGGCAGAGAATAATGAAAATTACAGATCATTAGATTTTTATCGATGATCGTGATTGATGAATTAATAGACAATTTAGGAAGAATAAATATTTGATTTGTAAACAAACTTATTCATATGCAGGTCGAAGGGCTGCGCCTACGTCGTTATTTTTTATGGAGACTATTATTAAAGGTATCGTTATTTATTACTTGCTATATCGGATGTTGCTCAATCATTTACCTAATTCTTTTATGATTACCAAACATAAAAATACCAAAGTTCCATATCCTAAAATAATACAATTTTTAAGATTTACTGCAGCAGTTGCAGATGTTTCAGAAGATAGACCTATAATCATTATTAACAAGTTTGATTGACAGTCCATTTCCTTTTCTTTCGTTTGAGAATCGTAACTGATAAACAGTACAACTGTTAAGCAACTTATAAAATTTAAAATTATCTATATTTTTTAGACCTTGAAAGAAGCTGTTCTATGTTCAGTCGGCTAACATTTATAAAGTTGATGCTAGAACAAACAGAACTCAATAATCTTTTTAATTAACGTCCGGTACTGTATACATATACCTCTAGTTGGTTGCACGTACCCTCCCTATATGTAGAGCCAAGTAAACGGACGCACGGATAAGATTGTTTGCACGAAACCAATATTTGACATCTCACAAACGGGTCAGGCGGAGACGGCTTGGACGGCCATTTGCAATTGCAAATTTTCCGAGATAAAAATAATCTAGGAGGGCTTAATTAAGATTAAGTGATAACGATACGACCAATAAATTAACAGCTTCGTGCAAACTGAAGGTTTTATGCATGTACTTGTGAGCTTGATGGTACAAGTGATATTGGAAAAACGATTTGAAGATAATAAGGATTGTAATTGATTTTATCTCAACAATAATTAATGAAGATTCTATCGTGATCCATGGTTTGACAAACAAGTCCTTGATAACTCAATTAAAAAGTGATATGTTCTGTATGTTACACCAATTATACAAAAATCCTTAAATTGTACTGTATTTAGGAATACTGTAATTAGAAATGCACAAAAGTATCCTTTTGTAATGGTACGACAATGGTAGATCAACTAAAGAACACTTTTCGGAGTCCATTAATCATTGTTTACGTTCACAAGCACAGAACGTTATTTCCACTATAACTACTGTCGAACGATTCTGGTGCGCCGGCAGATGTGACTGGCTCGGCCAAACAATACACCACTTTAATTTTGCTACTGACGCGTAATATGGCGCGTGTTTCTTCCTATGATAATAATGTCTCCAATTTGTTAATTTAACTCCTTAATAGAAACGTTCATTTGCATTTTATGCTAATCTGAGTGAGCGACCAGCTTGAATGGAAAGAGTTTCAATTTATTTATCAGTTTAGCGCAGATAAGCTAACCTATATATATTTCTTTCTAGAACATAATGCTTTTAAAGTGATTATGGAGAGAAATCAGCACTGACAGTTTGCATTAAAATGTGCAGAGAATCAAAGGCACCGCATAGATAAAGAAAGGAGTGTCATTGCCACACGACCCGAGCTGGGTACACAGTAATCAGGTTACAGGTCGCTCTAGGAATGTCAGCTTCTTATTGACGCCTTTAATATACTGCAACACATTAACCTTGCGTGCTATTTAGGCGTTCCATTTTTGTCTCGCAGATTATATCCAAACGTTTCTAATGAAAAACGGGGCTCTATTTGCTAAGTGGATATTTGCAATGTAAATAAAAAACAGGGCAAACTGAAGGTCCAATTAGAGTGATTAATGCCGCTTATGGATATCTGGAACGAATGGACTTCATGTCTAGTTAGATCCTACATCATTCAGTTGTTGGCAGAAGTGGGATATTTTTGAAACCATTCTTTGATTCTGTAAAACACTGATGTTGTTCACGTAGTAAAAATGGTTATAAGGATACTTAATCGCGAAAAGTAAACACAAGCAAAACACTAAGTTCTCTCCAAGGTTGGGTAGTTGTGAATTAGTGCAGCGTTGTGGAGCGCAACTGGGTCGATCGATAGCGCACTCTTAATTACGATAAAAACTGCTTCTCTGTATCAGGCCATTAATTCTGTAATTATCGCGCCGTCCGCACATCAAACGCGCCGGCGACGCGCGACTCCGCGACAAATTTGTACAGACTCTTGAAGAATGTCACTAATGAGGTGAATATTAGACTTGTAGTTTAATGTATAACATATTACCACCTGCAGGCAACCGTGTTGTTTGCACTTAACAATGATTTCTTTCAGAACTTGTACTGAATTGTTTATTACAAGTGTTATCGGGAATGTTTTATTTTTTTGCCCCTTGATAACTTTAACGATGTAGTTTAGCTTGTCGTGTCAAGTGTGTTATGCAGTTCAACATAGTATCAAGAAGTTAAGATACTTTTTATGTCGTGAAGTAATAGAGGTGTATTATGTAGCAGAATGTAGGTCAGAGGAGGCAACGTCAAAGCGTCCATTGTTTTATAGCGGGTCATGTCCATTAGGGTTCGTGTTGATTCTTGAGTGTCAAATGGGTTTTAATCGGAAAGTTCGGTATATTTGGGGCGATAAGAAAGCTCCTTGTGTTGACCGTAGGGTCGTGGTATCGCGGCAACTCAATAACAATTTGTCGGCGAACGTCGGCCACCGGTGACTGATAGCGATAAAGACGTCGTTTCCAACTAAATTCTCGTCGAAGGAAACAGTTTGGACCTGTTAACCTTGCGATGCAGATGCAATTTATCAGGATGTTGGGTTTAGAGTCCACTTAGAGGTAGTTCTCACGAAGTCTAGATGAATTGGATTTTGGAAGCCAAATGTCGTAAGTACACATAACCATTAAATGATTTTGTACCAAAAATAAAATTGAATAAGATTAACTTTCACACGCAATCATAATAAATGTGCTTCTATAACAGCTTTGGCTACAGTTCTGACGAGCCACTTGTAATTTTTTTCTTTAAAAATAATGTGATGTTAGCCGTAACTAATTCCTAACAACGAAGCGCGGAACGAAAACCATTTATCCATTGTTGTTAACGATCATTAGAACAAAATGACTTGCAGACGTCAGTCAGAAATGATGTAAAAAATATAAGATTAGGCGTATAAACACGTTTAAGTTAACGCATTAAAGCTTCAAGTGTCAGTGTGACCTCAAAATGTGTGAGGTCGAAAAACTTCAATTGATTGATAACTACTCAGTAAATTATCAAGTTATATAAAAATAAGAGGTTTATAAATTAGGAATATTATTCATAAAAAGTTGACTGCTGTCCTCAACCTCTTGCACAGGTGTGGCCAATCACGAGCTTGGCCTCATTTGTAAAGGCATAAACACATGCGCTATTACTTATAATCCGTTTAATTTGCTAACATTAGGTATCTTGCTACGATTTATGATATCCTGGTACCAGTGATTTCTTACTTAGAATGAATGAATCTTTCTTAATTACTAAGTAGAGCGTATTTCTTTCAATTAGTTTTGTATAAAAACTCTATCTAACGAATCAGCGAAATTATTTATCGTTCTGTAATTTACTGTAATTACGTCGTATCGTAGCTAACCAAACTTGAACGATGGCTCGCTCATGGAAAATTTGAATTCAGTCGCGATAATTTGTGAAAGCAAGTTACGTGTCGAATGCGATGCGCAAATTGTACTTGTACACGTTTGGGTTATTAGAGAATCTAGAATATTAATTACAAATAGCGGGTTACTCACGTGAATATACTGAGAAAAGCTCTAAACTAGAACCATATAGGGGTTCTTCCTCATGAGTCGCGGCGATGTCGCGCAACCTACTGTCAGATTGTAGACTGTACAGCGATTTTTAGTTAATTTTGTATGTCTCACGATAGTTATTATATAAAAATCTAGAATAATATCTACAGAACAGGCTGTTTACCTTACATTAAAATATAGACTTGATAGTTACTTAAATAAAAATAAGTGTTTCCACTTCATTTAATGTGTTTACTTCATAATTTACATGAAACACATTAAATATCATCTGTCTGATACAATTTGACATGCGTATAATTTCAGTCACAGCTGATGTGTGAAGGTTATTAGGTGCACGTTTGAATTCAGTTTGAAAGTGTTTGAGTTCAGCTGGGTCTAGCTATTAGTGACGCGAAGGTTGCGAGTGGGCAGACATTGTTTTTATGGATCTTCTCATGTTGCTGTTGATTCAGTGGGGCTGGAATAGGTGGCGACTGAAAATAAGAAATGCATTACATCTTTTTTACATTGTAAACACTATATCGTAACAAACATGGCACACACAACTCTGTAGGTATATTTCTACACAAATTGTTCAATAACTCAACATTAAAATCCAAATAAACATTCGTTGAAAACGGTTTCTATGGCAGCTACAACTAATCAATGCAAAGTTTATCATAAAACGTATTAAAACGACTTCCAGTTCACGCAAAGGAAATGAATTATCATTAGTAATCCTCGCAATCTAATTCCGATTACAATAATTTTGTCAAATCAATCATAAATATCCTCAAATAAAAGACCATTTGGAAAATGAAGATTGAAAGCAACCAAATCTATTTGAAAATAATAGTTCTGTCGTCGTTTCGTCGATATAAAACTGCCGTGCCCTACGGAAATCCCATTACATTTTATATTTAGACCATAACTGTACCATTAGGAGAAAAATAATGACCATAATGTGGGTATTGGAGATCTTAAGTTGTTCTTATGGTCGCTTCCAACATAAAATATGTAAATAGTTTCGTGTATTGAGCAGTTTTGACGTGAAATATGAAGTGTGGAACACGTCAATTAATTTGAAAGAACATTTTTTAATTTGTAGAATTCTAATAAAAAAACGAGCTATAATCTCTTGGGATTTATGGATACTTTTCGAACGAAAATTATACTTGCCTACGCGGTTTGCTAATTCATAACGCTTTAAGGTAAATTCGCGGTGAATATATTGATTTTATTTACGTGGTTAGTCTCAATGAAGTGGACAAACACTGTCTCATCTCAATTTATCAATAAACCATTCTCTGGGAATTTTGGGATATATTGGAATCGGAAAAACAGTTGCTGAGACGTATTTATTTAATTTAAATTAGTCACTTATTAAAATTAAACTAATGTGTGTTTACAGTTGGGTAGGTTTTTGCAAACTGATAAGGCGTTAGGAAAGTATAATAGAGTTGTCACTTTCTACTTTTATTGTCGTTAATGTATGCCACTGTTTTATAAATGTAGAGGTAGGTGTGGGCGTAGTGCTTGACAGACCAGACAACAAGCAGCTAATAAATACAATAGCATACCAACAAACTATTTCAAATCAACAAAAAGAAAAACCACATAAAAAAGCAAATTATATAACAATTTTTTTTTAATTTTTTGTGAAAAATGCGCGCTGTCATCTACTAGATTATTTTTACAGAGTAAAAATGTGATGCAAAGAAAAATATAGAATTAGGTCGATTTTTATTAAAAACGTATTTCAGCCTTAGTTATGACAGCTAACGAGCCCAATTCATTACCATCGGCCGTCACTAGGGAGAGTCGGGCGGCCTTTGAGTAAGTACAGACAAACACGCAATTATTTGCCATACTAATTACTCGTCATTAATTCCCATTTGTTTATAGGGAATTGTATTTGCAAATAAACATTATATAGGACCATTTGCTAAATTTTATTTAGGTAATTGTTGATACGTTTTGGCAATTTCAGTATTTTTTACACAGAATTGTGGCTCAGTAGACTGTCATATCTTTATCAACATGACACAACTCTAAATACATTAAGATCATGAGTTGGAACGACGTGTATGTAATTTCCTGAGTTTACTGGAGACTTGACAAGAATTAGCTAATAAACGTAAATATAGTGTAAGTGTATTGAAAGTTAGTTTGTTCTGACTTCTATTGATCTGGTTAAACTTTTCGGGGTGCATCATAGAATGCTTGCCTGCTATTGTACCATGAAACACTTCGTGGAATCAACAAAATACGCCATAAAGCACCCAGCACTGGTACACTGATTTTATTGCTCCAAATTACATGTTTCGAAACGTTGAACTCATTAACTAAATGTTACGTAATCATAGTCCGCCTACAACACGTTCTGAAAAACTTCAATAGAATAAATGTTTCAATGAATGAATTCAAATTGGAGCATTCGTAAAATATAATACGGTTGAACCGTGTCATAACATGCCAACATATACCTACGCTAAACAATTTACGCGACGAATTAAAAATCTTGAGCCAATGAAAACGGCCGGATGCCAATTTAAATTATTTTCGCCAACATTTAATTGTTTTTTTTTGTTGAATTTTATTTTTATTCATGTTTTCTTTGTTGCTATGACCTCTAACGTCGGCTGTAAGACAACCCCATTACTCAGGTAATGCTTCAGAATGTTATTGAAATAAGTCACATTATTTGGAAACGTACTGAAGTCAAAGTCAAAGTCGAAGTTGTATAGCAAAGTCGATAAAGCAAAAACTATTCTTAACAAAATACACAGGTAAATCATTGACGGTTTGTTTTGGATGAGAATGCATTATCAGTCAATACCTATGATCAACAAAGCTGATATATCAGACTTCGATACAAATCAAATACTGAATCAATCACCTATTTCTATTTAGAGTCGGATAATGCGACTGCGCGATGAGTTAAGGATGCTAACACATGCTGCGTATGGCAAGTTGCCTATTGGTGTGAATAAAAAATTGCGATCAACATCGCGGTGGAAAGCTGCTGTTGTATTAAAACGAAAATAACAGTGGGCCTTGGGCTATTATTTAATTTTAATGTGTATATTGGGTGTGAACGCTACTCGTGACACGCACGTGCGCCTATTCACTGGTTAATGCTTATGTACGCAGAAATAGCGAAAATTTTGCTGAATTGTAGCTTTGCCAGTCTTGCTTAAGCATATCTAAAAATAAATATTTCTACTTTAGCAAATAATATATTTGCTGCATAAGATGTCCGTCGAGCTAGCTAGGACTGCAATACTTAGTTATAAATAGATTATATTATCATGTCCTTTTTCTTGCACGTCTGCAAAATTGTGTTTTGTTGATGTTCAAAGCTTTTTATTACATCGTAGACATAAAATTAACTTCACTTTTTCCCCAGGATCATTTGACAAGTTGAGTAAATTTATTTTTGTCACTTGTTCATTCTCTAATTAATTATTTTCAAAATTATTATACCACGTAATGCTCATATTCGTTGTGTTGTACTTTCTCACTTACCGAACATTGGCTTTTGGCAGCCGCCCAAGTGTCAGGCTCAGGTTGATTTAAAAAATATCTACTCGTGTATATGTAATACTCGTAATATAAACAGTTTGCTTTGTTTATTTTGTAGTAGACAATGCATAAACTGGATTTATTTTTGCTTGGTTGATTTTGATCTTGATTGCCGTTATTTAAAAGCTTGAGCTGAAGCTCTTGAGCGTCTAAATTTTTACATCCACCACCCTCTCCTAAGTGGGGTTGACTGACATTCTGGATTGCACAACTTTTTCTAAATATTTAGTAACTATTTGAGTAGCTGCGTGCAGTATTTATTTTAGGAAAGTCAGAAAACTGGCAACGTATTGTCATTAAACGTAGACTTTGTATTATTACTTCTTCAAAAACTACACATTGCGTGATGCAATTGATAAATATACTTCTGAGCCTTTGCTACGTATTGAGTTATTTGAAAGAGATTTGATTTGTAATAGGGTTCAATACTTGGATAAATATTTGTAGAAAAAATCTCTAAATATTTACATATCAACTACCGAATCTCATAACAGTCATCATAAATTTTCTAAAAATTGTTGACTAATAATAAATTGTTCTACAAACACATGTTTTAAGGATTATTGATATATTTTGTGGAAAGTGCAAAAGTATTTTAATATGATTTAACTATTTAGTACCTTATGTTGTCTTTAAAATTATTTGATAATACTGATTAAAAACTGTAGGTATATCGCATAGTAACCTGCAACGTTATATAAGATTCGACTGAAAGAGTTGCTATTGTCATTGCTACAATTTTAATATTATTGTAAATAATAAAAAAAATGTATGAAATAATATATTAATAAATAAACAAACATTTCTAAAGATAAACTTTTACAATCTGTCCCTCCAGCCCGTCTGTCAGCCTGTCATTGGCTGTAGAAACCTTTCATCAGAACAAGACAGTGACTTCTAATGCTTTCAAAGCAAAGTAATCGGAAACCGAATGTCAAATATTTTCCATGACATGAAAATAAAATCTAAATGTTCTAACAAACCAGATTGGCTTATAATACTCATATCTTAATAAATAATTTAGATAAGCTTACGATCAGATTTTTTATATTGAATACAGACGTATCCGATCATAAATTATCGACTTTTGGCAGTGTCCCATATTCAACAACGTAACAGCAAATGTGTTTAAAATCATAATAAATTTATACACACCAGGGACCCATGGAAAAGAACAACACGATTCCTATGAACATACATACGTACAGGCAGATTACATTACCTAGACATTAGAAGTTCAATGATCATAAAGCGTCAGATAGTTGGGTGGTCCTGTTTGGCGTACGTCCAATTAGTTAAGGTGCGAATGAGCATAGCGTTCGAAAATGAAGAATTGAGACGCCAGCTAGACAGCTTGATATAATATTTATCCTAAGGAATGAGTGGGACAAATGAGAAATGGACAAACATGACAATAAGACAAAGATGGATACCCCTGTGCAGGTCATACGCATAATTCTGGTAGATGGTAGGATAAAAAATAGCAACAAAGAAAATCTGGCAAAGTTATCAAAACATCATTGTCATTTTAAAGGACATGAACAATGCGGCCTTGTTACATAAGTAGAGATTTGTTACGACAGGAAACATTCGTTAAGAAGAATAGTAAAAATAGCAGTAGATTAGTAAAAATTAGGTCAGATTATAACAGATGAAGTTGAAATTCTGAGAATAAAAGACAACATCATAAACCATTGAGTATTGGAGAAACTACAAAGGAATAATAAAATTGAAGTGAAAAGAATAATAATAAAATAGGACACGACGCGACGCAGAATAGATAAAACTCGGTGAAGCTTCTCTGAATGTTGGGGGATGCGCATTTACAGACAAAACGTAGTTAGATAAAACGAATGCCTCGACATCCTGACCAAATGGGGACTGCGAACTTGTAACTAGGTCAATATTTATGCAGTTCTCTTGAGATTTTTATTACCAAGTTAATGTTAATAGTTTCATTGTTAGCGTCTTTAGTTCATGGATAACGCATTAATGGTAAATATAAATATGTGGTTGTCGTGAACGATTTATGAACAACAAATATTAAATGCACGTAAAATACTCTAATGAGTTTTCTTATGGTCTGAAAATTACGATGAATATAAATTTTGCTTAAAGGGCAACACTTAAGAACGTCAAAAGGAACTTTGAACATAATTATGCAATTAGTTTATGTTTGTCTCACAAATAAATTAACAAGAAATGGCTTCTGTTTTTTTTTTGTTACAGAACATAATAGGTACCCGGGCAAAAAGCCAAGTCAGCTACTAATATTTTTTTAAATATTGTAACACTGATTTTTCTTTTATTTACATTTTTACTTTTCTGTGTTTAAGCTTACAAGTTTATCATTCTGTCGTAGTTAGTGAGTTATCTGCATGATCTATGGATGTGAAAAGGTTAAATAAATTTTATTTTATTTTAACATTCTAAAATAGTATTACTGCTCGTTCAAATTCATCTCTATAAAGTTCTATACAATTGTAATTTACGAATGTTTATTTAAAAGTTGCACATGGGGACCGTTGCAACTATTCTTAAATTGGCAGTTCTTGTATAAACTCAAGGAGGGTAATGCCCTGTCGACTCATCAAAATATAATATTTTGTTTTGTTTGCTGGTCAGGTAGTCATGTGCTGAGAATGCGTTCATGTGCAGCTGCGAAACGCGTTGTTTAGATTTCTATGGTTGCTCTCAAGTTTCACTACACAATATTGATGTAGTTTCACATAGCTCTATTCAAGAATTTGCTGCATCAGACGAATGTTTCTGAATAAAGCGAAATTCAAGTCAATACCGAATCTGTCTTTGCTCTAGAGGATGTTTAAAGATTTAATTAGCTTAATTATGTTCTACTATGGACCACTCTCTTCTCTTTGTCTTCCATTCCTTTACAAAGTCGTTAAGATACAAATAAATTAGAAGTCGGTGGTTACCCTCGTTGGCAGGGGTATCGAACATAAATGTCATTGTCGTGTAGCGGGCGTGTACCGACATGTTTTTCAAACGTGTGCGCATAATTTAGAAGCTGCAGAGCAAAAGGTGAAGGAAAATATTGTAAGAACAATGTATTTTGAAGGCAATGTTTTGTTCACTGTTGATCGTTTATTGCAACTATTTTTATTTGGGGGTTTATTATAATAAATCTGGTAGAAAATCACATTTATTTTTTCCTGAATACTGGCTTTCTTGTCCTATAAAATGCATTAGTGAATATCAAACCTCGATAATGCACACGGTTACCTTCTACCTACGTTATCACATTGACGGCATCAGGCTAATGATCAAGCCGGTCTTCGTGTTGAGATTCCACGTAATCAACTCGGCACACCGCAGTCTCCTTGCCGCTAGGTCGTCTCTTTTATACTAAGACAAATGACTTCTTGCCTTTATCTTTGTTTTTCTTTCAATCAATGCATAAACCGTCGGTTTACTATTAAAAACGTATTAAGAAGTGACAACGCGAAAATGAAACGCTATTTTCTGTAATTAACAGTAGTGGCCATCATATCGCCATTAGTAGGTACAGCATTACACGACTGCATATCGATTTACTTCGTTCAAGGTCACTTATATAACAAATTCATGGTCTTTTGCCATTGCTAACTAAAAAAAACTTGATAGACAAACAATATTTAGCTGCTAATGTGTTGATTAGTAACAACGGTTGAACAAAGCTCTGTAATATTAGTGTCAGGTTGCGATTTCTTTCTTGGTTGGTTAACAATCCAATGTTTGTTGAATTCATGTTAGATAGTCATTATTTATGATTGTCTTGTTTGGTTAGCTCTACCTTATCAATGATCTAATAAGCCTTGCACTGTTAAAGCGAACAAGATACCAAAATATGATGTCTTTTTTCACATATGTATAGGTATGTTCTTCTACAATTCTATTAAAGTATCAGGTAATAGAGCACCTTTAGATCAAAGCGATATTTTGTCGGTTAAGAGAAAATTGTGTAAATGGAATCACATTAGCTGAAATAAGACTTGATCCTATATCGATTGTAGGAAAAAAGGTGCTTGTTTTAAAAATAACACCATTCTAACTATACATGGGTGCTTGTCAATCGCAAGAGACCGTTGTTTAGACACGACTGAAAATATTCATAGCGAGTGTTTGTTTTGAATTTATTCTATTCTATTATCTATTGAAACCCTTTGTTCTAGTCGTTTGTCTATGATTTGTCTCATTGTCAACCGAAAACATTGCTCTTGTATTTTTGTCGCCACACAGAACGTATTATATGTGGCCGTTGTTGTTATTTTGGCTTGCCAAACCAAGGACTGATTGAGCAATGGCCCAAACAGGCTGAGGTATATTTTGATCATTTTCCTTTCATGTTCCTTCGTTGTCATACTGTTATAAATCAATATGTACAATATCTACCGACTCAGACTGTATTAAATTCATTGTCGATAAGAGTGCTTATACATTAGCGACTTAGGAAAGATTGCTGTTATCACGAGGTAGACAGATTTAGGTCAGTATATGGAAATTAGTGCACGGGGTAATTCCTGCCAATCATATCCATAGACAATGGGTAATCTTCTAGCCTGGAAATATCTAGGACGGTATCAAGTAGATGCTATTGAAATTACAAGAGGTATCATGACTTTATAGGTACCTCTAATAGAAATTCTTCGTTAAGGGTATGGAAGTTTGGTGTTTAATGCAATCATGTTAAAGTTAGATTTTCGTGTATTTTATTGCGTACAACACGTGCTACGCTTTCAGTGTTGTTTATAAAACTTCTAATGCAGTTAACAATTGCAACGCTTTTATACTACTGAAAATATATACAGTAACTGTTAAATCAGTTCAGGGTTTACAGTTAAGGTAAATCTAAATACAGGAAAGTGATCGATTTTTTAATTAAAGATGAAAAATCATTTTCCTACATTGCGCTAAAATGAGAAATAGGTAGTGCTGATACTAATTACATTACTATTATTAGTATAACGATTCTGTGGGTTTTTGACCGTATATAACATTGTCTGTTGTCAATACACGATAAACACTTCATTCTTATAGATAATCTTTCTCGATAGAGCCGTTATTTCACACTTACATTAAGATATCGTGATACGTAAAATCATGCGAGAATCGTCATAGATTGAAGAATCCCGCTAAATGTTTTTTGCTTGTTGTAGCTGATTAATGATTATTAGCTATTAACATACAGGTTTATTCATATTAGCGCAATAAAATACGAATACAACTACATAATTTGGTAGATTTTTTTTAAGGGGGAAAATCATCGAATGACTGCTCCCGCCTGGGTGAGGCGGGAGGGAGTGTCAGACTCTTACTGACTAAAAACCACCCCGTTCCTTCTCCTGCACGCCGAGCCCGGGTTACACGTTAGGTTCTCCGCGACTCCGAATCGGCACCGGCCCTGTTGGGCCCCATCTGTGGTGGTCTGATGGCTCTTTGAGGCGCGCGCGGAACGCGAGTCGCCGTACGCTCTATACTTTGGTAGATAGAAAATTCGAAAAGGATCGCATTTTCGTACTTTCTTGTCTTTAAGATGGAGATATTTTGATCTATGTATTGTACCGTAGATATTGTATTGGCTTACCAATAGTTTTGTCATGTCATAAAGCCAGGAGCCAGGAGTTAATAAATGTATCATCACAATATGATGATTATAACGTGTGACCAAAAAGTTACGCAACACTATGACAGTTAAGACATATTGGATCAAAGAGGTCGGCATACTTAATTTTTATTGACCAGATGATTCGGTTACAACTTTTGATGGCTTTTCCCGGACCGATATCATGGACACTTCTTGTATTTCAATAAAGAATTATTTAGTCATCATTTAGAACTTTGGAATTAATTGTAGCTGTCATTGTCATGTCATTATCGATTTATCATGTCTCGAACTTAATCAGGACAAGGAAACATTAATACTTCAGCAGATACAAGCCTGATGCTAATGATTGGACAAAGTTAATTCATTTTTATTGTATAAAATGTTACAAATGACATTCATTATAATTTGATCGTTGTTTGAATCACACATGTAAGGTGAATGATTTTTTATATTCCTACGCTTATACCTCTATTATGACAAGAAGAAAAAATATGTTTCGCAATAAAAGCAAGCGCATTAAAGTGCGCTAAACATGCTAATTTTCGCGTAAACTGCGTTATTTAACTACTAATGCGTAATTTGAAAAATTAGCCGTTTAATTAGCATTCTGAATAAGTACGAAGTGAAATGCAACTGCCTTTTATGTTCCGCCAATCACAGAGCTAGTTTGCGAACCGAGGCCACGCCTACACTGGATGTGCACTGACCACGGCCACAGACAACCACACGTTTAGAGGTAACGATCTAAACCTATGCCAGCGCGCTTATTACGTAACTGAATATATATGAGTTTGCACTGAAGGCAAACCGTCACGACGCATCAAAGCGGATTCGATTTTCACACGCAGCCGCGATTTCTGGCTAAACAGAATTACTCAACTACTCCTAATTTATTTTTTTAATTAAATCTTGTAAATACAAAGGTCTCCAAGATTGTTTTAACTCTAATCCTATTAATTAGTGTCGAAGTTAATGTAAATACATTTTTAACGAATAATATCAATCGTGAGCAGTATATTAAGAACTTCCCATTAATCAATATCAGACGAGGTGACTCCGGTGACCTTGTTGATTATTATTTTATCTGTGATCGTGTCGAGATGAAATGAGTGGTAATCGAATTACTTATAGACAGTGTTGTTTTAATATCATAAACATTGTTGATGTTTCCTGTGTGCGGGTTGTTTTATCTTTATGGTTTTAGTCGCGCGACCACGACCGGTAGACCGAGACCAATCTGTGTAACTGGCACAGGAACTGCAAAAACTTGTAAACACGTGGCAATTCCTTATTCGTTTTTAAAGGTATTTAATTACACAGCAGCAAAAAGTAAGAACATTCCAATAGTGCTATTGTATTTGTTAATTTTTTTTTTCATTGACTTGATCTCAGGTCCACATTGCTTGATTCTTCACAGGATCGTAGGAACAGTTAAGGTCAATCAATTAAATTCGCATTCCCCAATAATCGTTTAACATTACGGTCACAATTAACTGCCATAAAATGAATGAGATTACCAAACCTCGTGCAATTTGTTAATTCAAGTCAAGTCATCTTACATAATGGAGTGTTTGACCCACATCTACGTGTTCTGTGCCCTATATAAATCTGTGGACGTCGTCGTGGGCGTGTGTTAATGGATATCCATTACAATAAGCAAATATTACGGATTCATGGATAATAATTTTGTCATAAAAAGGGACATTGACGAAGTGGAAAAATATAAAAATGTGTGTCGGCTCCTATGCGTTTTGGGTCTTTCAGACAAAGATTATGTTGCAGTTGCGTGGGCTTATTTGTAACGTAAAATAATGTTATTGGAATCATTTTTACCAAATAATGCCTCACATAAGAAATAAGGAATCACAAAATAAAGAAAAAATACAAACGAACCCTTTAAATTCTATCACGGCCATACTTTTTAAGCAAACTTGATTTGAAATCCAAGATTTATAGGTAGGCAGTTGAAATGTATTTTAACATGTAAACGTGAATATTGTAATGTAAATCGTATCACATTAGGGTGCAACTTGAGTACGGACCATAATGTTGTTTATTTATGGGTAACCATACAACGTATCTAAACTACGGACATAACAAAACAATGTTGCAAAGTTTTATGGACCAGTATTCGATTTCACGTCAATAAATTACTTTATAATGATCAGGTCTTGTGCAGTTTACAAATAAATAAGATGTTCATGCGAATATAAACTAGAATGTTATTCTCTATGGACAAGTAGATACTACGTAGTCCATAGTATATATTCAGTACTATGTCTTATCTTACTTATGATCCGGGGAAATCCTCAATCGATTTGAAAACGGAACACGTAGATAAACGACAGGTACTGTTAATGGCATTAACGGGATTTCTTATTACGTAATGCAAATGTAAGTCCAAATTAAACAAATGTAATCGCATAATTATAACACAAGTCTACAACTGCAAATATGGTTGCCAACCTACGGAAAAAGAAACTAAATATTTAAAGCGTTACACGTTTGTTTGAAAGTGGTTCTTATCATAAGAAACGGTCAAGTATTTATAAGGGCCTTCTTGATAATAAACATGTCACTATCGTTTCAATTACTGCAACCTTCCCTAAGGCATTTCATTCGTGTGGGCGTGAGCAAAATCATCCACAAAATGAATTAAGTTGCTTTCAAGAGACGCCTGGAACTTAATACCGAGAGTGTTGTTGCCTATAAATCTTTGGGAACACATCAAGCCGACGTAGACGATCGTAAAGAGCCTTAATCGGGCTCTCGCAATTACTGTCTTCGTCGAGGCCACTTTATACTGTAAATATCCTAGTTTGTTAATACAATATACGGCGACCTCGAAAAACTGATGCTAGTTTATGGCCCAAAAAGATTATATAGTTTCAAGCCGTTTAGAGTAGAATGTTCTGGTACTTGGTTTTTTCCTTTTATTTGGTTTAAGTTTATTGTTAATTCTTAAATTTAGTGTCTTTATATAAGTTTCTCTGAATCTTGTTAGGAAACAATTGCAATTATACTTCTTGTTTATTTTATATGCAGCTTGCTGCTTCGTTAATCTAATTATTCTTTGATCAATACTTTATCCTTTGTTCGCATTGCCTTTTCCTTGGGGAGCGAAACAATAACAATATTAATTATATTGCTGCCATTCAACGCACATTAGCTGTTAGTGGGCTCTCAGACATCATATAAATACACTGATATACGTACATATGCACATAAATAGTTTAATTATAATTTGATTATAGATAGTAATTCGCACTAGTAATACCAGCGACAGATCTATGAATACAAAAATGTGATGTTATCTAGCGACAAGAAGTAGACTTTCCAATTTCTGTTGAATCTGATAAAAAGATAAGTACTACCTACTTTAAATGAGAAGACACGCTACATGACACAACTTGTCTCAAAAGTCAAAAGTCAAAAGCATTTATTTCAATTAAACCAGGGTTTGGTACTTTTGAAACGTCAACAAATACAAAATTAATAATAGTCTGTCAGTCAGTCCGTCAGTGAAATTAGGTGAAGCTAGGTGCTCATTCCAAAACGTAGATTCGAATGGAGAAGAACGAGCAAGAAACTCCATTCGTTACCCTTTTTAAAAAAAAGTATGTTCTACAATGTCTCTGATACATATACTGATACATGTCTGTTAACAACGACCACAAGGCAAGATTGTGGTTTCACACATTCTGATAATTTGAATATAAGCAGGAATAAACGTATAATAGGATTTTGCTAGCTAATTTAATGTAGTTATTCCTCACCTCTACCTATAAGACAGGATAAACAGTTATAACAATAAACAAGGAAATCAGGAACACAAATTGGTCATTCAACTATCAGAAAAACGTTTGTATAATGAAAAGAACCATGAAATATTTAATAAAGAAATAGATTAATACGTGTGTATTACAGAAGCCGTTTCCTCAAGTTATCACGCGGTGACATTGAGACACGCATTGGTTGTGGGACGCATAGATTAGGACATAATGAAATATAGGTCATACTTAGTGCTGCCACGTGAATACCGCTCTACCGAGACTAGGCTACCATGTGAATCAGCCATACAAATACATACGTATTTTCAAATGATCATTATTCTGTAAACACGTTAAAATACTAGCTTCAACAGTTTTGAGCATTCTGACGAATCAACGGAAGTTTTCTTAAAATTTTTCAGAATTACAAATTGTTTGATCTCCTTTTTATTCTTATTTATTTACATTAATAATTCGTTTCGAAGATTTACTCCTCTATAACGCTGTGTGACTCAAACCACTTCCATGAGGATCTCTTTATACCTTCTCTTAGATGTATTGATCCTCGTAATATAGGTCAGATTAATAATTATTTATCGGATCAATATTTCGATACGTAATGTCGACACCGGGTGTTCGGCAAGAGAAAACATTACAAGTTAAATAATCCATAAATCATGCGCTTAAAGCAATATTTACATTAAACGTATCCTAAAATATCGCGCGACAGAATACCGAAACGGCGTTCTGCTGATCGCAATCTTCTGTATTATTTTTCTCGTTTTTTTTGTATCTTTTGTGACATCAAAACCTGTTCCACACCCACAAATTCTCGAAACATGAAGTTACATTCGCGAAAGTTTTAAGTTTTTCATATCTTTTTACATTAGATCATGGCGATTAAGATTGAATTAACTGTGCAAAAGTCTGTAAATCAAATGTGCAATATAAATTACAATAAAAGGAAATATGAATTTAGATTGGAAATCTATGAAACTTTGGAAAGTTGGTATTGATTATAAATAATACCTAAGAAGAACATAATGGAAGTTTTGTTGCATTTGTACACTTTGCCTGCAGCCTTGCATTCATGCATATAGAATAATTATGCATAAGTATTGATATGCTAATATAATATTCGTATTGATCCTTCCGAATTCCTTTAGTTTCATTTTAATAATACATGTTGACATTTTTTTTGTGCATGACCTCAGCTTTTAATAAAAGCAGTCATATGGTCACTGTATTAAAAAGTTGTATTGTGGTCAGATACCTATATGCTGACCTACAAACAGACTGGGTTGCGGTTAAGAATAACTTATTTTTGTGTATTACTTGAAATTTTACCTACATCTGACGTATGTATATTTAATTTTCCTTATGGTCAAATAATGATTTGGTGAAAATAAGTTTAACAAGGGAACTAGAGGATATTGGTTTATGCCTTTTTAAGCTGACTAAAAGAGGAACAAAAATAAGTTCTCAATCATTAGTCAACATTATTTAGAGTTCCTTAAGTAAAACAAACCTTTATGGAGAATCAACCGGACGCGCCCAAAAATGTATTCCAAAAGAAACATCAGTGCATCTGAGTCTCGTAAACATGGTAAATAATGACTCCCGCGCAGCCCATCGTCCTACATTGTGGAGCCTTACAAGTCCGTCCCGTTAGAGGACATAACCGTCGCCATTTTCTAAAATACACAAACTTAGAACTTGTTTACCAGTCTAGACTTTTATTTAGTTTTCTTAGAACATTTTCAAGTCCGTGAGAGACTTTAGTACGTTTCACATTACAGAGTAATTTGAAAAGATTAATTAAGATAGTTAAGCGAAATATTTTTTTTTGTAAAACACCTTAAATGTGAAAAAATAAGCCTTTTATATAAGCGATTATAACTTAAATTTCCAAGAGCTGAGATGATATCTTACACTCTTCATTTTTAGTATAAATTCGTAATTATAAAAGAGTATTTTAAAGTTTCGAGTAACGGTTTTGTTGTCTAGTTTTTACGGGTATAAAAGTGATTTAATACTATAGGTAGTGTAGAACGACCTTCGCAACATGATGATGATTAAGTTTAGTCACAATAACGTACAAATGGTACACAAGTATCTAACAGTAGGGTGCCTATAAATTCATTAGTCGATTTTGTTGTGGATTTTTCTATATTTCCATACACGTTCTGTAAGTTTCCTTGATTTTTTGTAAAAAATAATTAGTGATCGGTGAAATATTACTAAAAGCCAATGTTTTAAATGCGTCCCTAAATGCGTACATAGGTAAACTGTGTTGTAATGCCTCTATTATTTTCAGTCTAAACTTGCAAGAGGAAAATATATTTTTGTGTATAGTTACAATAATGTATGCCCAAATTCAGTTAAAATAATTATTGTATTAATACTATTTTCACCTTTTTACTTTTGACGTGTGTACGTCAAAAGTACTGCATTTTCCGCTTAAAAACAATATTTTTGTTGTCCTGTACCTATTGGCAACGTGTGGCAACAATATCTCCATAATTAGCCTATGCTTTGTCGGTGTCCGAGTATTATCATTTTGTTAGTTTCCTGTCGTAAAATGTTCAGGGTCATGTAACAAAGTGCACTTCATCGTGTTCAATAGTTGCAGTTTTCCGCATACAAATCGTGCGAGGGTGTAACTTAGTTGGACCTTCTGTATGACATTGGTTTTCGATCTTAATCGAACCAAAGCACGTTTAAATGCAGTTTATAAATAGATTTGTAGTTAATAGATTTAACATTTTAGAATTATTGAATCGATTTATTGCTTTATACTCGATTTAAATTTTTATTTTTTTTTTGTTTAATTTTTTTTAAACGTAGCCCCACACTAAGATTTTTTCCTATGTCGTGGGTGAGTTTACAAACATACTAGTTTACATACACAATAACACCCAGACCAGAAACAACAATTTGTGGATCACACAAAGTGTTGTTCCGTGCGGGAATCGAACCCGCGACACGTTGCGCGGCAGCCGGTTGCCCAGCCACCGCACCAACCGTGCAGTCTTATATTTTTTTATAATTTGTTGTAAAGAGTTTTATCGAGTTAAAGTGGTACTTTAGCCAGTCTTTAAAATATGTTTTGATAGCATGTGTATTATATTTTTATTTAGTTAAAATAAACTCACATTTTATAACCTCGGAACGTTATTTGGTTAAAGAAAATTCCATTCAAAATACATATACCTCTAGACTTATAAATAATTTATATTACGTTAAAATTAGATACATCAATCGTGAGTGAATACAACGCATATAAAATGTTAATAATCCGGTAAAGTAAGGTATATACTGTATATATATTTGTATAATAAAATTATATATGTCGGTGAAGGTTATTTTGTGAGGTATCTATGTATCTGCACGGAGATGGATGACTTCTTGAATATATATGAGGAAAATATTAAAGCAGGAGTTTTATAGTAGGTACCTATTGTTTATTGCAATCGTTTTATATGTATTAAGATATTGAGTAGTTGATAAAAATGCCAAGAAACTGTTTGAAATTGTCGCAGTTACATATGTGTTCTATTTAAGTTTGCTCTACTCTTTTTTATATAATTAACTAATTATGAATAATAATATTAAAAACTTTATAAAAGTTCAGTATACAAACATTACACTGGCCTTAATTGTTTGATAAAAAAACAATTTATAATAGGTACATATTTTTTTATAAACTTGTTTACCTATTAGTATATTTCAAAGACCTTTTATAACTCGATTAAAAGTTATATGAATTATGGCATATTACTAAATACTTGTGTCATTCATTGTAGGTAATAGGAAGATATAGTGTTATTTATAAGTGCCGTACAAATCATGTTATTCTTAGAATGTTTTATAAATATATAGTAGATAATAATAAAGTGCACACATTTACCTGTATAATCGGCCGTAAAATTTAATTTTCATATTATTATCCGCATGTATATACCTATTTTCCTATATATAATATACTTGGTATGCATCATAACATGCATGCATTATAATTCATAAAATTATTTTTGAAATCGACCAATGAAGTTCCTATCTAGATACGAGGAAATTAATGCATATTGCACTCGTGAGAAACAAAACGAGACCAGAATTAATATAGTTGCACGTAAACAAAACGGACATAAAAATAAACTACGACTTATTTACACATACATACAAAGAAACAAGAATTAACCTACGGCAGTACATAAAAAAGACGACTTTTAACATGTGGGCGTCAAATCGTACGAATGTTTGAATTGCAAATTTTCGTCTACAGATCGCCAGACTCAAAAACCATGAACAATACGATGCCAAACTTCCTTTGTTCCGTATACGTGAGTACATACATGCGAGCAAATAATGATGGCGTCGACGATATAGTAGATGATAGCTAGTAAAGATCCGATAAGCCAAACACCTAACTTTCAATATATGTAAGGGTTATTTTCATAATCAAATTCCATTTGCAGTTTATACGAGCAAACAGCTGTTTAAAATCAATATTTATATTTCGTAGTAAAGCGTGACTTTCAAATCAAGCATGAAGGATTTTATTAGCAATGTCTGTCTACTTAGGGGCTTTAAAAGCATTTTTAAAATGTAGGTTGCAATATGAGCACATATTTCGTGTTGTTCGGTATTCTGTGGTCGATTTTTAATATTGACATGAAGTATCAATCATGCGTGGAACAGTCAAATATGTTGGTAAACAGTCGATCAGTCACATTAGTGTAAATGTAGGCTGCCTACTACCAGGTTATTTATTAAAAGCTCCGGTGATGGGTGTGTGATAATTTTATTCAAGGCTCTCGTGTGTATGGTAATAGATGGTTTAACATAAACAAGAAGTTATGTTTTTTAAATAAATTGACGTTGTAATTTGTCGTATAGACAGAAAAACATTCCCATGTGCGTATGCTTATTTATTGACTTATTACTAATAAGTCAATATAATTATTTATTCATCAAATGCTAAGCAGATAGTTTCATAATATTTTGTTTGTCAAATTGTTAGCTTATTCATTCGATTTTATGGTTGTTATAACTATAATTTTATAGATACAATAGAACCTTCTAACAAAACGATTGTTAGATCTTTTGTTCTGAACATCACAAGAAAATTGTACAACGCAAAAAATACACAAGAACGATTCAGCAACATTTCTTTTCTCAGTAAAAAAAGACGATTGAACACCCACACACTTGTATTCCTGTTCTATAAAAGCGTGCTTAGTTAAAAAGGTGTGTCGATACAATTATAATCTATGGTATGGGATTATGTTGAGCGTGTGTGCGTAGTTTCTGTCGGACGGAACACACCCACCAGCCGACGGCGACGCGCCGAATTACGACGATAGGTTTTGCCCGCCGAGTGTCAAGGACGAACCACTGTTGCTATACGATACCGACGAACACTTCACACTGACTTGGATTTGACTTTGTGTGAAAAAAGAAATAAATCATTTGCATTTGAGTATGCAGGGGTTTTGCACTCTGCGGTTGTATTCTTTTACGTTTTTTAGCTTCTAACATGATTTTTAGTTAGAACGAGCTGTAGGTATCTCTAAAACGTGGCGGAGCGGAAAATAATTTCCTTTTTCATAGTTCTAGTTGCCATGTTAATGGTTGTTTTATAGGATTTCTATAAAAAGGTTTAATTGTATTGCAGTAAAGTAGTAATTAAGATTTTATTGATAATAAACTTGTATTGATTAAATTCTTGTTTTGTTATTGCATTAGGTTCATCGCAGCAGTTAAGCCGTTTATAAGTTAATCCGTAAAACCGACATTAGAATTAACTAGGTACTAGCTTCAACGCAATGCATATAAATTCGCTATAACTTAACTAACACCTTTACTAATTAATTTTATTTTACGAACATGGAATTAATTTTTCGTGTAGGTAAAGAATTATAATAATTGGAAGTTAATATTTACTAGTGCCATTGACCTTAATCAAGCCAAATTGTGTTCGATCTGACTCTAGGTAGGTTACAATTGGCAATTAAACCTTAAAAGGAATACATATTCAATTTTGGATAACCATAGCTAATCTATAAACATTTGATATACTTTCTTGAGTATTTTTCAATGTTGCAACACTGCTTCTTAAGGCTATTCGGTTCCTTAATTGGTCGGTTTATTTATTTTTGTTTTTCTTTTTCCTATATAATTGCTATTTTTATATCAATCACTTAACTAAATCTGATAAGGTATTGAGGTTAATGTTTCCGATAGAATTTTATTTAATATATTATAAACATATATTACGTAACTTGGGATAATAAATATTTACACAAAATGTCTTGACGTTTTGTATGGATGAAACTCGTTAGGTTAAAGATAATTATTTTGTATAAACATAGTATTCTACTACTATACCTGTATACCTACAATTCTAAATATTGAACAAACACTCGCTGTATGGGTAAAAGTCAAGCACCTAAAGTACACACTCGACTGTACACGTGAAGTAACAAAAAACATGAATAGATGTTCGTAGTATAGAAAAACATGTTCAAAGAATATTTAATTCTTCAAGTATCTATTTCAGCCACTACAATACACATGAAAGACTCATAATTATGACACACACACCTAACGATGTAAAATAAGGACACAAAATAAGTAACATTGTCACAATATCAGACCCGGACTAATGGATGGCGTGGGCAGAATTTTGGTAAAATTGCCTTCAGCGCTTTCCAATATCAAACAAAATTCTAATTTAAAGTAATAAAACAAGTGCATTTATGAATACAACGAAGCTCGATAAACAGAGAGCAAGCACTCAAGCGATATCATAGTGATAAATGAATGAACATTACTTAATAAATAACGAGACATACACACTGTTGACAAGATGTATGATGCATAGGTCGGTCCATATACCACCTATCTTTTAGATCGCAAACGTAAATCAAAATTGATCGAGCCATTTATTGTTGAAAAGATAACTATATTGACCATTAATTTGCCATTTAATGGAGTTATTCATATGGTTTTTCCGAATATAATAGTGACTCTTAGAGCTGTGATTGACAATGTCATGTGAGGGACAGATTCCGTAGTTATTTCTGCTGACATTGCAAATTTTAAATTACTTATTTTAATTTAATGCAATAATGGGGTTTAGAGTTTACAAAAATAAATGCCAAAAAAATAAAGGATAGAATAGCTAAATCAGACTTTTTGGCAAATTGCTTGTGCTTTAAGTATCTATATTATTTTAATAGATTAAACGTGATACATTTACCGAAATATACTGTTTAAGCACATGTCTATGCCCAACAATCTACGTCCACCTACAACGAATTTCAGAAAACCTTACAACTCGACATTAACATAATTTATTAAGATTGTTATGCCTGACCAAGTTAGATAAACATCCGTAGTTTAGTGGTTTCATTTTGATCCAACCATGAGATACCATTGAATGCTATAAATGTCCTTAGCCTACATAGTGGGTCCCATCAAACTACCTATTAAGTATAGAAAACGTTGTTCCTACGATGAATTAAAATCATTAACATAATCATTGATATTCCGAGTCTTTTCGCTATTGGCTTCGATAGACTATTCAATAGAGTTTATTGTTGCTGTGTAGTATCGAACATTCTGTCAATTTGGTCAAGAATTTCAATGAATATTTTGTATCGAATCGACTAGTTGGTCCGTATCTATTGGCGTATAATACCTAATGCTTAGATCTATCGACATTGACTGAGTACTTTTTTTTTGAGGGGGTAAAGTTATCCCATGACTTCTCCGGCCTGGGTGAGGCGAGAGGGAGCGTCAGAGTCTTACTGACTATAAATAAACCACCCGGTTCCTACTCCTGCACTTCGAGCCGAAACCCCGGCAACCCGTTAAATCGTATCGCCATCAGTCCTATTGGGCCTCATCTGTGGTGGTCTGATGGCTCCATTGACCTAGGATATATTATGGGTGATTCATTGTTAGGCTTGTATTTTTTTCGCTCAATTAAAAGCCATAAGTAACAAGCATTGTCTTTTACCAACTTTTTAGTTACAGAAATTATCTAATTCAGCCTTGATCTAAACTTCATAATATAGAGGTAAACGCATTTCATAGAACTGATACTCACATACATGTTGGGTATCAGTGTATTGATAAAGGCTCGGGTCGTGTGTTGTTTGACAGTATAATTGATGAACGTGCTCACTCGCCTTCAGAGCCGACATTGTCCAACTAATCGTAGCTGGAACAATGGCGCCACTTGTCTTGGATTAGGGTTCAGCCAAACGTAGCGTACTGAATTATTAGTGTTTTTCTTTTGTGTTGCTAAGCAAAAATAATGTTTATTTAATTTTTATCGAGAATTAATTAAAAGTGCAGGCGTTTTATATTATAGTAAAACCCAAATACTTGGACAATAAAAAAGAAATAGGACAAACCTTGTCTGGAAATAAACTCTGTTATTTTTTAATGTTTTACAAAATTTTATATCGTACATACTTATGCATATTACAATGGCTATAAAATGCAGACCACCATTGGAATGACATTTGGCAGCGGATAAAAACGCTTACATATGGAAATTAATTCAAGCTATTAAAGTTTGTTTTCAACTCAATATTAAATGAATAAAATAGCCGATTGAATCACGTGTCCAGTTGCATTAGCACGTGGCTTACAACTGCGGTTAATGCAAAAGATGTGGTCAATTCATATTTTTTAATCCAAATCCAACAGGCGTACTTAGTAATACTGTATTGTAGATTCATAGAAATGTTAGGAATGAAATTAAATAATACAATATTAATGAAAATAACTTCGCAAAAGTATTTAAATAATTGTTCATTTAAATATTTTAAATAGTCATGATCATCATACACGCATACAAACTAATATTTGATAATTTTTACTATACCTACTGCATCATGGCAGAGTAAATACGGAACCGCCATAACGGAAAACGCACCTAACTAACACCATCAACTAATTTGGATACCGATGTTAAAATTCGTTGTTTCCGTTCCGTTCAGTAAATTTTAGCTGCATTGTTTTGTTAAAAAGTAACGTCCTCTACACTTGAATAATAATGAACTCAAAATACTGCAGACAGATTTATTTTATTACTTCATTGTACGAGCGAGCGTACAACATCATCAGTTACGCTTGTCAAAATTGTTGTAGGTACTTACTATTGAGTATTTCCTATTAAAGTACGTACTTGGGCATTTTTTGTTAGGCAGTGATTCAACGATATCATCTCAAGCTGGTATTGACTTCGTATAAAAAAGATTCACAAGCATAACCAATGTCTGGTACATAGTAAAGAATTGTAAATGTGGAGAAAATGAACTAGTTACAATTATGACAAAAAACAATGTTGCAGGTAGGTACTCGAACAAGCAATTGTCGATATAGTTTATAGACAACATTAAAGAAACACGTTCATGAAATGATAAATACATAAACGTTAATAATAAGACCAATAAATAACGTTGCATTTATGACTTATAACATTACAAGTTGTACCTTATACCTGTACAATGTTCATTTAATAAACCGATAAAGTTCATACTATTTAATCAGTCAGTGTATGAATAAATACCATGAAAGACCCTTGATATTTTATTACTGTATCACACATAAGTGTTCAAGACATCCACTAGTTGGAAAATCAGTTTGATAATCATACTTCCCTTGGCCAGAATTTGAACCACCTTGCTCTAATTTTAATGTCATATTAATTAAATTACCGAAGTTATGACCAACATCAATGTTAGTACCTTGACTTGAAATATCATTAAAGTGTTCAAATAGGGACTGTTAGACATTCGCCTACGACCGAATTAAAATCATGTAGGTCGGTACATTGCCCGGCTGATCCTTGGTGGACATCCGATCCCAAAATAGTACAATGAGGATAGAACACAGTTTCATCTAAAAATAACGTGTAGGATAAAGCAAGGTGACATTGTTTAGCTTTTAAACACAATTAACAGATGAAGCAAATTTTAATGGATTGTTATACCTACGTACACTTTTTAACTTATCGTTTTCAGTATAACAGTGCTAAAAACATTGATTAAGTACCTTTCATACATTAAATATTACACCTACCAATTTGTCAACAAAAAATGCTTTCCTGCCTGTAAAGTACACATTAAAACGTTTCTAATTATGAAAACACTCAGAGAGATGCAATTAAGTTGACAAGAACCGTAGTACGCAGCGGGTGCGGCCAAAACTAGGTTACCCATTTCTCGTTAAGTCGGTAGCGCCGGGACAAAGAGTCGTAACGACCTCGCCTTTATTGCACTCCAGCGACGTTTTAAACATATAGAACTCGACCCCTTTGCTTGCAAACTCATGGCAATCCCATCGCCCCTCTCCTTCATCCGTATTTATGTCACAGACGTAAGAAAGAGGGAATTTAAGTACCCCCATATAAAAGTTTCGAGACGTTATCGAGTTAAATGGCGCTGAATTTGCGCAGTTATTTCTCTTTGGGTATAAAAACTAAAATGCAATAAACAAGTATACAGCAGTAAAATGTTTTGGGGCATATAACATTTTTAATAAAATAAAGGATTGTACGATGTAATAACAAAAGAATTCGATTATTGCTACAAACCGTTTGTCAGTTGATAAAACCACAGAAATGTTCTTGTCGTGCATACATTCATATATTATAACGACCTAAGCTGAAGCCTACACAGTTCGGAACGGATACATTTGTATTATATTTCTTTTCCCTTTTCGGGTACGGACGTCCTACTACCTACCCAATATAATTTGCATATTCGCTTAAAGGCAGTTATGTGAGCCCACGCATTACTAGCTTCGGTTGAAATGATGCAGTCAAGTACTGGGTGACCCTTTGTTAGCAGAGTGTTTTGCATAGCTATTGCGATTTCGTTTGCAAAGTTTTCCTAGCTTTCCATGTTGTCGCTTTCTCCATTAGACTTGTGTGTTTATTGTGTGAACGTAAAATCTTTGGCAAGTCTCGAACTCGTGTTTGTACAGATGTGGTTCGTTTACTCATCAAACACAGTCATTGCTACTGATAGATCCAAGATTGCGTAAAGCAATTTTATCGTCCTTCATTTCATGAGATTGAGAACCTATGAAACAAATTTTGAAGCAATTCAGAGATGTTTCACAAAATATTTATAAAAAATATTTATTTTATGTGGAACTAATAGTGACATTGTTCATTAAATTAATAATTACGTACTGATTGCACAATGCGTGCCCAATAACGTACCTATAGAAGCATATCAACTTACCTAATAATAATTGCCTAGTTTCTGATAATGTTTTATACTTACAAATAACAAACAATTGAATAATAGCCATGACTAGATAAGATAAATTTTGTTTTAATCAAGAAATGTGCCATATACTATGCGGAAATATTTAAATAATAGAAAAGTTAATCGAAAATCCCATTTACATGGCGACGTACAGCTCAGACTAAAATGATCAGTAGGTAAGTAAATAGAATTGAGTAAACATGACGTACTATAGGTACCTACATATTATTGGTATGTACATAGTAAACCCGAAACAACACACGGTTGCGGTCACTGGTATCTTCATAACACGGTGTTATTTTCCGAGAACGCCGACGACCTTGGGAATGTCTGTCCATATCTGGCACCTCCTTATTTCTGGCGTCGTGGCACATTTTCCTCGACTCCGCGAGTTGAATAAGCAAAACCGCCGCAACTAGGTTACACAGAGTCTGTGCTTTATTGTGTTTACGTGCCACAGATATGAGATATACAGATATACAACTCAGGTCAAGGCGCCAGACAGCTTTCGAGTCGACTAGCTATATATGGACTATTGTATTTAGCTACTGTTTTGATCGACTGAATGTTCGTGTAACGATACATGTTCTAATTATACTTTACAACCCAAATCTCCTCATAATGTACTTATGTAGTCTCCTAGAGGCGCGATAACATCTACAAAGTATTCGTTAATTGCTTAATCCATACATGTCCTTGCATTAGCCGGTTGGCCACTAATCCTACAGATACCGGCTACACCGTTTGTCGAGCTACGGAACGAACAATAGACGACGCGGAAGAGCATTAAAATACGTCGTAAAAAAGTGCGCGTAGTTTTAAATTTTATGGCTAGCGTTCAATTGGGGCTTGTAAAAAAGCGTTTTATTGGAGTCGCATCCTGGCTGCGAGGTCGCGATGTTCAGATAGGTCTAATTAAAAACCCGCCGCGTGCACTCTTGCGAAAGCGGGGCCTCTCTGAATCGCCTCTTGCGAAATACAAAATGCCCTTCAGGCGATTACTGGTCAGATTTTTTGAACAAGATTTACAGGCTCTAGGTATACCTACAGCTAAAATATTACACAAACTAAATAACACGAGATATATGCCTAATAATTACAGCTTTACCGAGAAGCTATTTGTCAGAATAATTTAATTTCTTTAATAACCCGGTTTTATTGTAATGATAGTGATTATGATTACCAACGAGCAACGGGTCATGGTTCAAGATCCGGTTTAATCGTAGCCATATTTAGTTTATTTTAAAATAAGTTTAAGTATTCATACTTGTGTTCAAGAGTTCAAAACAACTAATTGTTTTTCTTTTCTTTTCAGATTGTGAAAACAGTGAAACGAACGTTACCCGTGAAGACTTCTTGTTTAGAAGACTTAAGTGCCATTCGTAACAAGTTTACCACACGCAGTGATATTTAGTTATATGTTAGTGATAGTGCGTATCGTGATATAGTCATATACTTAATTTAGGTGCTAACCGCTACCGGTAATTTTAGTGCAAAAACGTTACCAAAAAGATACGAAACTGGCTCCATACAAGGATATAATGAATTCTACGAGCATGAGCTCTACGGTGCCGACAATCAAGTGCGAGGACACGTCGCCGTCGCCGGCGGCGGCCGTGGCCACGGACGGAGACACCGCCAGCACCTACAACCTCAGCGTTAACGTCAACCTCAGCGCCGCCATGATCAACATGCTGACGGCTGAAACAGCTGGTCCCACTACCCTAAGAACCCCCGAAATCGTCAACGATGTCATCACCATGACCAACCCTTTGGACCAGTACAACTACGACAAAAATTCCAGTTTCAAGGTGAGCGGCTTATACTTTTTTCTTCTTTTGTTAGCACATGTGATAGCTTGGTTTTTTATTAGCGCACGTGCATGATTAATGTGAATCTCGGATGAAAAATGAAACGTTGTATCTGAAGTTAATTAAATAGTGCGCGTGCGTGGAATCATGTTGATAAAGTAATGAGATTTTGTTGTAGCGAAAAATAATGATATCAATGTGATGTCCTTCAGTGTTATTTTATTATGTTTTACCAAAGTAGATAGGTACTCCAGGAACTAAAACTAAATAAATGGGTGAATACTTAATGCGCACGACCCGAGTACTTGAAGTTCTCATTGTTATTCGTGCTTTCACAGAGCGGCTGGACGCTCACAATGCACGTAGGATCCTTCCAGTACTTAGGTCACATCCATGCATGCTCGTTAGAATGTAAAATAAGTGTTACAAGTATTTTGAACGGTTGCCAAGTGTTAGATGCCACGTAACTATGACCACGTGACCGGCCATTACTCCCCCATTATAAACATTGGATAACACTCACAGTATGCAGTACCATGAGGTCATGCACCTTATGCAGACTCCTTATTTACTGTGTTTAGCAGCAGACTCGATGGCGCCGCGGTAACACTTGATATCGGGTTATCTATATTTAGTTATCGTTCTGCTATAGGTATAGGTAGGTATTTGTAGTGTTGATTATCTCGACTCGTGCGCTGCCGTTTCATGAATGAGTTTCATTTCACTGAAACGTGAATGGCGAGCAATTTAGAGCGTAAAAACAATGGGACAGCGCGGACAATTACTTGATGCTAACCGTTTGATATGACAATTTGGTAGCATGTGTCATCCATTGCTATATTAAAATGCTTTGCCCATTATGTTAACCATTACAACAAAAAATTATAATTCAGTGGCTTTACCTACCAAGTCGTGTTAGAGCCATATTGTGTAGGTAGGTATACAATAGGAGAGCCTCGATTTCTAGTTACACGGCAGACGTGATAAGTTCGGATGAGTGCAAACAACACTGAGTAAGCCAAGTACGAAAAGTATGCTTACTTACCCGTGTAATCAAACAAGTCATAAGTTGAAGTGGTATGCTTACTTTAAAATTAAACATGTAGGTGCCACGTTATTGTTAAGGAAAATGTCACATAAATGTGGTTTACATAGTTATGTAGGTAACAAAGGTAGCATTAACTTCATATACAAACCTTTTAAATTGTGGAAAGACAGTTGAAAATCTTCCACTTACCAAAAAAAAACAGTACAACTAAATTGAAGAGTTAATAGAATCTCCTTAGGTGCTAACCTAAAAAGAAAGCAAAAAAGCACGTTCTCAGTATGTCAGTTTGCCATGACCCAAATAGAGTAAATGCATTGAAATGATCATTAGCGATGAGGATAAAAAAGACAAAAAGCAACTTCCGAACAAAAGGTGAAATTACATAAAAACGACCAATCCCGAGTCATCAGGAACTTTCGTGTCGTGTTGGCTAATGGCGTTTGCGTGCAAACTGTCCCATATAACGTAGGTACATCACACCTTTAGACAAAAGGCATCGAGGTGGAAAATATACCATTACCGGTGTTCGGTCAGCGTGCAAAACAAGGTCTCATTTGCCCATATTATTTCAGAGTGCCAGCGGAAATGACTCCAACTCCTCCATGTCAAACGGTTCGTCAGCTACTTCACCAGCTTCAAGCACTCCGCCGAGTATACAAAAGGTAAATATCATTGATCGTTTCTACTTTAGAAGATAATAAGAATCCGTGAACTTTGAGATGTTACTGAGTTATTTTGATTGGTTAAACATTCAAAGTCATTATGCCAGTGAATAAACATATTTTGTTTATTCACGTCTTTCCTAATTATTTATAATAACTCAATGTTTAAGAGAACTAAATCCCACTAATTGCACATTCGTGTTCATCTCGAAAGCTTTTACAGTGTCGTTAAGTTTTGATTTATAAAGAACCAGTATTTCTCATCCTTGCACTTTTATGATGTCTTAAAAAACAAACAACAAACTTTTGGCGGTCATTATCTTTTTATTTTTGGTCCTCATTTAAAACACGTGTATTTTAGGTTTCGGTGGATTTAAGATTTGAGGAATTCTTGTGTCCAATGTCCAAATCATCGTATCTTGTTTCACATATCCTCAATAGTCTAGCCTCTACATATTGATGTTTGCCTAAATCTAATTTGGAAGAGATTTCATTTTAAATATGCATTGACTAACTCCAAACGCAGCGTAAATCTATCCATAGAAACGCTATTCAGTTTTTCGCACTTTCCACAAACATGTGCGTATAGGATGAATAATTTGTAGATTTCCTTTGACCTCGTATTCAAATTAACGTTATTAGTGCCTATTGAACGAATCGACTAGTTTTTTCTTGAGTAATTTATGTAGGCACAGTTCCAAAGGCTAGGTAAGGTCTAGACAATGGGCGGACGTTGAAAATGTGAGAAAAACAACCCACCTTGATAATTAATAATTGTAATATCAATCGTGTGTTTATTTTTTCTCACAGTTCAATTGGAATTGCACAATTGTATAAAACCGTAATTGCACTTGAACATTCTCGTAATACTCACGTATTGAGAATACATCTTCAGTAATGACCTTGAGCTCTAAGGAGCCGTGAATCATTGGTGAACAGATGAAGTGCACATAAATTATTCACAAACTGCAATATTGTTATGTGCAAGTTGCGCAACACCTCCCGTTCAAAGCATCAATTTATAACTTGATTAAAACTTTAATTGGAGCCTTTTTAGACTGAATACATTGCTATTCGGTCAAATTACTCAGTCAACTAGCTGAGTTTAAGCACTGGTAATGTAGATCTATTATACCAGTAAATGTAAATTACTCACGTCTCCATTTAAGTCAACTTGTTAGAATCTTGACGGCACACTTGAGAGGCAAGCATAAGATTGTTAACACACTTAACTTCTATCGTACTACGATAGGTATTACTACGATAATCGTAGTAATACCTATAATATTTTTGTCATCTGAGAAATGCTATATAAACAAAGGTTGACAACAAAACGGGCAACAGATAAATTAAACGAGATAAAAGGAAACGTATAAAGAAAAATTAGTTGGACAATGGACACGACGACCTTTCATTTTTGTACCTGGTACCCCGAAACTTTTATACAATCTCTATGTAGTAAATTTTCTAAACATATCTGAAAAGCCCCATTTTCATTTTCCAGACGTGTTCGGAACTAATAAAGGCTGGTCTGAAGTTGTCGATAGAGTCAAAACGGAAGATGTCTGGGAGTGACACGGACGCTGGTATGAAGAGGATGAAGAAGGAGGAGAGCGATGATGACTACGACAGTAGCCACACACTCACCAACAAGTCCGATGGGGTGAGTACCGTAACTATAGATAATAACAATATGATAGCATTAGAGTAAGAACCAACGACTATTGTAGTATTTCAGGAGCATACGATCGCAAAGCCGATAATCACTATAGGTTTTTAGAAGTAGCAGATCTCATTTTATATCGTTTTGCAAAGGAATTTGCCCTTTAAGCCTTTGGCGTCATGCCATTGGCATTTTTAGCTAGAGCTGATTATTTTTTAAGGAAATTTCTAAATAAAGTTAGAAAAGTGATTCCCCAGTCTACAATATAAAAGACAAAAAAATATAGTAAAAAATCTCGACAACGACGGACATCTTAAGCTAGTATCACAAGGAAATGTCTTAGTATTTCGCAATTTTGAAAACGAGATAAGAAACAGCGAGAATCTTCAAGTAATGATAGGGTAAACCCTCTGTTATCGTAGACGACAGTACAAAGATAAAATTCATTGTTATTTTAAAAACGGAAAACCGTCCGACATAGGAAGAATTTTAGATCTTCTAAGCATATTTATTTTAATGTTCACACTTGTAACCACCGCAATCATACCCCTCGTACAGCGAAGCTTCAAACTATGTGGCAACTGTGGGTAATGTACCTAACGCTTGTATTTAGTCACGTAGCCATTTGCTAGCAAGGAAAACGAGGGATTCACGTGTTCACTACGCTATTTAGATAAAATGCATGTGATTTTGTTGTAGTTGTGTAAGCATCCTGTATACCTACACAACTAATGATCTGGAAGTAACATGTTCTCGTGCTTAATTTTAACAGTTGCCTCGATTTTTTACTAGTTAATAATATGCATATTTATTATTCGAATAATAAAATCATTAGTGCCACTCCTAGAATTGTTTTGAACGTTCAAGGGTCACTTTATTCATTCATATAGGTAAATGTTATTCGAGGTATTGCTAAATGCATATTTTATGTCCAAGTTTACGAGTCGTGTATTACCGCGTTACCGCCCAACGACTGCACTTCCCATGTAGCCGCAATAAATAAAGATGTGTGCGGAAGATTGCAAATCGTATCTAAACTAACTTTTATTGCGAATGCGCAGCATTGTAATTCAACGGCTTCATTGAAGTTTTATGAGCTTACGAAGAAGGCATCACAAATGTGGCGGTGGTCGTGACTTCACTTCCTGATTCTGAAAGGTAGCATTATGGCAATGAGAAATGATCGGCGTATCGAGTAGCCTTACTTAATGGGCCGGGCTTTGGATTGATTATTCTTTTGTTTAGCCATTGTATTATGCAAATTTTCGGAATAGGTACGTGGGCAGGTTGTATGAATTAGAAGGAGCTGTAGTTCGATAAAAATTGAATATTAAATGTTAGTTATCGACATTAGTCATGAAAGCGACTAGATAAGCTGCCACTTAGTATAGTGAAACACGATTTGATAATAAATTGTTTACCTTAGGTCCTTTCGCTACCTCTTAGAAACTAATTTATCTTCCCCATTTTGTCATAACTTTCAAATTTGTAAAATAATTAATTTTCAATTCTAGCTCACACCAGAGGACGAGGAGCGTAGGCGACGTAGAAGAGAACGAAATAAGATAGCTGCAACAAAATGTCGGATGAAGAAACGAGAGAGGACGGTCAACCTGGTCACCGAGAGCGAGGTGTTGGAGAATCAGAACATAGACCTTAAGGCCCAACTTAAGGTAGGGAAAAATCTATAAAAAGCTTAACGAATTGATTCAATTCTTTGTTTGTTTTATTTAAACAGTTAATTGCTTCTTTGGGAAAATAACTAATTATTAATTAAGTAGGTTTTTCCAGAACAACACAAATTGAAATATAATTTTAAGACCCATTTCACCTCACAGATATCTTTAAATACAACTTATGACGCTCGTAGACGATAACAAATAGGAGTCAACCACTTATTAGAGTTAATGTAGAGTCGACAGAAAACACGATAATAACGCATAATTATATCGGCTTTAAAAATAAAGTTTTGATAAATATTTTTTACTTTCTTGCAGGACTTGGAAGTTCAAAAGCGTCGGTTGATGGATATGTTGACGATCCACGCAGCGTCGTGCGTGAAGTCAAATAATTCCAACACGAGGCAGTCTCCAACAACGCCGTACAACATGATCGGCCCCTACGACTCACCGACAACATTCCCCGTGTCGTTCGACGCGCACTCGCCCTACATCCGACCAGAGTCGGCCAATATACTCACGTCCAGCTATACATGTGTCACCCCACTCAATGGGGACTCATCTATCGACACCATATCGTCCTTAGATACCATCTACGTAGCGCCTCAGCTGACAGACCCTGAATACAATCGACCCGACAGTGTTCTTAGTCTGCCTCCAGCTTCGGAACGCAGTTATGTCACCACAGACGGCTACCTCCCTAAGTCTACGAATCTTCTCGTCCCGATCGACTCGGAACAGGATTATTACGATCCTGAGGCGAATTACAACCTGGGGAACCAGCAGTGCCACACATACCCTAATACGATCCCCGAAGCGTCAAGCAAACTCAATAACGGCCTTAATGATGGATGCCTCGTGTAGTTAGGATCATCCACGTTGTCAGTAACCATTTTTTGTCGGGTCCAAATTTATTTTCGACATGTATACGTATAATTTAAGCATTGGAGTTATTAAAATTCGAAATAGAGTGACACCGTTTATAATAATTCCACACGATCTTCCAGACATAGCTTATATCTACAATCTACATGTTACATAAACGCTTACTCTTTTGAATTTTTGTTACATAAAAACTTATTTTTCAATTCGGTGGCAAGTTTTTTGACAATTATTTTTGTAATGTACGAATTATCAGAATAACCATTAAAATGTTAGATATACATCTAGAGGTACTTCCGTCAAATCACTTTTGTAATAACTATACACAACAGTTGTGATAAAACATTAAAAAACCTTTTTGTATTTCATAATAAAGCTTCATAAAGTGCCAGAAAAACGACAAAGGGCGGGGAAATTTATTTCGAAACGAAATCATATGTCTACTGTGTAGAACAACAACGTAGAGATAGTTTGGTGCCTGTATAACGTAGCTAGTATGTATGAATAAGAGATGGAGTGACATTTAGAGTCCAGAACGAACATGAACTATGAAAACATTATCTAATAGAAGAACACACAAATTTTACCATTCTACAGCACATTAAAAAACAAAAACAATATTCAAATTAAACGTTACTTTTCTGTTAAGTGTTGTGAACTAGAACTCCCAATTCGATTGTAATTATGACTACGTTAACACGAAGCAATAACTGTGTAACAGTTATTTAGGTAGGTATTTCACATAATATTTTATTTTATCTAAGTGTCTAATTCTAACAATTACCATTCGTTTTAATTTTTTTAAGTTCTATGATTTTGCTTTGATCTGTTTAAAATATTTGTTTATTAAGATCTGATTTAGACGGTGCAATGATGAAAACGTTTTAGTATTACCATTGGTGTCTAGTCTACATCGGTAACTCGAAAATATGAATGAATGAAAGTCCCAGATTCATCACAATACATAGCTTTTAACTTCCAGTACAATGATAGATATAGTAATACAGTACCTCCTGTTAAATTTCCAAAATTATATATTTTTTGTTACAGAAGTATATTCACAGATTATAATGAGATATGATATATTCCACATATACATGTGTTACAATTCGTGTAAGGTAATATTAGTTTTAAGGTGCTTTAACCCAGAGTAACTCGTGATATACCTAATATTATTGTTAAGTGCAACAAGTGTTACTTGTTACGAACGATAATCAATTAATTTTAACAACTTGACATTTCTATAATTAAGATTGTACACGTAACGAATTGTATGTGCACACAAAGCAACATGACGAATTCTACCATTTGTCACTTGTCATTGTCATGCGACTAAAAACCTTATTGTATATTACACAAAGACAAAATTAATAAAAAAATAATACGTGGCATATGACTTTGATGAATGGACAAAATGTATTTTAATGTACGTAAGTCGCTTGAAGTGTTCACAAAAACACCATTGTAAAGTGCCTCTGTATATTAATTTCGGTCTAAAGCCATTTTGTTTTCTGTTGATATTTTTATATGGAGTTAGTAATTTACTGTAAGTACTGAGTAGATGTTTGGGCGGAAAGCTGAAAATGGAAAATTATCCTTGTGACTTTGGAAATAGGCGTGGTTGTTTGTTGCGCAATAACTGGAGTTGTACTGTTGCGCAACATGATATTATCGCGAATATGCCAAGCGAGTGTGTTGTGAAGCCCAGACAGTGATGCAGACCTATACAAAGACAGTGCCTTCTGCATACCAGTGATCCTAGTCCATGTGGCTGCTTTACTGAGCAGTCAGTCGCGCGAGCATTTATTTTTATATTGTTGGTAATATTGTGATAGCAAGATAAAATATATTTACTAACACAGAGCACAATTCGAACTAAACGTTCATTATTAATCTTGTCTAACAAGAAGTTCAAGTCTCCAAAATGGTAGTTTCTAGAAAGGCCGTTATATGGGAAACGTAATGGACTTCCCTTAGATATGTATAGTTTTCTCTTCTTCATTATATTTGGTCAATGTTTATGAATTTTGATTGTTTGAAAGTTTGTAGTATTTATTCGCTTTTGTAGTGTGATGGTACCGTCGTAGTAATCTTGTCTATAAGATTAACTTTAGAAGGTATAGTTTAGTGTTTCCGGAAGGTCTATTCGTAGTCACGTTGGAGTTGATCAGTAATTTATTACATCTCGGAACGAGAATGGTTCCTATCACCAAAATAATGATGACTTTATACAAAACGTCAGTATCGAAACCAGTTTCCTACGTAGGTATCAAATATCGTCTATAAAATTTTGCTAATGAGTGAATAATTAGTTGTATTACCATTACTGGTTCCATTCTCTTCCGCTGCATGTAATAATGTTATTTGATCAACGTGTGACGTCATCTTCTATTTAATTTATCTGTGTATCTCTGCTGGCCCTCGCGGACAGTTGTGATAGTACATTACTATTGCATAACATTCGGTTGTAAGTTATATGACGACTAGTATTACATTTGTTTAACGATTTATTGTTGTTACAAAATAAGATTTATCTTTATAATTTATATATGAGTATTCGAATCAATTTTATAATAATATGTTGTTATATCTTGCTATTTAAGTCTGCTATGTACTAATGCTTTGATATTCGAGTCCATTTAATTTTTTTCTATACATTTACAAAATAATTTCAACACTCATAATTATTCGTTAAAAATAAAAAATTAATTAAGTCACAAAGTGATTAAAATGTAATCATATTGTACCATAATCATGTAAGAACAGTTGTTTGTTATAATATCAAAAAAATAATAATTCGTATTAGGTTTTGTAAGTGTTGTAAACATCACTTGTACCTGCTTCATAAATATAAATATTTTGACAGTCAAAGCAAAATTATTGCGCTTATATATTGAAGAATAAATCATTATATTGCATACAAATATGTTTAATTTTCTTATATAATAAAACAAGCATCCTTTTCCCACCTCCTTCATTTCATTTTATTGTGGCCATAGATCCACTGCAACTAATAATTATTAAGGAATATTGCTTAGCAATGAAACAAGGAATAATCAAAAACTGATATTATTTAATATCACAATAAGGACTTACATATAGCAATGTATTGAATATCTTACGTGGCTAGTGTAGCGAGCATTACTGAACAGAATTTCAATCATACAACACAATCTCACAAATTATTAAGAAATTAACCGGTCTTGATTGAGACTAGAAATTATTATCTAGGTATAATGCTTGCAGTTCTCAAAAAGTGCAACTTCAAGGAATGGATAAACTAGAACAAACATTATAAAACTTCTCTTTATACGATGTAGAAGAAGCAAAAATTAAAATTCCTAGAAGGTTTCTAAAGTAACATTCATCACGAAACCAGTTATTAAGAATAATAGGGGAATTTACACCAAAAAGGCTAAAAAACCAAATACCCGACGCACAATCATTTGGCTTCTAATTTTAAAAGTAATAAAATTAGTTGGTGGTACCAACATCTCAATTTTCAAATTTGGAAACATAAAAATAAAGGTACAACATTGAGATTAATTCAAATTCAAGGGTCAATTTAAAGGCAAACATTTGATTAAAATTCTCGAATATAAGACTAAAACCATTCGTAGCAAAAAAACCTAACAGGCCCCAGATACAGGGGATTTACAACTCGCTAAAAGAAATAAGCTACTCTATTATGAACGAGGTAGAATACACAATACTTCAATACATTTGTACTACTACACTAACCATACATATCTAATAATACACTTTTTGAGAAATGACTACCGTTAAGACAGTTGAATAAGTTGTTACCGTTGTCGGATGAACTTCCAAACAGCATCGGTGCCACCAACTACCTACAATTTCAAAAAAAGTTCGTTAGAAAACCGTTGCGTTTGAAAATTTTAATGGCGCCCTCGTAGTGTTGTAGCAAGACATTCACAATACAAACAGTGTAATGGGATTGTTACGGAATTGTTACGTAAAGACTAGAATATTCTTAAAGACTATAAATACTCTAGAAGTCAGCACTATGAGAATTTAAGTGATGTGACTAAGATGAATTTATATTGTAATGTTTGTAGTAATAATATCGTGAATCTCATTGATGACAGTAACTGGTATAAAAAAAAAGCTTCTCAATATATTTTTTTTTCGGAAACGCGCAAACTTTTTGATGGATATGAGAGTTAATAGTTGTTTAGTAATCGAGATACTGTGTATGAGCATTAGTGTAACATTTAAGCTTAGACTTGTTCCAAGTGGGTGGCGAATTTCGTGCTTTTGATATATGGGTAATGCAGTGCATCTGCTGAAATAGTGTTGCATATTACCTTAGTAATATACTAATCAGTGATTCTATGAGTACAAAAATATTTTAAAAGTGAGTGTTAGGTATAAAATCTCTTGGAATCAAAACTGATTAGGGAGGATATTGGACATAAGAGCTAGTAATACGCCGTAAAGTATATGCACTAGAGCTGATTTTTTAGAAGACCCAGTTTTAAAGGTAAACTAGTAACGCCCACCCTTTCTAGTCCTTTTTCAAAAACGACAATTATTTGATAGTAAAAGAAAATCAAAGTTTGGCTACATCTGTCAATATTTTTCCGATACCAATCCCATTCGGAGAATGTTCTTATATTTAAGAATTGTAATGATGTGTAAAGCAAGTGTTGCACCAGTGTTAATGAGTGCCCGCTAAAGCGTTGTGTTTGCATTGAAGGCTATATAGACCTTAAATTATTATGAGGTTTTTTTTACAAGTGGTCAAACCAAAAGGCATAGTCCCCATTCCGCACGTAAGAAGCTAAACCAATAGATGTGTTCATGTAACTTAAGAATAACCCTATTTTGGAACTGTGCAGGTTTTCCATGGGATCAACCGGTAAACAGGCAGATGGATAACCTGATGGTAAGCAATCGGTGCCGCCCATGGACACCCGAAACACCGAAGGTGTCACAAATGTGTTACCGGCATTTTGGGGATTAGAAATTTAAGGATTGTTGAAGATTCGGGAATTGGAGAGATTTAGGAGTGGGGTAATTGGAGAGATTTAGGAGTGGGGTAATTGGGTCTCCGATAACCTCACTACACGACACAACACAACGCAAGTGTTGTTTCATGTTGGTTTTCTGTGAGGCAGTGGTATTACTCCGGTCGAGCCGGCCCATTCGTATCGAAGCATAGCTCTTCCACACTTAAGGTATAAAATATGATAGTTTTTCTTATGTTCATGAAGTGTAATGTGAGCAACCGATATTATTTAGCACAAGCACAAATGTTAATCCAAATTCAACCTATAGTATAACTATACTTAGGTTTATACTTGCATAACCTTTACGAAATATTCACCAATAAACTCGAAAAGTTTGGGATTTGAACATGGAGTAAGTCAATGCATAGCAGATACTTTTTCAAATGGTAGCGTGAAAGGCAATGGATTGCAAAGCTACTGACTCATTCCAGTCGAACTTCGAGTATTGCCAACTAAACTCATATTTCGTAAAGGTCACTTGCACCTTAAACTAATGAAACTGCACCTTATAACCTAGAAATAAGATGATAGATGAAAAATAATTGCTAATCAATAATTAGTTTTCGTTATCCCAAGCCTGTTAGCGTGGATGAATGACCATAATGAATAAATGCGAGTAACATAGTGTTAATGTTAGATACAAAATTAACAAACTGCGTACGTTTCGGAAGCCAGAGTTAGATAGCTCGCGTCTCCTTTACTCTATGCCTTCAAACGCTGGTGACAAAAGAAAATATATTTACTCCAAAGTCTCAACTTCACATTATATAGGTGATTCCAGTGAAGTTTTCTTCTTTTAACCTAAATGTTGTATTAATGGTGACATGATTATGATATTTTAATGTTTGTTACTCAATACAGTCGATTGTGTCTATTATCACTTGATGATTTCTTTGCAAAATGTTTGGTTTTCGCACAACTAGAGGCGCTAGTGTAGATTAAAGTCTATTAACAAATAGAATATTTGCCAAGTCAGTAGTCAGTCAATTTGTGATAGCTAAGCTTGTTAGTTAGCACTTAATATCACACTAGCGTCACCCCATGAGCGGAAAATCGAAAACCTTCATTTCACATATACATAATGAAAGTATTGCTTACTAAAAAAAACTGTATAGAGAAATCACTAACACAGTCATGAACTGAATAACCAAACAAAATAGAACAACAATATATAAAACATACCATTTTGCCCGTTTCGACCAATCTTTCGGCGTCCAGTGAAGACATTTTGGATCAATGCGCAGCGTCCTCTTTTCCATCGCCTTTTCGTGTTGCTGCAAGGTTTCCTATCACGATTAAAAACATATCAAATTCAAGAAAAATACATTCGCCAGTTATTAAATAAAATGATATATCACCTCGTTGACCGATATAATATATTGGCCCTTGTAGTAGTTTATAAGGTTCAAATTCTGTAGTGTACTTATAACGTCCTCTTTCTTTATGCTGGTTAGTTCGCAGATCTCGCTGAAAAATAGTCGGTAAACATTTAAGTGACTGTTTAAAGGACAGTAGGGAATAAATAGGTTAATTTATACTCCATTTCATTTGAAGTTACTAAAATTGTAGTGATGATAAAATTGTGTCAATATACACCTTTCAATCCCCGGAATGGAGATACATTTTCGCCAGACACCAGATGCGAATCTCGTGTAATAGAGGTGAGATTGAAGATCTAGTAGTACACTAGTACTAGAAGATCTATGTTTAACTGCTCGTAACAACTCCCACTGCTGCCCACCGCTAAGTCATAGGTAAACGTTTATCTAAGTTAAAATAAAATTGAATATTGAGGTCTTGCCATCATATTTACGTTTGGACATCGCAGTTTTAAAAGGATCAGGATAACAGAATATTGCTTCATCTCCGCCAAACGCGTATTCCTTTAGGTTTCGTTTTGTGTTTCGTCGTGTGAGTGAGGTTACCGGAGGCCCAATTACCCTCCCCTTCTCCCTTCTCCAATTTCCCCAATCCCTTAATCCCCAACGATCCTCAAACTCCTTATTCCCAAAAGGCCGGTATCGCACTTGTAACGCCTCTGGTGTTCCAGGTGTCCATGGGCGACGTCGATTGCATACCATCAGGTGATACGTCTGCTAGTTTACCGGCTTATGCCATAAAAAAAAGGTAGCGCTTATGATACTTTCGTGACGGCCAGCGTTACTGATACAATATGTATTCTACTGAACCGTTTTGTACCGCACTGTCTACCGGAGCAATAATAATTAAAATGATATGGCTCCTATTATTATTATTTTTAATGTTTTCTTAAGTAGTATTTAGAAATGTAATTTTAGAACGCTTTAATGTATGGAATATTAATATAATATGGTTCTTACTTGATAGTAATAATAGGTTTCTCGTTATCTCCGACTGGCTTGATGTGTGTAAGGATGTCCAGTATAGTCTGAGCCCAGTAACTCCTATACGATAACAAACCAAGATCCGATAGAGGCTTCTCTGGCGATCCAGTCTTCCCTTCAAACTTTGACAATTCGTAACCTGAAAATATACGCGTAAGAAAAAAAAATTACGATGGCGTTTATATCGACAGTAACAAGAATGAGATTTATTATTAACTAGGTAGGATTTCGGTTATATCGCGCTATTTAGATTTTACCAATAAGTAGGTAATTCGTTGACTGGTTTTAAATGACACACAGCGCCATCTATACTAATACACACAGCGCCATCTATACCAATACACACAGCGCCATCTATACCAATACACAAAGCGCCATCTATACCAATATTTTTGTTTTCCCTCGGAAATATTATACCCAATTATTTAATCCAGATTTCTAACTTTACGTCTGCATAATTTCAAAGCAGTCGGTTTAGTAGTTACGGCGTGAAAGCGGAACAATCAAACAAACTCACTTTCCGATTTATAATATAAGTAAGGATAATTTCGTACTAAAAAGACATATTAAAAAGTTTTTATGTATGAAGTAGACATGTAGTACCTTTGGCTTTGATACACATCATTTTTAAGTCCAAAGCAAGTAAATGTAAAGTAGTACCAATACGTATTTAGTCTGTGTTGTAATCGAACCAAGATGTCTCACAAAAGCCGGTTTTTTAGCGACAGCGTCCATTATGACCATAGTAATGGCACTCCTGGTTTTATCAAATTTATCGCCCACATACTTCTATGTAGGTGGCAAATTTCTTCTATGTAGAGGCGGTTCATAGTCCATATTAGAAGTATGATAAAGTTACTTACTAAATTCTATAAGAAGTTTTCCATAACCTTTCCTTTGGTAGGGCGGCAGTGTCAGTATACAAGCTACATTGTAGTCTTCTGTACTCTCCTTCTCTTTAGAAAAGTATCCTACTATGTGAAATCCTGGAATAAAGGATACATTTGATTTTAGCTTCATATAAATTGATTCATATTTATTATTGTATTTTTAACAAATATATAGAAACAATAAGTAACACCCAATAAATAACATAAATAACTTTTAAATAAATTACAACCTTATTGCTAAACCACCTCAATTGCTTTTCTACCGTCAAAATCCGACAAGACATAAAACCGCTACCAATCAAAAACACACTCTACTCCTTGACATTTAAGTGCAAAATCTCAAAAAATTACATACCCCGGGCATCAAATTCAGTCATAACGTAGAATAAAAATGGATCAGTATCGTAGTACAATGTCTTATGGTCCAAGAAGAGCTTGGCTAGTAAACAGAGATTCTGAGCGTAACATTTGTTCTTCCGTCCGTCTATCTCGAAAAATGATATGCTGCCTTTGCGGTATATTTCGTTGCCTGGAGGATGTTTTAGTTTGCATTTGATCTGGAAAAAAAATATATTACAACAATAACTTTAGTAAACATACTTTGGGTACATTATCAAACTCCAGAATAAAATTAGCCAGAAATCAATTCTCAAAAACTTTGTTCATACCAATTGTTTTTTAATGGGGGAAAATCGTTGAAGTACTCTAGTAGTCTCCTTCTTCCTGGGTGCGGCGGAAGGGAGTGTCAGACTCTAACTGACTAAAAACCACCCCGTTCTTAATCAAGCACCTCGAACCGGAGCCCCGGCAACCCGTTAAGTCCTTCGTGGCTCCGTATCGGCATCAGCCCTATTGGGCCTCACTTGTGGTGATCTGATGGCTCTTTGAGGCCCGCACGGAACGCGACGCACCGTACGCTTGATCACTGCGATCGTATTAGCGATCACAACCAACGAGATAAATAGTTAATTTAAGTTCTTTTCTACAAAATCATAACTATAAAGATAACGAAAGCTTACCAAATGTCTTTCAAGGCACTTTTTACTTTTTCTGTACTTTAAACAGAATTCACAGATGTAAATACAAGGCAGATTAACCATTTCCTGAAAGATATAAATTATTAATTGCATTAAGTAATTTTTATGCAGAGGCAGAACATAATAAAAATAAAATGCTTTTTTATTTGTGCTTAGATCCTTATCCGACACCCACTGGAAGAAAAGGAATGGTAAAAAAATATATTCTAATCTGGCATTTTACCACAAACCTATTCTAGAGACCACGATCGATTAATTTGATTATGATTATTTTGATTTGACTTGGATCATTTTAATTAACACGTTAAACGCCATGGCAGTCACCGGTGACCGACGTTAGCGGAGGATTTGCCTTCAACAGTTTTTTATTGGCAGTCAAAGCCTTAATCAACCTATCAAGAATTTTAATTATATTTTATTTTGATTTCAATTTTATTTTGACCTTAGTTAATTTATTTTGATTGTAATACTTTCTATAATATAACTTTCGTGAGACAGTAAATTACTTAGGTATTATGTTTTTCGGATTACTCGCGTAATTATTTGACGAGGAACTTGTCATAAATGGAACTTAGCTTTAAATCTAAACATCTTATTCACTTTATGATACGCAAATAAATTAATATGAATCGATCACAAATAGCTACACACCTGAGGATAAGGGGCGAAATACCACGGTCGTATCCGATTCCTTCCCAGTTCAATCATCTCGATGTTCTTCATACGTGTGACGAGGTCGTCGTGTCCATGCGCGACCATACTGCCCGACTGCCGCGGCCGAGCGGTCGGGGTGGCCGTACCACTCACCGTGGTCTCACTTCCCTCGTTCTCTATAGACGGAACAGGTTCCGCCTGAAACGTTTTAGAATTTTGCTTGGGTTCCTGTAAATAATTGCTTGTATTTTAGTATTGGGGTTTAGGTGTTCGGTTTTACCCTGTTTGTGGGCAGGTATTACCTGTTCAAGATAAAGGTAGATCAAGATAGTTTTTACAGTTTTTGGTATACGATGGGTAAGTATCTATTATTGAAATCTTATCAAATCTTTGTTACAACACTTCATTTAGAGGTAGTATAGATTGAAGCATAGCAAAATTAGGTAGGTAAAAGCATGAGAGTAGGTTTAATGAAATCGTTAATCCATTTAAATAACTATCATATAGATAGCTATCTACTTAAATAGACAAAATATCTACTTCGTTATGGTTACAAACAATCTTCATTGATTTCAATTTCTGATTTCGTAAAGTCCTGTGTTATAAAAGTGAGTTTAAAACGCCACAATGTAATGCCCCTCACCATAACACACACATACAAAAAGGATTTTTAAATTGAAAGCATACTTCATTGTCTATGGATGGCGCTTTCCGTTTCCTATTCATTTTCTTCTGCAAAGCAGCCGCAAGTACTGCGCCGCCATTGACGAGCGACGACGAGTCGTTGCCCAGTGTTGGGCTTGCTGGACGAGACACCAACTGACGCGGCTCACCGGCAACCACACCTTACACATTGAAGTTAGACAAAACAATGAGAAATTATAATAAAATACAGGTGAAAAAGTCCTCTATGCCGATCAAAATAAAGCTTACTTTTATATGCTGTATTTGGATACATAGGTCATTCTTTAGAATGCAGCTTTAAATTAAATAATAAATAGGTATATATACTTACTATATCGGTTAACATATGGATATAGATATTTACTAAGCATCACAAAGCAAGTATAATAAAAACAATGAATTAATCATCACCGAAGACGAATATTAACATACTGTAAGGATTAGGGACCAATAATCTTCAAATTTTAACAAACATGTGAATGATCCAGAATTCGCGAAACTCAAACTTATCACTATAAAGATTAGGTACTGTTTCAACAAAATAAATCCAACCATCTATTGCAAACATTGGACAGACGCTAAATCCGGACAATCACTATTGAGGAGAATTTAACAGATACAAATAACTCGTCAATGTAATATCTGATTTTGAACCCTACATGCAGGTATATAAAGACGTAATAAGCTTGCAAAACTCATTGTATTACATTAATACCACCAATCTTCAAGAAGGTCCTTTCTAAAAAAAGATTTTAGCAATTATACTAGTGGAGCTGACAGATAAACATTCACATGTTTGACTATATACATACTATATACGTAATTATGATTGCACACAACAGATACATATACATAGTGTTAACGATGAACGATTTCTGAGGCATAAATTAATAAATTCCATAAATAAATATTTCTCGTAAAATAAGTAATCTGTGGGAACTTGGGAAAGATAAGATGAAGGGAGTTTTTATATTAAACGAATATCGTATTTCTTTTAAGAACACATACCAGTAATACATATAAAACACTGTAAAACGCAAAGCACACAAACAAAATTGAATCATAAATTTCAACGTACCAAGTGCATTTTTTGGTGTAGAACCATTGAGTGCATTTAAATGGGTTTTCTCATGAACTTTAGGTAGGGGTAGACTTGGCGGAACTTGTTGGTTCGGAATAGTAGGTCTACTCGGTATCGTACTAGACTTCTGACTTTCATTGCAGACAGTGTCATCTGCAGAAAAAATGTTATTTTTAATGGCCAATTGTCACAATAATGATGAGTTTTAGTATTGTGATATTACGATGGTAAATTGTGATTATGAGAGGTTAGTCAGCGATCATAGTTCGTAGCTAAGAATCATTTTCAAATTACACTTATTTATACTTTTCTAAAAATACTTAGAGACTAATGTTTTACAAAGCTATTTATTCAAAACTACACATTAAACATGCATGAAGTTTACTAACTATAGGGGCAACAAAAACAATCTACCATCATAAAGAAAATAATTTTGAAATTCAAAGCCAATTGCAGTCAAAAGGCTAGTAAATGTTGAGTTCATGATATATCACCATTACTCAAAAAAATTTTTTTTTGGTTTCATTCCTGTAAATATTTTGCCCAGAAACCCACAACAATCTGAAGATAGTAAAAATTAATGAGTATAATGATGAAATGAAATAAAATGGCCATTAAATGTTTTCTAGATAACACAAATTACTTTATAATTGTAAAATAATTTTTGAATCACTGTAGTTACCAAGTTTTTGAATGAAGTTATGAACATCCAATGTCTAATAAAGCAAAAACACATACTAATAAAATTAGGCATGACGCCACCTCCTGATCCGATGTGTGTCTTCTTTGGAGTGGTTGTTCCTCCAGTGGATACTCCATCTCTTCTTGGAAACTGTACCTTTCTCGTGTCCAACCAGGATTCACCCACCCACTCATCCAGACGTTTGTTAACTGGAATAGTGAATTAATGATCTTTTATCACCTCCTATTTTTAAACCAATTTTGTTTTTTTTTTAAGTAAATAAGACTAAATATGATCCAGTTAAATTAAAACCTTATGAACTGCTATTAATTCAGTGTCTAAAAGTCAGTTTATGTAGTTAATTAGGATATTCTTACTTTTACAGGACTTAAAAGCAAAGCAATGTTATCGGTAAATAAACATTCTGCTAAATAATGTTGTTTTCACATCAAACTTACTTGTTTAACTATCAAAGCACATTTAAATTGTTGTTATAAATAATTATCAAGCATAATTCACTAATATTTGTAGTTAGGGAGTACTATAACAAGAATTCTTATGTTTAGATGACGGACCTGCCAATACACTGATCTAATACCTGAGCTAACACTTTGTTTACAACAATACTTACAGTCCACATAGTGCACGTAATATCCTCGTTGTCCGCGTATTTCTTTAATACTGATAATTTCAGCTAAAGGCCAGTCATCTCCTCCTTGCATACGCACAGGTAGGCGACATCCTTCGACAAGAGATGCCTACAAAAAACAACACAATAATAAGTGAAAAAAATTACATTATTCATACATTTTATTTTTTCAATGGATAAAAGAATTACCGCCGAATCACAAAATGTGGTCAGCTCATCTTCGTTGTCGTTCATTTTCTAGAAAAACATAAATATTTTTCAGGAATAATTAGCTTGTTTCTGCTATTCTGTCCACTCTGTCACACTGTCACTGTCACAATGAACAAAATGTCTGTTGCACAGATAACGCATTCAATGACGCCATTGCTAGCGTTCCAGAGCTATTTTTTGCATATCTTTAGCATAACATTTTAATTTATTAGAGTAAAAAGGTTTTATTACTTGAATTTATTTATAAATAAACGAAAATATTAACACAAATAACAAGTACAAACAGTAATATTATAAATATTCATTCATATTAAAACAAAATATTCGTAAATGTTACCAGCAGCAAAAAATACTAGCTGAAGCTGAAGCTGTATGACCATAAAAAAATCCAAAAAAAATACATAGATAATCACTAATTTTTTTATCATTTTGCTCCTTACAAAAGGTCACTTGTAATTTATTTGTAGGTATTCTAGTAAGCATAAGTTCTTATTTATTTATTTTTAAGGGGGGAAAAATCATCGATTGACTTCAATCCCGCCTGAGTGAGGCGGGAGCGAGTGTCAGACTCTTACTGACTAAAAACCACCGCGTTCCTTCTACTGCACTTCGGGCGGGACCCCGGTAACCCGTTAGATTCTTCGCGACTCTCATATTGTTTACGACCGCAGTTTTGGTTTAATATTTTTGTTCATGCTTACCTGTACCTACCTATTTACTTAAAAATGAAGCAGTTACCTACCTAATAGGTACCAACTTAATAAATGTACAGATTAGGTCTAGGCTTTAAAACTTAACATAACATAACGTCACGCCTTTTTATCCCCGAAGGGGTAGGCAGAGGTGCACATTTCAAATCAAATCAAATCAAATCGTCTTTATTGTGGATGCATCAGAAATACAGGTCTTAAATAATAAAAAAGTACAGCTATGTCCCGCCGTTGAGGCATACAATAATAATATACAAAACAGAATTTAAAACACAATTAGTAATAATGTTTAGTCTCAATACAATTTTAAAATACTTCAAATACATACAAATTCAATATAAAGTCTTAAAAGGTAAAATATATTGTTAGGAGCATAGACAAAAAGAAACGAAACGTCATCGCGAAGCGGGAAAATATAATCTGTGGTTCGAATTCGAAGAATGAAAAATGAAAATGTCAAGATGGCGGGAATTGAGACGGCCTATTTGGTGTTGAGGGAATTTTATTCTGTTTGAAAGTCAATTTGCCTATTTATGTGTTGTTGTTGTTGTTTTTCTTTCCAATTAATAGTTATGGTTTAGCTAGTTCTGAATTTGTAATTTGATTTCGATGTTAGCAATTTATGGTGAATTGTAATGGTGGTACTCTTTAATTTTCCTGCCTCCTGAGTTTCTAAAATCCAATGTGGTTTAAAACCAATATGTTCCTAATATCAAAGAGTAAGGTGAACTCTATGACAGTTTTTAAGTTTCTAATAATATTATAATTCATTATTACAAAATTTCAAATCACATTCTTACATAAATATTAAAAAGTGGAAAGACAAGCAAATTAAATGTATCAACTACAGTTCAATATATTATTATACACATACATATTCACTTTTCTTGTCATTGGAAGACCCTAATTTTGTCACACAAGTAATCTTTAACATCATAATAACATCTCTATTAGGAATGTATGTAATTTCTTTTTAAACTGGTGGATTGGTAATTGTTTAATGTCATCAGGCAATTTGTTATATATTAATGATGTCATGCATAAAGAACTTTTATTTAATAGTGCCGTTTTACCATAAGGTACCTGTACCTCTAACCTTTTTTTATTCCTTAATTTTCTATAATAGCTTTTGTCAGCAGTTTTATAGTAATTTAGATTTGATTTCACAAAAATACTTGATTCGTAAATGTATAGGGAAGGCAATGTGAGAATTTTTAGATTTTCAAAGTAAGGTTGACAGCTAATTGTGTTATTTATTTGGCACATTGCTCTAATGCACTTCTTTTGAGCTTTAAATACAAGTTCCTTGTCTACCGAATTTCCCCAAAATATAATACCGTATCTGAGTAATGGTGCCACCAGTCCGTGATAAGCCGTTAAAATTGCTTCCTTGTTAACTATTTTGGAGAGCTTATAAAGAGCGAATGAGGATTTGTTAATGTTTTTGCAGAGATTATCTATATGAGTTGTCCATGAAAGTCTAAGTCAATATTTATACCCAGAAATTTTGTATTTGTTACAGATTCTACTGCCTGTCCATTATAATTTACATTAATACTATTTGGTTGAGTTCTTTGGTGAAAGTGCATTACGTGTGTTTTATCTAAATTTATTTTCAAATTGTTGTCAATTAACCATTGAATTATAGTTCTTAATGTTTCATTAATTTCATTTTCATAGTCCTTTTGACTGTCACATTTTATCACTACTGCTGTCATCTGCAAAAAGTACCATTGGATGCTTTATGTGTCTAGGGAGATCATTAATATAAATTAGGAAAAGCAAGGGACCTAAGACACTACCCTGTGGAACTCCTAGTTTTATGGTTCTAATTTGTGATCGATATGTCTTGTCATCCCGCGTTTTAAGGCATATCCTAGTTATTTCTGTTATCTGCTTTCTATCATGTAGATAAGAGTGGACGAGGTCTAGTGCCTTCCCCCTTATGCCGTATGAATCTAATTTCTGAAGGAGTATGTTATGGTCAACACTGTCAAAAGCTTTACTCATATCCATGAAAATAGTACATATTGGATTTCTTTTGTCCACATTAGTCAAAACCATGTTAGTGAGTTCATATATTGCAGCGTTAATGGACTTACCTTTGCGAAATCCTTTTTGTTCGCTAACCAAAATATTATATTTTTCAAAAAAATTGTAGTGACGACTATAAATTACTTTTTCAAATATCTTAGAGAAGATGGGTATCAGAGCTATAGGTCTCTAATTACCCATATTGCCTTTGTCATCTTTTTTGTGGAGAGGAATAATGACCGATGTTTTAAGTTTTTCTGGATAAGTTCCAGTAGAAATGCATAGATTTATTATGTGACTTAATTGAACTGCGATTGATTGCGATACTTGTTTTGTTACTTTAGTACAGATGCCATCGTAACCCTCACTTGATGTATTTTTAAGTTGCTTGATTTCTCTGTCCACCTCTATTGGGGTTGTGGGGGCAAGGAAAATCGAGCTTAAGTTAGTGTACATGTTTTGATTTGAAGTTTCTTTATTTTTGTAATTATTGGTACGCGTCAATTTTGCAGCTTGGTCAATGAAATAGTCATTAAAATTGTTCGCAATCGATGTTGGATCTGTAGTGCTTACGTTATCTGTTAATATTTCTCTAATTGGTTCCCTGGGAAATTTAAATTTTGAATTATTTATTAGTGACCAAGTGGCTTTTGATTTATTTTGAGCTGTGTTGATGCGATGATTGTTTTGTGCCTTCTGCGTAAGACAAATATTTTTTTTAAATTTCGTAGCATAGTGCTTGAATTTATGTTTGTTTTTTTCCGTCCGGTGTGTTCTATAATGCCATAATAATTTTCGTTTCACTTTGCTGCAAATTTTGATACCTTTTGAAACCCATTTTGTTTTTTTGTATAATGATTTTGTAATTAATTTGTAAGGAAAACACAAGTTATAGAAACATAGGAAAAGATCCAAGAAACGATTGTAGGCTTCGTTTAAATCATTCGTCAGGTAAATGTCAGTGAATGTCAAGGTATATATACAATTTTTAAATTTCGTCAAATTTTCCTCACTGTAATCGCGTACTTTAATGCGCCAAGATTTTAGTACACAGTATTTTTTTACTGGAAAGTGCAATAATTGGGCAGTATGATCTGATAATCTTAGTTCAATTATTTGGCTTTTGCATTTATGAATGTTGTGGGCAAAGTTGTCAATGCACGTGCTACTAATGAGTCGAGTGGGAACCGTAATTTCTAGTTTTAAGTTATGACTTTCTAGAATTTGTTCAAAATCTAAAGTTTGTCGGTTTCTTTTCAATGTATTGCTCCCCGCATACAACAACTTTCTTACTAGTGTTATCACACATTTGGTGCAGTAACTTTTCTAAATTTTTAAAAAAAGTAGACATACATGAGTTGGGTACTCCGTACACACAAACTATTATCAACCTATGTTCAGTTAGTTCTATTGCACTATATTCTATGATACCTTTACTTGAAAATGTATTATTAAGTACAGCATATGGGTGTCCTAATCTAGTTAATATACAGGCACCTCCCCTATTTACATCTCCTGAAAAACTTGCTGCCAAGCGAAATTTGGGCAAATTAATTGTAGCCTCTTGTTCTGGTGTCATAAAATGCTCAGTTATACATATTATGTCGATGGGTATATCCTTCTGTTCCAATTCTTCTAAATGTACTGTGAGAATGTCAGCTTTAGTTAACAGACCAGCAATATTCTGGTGTAAAATGTTTATATTATTATAGATGAAAAAACTGTGAGTTTTGCTTGTTTTCCCCAGTATCTACATAAGGAAATAACCTTAAGTCAATTTTAATCCTCTCCATAATATTTTTAAATATGAAACTAGTTCCAGTTTTATTTAGTTTCCCTGATCTGTCTGAAAACATGCTAAATTCAAATTCTAAGTCCTTATTCGAGTCAAAAAAGTATGCGTATTTATGATATTCTAGGTCCATGTAAAGTAGGTTATTAAATATATCAACTTTATAGTTATATATAGGGGATCCGCGTATATACGTAGGTGTACATATTACGATATTTGTGTGGGTTATTTGTCTCAAGCTTTCATTAATTACTTTCACAAGGTCAAAGTTATTGTCAGTTTTAATATCTGAATCGCCTAATAAAATTATACAATAGTCATTTATAGTGAAATCGTCTAGTTTTGTTTTAATATTAGTTAAGAGATGTCTTATTTTTGAGTTGGGCATTAAATAGCTACAATACTTAAAGTCATAAGAAAAATATTCTTCAATCGCTTGTAATATGCCTCTATGTGTACTATTACTTAATACGCACAGTTTCCTTTGTTTGATATCATCGTGAACTCTTGATCTCGTACTGTTCTTCTTTTTTGATGCCAAGTTATTTGTTTTATTTAGGTTTTTATTTATATTCAGCTTGGTTTAACTAACTTGGGTGGTGCTGGAGTTGTTGACAGAGGAATCTTTACCCTATTCAGCTTGGTTTAACTAACTTGGGTGGTGCTGGAGTTGTTGACAGAGGAATCTTTACCCAGTACTTTCTCGTCGTCAGGCTCGAAGGGTTGAGAGGAGGCATCGTGGGTTGGTTGCAATGCTTGATTTTCAGAGCCCTGCTTTGAAGGAGGTCCGCTGTTGGTAATTTCCTGGTCATTATGACTTGTGCTCGGTTTAGAAAGTGTTTGAGCTGGTGTAGAGCAGCGTCCCTTTCTTTTATGAGCACGCGATGATAATGGAGTCATGCAAAGACCATCTGATAGTGCAAGATTCTTATAAGCTTGAGTTGTTTGCAAGCTTTTGTTCAAATCACATTTTAAGCGATAGTTTTCCAAGTTTAAATTTTCATTTTCTTTGTGAGCAATATCTAGTTCTTTACTTAGACTGTCTATCTTTTCTCTTAAGTCATAAATAGTTTGGCTATCATATAATGACGTGTTCGGTAAACTTGTCATAGTAGCGTCGAATAGATTTGTGTCTGTTTTCGAAACATCATTTAAGGAGAGTGTGAGGTGGGGTTTTCTTTTGCGTAAAGTAATATTTTTGTCGAGCTCCATGTTTTCGTATTTTATATTTAGTGACTATTTTTAATTTCTACCAAAATACTTTTTTTTTTATTCTGGTATCTCTAGTTTTTTGTGGCAACACTTTCCCCCTTTTTTTTTAATGGTAACATTGGTCAATATGTCAATTTTATTTCTGCTACTTGACACTAGATGGCGCTGTTCGGTATGAAGTATTTATTATTTGTAGTAGCAACCCTAATGTTAATGTCAATTTTTATACGTCAATGTCAATATTTGTTTCGCTACTCTCTACTAGGGGCGCCAATTATGATACAAAGTTCACTTTTTAAAACAAAAACATTACACGTAACCGTTTTTTATACAGTTATTAGTAATTAATTCACCATTTATTATGTTTTTAAATGTTCCACTGACGAGAATACATTTGTACAGTTCGCATACACTTGCTTTGTCAGTGATTAGCACTTTTTTGAAACACAATAACGTTTAATAGTTCAAATATTAGATACAATGTTTTTATTGCATATCTTGGTGTATAGAAGTCACCAACAATTGCACTTATGTGGTTCGGTATGCCTATTATGATTCACTACAACAAACATCACTTGTACTATGATTAATATTTGTTTCGAGTTTTAAATACGCGGGCGATGTTTACTCAATGCTGTGTTGCCAGCCATTTCGGCACTTAATGCCACTGTAGAGGTACAATGGTAGGTACAATGTAACACCCACTTTTCACTATTTATGTTATTAGTCCCATGTAATAGGGGGTGAGCCAATTGTTTTAAAACTTAGGGAAATAAAAAGCACAAAACATTCGTAAAATACTTTATTTAATTAGAAACTTAAATTTTTATTAGGTACGCAGGTACTTACATTCGAAATTGTAAACGTAATCGATTGTCATTCCATTAGAGACGGGAGTAATTTCACACATTGTTTTTTAGTTATAATCGTAATGCTTCGAAGTTGCTGGCGTCTTTTGCGAAATTCGCAAAAGACGCCTCTTAGCACCCAGCCGTATCCAGGCTGCGGTCTTTGGTCTCCTATAGGCCGGTCGTCAGCCGACGCGAATTGTGCGAGGAACATACGACGTGGTTTGTCAGATAGGTTCTGCGTGCTGCCATGGACAAGAAAGTAGGAGAAAATGACGACATCTCCACGATCAGCAATAACGGGTGTAGCTTTTTCAATAGGGAACTTTTTCTTAAAAAATAACAATAAGTGGTTGAACATATACCCGAACGCATAAAACGGGAATAAAACTCTAAAATACTTAGAGGTGGGTACCTACTAGAGTTTAATTCATATTAATGGGTTTTATAATTATCATCTACGTTTTCAGACTGCTCTGCTCCTAAACAGAGAAAAGAAAAACTAAAAATTATCTAACCTGATCAACAAAATCAACAAAATGGAAGTTGCCCTGAAGTTTTCAGACATCCTCTAGAGGTCTAAGTTTGTGAGAGCCAGGGTATACAAGTAATCCTCCATTTTCAGGAGTAGCGGGGTCCAAGTGGATAAATACTGCTACCATGGAATCCTTCTCGTAGCGAAAGTAGAGGTAATCCTAGAATGGAATGGAACAGCTTTAAAAAATTTCATAAGTATTTTTTGCCAAGTTTTGGAACCACAATATTAGTTTTATGACTAGGTACTGGACCTGGGTGCTTACTCTTGAAACCAATCTCAACGTCAATGCAATTTCAAACTAATAAAATCTCAATCATTATTCAATGTCAAAACTATACAACCCCTACCGTAGCTGTAAAAATAGCATTCAGAGTACGGAATATAAAGCTGAACTCAATACCATTTACTTCATTAAATATCCACACAATACGGGTGTAGAGGTAGTGGGCGCGAGTGTTGCAACTCATGAGTATGAAATTTCACAATACCAATGTCGATCGGTCGGAATTGGATTCAAGAGTAAGCCCCCTGGTTACACGTCGAGATTTACATAACCAGTCTAAACTGAACGTTAAATATGTGGAAAGATAATGCGACGCGACACCAGGATAAACTGGTTTTGATAGATTGATGTGTGGCCTTGTGTACCTGGACGTTAAAAAGCCCTAGCATTACCTTCCAACCTAACTTCTGACAAAAACTTTTAGCACCATGGGTGCATTAATTACCTACAGATCTAAAACAACTACCTATTTGTGGCTTCCAGTATAGTACATCAGGTCAAATTTGCAATAGGACACAATAACAATTATTTAGTGTGGCAATGGTTTTATAAAAATTGTTACCTGATGCATAGGGTAGGAAGCCCCCTTCTCTGGTGGTTTAAAATGCGCTTTGGTGTGATGCAGCATGATGTTTTCTGTCTCCATCACATCCTCCAGTGCGTCCAATATATTATCATTGTACAGTAGCTTTCCAAACACAGAGTGATGATGTTGCAGGTTGTGGACTCCTTTTACCTGAGATGTAAAACAAATCTTAGAAAGTTAGCTTTCTTCGTCATAACAAGGAGTCGTATCTCATTGGTGTTCGTAGCCAGTAAATGGGAATTGTGTAATGGCTTGTCTCTTAGGCACCCTCAAGGATATTGAAAAAAAAGATGCACGATTGGGAAAGTGTGGGAGAGCCATGCTTCGGCACGAATTGGCCGGCTCGACTGGAGTGATACCACGGCCTCACAGATAACCGACGTTAAGCAACGGTTGCGTTGTGTTTCGTCGTGTGAGTGACGTTACCGGAGGCTCAATTACCAAGTGGTTTTGAGGATTTTTGGTACTAAGTTAGGTGTCTGATCATTTACCATCAGGTGAACCCTCTACTAATAAGGAACCTGTACTTTAAAAATAAATCCCTACCTAAGTGCTAAGACAACACGAGGAATATCCTCGTCGAGATAAAAAAAGAACAACTAGGTATGCAGGATACAATATTAGCAGCAGACATAAATATCAATAAAGTAATCTGTAGCCAAGGTGAAGTAGCAAGTATTAACAGCAATGAATCCCCAACGATCCTCAAACTCCTAATCCCCAAAAAGCCGGTAACGCACTTGTAACGCCTCTGGAGTTCCAGGTGTCCATGGGCGATGCCGATTGCTTAACACCAGGTGATCCGTCTGCTCGTTTACCGGTTAATGCCATAAAAAAAACGTAATGTCACTTAGAAATGATTGAAGACAAAATATCAGTGGTGTATTGTACAACACCGTAATGTATGAAGTGTAATGATAACGGACCATGTCACACGACAGATGTCCTTCGTGTCGTGATGTGTATGTATTCTGCGTGTAAGTCTATAGTAGACAGGTGCCACAGTCGTTGTATCAAGAGACTATCTCCTCCTTTTTTTAAACGTTAACTTATTTGAATATTCTTACTTTCACCAGTGGGCGAAAAGTAGGCGAAGCAAAGTGGCCTTCAATTTTATATTCGAACTGGTAACGTTTCCCTTTCTTGACTCTGTGTGTCCAAACTACTCCAAACAGATTTGCATACATTGTACAGACAGTGTAGGTACCTATTAGATATCTATTTGCAGCTATTAATCACATGGATAAATCTACTGTAAGTAGTTATGTAGGTACCTACGTAGACGTTTCTAATTGAATCTTAAGTAATTTTTCATTGATAAAGTAAATGATATAAATTTTAAAATAATACCTTATGATAGTATTTTATTGATGAGATCAAAGTCACTGAGATTGTAGATATATTACAATTTAATTAAGGTATTTTGCTGTTTATGTTTGGATTACAATCAATTTTATGATGTTTATTAATCTGTAACCGATAGTAGCGTTGTTCTAAGTTATTTAACATCGGAAGACATTGGCTTTCGTCACTAAATCACTTATCATCATTATACGAAATAAGTGATTACATAAACAACAACTCAAGTAAGTATAATTAAGATAATGGACTTGGCAAAAAAATAACTTTAATGCCTAATCCTAAGTATACTATATCTGTGTTTTCCTATTGTAAGCACAGATGTAGACACAATTTTAAGTGCAATTTTTTATATTATAAATATTGTTTAATATAAGAATTTTCTCAGAAAAGGAACCACCAGTAAAAGAAATTATTATCATCAACAGATCGTGAGGGTTTATTATGATTGAGGAACTAAGGCCCTTCTCAGCAGGAGATATAATAAGAATAGGGTTAACATAACCATTAACCATTGCGAAATGAAGGTACCTACTGACAAAACAGTAAGCACTGAGCAACTCTCAATATATCGGTTCTTGATATTTGAGTTTTAAAAAAACTATTACCTACTTAACGGTTTACTTACTATGTAAGGACTGTCACTTTTCCTATTATCTTCGTTCTTCCCAACCCAAGAGTTCTACATCTGTTCCAGATTCTTCCTCTTAAATAATTTGTCATATTCATCTGTAACTCGCGACAATTCTTCTTCGGAAATTAGATTTTTCAGTAAAATGTAACCGTTATCTTTGTAAAATTTCTTCTGTTCAGGAGTAAGGCGACCCATGGTGTACTCGTGCAGTGTATCGAGGTAGACTGACAAATAAAATGCCCACGGGATCATAATATTACTTCATCGACACCAACACACGTAAACAAGGAGCGATAAATGACCTAGACCCAAGCAAAGGTTACGATGATAGATAGATAACCATGGTATAAATATTTATTATCATACATACATAACATACATAACATCACGCCTTTTATCCCCGAAGGGGTAGGCAGAGGTGCACATTCTACCACAGTACAATGTAACACCCACTTTTCACTAGTTGTTATGAGTCCCATGTAATAGGGGGTGAGCCTATTGCCATATACCGGGCACATTTCCAGACTCCGTGCTACTACTGAGAATTTTAAAAAACCCAGTAATACTTTGCCCGACCCGGGAATCGAACCCGAGACCCCTTGCCCGGCAGTCGCACTTGCGACTACTCGGCCAACGAGGCAGTTCTATATCATATATCAGATATTTATTATCAAATGAGATAATTCAATTAAAATAAATATGGAATTATTTTTCGTCAATGTTATGGAAATAATGGTAGGTTAGATGCCTATGATACATATTTCACATATTTATAACTGTGTTACGTGTGGGAGAGCCATGCTTCGGCACGAATGGGCCGGTTTGACCGGAGTGATACCACGGCATCACAGCCGACGACGACGTGAAACAACGCTCGCGTTGTGTTTGGTCTTGTAAGTGACGTTACCGGAGGCTCAATTACCAAGTGGTTTTGAGGATTTTTAGTACTAAGTTAGGTGTCTGATCATTTACCAGCAGGTGAACCCGCTACTAATAAGGAACCTGTACTTTAAAAATAAATCCCTACCTAAGTGCTAAGACAACACGAGGAATATCCTCGTCGAGATAAAAAAGAACAACTAGGTAAGCAGGATACAATATTAGTAGCAGACATAAATATCAATAAAGTAATCTGTAGCCAAGGTGAAGTAGCGAGTATTAACAGCAATGAAACCATTGAAGGTAAAACAGAAAATACTTGTCATTAATTTTATAATCAGGCCATCTGATATGCATAGGCGCACCTATCGCTAATGTACATACATACGTAACACAATCGGTTACGTAATTTTGATATTAAATTAGGCATTACATAATTACATTGGACCACCTATAGGTACTTAACCTGTGGCACACCGGGCCTTTTTGGTTTTACCTATCCGTACCTAACATTTGAGGGAGACTAATCATAAAACGGCTTGTCCCGCTTTGAGTAAGGCAAAAGAGAGAATCAGCCTCTTTTGACTTAATCCACCGCGTTCTTACTCCTAGTTCGGGCCGGCCCTGGCAACTCGTAGACCCAGTGTTCATGCGTAGATTTGCATTCTTAAACGGAGAAAATATTTTTGTATCGTTAGAAATAGAAATACCTTTATGATCTTGAATGAATGATTTTGTTTATCGGTATAGGATGATGAAGTCTAATGAATCATCGTAGAAAACTTGTTCATACTTAGTTTACATCTTATGACTTATTATTCTATGAATTATGTACTATCTATAATCCGAGAGGTGTTGTTGAAAGTGTAATCAGTGACCTACCATCATAAAGGTCAACTCAGGTCAAGTATCATAAAAACTCTAACATTGTTCAAAAATATTCCATATTTTATTTATTTAATAAAGTGTTTTACGCTTAGCTTTTGACCGTGACTTCGAACGCACTTAAACATCTATGCGATTAGGATTTACTCCCTCGTTGGCCCAGTGGTCGCAAGTTCGACTGCGAGTTAAGGGGTCTCGGGTTCGATTTTATTGTATCTGTGGGTTCGATCCTCGTTCGAGCAATATGTTACTGAGTTAAGAAAAATCTCAGTAGCAGCACGGAGTCTGTCACGGAGGCCCCTATAACCTCCTATTACACGGGATAAACGGGATGGAAATAAAAAAAATATCGCTAGCGGAGGAAATGCCTTCAACAATTGTCTATTGGCAGTCAAAGCGTTCATATATACCTAGAATGATTCACGCCTGCAAAGCCGCAGGTAAAATGAAGTTCGAAACATATACCTACTACGTATAAATACTTTTAATTAATAGTAATAAAAAAATGCACACAGGTAGGTCGATACGATTAAAATATTGATAAAAAGAACATTAATCATTCTTAATCTACATGGTTTTGTCCATAATTGCTTGCTAAATACCTACATACAACTCAATAAAAATCACTTGGTATTAATGTCCTTTGGTAAAGCTTAAGACACGTGCCAATAAATATAATTAATTAGGATGATATAAATTATACTTTCTTTGCTATTCGTCCAACCACAACGTGGACTGACGATCTGTTAGGGATCCCAGGAAGTCGATGGAACAGTAACTGTACGGGTAAAACTGACAAGACTGCGTGTTGGATAAATCTCGACGCAGATTATGGTGAAATATGTGTATTACAACTTTTTATGATGAAAATCCTACGGAAACAAGACCTACGTGCGTAAAATTTAGAACTATAATTATGTATTTTGAACTACGTAATCTTTTACAATCTCACAATAAAGGAAAACCAAAAGTACTGACTTGATTGAAATGTAATAAACATAGAAATATGCCTTGGATGGGGAAACCTCAATGCCCGGACGTAGTCGCGGGCAAAAGCTAGTAATCTCTAAAATTAAATTAAGGAATGTCAATACACCCACCGTGTAGATTGTAACATAATAATATCTGGATTCAGTAATTCAATAAATTCTTACTCCATCTTCTTTGTCCAAAAGAAAGAAGAAATTAGGTAAAGAAGAAAAAGCTTCTTACTCATGAACAAAATAAAAAAAACTGGCTGGATAGAAAACAGTTTTAAATAAAAATAGTTTTTAAGTATTGACAGGTATTTAAACTTTTTTTTAAGTAATTACTTGTATAATCTGTTGAGAAGATTTACTGATAATAGGCATGCTATTTATCAAGCATTACTTGGAAATAACACTTTATTGACATTTTTGATTAATTATAATTATGGTTATAAGACTGCCTCGTTGGCCGAGTGGTCGCAAGTGCGACTGCCGGGCAAGGGGTCTCGGGTTCGATTCCCGGGTCGGGCAAAGTATTACTGGGTTTTTAAAACATTCTCAGTAGTAGCACGGAGTCTGGAAATGTGCCCGGTATATGGCAATAGGCTCACCCCCTATTACATGGGACTCGTAACATAAATAGTGAAAAGTGGGTGTTACATTGTACAGTGGCATTAAGTGCCGTAATGTGCACCTCTGCCTACCCCTTCGGGGATAAAAAGGCGTGATGTTATGTTATGTTATGTAATTATGGTTTTAAACAGTCTATGATCGATGTAGAAAGATTTCCAAAATTAAAAATCGGAAATTCAGAGATATTGCAAAGGATAAATGACATTCAGATATGATTAGGCACAAGAAAAACAATTAAGATGACTTAGATAAAGCTAAGCCTGTTAAAGTCAACCCAGCCATCGCGAAGGACACACCGGGCGTCGGGGATCGCGGGACGATCTCCGGCCACCGTAAGCGCGGGCCTGCGGACGGCGAGCATGGGTGGCTCCCCGTCCGACCAGAAACAGACCCGAGCTTACGGCGCGTCGCGCTCCGCGCGCGCCTCAAAGAGCCATCAGACCACCACAGATGGGGCCCAGTACGGCCGATGCCGATTCGGAGTCGCGGAGAACCTAACGGGTAACCGGGGCTCCGACTCGACGTGCAGGAGAAGGAACGGGGTGGTTTTTAGTCAGGAAGAGTCTGACACTCCCTCCCGTCTCACCCAGGCGGGAGCAGTCATTCGATGACTTTCCCCTCTTAAAAAAAAAAGCCTGTTAAAGTAACGTTTTAAATAACTTTCAGGTAGCTATCGAGCAAGAAAGATAACTAACAAGTCCTTACCTTATTAACGAAAAATGGACGTAGGGATGTGTTCAGTTCTATTAATTATAAACTTCTTCTCCTCCTCCTATTGGATAAGAACATAAGTGTGTATGTCAAGCTAAATAAATTAGCAATGCAATAAAATTATTAGTAGGTGTACTGAGTACCTACAATAACAAATTGTAGACAACCTATCTTTCGATGTTTCTTAATTAATGAATGTTTTTTTTTATATTTGATACTGATACTACCTCGCCTAGTGGTAATGATGCGGTCTACGATGGAGCACGTCAACTCATAAGCAACCTATTCACTCAGGCCTTATAGACACCCAGGTTATGCCCATCAGGAAATACAGACTCTAGCAACGAAATCCGTTCTTACCTTTTACCTAGTTCTATCTTTATCGAAATTGTAGTTTACAAAATATCTATGAATAAATATATAAACAAAATGACTTTCTATCAAATTATCAAGCCGTGTCTCAGAATAGGCAGTAGGCACAATACGGGCAATTTAATAAACGTACATTATTAAATATTCTTTGACGATGTCTACAGTGCGTCTGTTCAGTCAGTCGCACTTATTGAAGTTCCATATTGTTTCATTTCAATTTTCTACGGAACGGTAGTCGGGGCCGCATGTTACTGACGTTTAATAACTTGCACGCCGGATTATGGAGTTTACGGTGATACGTTTTTGTATACTCCGACTAAAGTGACGTGGTACTTTGTTCTTTTAACAAAAATATCGATTGAAAACGAATAAAAGTATAGGTAGACCTTTTTTGAGGCCGCTTGGTCGAGCTGGAAGGTTAGGTACTTTTTGTTCTGATTTTAATACAATACGGTAGGTATTCGACAATTAGTCAAATTCAATAGTTTTTACGAACTGTCAAAACGTCATTTTTCTATGAATTTTGTACGAGATTGTTAATTGTGATGCCACGTTTTTTTAGCGCTACACAGCGTACCTATTTCTTAAAAATTTGCTGGAAAATTTTTAAAATTAAGTTGATTTTAAAAACAATTAATGAATGTGTGATTATTTTTTAAAATTATATTGAATTGAATAGTCAAAATAATTTATTTTTTGATTAAGGAAAGTACCCAGTTACAGAATGAGTAAAATGTTTATATAAATGTATATAAAAATGTGGATCTAGGTACTCGAAAATAAATCCTACAATATTATAAAGATACATCATAACTAATATATTTATGTCATCACAGTGTGTTTTAGTTTATGATATCGTCAATCCGATAACGCTAAAAAGAGATAATAAGTAGTTCACGAAAAAACCCACACAATTAATTATAATTCGATTTAATCTAAGAAAAGCTAGGAACATAATCCTGATTTATTTTACTGCATGATAAATCAACAACATTATCGCTTAACACTAATTTTAATCGCACAGAACACTATTAATCCTTTCAAATAATATATTAAAGTAAAGCTTTTTGTTGTTTAGAAAAAAAACCCAGTTAAAATTGATTAGTCGGAATAATGTGGTGATAATTATCAAAATAGGGGGGATAATGTTATTCGCGTCCGTAGGAAATACCTAACCAGAACCCTACACGTGTCCCCTGGGTGGTGCCAAATGAATAACAAACGCCGGGTCTCGAGCGGCGGTCAACTATCTCGACCAAACCAGCGAAAGCTTGGTACTTCTGTGGGAGTAGCAAATGACCCCACAAGCCGCAACCCTGCATACCATAACAGGATCAGTGGTCTTGGCTTGACTGTCTGGGCCACGAAGAAGAAATCTTCTATAAAAATTACCCCAAGTTCACGGAGACGCTGAGACCTCACGCCAAGGGACTGCATGGCTGATGGGAGATCAGTCACTAGTGATCGACCTCTACGGACATGGCAAACGTAGTTGTATTTTGCCTTCTTAGGGAATGGCGTCACCCCTAAGTAACCTTATATTTCGTCCAAAACTCGTGGGAACAAAATGACTGAAAACCCAAAAACTAAAACTAACCCTACTATGATTCAACAGACCCTACACAAGAGCATGTATACAAAAACACGCAGCAACTCACTCGGTATCTTACCGCAAGAAATCAACCTCCCTGAAATTACATTCAGTGGGAACGAGCCAAACAAGAATACCTGGCAGCAGGATAGAATTCCCCAAGCTAAAAGAAAGAGAGTGGATAATAAGTCTCCACAGACTGAAAATATAAAGAAAAAGTCTAATACAACTAATTATGCAATTCCCACACACAATAAATTTGATATTTTAGACGATGAGGAAGCTACTATAGACAGAGAAACAGAAAAGTCACCAAAACCAGAGCCAATCGTCGTAACTGGAGTCCTGGATATCAACGCCCTCAGAAATAAACTTACAATGGCGGAAGACTACACTATGACAACACTTAAATCAGGACACATCGTAAAAATAATGCCAGCAAATATAGAAACATACAGAACAATAAGAGAACAATTTATTTCAGGCAATATTAGTCACTACACATACATGCTAAAGAGCGAAAGACCATACAGAGTTGTATTGAGAGGTCTCCACAGCTCAGAGGATACCACTGAAATAAAAGGGATACTCAAGGAAAACGGGCACGAAGTAAGACAAATAGTAAATGTACGCCATCGAACCTCTAAGGAACCCCTACCACTGTTTTATATAGATCTGGAACTCAAGTCGAATAATAAAGACATTTTTAATTTGAAATACTTAAACCACATGAAGGTATCATTTGAACCACCCTACAAGAAAAAAGAAATCATCCAGTGCAAAAGGTGCCAAAGGTTTGGTCATTCCAAAAACCAGTGTCATCGACCATTCAGATGCGTCAAGTGCGCAGAAGACCACCCAACCAACACCTGTATAAAAACTAAAGACACGGAAGCTACATGTGCAAATTGTCAGCAAAAACACCCAGCCAGTTACAGAGGATGCGTTAAATATAAACAATATAAGGAGCATATTCTAAAAATAGAACCAAAAACCACGCACAAAAATCGAATAAACCGACAAACTAACAAGCCGGATATATACATTCCCCAGAATAACAATAATTCTTTCGACAAACATACTCCAACTTATGCTGATGTAACAAAAACCAAAACAAACATCACAACAAATTCAAATGAACCTCTTCAAATGCAACATCTGGAAGATATCCTGGACAAGATGTTCAACAAAATGCAAACCATGATTATTAACATGGTGGACAACATGATGGATAGGTTTATCCAGCTACTAGGCAACCTTAAAAATATTTAACTCTAATCTCAAACTAATCACATGGAACGCTAATGGACTAGCCGCACGGCGACTAGAGCTAGAAATGTTCCTGAACATGAAGAAAGTTGACATAGCTTTAATATCCGAAACCAGGTTCACAAGAAAAAGTTTTCTTTCAGTCAAGGGTTATACTATATACCTCTACACTACTGATCACTCATCAGGTAAAGCGCACGGAGGAACGGCAGTACTCATAAAAAGTAACATAAAACACCACTTGCTTCAACCATTTGCGACTGACAAGATACAAGCCACACTCATTCGAGTTGGTAATAAAAGTTCAGATATTACAGTAGCTGCAGTCTATTGCCCGCCCAAACACCAAATACTACGAGAAGATTATAGACATTTCTTCTCTCAACTCGGACATCGTTATGTAACTGGAGGCGTTTGGAATGCTAAACATTCGTTCTGGGGCTCCAGGCTAGTAACCACTAGAGGCAGACAACTCTACCAAACTGTTAAGGACCTTAACCTTGATTGCTTATCAACAGGTGAACCCACCTATTGGCCGACCGACCCACGAAAGACTCCTGATCTATTGGACTTTTTCATAACAAAAAATATTATAATTAATAACACCAGTGTAGAATCAGACTTAGACCTTACATCGGACCATTCGGCAGTAATTCTAATTCTTAATGATAAAATAATATTGAATAAAGCACCACCCAGGTTATACAATAAGAAAACGAACTGGGAGGAATACAGAAACACTATTACAGATAAAACACATCTCACGGTTTCACTGAAAACAGTCGAATAAGTTGAACAGGCAATTGAGGATCTATACAAATTAATTCACAGCGCGGTTAACAAATCGACACCCCAAGGTAAAGTTGGTAGAGCTAAAGAGCATGTATACCCTGCGTTAATTAGGGACTATGTAATCGAAAGACGCCGAATTCGTAGAGAATGGCAAAATAACCATTATGCACGTGATAAAACTGCTTTCAATAAAGCATCGCAACAACTGAAAGCGCTAACTAAGCAATGGAAAAATAAGGTCCTGCAAGATCACCTTGCAAAACTAACACTTACGGGCGACACCAAATACTCTCTATACAAAGCTACAAAAACCATGAAGAGTCCTAAACAACAAGCTGCACCAATAAAAACAAAAACGGAAACCTGGGCTTGCTCTGACGGTGAAAAGGCTACCACTTTTGCGGATCATTTACAAAAAGTTTTTGAACCACCTCCTAGCAATGACCATAGCCTAGATAATGAAATAGATGAATACTTAAAACGAGAAATCCGAAAACTTAAAGAAGGTAAATGCCCCGGCTATGATCTCGTAGACGCTACTCTTCTGAAACATCTCCCAAAAAAAGGAATACTGCTCATCCTCTCTATCTTTAATGCATGCCTAAGATTATCGTTTTACCCAAGTCAGTGGAAAATAGCCCAAGTAGTTATGATTCAAAAACCACATAAACCAGCTCATGATGTTAAATCATACAGACCTATAAGCCTTCTCCCAGTAGTAAGAAAATTACTCGAAAAGATGGTGCTAAACAGAATGGGAGAACATCTAACAGAAATAATACCAACTCACCAGTTTGGCTTTAGAGAAGGACACGGCACTATCGAGCAAGTGCACCGTCTGGTTGACGTAATCGGCAGGGCGCTGGAAAACAAATCATATTGTTGCACTGTCTTCTTGGACATTTCCCAGGCTTTTGACAAGGTCTGGCACAGCGGATTGCTATACAAAATTACAAAATTACTGCCTCATTCTTTCTTCCCGCTCTTAAAATCATATCTTGAAAATAGATGTTATGAAGTGAAGATAAATTCCGACACATCTGACATGCACGTGATTAGGTCTGGAGTACCCCAGGGTAGCATATTGGGACCGGTTCTTTATTTGATATATACAGCAGATTTACCTGTTCATGCCTCTACCACCACAGCTACATATGCAGATGATACCGCGATCCTTTCAACACATGAAAATCAAGACTCAGCATCCGATAGCCTCCAAGAACACCTGAACTTTATTGAAATATGGCTTAGACAATGGCGAATTCAGGTCAACACTGATAAATCAGTTCAAGTAACCTTCACTCTCAGAGGGAAAACATGTCCACCCGTAAAACTTTGTAACATAGAAATCCCACAAGCAGATGACGCTAAATATCTAGGTGTGCACCTCGACCGACGACTCACGTGGCGCAAACATATATGGACAAAAAGGAAACAACTGGATTGCAAACTTAGAGACATGTATTGGCTCATTGGACGCACATCACAACTATCCGACGCCAGTAAAATGACAATCTATAAAACTATACTGAAGCCTGTATGGACATACGGAATTCAGCTATGGGGTACTGCCAGTCACAGTAATATAGAAATATTAGAGCGGTTTCAAAGTTTGACTGCACGGTTGGTGCGGTGGCTGGGCAACCGGCTGCCGTGCAACGTGTCGCGGGTTCGATTCCCGCACGGGACAACACTTTGTGTGATCCACAAAGTGTTGTTTCGGGTCTGGGTATCATTGTGTATGTGAACTTGTATGTTTGTAAACGCACCCACGATACAGGAGAAAATCCTAGTGTGGGGCAACGTTTAAAAAAAAAAAAAAAACCAAAAAAAAAACCTAAAACAATGAGATCCATGTTCAATATCCCACCATACATAAGCAACAAATATATAAAGATGGACCTAAATCTGAGAACGGTGAAAGAGGAAATTTGGCCAACATATAAATCAGCTTGCCGCAGAACTGCAGGGGGTGGGCAGTCTAAGATACTCTCGCCTAAAAAGAAACAGTATACCAGAACTAGTAACAAGATTTGCCGACAAAAGATGAGAATGGTACCACTGGGGACACATCTCAGCTAATCCACTTCCACTGATGTAAATCTGACATCAAATTAGATTATTGTTTCTGTAGAAACAGATTGCTAAGTGGCAGGATGGAAAAAAAAATATCAAAACATTCAACGCTATAAAATGTCAAATTAAATAATTCGATTTGATTATCCATGTATTGATGAGCTATAATCTCCTAATAATTCAATACTTTAAAATTTGAATGTCATTCCTAAAATTAAATGATTTATTACGTTTTTATGCTTTTTCGTCTAATTAATGCTTTTTTTGAGCGGCGAAAATCATCCAATGACTTTTCCCACCCAGGTGAGGCGGAGGAAGTCCTGCACTTCGAGCCGGAACCCCGGCAACCTGTTTAGTCCTCCGCGGCTCCGCGGCTCCGGCGCACCGTACGCTCGGTAATGAATGGTTTTAAAAATACAATTGAGTATGAAGAGTTGGCCTTGAATCTTAAATGAAGCAAAACTAATATTTACTGATGCTATTGTTATTGTTGAAATTTTCAGTTGCATTATTTATTTAATTTCTTGTTGTATGAACAAGTATCAATTAGTCTCATCCCGATGTAGTTCAAGACGAGTATGCGTCAAGTTCACGGGCGGGCGCGAAGGCTCACAGTGTGTACGAGTTGCTGCTCGAGTATGGCTGCTTCTACCGTTTGACTTCTTCTATTTTTATTTATTTATTTATCATTTTATGTACCTACACCACACAGACAATATTACACAGGACAACACATTATAAACATGAGGTACATAGGTTCTATATTACCGTCTATATTACCTATATTACCTATAAACTTTTACTTAGATGAAAATTTATCTAGTTGATTATTTAAAGGAATGGACTAAAGCTTTTCACACATGACACTTCAGCTGAAATCTAAATTTCTTGGCTAAAAATAAAGATAGGTACAGAAAAATTATAAATTACTTCCGCGCGGTTTCATCCGCTCTGCTCGGCACTTATTGACCTTAGCGTGATGTATTATAGTCTATTGTTTTCCTCGATAAATGGACTATCCAACACAAGCATATTTTATCAAATCGGACTATTAGTTCCTGAGATTAACCCGTTCAAACAAACAAACGCTTCACTGGTGGTGCTATCTACAACAATTAGGTAATTTAAATAACTTAGAGATTCATAATATATATCGTTCCTTACTTACTGTAGGTATGTATGTGTAGGTATTGTCTATATAGCTTTTACACTTAGTATCTAGACAGGATATTTTTATTTATTTTTTACTTAGTTTTTTACTAGAAGTTCGAGTAAAATACAATAACATATACTAAAGAGATAAGAATTGATTATGAGAAGGGTTTTCCCACATAACATCACGCCTTTTATCCCCGAAGGGGTAGGCAGAGGTGCACATAGAAGTAACACCCACTTTTCACAATTTATGTTATGAGTCCCATGTAATAGGGGGTGAGCCTATTGCCATATACCGGGCACATTTCCAGACTCCGTGCTACTACTGAGATTTTTTTAAAAACCCAGTAATACTTTACTGGGTTTTCCCACTAAAATTATAACGAAAACAACATGATAAGTACTTGATAGATAATAATTTTAAGTGATTGACACTAAACTCATTTGCAGAACGTATTGTACTTATATCACACATTAGTCTACTTTTTCTTTGTTTGTATTATACGCTACGGCTACGCTACTACGCAAGGCTATGGCTACGCTTCTATGCTACGCTACTACGCAAGGCTACTGCTAGGCTTCTATGCTACGCTATTACTATGCTCTACATTATGTGTTTTTATTAATGTTCTTTCAACTTCCTCTACCTTTTCAGTACGATATTCTATAATATACTAGCTTCTGCCCGCGACTTCGTACGCGCAATCCCATTTTGCCCCCGTTCCCGTTCGTGATTTTCGGTAAAAAGTAAAAAAAAGTATTCTATAAAAATTATCCTATGTCCGTCTCCTGGTTCTAAGCTACATCCTCAACAATTTTCATCTAAATCGATTGAGGCGTTCTTGAGTTATAAATAGTGTAACTAACACGACTTTCTTTTATATATATAGATTTTAGCTAATTATTATTTTCACACATTATTTTCTTCAAGATTGTTTAAAGTTGGCAGACATTTGCATATTCTCACGAAATTAACTAGAAAAACCGGTTTTACTATGAAGCAAGTACCGTTGTAAAAGTACTATGACTGTGGTTTCCTAAGACTCTTTCGTCGTTTCAGCGAAGTAGTAGTTCGTTTGTAGTAGCATACTTAGATACACTAGTAATACCCATACTTAAATATGTCATATGGATAAGATGTGTTAATTGAAAAGAAAACTACAAATTAAGCATTATCTTATTTAGAACTCATATGCCAGTTTTCATATTATAAGTTTTACAATCCCGTAGGTACTATGTATTTCTCCGGCTCGAAGTGCAGGAGCAGGAACGGGGCGGCTTTTAGGGTTAGTACACAAAACTGCGATGCGTCTTCGCATCGCAAAAATGTGCGAGCTCTCTCTACGCATCGCAAGATCCTGCTAATTGATTTGCATCGCGCATCGAAATCTTACTTCCCAAAATCTTATTTGTTTCTTTTTCCTGTATCTTCTAAGTAATAACAGAAGTGCACACATCTTATTACGATCCATGACACGACCTAGTTTTCATTTTAAAAACGTTTAGTACGGTTGACGGTCGTCGAAGGAATGGTCACCCTGGGCTGGGAGACGCCTTGTCGCACGAAATTACATCGCAGCAATTCGCATCGTAATTTTTTGCGTTGCGAATTCGCATTGCGTCACATCGCAGTTTTGTGTACAAGCCCTGAGTCTGACACTCCCTCTCGCCTCACCCTGGCGCGGGCGGGAGAAGTATGTAATTATAGCTGTGCAATTAATTAATTTGGTACAATCAGACACATAATTAATTTGGTTACATTTTTATGAAAAAAAACCCACAAATCGGTATATTTTGACATTATCTACATTCTCAATCGGATTAGCTTATGATTAATTAATTAATTTTGGTCACGTTTGATGCATTATCACTTTTGTAAAGACGGAAGACAATATCTTACACTTATATTTATAATAATCGATGATAAAATAAATTGCCTGCCTCGTTTGCAGAGTTTTCGCAAGTGTGACTGCCGGGCAAGGGGTTTCTGGTTTCCCGGGTCGGGCAAAGATTTAATATGTTTTAAAAAAAATCTCAGTCATAGCACGGAGTCTGGAAATGTGCCCGGTATAGGGCGATAGGCTCACCCCCTATTACATGGGACTCATAACATAAATGTTGAAAATTGGGTGTTACATTGTACAGTGCCATTAAGTGCTGGAATGTACACCTCTGCCTACCCTTTCAGGGATAAAAAACGCGATTTTATGTTATGTTATGATAAAAAATATTAAAATAAATTACTTGAATGCAATAAAAAAACTTTAATATAAATTTAGAGTTTTTTTTTGTTAATTACCACACCAAAAATACTTTACAATTATATAAATGAAAAGAGAAATATTATTTTATTATGACCTATGCATAAGGTGGTTCTCTGGAATTCAGTAGTAAAACGCTTCAGTAGAATTTAATTGAATCAAAATTATATGACACATCTATATCAGTTCGAATATTCCACCTAGTTTAAGAAGAGATGGGCCGGTTTCAATTTTTAGCGACTGTCTGAAAAGAATATATGTAATACAAATTAAACTCGACCGGAGGGATACCACGGCCTCATATAAGAATATATGTAATACAAATTAAACTCGACAGGAGTCCAAATGATTCGTCGACTCGTTTCCCGGTTCATCCCAAATAAAACTGAAGTGCTTCTACATAGTAATATTTTGTCGTATAAAGCTGCTGTACGGTCTTCAACTGTACATGCCTTTTGATGACACTGCAGTCGGTACGACTGCGCGTCATTTTTACCTAATTGTAAATACACGGTTGCCACACACATGGACCAATGTGCATTTTATAACGGAACGTTCGTTAGCACACGGGAAACGTCAAATCGACTCATGGACCAACGCCGACGAACACCAACGCCAATTAGAATCAGCGTATAACGTGACGTCATCATAGCCACGTCACTGTTCCCTGGGCACCTAAAATGTATTGCATCGGTTTTTAGCGAGCTTCTTAAAACTGTGGCGTATGTATTTGTTTAGTGAAGCAGATCATATTTTGATTTGAAGGTGAAATACGATAGTGACAGAATACTCGTATCTATCAGTATCTGAGATTTGTGCCTTAGTTTAACAAAGGTAGATAAAGGATAAGCTTTATTTATCAGCTCATATACTTAACAAGCACAAAAATATTATTCTGTTTTTTTTTATGGCATAAGCCGGTAAACGAGCAGACGGATCACCTGATGGTAAGCAATCGGCGTCGCCCATGGACACCTGGAACACCAGAGGCGTTACAAGAGCGTTACCGGCTTTTTGGGGATTAGGAGTTTGACGATCGTTGGGGATTCAGGGATTGGGGAGATTGGGGAAGGGGAGGGTAATTGGGCCTTCGGTAACCTCACTCACATGACGAAACACAACGCAAGTGTTTTTTCACGTCGGTTTACTGTGAGGCCGTGGTATCACTCTGGTCGAGCCGGCCCACTCGTGCCGAAGCATGGCTCTCCCACACTTAAAATGATCTCCCATACTTATAGTGATCGATACAATACACTGATTTTGATACTTTTCATGCTTCATTTCTTTTCATGCACCATAGCGCAAATTTTTCAATATTTTTAATTAATCATTAAAAGTGTAAAAGCGCTCTCTTAGAATGCTACTGGTACTGGAACTACTAGTGGGCGAACCCTAGAGCTGTTGTTATGGAATAAATTAGTCATAACATAGCGTAAATTTAATTAGCGTAATAATTGCCGCAACCATGTCGCTTCGTTAATCGCCAAGTCGCCAACTAATGATGACTCGTACAACAGTTCTCAAAGAAAGCCGTTGCCCCACTCTACTCACTAGATAGTATCAAAAATAAAATGTTCTCGCGCTAAGTTTAGGTTAATAACTAAGGGAATATATTGTTTTTATGATAACTATCGTGAGACATACTAAATTAAGTAAAATCGCGGGTTACTCACGTGAATATTTCATGAGGTAGATGGCTCATAGAGATTGCTCATGAAGAAGAACCCCTCTGTGGTTCGAAACTAGTAGAGCTTTTACTTAAGGGGAATATATTGTTAGTTAAAAATCTCGGGTTACTCACGTGAACATACTGACAATAGCTCTACTAGTTTCGAGTCATAGAGGGGTTGCGGCGATGTCCGAATGTGACGAAAAGCCCCTCCGTTGCTTGTTGTAATTTTTAGTTAATTTAGCATGTCTCACGATAGTTACTACAAAAACATGGGAATAACAAAAAACTTGGCCAAAAAAACTTGGCGTGACAATACTTGCTTTCTTTTTAATTTGAACTTTCAGTAAACTGTTCGGCCTGTGTATAAACATCAAACCGATCCTGTAACAATCCTATATCCAATATATTTCCTCTCCAAATTTAAATTTACCGCCAACATTACCGGGCTCAAAGCACATGCCACAGAGTCCTACAACTTGTCGATGCGCGCCCAGCGCCGCGTAGAGTGGCAAAAAAAAGAACTAAAAAAGATATGGCGGTCTAAGCGTCGTCGTCGCGAAGTGTCCGCAAAAATAATTTCTATTATATGTAAAACACCTCGCTAGTGGTTCACTGACTGTTTCTGGTGTTCGATCAACCCTGCCTGACTAGGTGATAGCAAACAAAACTGTGCAAGTTCTGTGGTTCGAGAAATAGCTGGCCGGCCGGCTTACGCCCCGTCATTGGTGAAGTTCCCGTCAACTCCTGATCTGCATCCAGGTTAGTTTATGCATTCCCTACTTGATGGTCACAGGATTTCGTCAAGACTAGATTCAGGGCAATGCAGTGGCTACTCCAGCGAGATTCAACCATTATTTGGTGCCTCCTGTGAGGACAAAGTACCTCTCGTATTTCATTTCATTTAAAAATTTAACGATTTATGCTACTGGTAAAATGCTGTAACTTTGCACGGATTTTGACGTTTTTCTTCGATAAATCTTTATTCGTTAAGAAAGTCGTATGTTTTTTCAATTACTGTCCAAAATTAGACTTTAAGCTATAGAAATACATTTGCTACTAGTAAAAAAAACACTTACAAAGCACCAAAAACTTGCTTTGAAAACGTAGGCAAAATTGAGGTAAAAACTACAACATTGCCTGTCATAACATCTTTTTAAATGAATAGGTATTTTGGTAACGGATCTGACACCCATATTGCCAATTAAGTTCTTTTCCACGTCAGACTTCACTGAATCTTGAATAGCACAAGATTTTTTTTTTTACAATGCCAGGCAAAGTTGTGCAGGTTTCTTTAAAACTCCCATACAAAAGTGAGTTCGGTGTAGGGCTGCCCCAAAGGAAATGCAACAATTTTTCTAAATATTCAAATATATTTTTTAAAAATCGAATTTTTGTACTTAAATCGATTAAGATTTTGTTGAAAAATTAAAAGTGGCAGCCCTAACCCTAGATAATGTTGACTAAAAAGTTGCGAAAATCTGACACAACTTTGCCGACCATGATTTAACGATTTAAAATAACATATAATACAGAAAAAACAGTTAAAATATATAAAAGAGCATATTTTCTTTACTATATAATACATTACGCTAGAAAATAAAGCATAAATACTCACAAAATGAAATTTTCCTGAGAGCCGGTAAAAAACGAGTACCCGCACTGACAATGAAACTGCCGCTGAAAGTTTGTTAACTAAAATTTTGTCGTGACGTATGATTGAACGTTCCATATAGATTGCCGACTTGCTTTTAGTAATACTAGAGACAGTAAAAAACATTTCGCAGCGGCAATAATTTAACTTTTTTGAATTTAGGCAATGTTGAGCTATAAAGGCAATGTTACAGCATTTTACGGTACGTAAATCTCGTTAAAATTCAGTGAATAATATAAGTGGCTAAAACTGCCACGAATTCATAGTTTTCTTCATAAATATTAGTACCTACTTCGTACCTACATTAGACCGCGTGGTCGTTCGGCCGCTCGCTCGGCGCGGTGTAGGTAGGTACTAGATACTCGTATTGTATCTACCTCCTATGTAAAAGTAAATCCTGTGTGCTTTATTTTAGAATCTAAATAATACCTAATCATAGAAAGTTGCTGCATTGCCTGGTTTAGGTTTTGAAGTGTTTTCTTATGATATTTGTGCTCGAAATTTCTCGTAGATAAAACATAAAGTCAAGTAGGTACATACTAGCTCGTACAGCTGAATCTTATAAATAATTAAATACGAACAATACACAATAACTAAGCTCAGTAAGTAATTTCGTGATTTTGGATCGTTCGTTTGTTTTCATTTTGTTGCGCGTGTATACATATTATACCTACGCACTATATAGCTGACTATAGTTGCCGATTGCGTTGCGGTTCGGAGACTATTCTCGTTATTACCGAAGTACGTACAAACCTTGAATTTAATATTATTGTTTTCGTATCCAAAACAAGATGGCCGAAGTCGAGTTACAGTCGAGTATTAACAGGCGTGAATATGAGTTTAGAAATGGGCAGATTATTTACGATCTACCTAAAATGGCTATGGTAGATAGTACTAAAATATCAACATTCAAGGCGAGATATAAGTCGATTGAGAAAATTAGAGATAACTTCATAGAATCTCATGAAAACTTCAATAAATTACAATTAAAATTAAATCCGGAATATAAGTTCGATAATAAACCTTTATTGTCATTCGACGAGTTATATTACGCAGCGGTTGAGTTCGCCGACTCCCTTGGTGCGAGTACGACCTCAAGTGCTACGTCAGAGCCTAGTGCTGGGCCTAGTCGTCACTCATCTAATACACAAGTAAAGTTGCCTAAATTGCAAATTCCGAAAGTTGATGGTAAAATAGAAAATTGGCAGACATTTAAAGATAGTTACGTTTCGCTTGTTCATAATAATGGCTCGCTGTCAGATATTGAGAAATTCCATTATCTGCTCTCCTGTCTGTCGGGTTGCGCACTGACACTCGCCAAGGGTGTTCCTATAACTTTAGCTAATTATTCCGTTGTTTACAGTGCCTTACTAGAAAGATACGACAACAAACGCATTTTGGCGACAACTTATTTAGAAAAACTGTTTATGGTGACGCCTATTCAGAAGCCATCATTGGCTAATTTATCTGACTTCACAAACGCACTTTATGAAAGTGTTAACGCCTTACGTGCATTAAATATTGATAATTTATTTTGTTTTGCATTGCGTCACGACCTCTTGACCTGGAAACCAAAAGACGGTTTGAATTACAAAATACTAACCAAATACCAAAATTTAACGACTTGGTTGTTTATTTACAAAATTATATAAAAATTCTCCATCAGTCAGCCCATTTCGACCACTACAGCAAACTCAACAATTAAGCAATCTCGTAGTAACAATAATAAGGCTGATGCTACACGTGCAACAAAAGACCCGCGGAGATCGTCATTCGTAGGATCTAGTAACAACAATAATAGTAACAAATCCAATCAATTAGTTTGTGTATGTTGTAATAAAAATCATTTCATTTATCGGTGTGGTAAAATGCACTCTCTCAGTATGGATCAGCGGGAGAAAATTGTTCAAGAATTAAAGTTATGTAGAAATTGCTTAAGACCAGGTCACGATAGTGACAGTTGTAAATCCAAGTCCACTTGTTTCATTTGCAACACGAAACATAACACACTGTTGCATGTCGAAAATAAAAGTTTATTAACTCTGACTGTTAATTCAAACTTGTCTGACACCGTTGACCCGAGTACCGCGCTTGCTAGCACGACCAAGTCAAATGATTCGAGTAGTGCTACCACCATTAGCAGTACGAAAATATTAGGGTCGGCGATAGTACGAATACATCACGCGGAAGGCTCGCTTCAGTATGCGCGCAGCCTTATTGACAGCGGTTCGATGGATTCTTTTATAACGAGTACGTGTGCGCGTCGCTTGGGTTTGCCCATTAAAAAATGTAATTTAAATGTTACTGGTCTTGGTCAAAACTTTGTTTGTAATATAAAGGGTTACATTTCTGATTCAATAATACCTCGTTCGAGTGACCTAAGTTCGATTTGCCTTTGATAGTTTTACCTAAAATTACTTCCGCGATGCCTTCGACCGCGCTACCATTGTTCGTCAAGGATTCCTTCCTGCATCTTGATCTCGCAGACCGCGAATTTTATAAATCGGGTCCGATCGATCTTTTGTTAGGTGTTGAGTGTTTTGATCAAATACCTCTATATACTGGGTCACGTTACAGTCCCGGACTACCCTGTGCGTTGTCCAGTGTGATAACCGGTCAATATTTTTATAACACGGAAGTTAAAATTCCCAGTGAACCCGTTACGTCACTCCTCGCGTCTTCTTGTTCGCTCGATGAGATCGTTCAACGGTTCTGGGAGTCCGAGGAACCGCCGAAATGTAAAATTTCCGCTCCCGAGGACGAGAAATGTGAACAAAAGTATAAAGAAGGTACTTACCGTATTGCCGACGGTCGTTATGTAGTACCCATTTTATTAAAAGATGATGCTCCACCTTTAGGAAATTCATACCGTCAAGCCTTCAATCGTTTTCTTAATTTAGAAAACCGACTCGCTAAGCAGTCAGATTTAAAGAACGAGAACAAAAAATTCATGAGACAGTACGAAGAGCTAGGACACATGCAGCCTGTAGCCTCTTTGTCTTCTGATCGGTACTTAATCCCACATCAATGCGTTTTGCGTCCAGAAAGTTCTACGACTCAGCTTAGAGTAGTTTTCGACGCGAGTTGTAAAACTACTAACAACCTTTCCTTAAATAATATCGTTTCCGTTGGACCAAAACTTCAAATTGACATTATCGATTTAATTACAAAATTCCGACTTCATAAGGTAGTTTTCACCGCAGACATTTGTAAAATGTACCGTCAGATCTTAATCAGACCCGAAGATAGGTGTTATCAACACATTCTTTGGCGTCCCGACCCTAGCATGCCATTAAGTGAATACGAGCTAAACACCGTGACTTATGGTGTCAGTAGTTCCCCTAACTTGGCCATTTGAACCCTCTGTCTCTTGCGGAAGACCACGGCTCTGAATACTCGAGTCGTGCATCTGAAGTTCTGTTCGAAGAAACGTTCATGGATGATATTACTGCAGGATGTTCGTCACTCGAGGAAGCCAGGCAGTTAAAGTCGGATATTTGCTATCAAGAGGTCACTTTGAACTCCGAAAGTGGAGTACCAATAAGCCGAGTCTATTGTCAGATGTTCCTCCGGATCATTGTCAGACTTCTAAATCCTTCGAAGAATCAGGAAATGAGTTTGTCATGATATTAGGAATACGGTGGAATCCATCGGATGACAACTTCTCGTATAGCTTCTCAGACTCTTTTAATGTGCAGTTCACCATGAGATCCATCCTATCCATAGTAGCCCGGATTTATGATCCCTTGGGTTGGATTAGCCCAGTGGTTTTCGCGGCCAAATCTTTACTGCAAGAGATGTGGCGCTCTAATTTTTCTTGGGATGAAGCTATTCCCAAAGAATTAGCGAAAAGGTGGTATTTGATAGCTGCGAATTTGTCAGATTTACAACAAATCTCTCTTCCTAGGCTTGTTGTACCTTCCAATCCTATGGAGGTACATTTGGTGGGCTTTTGTGATGGCTCATTGAAGGGATATGGTTGTTGCGTGTATCTCTGTGTGGTTACTGAACATTCCACTGTTAGTAATTTGTTGATAGGCAAGTCTCGTGTTGCCCCTATAAAACTATCGACCGCAAATAGGCTGGAGCTATGCGCAGTAGTACTCTTGGCACGAGTACTTTCTCACATGAATAAGCTCCTTAAGGCAAAACTTGCAATCACCTCCATCCGAGCTTATTCCGACAGCACGACTACTTTGTCGTGGTTAAATACAGCACCCCATCTACTGAAAATGTATATTGCTAATCGAGTAGTTCAGGCTACCGGAGGTTAAGGAAGAGCTGCCTGAATTGAAACCTCTAGTAACAGAGAGTTTTATCACCGTCCAAGACGACAATATATTTTTAAAATTAACTTTAAGATGTTCTTCTTTTACAAAACTTCTAAGAACTTTGGCATGGTGTATTCGGTTCGTTAGTAACTTACAAACAGTAAAGTCAGATCGAAAATTCTCCGCGCTTACGAGTTCCGAGCTCGATAAATCAATGAAGACACTAGTTAAGTTCACTCAAAATCACTACATGTCATCGCAAGTCCAACAAGTGCAAAAGCATGAACAATGTGAAGAATCAGTTCAAAAGTTGTCTCCATTCCTTGATGAGGATGGTTTGATGCGAGTGGGGGGACGTATAGATGAAGCGAAGCTATCTCCATCAGCGTTACATCCTCTGCTTTTACCAAAACAGTGTCCTATTTCTCGACTGATTGTCGACCATTTTCATTTGAAATATCTTCATTGTGGTCCCCGTACTCTACAATCTTTAATTCGCGGTAAATACTTAAAGGTAGACGATTTGGTAATAATTAACGAACCTAATCTTCCGCCCTTGTTTTGGAAATTAGCTCGCGTAGAGCAAGTTCATGCCGGTTCCGACAATATTGTTCGAGTGGTTACTCTCCGAACTGCAAACGGAAAATCTATAAGGCGGCCTGTAGTCAAGGCCTGTCCTTTGCCTTTAAATTAATTTTCTAAAATACTCTTGCGTAAACAATACTATTTGTTTGAAATAGTATTGTTCTTTAGATTAACTTAATTATAAGTATTTCATTTATTTTAAGAATTTTCGAGCACAGCTTCTTTAGGGATTCTTCAATCTGTGAAATCCTGGTGAATTTCAAGTGGGGGGAAATGTATAAACATCAAACCGATCCTGTAATAATCCTATATCCAATATATTTCCTTCACTAGATTCAGGGCAATGCAGTGGCTACTCCAGCGAGGTTCAACCAGCCTGTATGTATAATTTACAATAACAATATTTACTTAATAGTAAAAGTAAAATTGAAAAGAAAAATGCATTGGTTTTTATTATTTTAGCAGTTTATTAATAATATGTCAAAATTATCTTGTTATTATTATTATAATTGATCGTATTTTATCGCTGATTTGTTTACAATTGACCGTTGATCCAGCTGATGAAGGAGGTGACCCTGGCGAAAGCAGCGGGGGAACCGACTTGGCAACCGCGGGCAGATCCGAAGGAAGTGATACCAATCTGTTGGAAAAGTTCAGATTAATACTGTACCTTATAATAAATTACTTTACGAACAAATTAATACTTAAAGAATATTTGTTTTTATTTTTCGATTTAATTCCAAAATACGTACCAAAAGAGGCCTGCTGTTCCTGGTAACAACAAGAGGGCCACCGGAGTCACCCTGGCATGTGCTCCTGCCACCAGCACCGCTGGTACAGATGTTGGAGGACTGGATGAGTAGAGGGAAGGAAGCACTACAAACTGCGATGCTGATTCGGAGTCGCGGAGAACCTAACGGGTAACCGGGGCTCCGGCTCGACGTGCAGGAGAAGGAACGGGGTGGTTTTTAGTCAGTAAGAGTCTGACACTCCCTCCCGCCTCACCCAGGCGGGAGAAGTCATTCGACGATTTTCCCCCCTTAAAAAAAAAAAAAATCTATACTTTTCTGCCGGAAGTCACTATTCTACGCGGACGATGTCGCGGGCAAAAGCTAGTATGTAATATTATGTATGAACTATGTAATAAAGAATCCAACAAAAGCCAAATATCTGATTTCATTGAGATTGCAATTCACATTTAGTGGATTGCAGACTTGTAGAAGGCAAGAAACAAACGTTAAGTTGTATAAAATAAAGTTTATTTGCATTATGTCAGCGTGTTTTCTATAAGGAAATTTATAGCTAAGCTATTTATAGTTGACCGTTGATCCAGCTGATGAAGGAGGTGACTCTGGCGAAAGCAGCGGGGGAACCGACTTGGCAACCGCGGGCAGATCCGAAAGAAGTGATACCGATCTGTTGAAGAAGTTCAAATTATTACATTATCAACAATACAATAGGTATATTTATCACAAACAGAAAACCGATATTAATTTAACTTTATGTTTTAACTATTCAACTAAATAATATTACATTTGTTTTCCAAAATACGTACCAACAGAGGCCTGCTATTCCTGGTAACAACAAGAGGGCCACCGGAGTCACCCTGGCATGTGCTCCTGCCACCAGCACCGCTGACGCAAATGTTGGAGTCCTGGATGATCAAGGGGAAGGAAGATCTGCAGACTGCGTTGGTGATAACGGGCAGAGTGACGTGGCTCAGGAACTGGTTGGTACTGATGCCAGCACCTGTAGTTATAACACTTGTAAATTATGCCGTTCAGAAAAAATTAAGGAACCCTTGGAATATGTCAAAATACTTGCCATCACTGGTGCGACCGAATCCAGAAGCGACAGCGTTTTCACCGGCAAAGTTTTCGTTGAGCTGGCTACCGCTGGGCAGAGCGATGAGGGCAATGTTGTTTGTTAATGTAGAAAGTCATAAATTAATTGCACATTACATTTATCGTTTGACTCCTAAATCATTATTAAATATTAAATATTTACGTACTTGAGAGACCAACGTTGGAGTTCAGTCTGATAATGGCAACGTCATTACGGATCAGGCTGGGGTTCCAGCTTCCGTGCATGACAACGTTGCTGGTTTGAACTCTGGTACCACCGCTGAACAAACGGATGGAGCCAAGAACAACAGTGAGTCTCCAGGCCTGGTTCTGGTCATCGAACCAACAGTGAGCAGCAGTAAGCACACGGTTGGCACGGACCAAGGAACCACCACACACACCTTGGCCTGCAGAGAAGTCAGCGAGAAGACCAGCCTGCACAAAATAATGATGATGAATGAAGTGATAGTACGTAATTTGGGCTACCACGATGAAGGTAGTTAAATAAAGACACTGGTTCTTACCTGGTAGGGGAACTGTCCGAGACTGGAGGCAGAACCACCAACAATTCTGGATGCACCTTCGGCCTCCTCAGCTTCACGGATTTCGTCGGCAAGAGGTTTACCGATCTTAGCCAAGTATCCGTAGGCGGTGATGTCCTCTAGGTCGATGGCATCCTCGACGTTGATGTTTTTAGCGGTGGCCAGCGCCGCCAGAGCCAGGAGTGTCAGAGCCAAGAACTTCATGTTGCCGGTATTGCTAAATCAATATGTCAAAATGTTTCGCTGCGCCTATTTATATAGCAAGTTACTGATAATTTTTGATATTATGTATGCTATTCCAATGATCAAACTGTCAAACACCAAGCGGTCACCGGTGACCGCAACCTATTGTTCTATAATTGTGTCTATAATGACGGTACTCGACGAGTTAAATTGTGATAAAAAAAATATCAGGTAATACCCCACTGCATAATTTTTGGATTAGAAAACAAAACATTAAGAATTCAGAAAATCCCAACTTGATCTGGACTGCCTCATTGGCCGAGTAGTCGCAAGTGCGACTGCCGGGCAAGGGGTCTCGGGTTCGATTCCCGGGTCGGGCAAAGTATTACTGGGTTTTTCTCAGTGGTAGCACGGAGTCTGGAACTGTGCCCGATATATGGCAATAGGCTCACCCCCTATTACATGGGACTCATAACATAAATAGTGAAAAGTGGGTGCTACATTACAGTGGCATTAAGTGCCGTAATGTGCACCTCTGCCTACCCTTTCGGAGATAAAAGGCGTGATGTTATGTTATGTTACTAACTTCACTTTGATCAATGGCGGCACTGCTTTGTCTTTTTCGTTATCTAGACTTTTTTTAAACCAGCATGAATCTTCTGAATGATAGCGTACACCTTTCTTCAGTTTTTCACAAATACCACAATTTTTCATATCTGGCTTAATATCTTCTTTCTTCTTCATAATTTTTTTTCTTGAAACTAAATGTTCTAATCTTCCAAGCTCACTGAATAAATTATTTGTATCATTATTAATTCTATCAGTTATAAAATCTAGTAAGCCTGCAGCAATTATATCAATTAGAGTCCCTTCATCTATTGTTTTCCTTATCTCAAGTAAAAGTTTTTCTTTTTTTATTGCATACTCTAATAAAGATCAAGATTGGTACCTGTACGATAAAGCATACTTGCTAGCAGTCCAACCTTTATTCGCATAGGTTAGCAAGAAACTTGATTTCCATTCAGACCACTCGGAGTGTAAGCTAAGTTTGATCATCATGGAAGAATACCAATCAGTGCATGACTTTTCAAGAAATAATCTCAATATTTCAATTTTTTCTTCTTCTTTTACTAAATTAAACCTTTCACATTCTTTTTCAAATACTTCCATCCACTGATGCGCACTTGAACTTTTTCCATTAAATTTCTCAATTACAAACTTGTCAGCAAACTTTTTCATACATTGCTTTTCTTTGTTTTGTTGACTTTAAACTAGTTTTTCCAAAATTTTCACTATAGGATCTTCAGAGCACTTTTTGTTACCAGTAGCCATTTGTTCTTGGGTAATTTGCTCTAAAAATTGGTCCTGAAAGATCATGTTTCCATCTTCATCAACATATGTTTGTAATATATCTTGTGTTGTCTTGATCCAAACACTTCTAGTTTGGTATCTTTTTTTAACACGTTAAACGCCATGGCAGTCACCGGTGACCGACATTAGCGGAGGATTTGCCTTCAACAGTTTTTTATTGGCAGCCAATGCCTTAATGTGTTTTTCACAGTAAAAAAAGTTTTCGAAGATTGGATATGTTTGTGGAGTGACATCGCTTGACATTCTTCAGGAATAAGGAAAACTTTGTCCTCTTTTGTGGTAATTGCGGTTATTGCGATAAAGTTCGACTTACCGTCTATTGATTTTACTTCGAACGTAAATTTCAATTTCTCCATTTTTTGATAATAAATGTCGTTTTCTAAGATAATTCCGGATTAGGACGACACAGTCAGCCAAACACAATTGAGTTTCTCTGTAAGAAAAGATTTATTGTTTATAAAATATGAAAATTTAACAAATAGTCCGGTCAATTCTTCCGGTCTACTGGCTAAACTAGGCGGCCCATTTACAGCAAGCCGATAGAAATGGTAGACAAGGTATCTTAAGTAGTTTTGTTTATTTCGAAGCACTGACTACACATAGGTATGTCACACGTAAGATTATTGAAACCAAAATTTTATATTGACAGACCACTTTTAGGAGACAATACCGCAGTAGGTACTTCTTCCCAGACAATCTCATAAAAAATGATAAATTAAACTCTTCTCACATTCGAAGTTTTTATTATACATATACTGATGCTTGTGGGACTATGTTAAGCTTTTGTGTTTTCAATTTTCATAATTTTATAGTTTATCTACTGAAAGATTGTTTGAATTTAAACATACTATATGTCACCATACCAAGATTATAATGTTGAAGTAAAGTGTACTATGTTAATCTATACTTATAATAAATCTGTAGAGAGGTCAATGGGGTAGACGACTAATTTTTATTTTAATGTCCGTCTGGTAGATTATTTAAAAACATTAGACACGTATTTTTTATTTTCTTACGGAAACGAATAGTTTCGAAGATATATTGATTTGAAATGCCGCGTGACGTCACTTCTCAGTACATTTTATACTAAGAAATGACGTTTTAGCCCCCACTCCTAAACTTTGATTCGTTTTATCTAAGTATTGTTTTATTATACAACAACATAAAAAAATACGTGTCTAATATTTTTTTATTACCTAAGTTACGGACTAATTATATTTTTAATTTTTATACCCTGTCATCATCCCCATTCTGTACATAAAATATATTTAAAAAATAACTATCAAGGGGTGGTTAGGGATCGCAACTGATGCCAAAAATGCAATCAGTAAAATTTTTGTCTGTCTGTCTGTCTGTCTGTATGTTCGTTATGGAAACAAAAACTACTCGACGGATTTTAACGAAATTTGGCACAATTATTCTTCATACTCCTGGGCAGGTTATAGTATACTTTTCATTACGCTACGATCAATAGGAGCAGAGCAGTGAAGGAAAATATTGGGAAAACGGGAGAAGTTACTCCATTTTTTAAGCTTCCGTCGCGTGTGCAGGTTAAAGCTATATAGAAAGCATGTATGACGGAAATATTCTCCTTAAAATTATATAAAAAATATTCCTCGACAGCATATGTCTATCTTTTATGGTTGACTCACAATAATACGTGAAACTCCCGATAGCTTAGCAATTCGGTGATTTCTGATTGTATTTGTTTACTCTAACGTTTACAACACTATCACTCATCCCTAATTAAAACATAATTACCTATTCAACATAAGATTTTTAGAACTGCTAACACTGGAAAGAGCAACATACAACTGACCATGCGAGAAACAAGTGACACTGAGATCTACTCCAGCAACACGAAAAGTCTGCCCTTGAGCCTTGTTAATTGTCATTGCATAACACACCAATACTGGGAATTGCGTCCTTTTAAATTGGAATGGAAAATTATTTGGTATTAGGGGTATTCTATATACTTATAATAAATCTGTAGAGAGGTCAATTCTGTACATAAAATATATTTAAAAAATAACTATCAAGGGGTGGTTAGGGATCGCTACTGATGCCAAAAATGCAATCAGTAAAATTTTTGTCTGTCTGTCTGCCTGTCTGTATGTTCGTTATGGAAACAAAAACTACTCGACGGATTTTAACGAAATTTGGCACAATTATTCTTCATACTCCTGTGCAGGTTATAGTATACTTTTCATTACGCTACGATCAATAGGAGCAGAGCAGTGAAGGAAAATATTGGGAAAACGGGAGAAGTTACTCCATTTTTTAAGCTTCCGTCGCGTGTACAGGTTAAAGCTATATAAAAAGCATGTATGACGGAAATATTCTCCTTAAAATTATATAAAAAATATTCCTCGACAGCATATGTCTATCTTTTATGGTTGACTCACAATAATACGTGAAACTCCCGATAGCTTAGCAATTCGGTGATTTCTGATTGCATTTGTTTACTCTAACATTTACAACACTATCACTCATCCCTAATTAAAAAAAATAACATTATTACCTATTCAATAAAAAAAGAATCATGTAAATCGGTGTAGAAACACCAAAGTTATACATGAAATAATAAGTCATCGCGCATGAATACAGAGTCATGCTATAAGGATTATTTGTATGAGGAAGTTCCATCGTATTATACCTACGATAAGCAACGGAGTGTCTTTAATCGAAGACACCGTGGCAGGCCTGTAGATGGCGAGTCAGGTATTTTTAAAGAACATGTTCTTGGTAGAGTGTACCTACACCGTTCATCCTAACAACGCTGAGTGTTTCTATTTGCGATTATTATTACATACCGTGCGAGGACCAACCTCATTTATAGATTTGAGAAGTTGTGTTAGTGATAATCCACGACGGTGACGCCATTTATTTGTAACATTACTCACATTTTGTAATTTGTCAGATGCTGTAAAATTATGGGAAAAATACAAAGAAAAATTTGCAGAAGACTTTCTTAGAAATATACCTAACAATGATGAAGGTACAACTAATCATAATTTCCGTGATCATGCCATAAATCAGTGCTTATTAGCTCTTCAGGATGACTTAACAGCAGTAGGCGGTAAATCACTCAGTGAATATGGTTTGCCAACACCAACCTCAGTCGGAGAGGTAACTAATAGGGAATATTCCGCAGAGATTGGTTACAATTTAATGGAACTGCTGACAACATTAGAAAACGGTGTCCCAATGATGACTGCAGAACAACGTTCAGTTTATGACCGCGTGTGCAATAGTGTTCAAAATAATCTGGGAACAATATGGTTTTTAGATGCACCTGGAAACCACGGGAAAGGGTATTACCGGTAAGGTTTGTTACCACAAAATAAAACCGGTGTCTTCGATTAAAGACACTCCGTTGCTTATCGTAGGTATAATACGATGGAACTTCCTCATACAAATAATCCTTATAGCATGACTCTGCATTCACGCGCGATGACTTATTATTTCATGTATAACTTTGGTGTTTCTACACCGATTTACATGATTCTTTTTTTATTGAATAGGTAATAATATTATTTTTTTTAATTAGGGATGAGTGATAGTGTTGTAAATGTTAGAGTAAACAAATGCAATCAGAAATCACCGAATTGCTAAGCTATCGGGAGTTTCACGTATTATTGTGAGTCAACCATAAAAGATAGACATATGCTGTCGAGGAATATTTTTTATATAATTTTAAGGAGAATATTTCCGTCATACATGCTTTTTATATAGCTTTAACCTGCACACGCGACGGAAGCTTAAAAAATGGAGTAACTTCTCCCGTTTTCCCAATATTTTCCTTCACTGCTCTGCTCCTATTGATCGTAGCGTAATGAAAAGTATACTATAACCTGCACAGGAGTATGAAGAATAATTGTGCCAAATTTCGTTAAAATCCGTCGAGTAGTTTTTGTTTCCATAACGAACATACAGACAGACAGACAGACAGACAAAAATTTTACTGATTGCATTTTTGGCATCAGTAGCGATCCTTTTTTTTATTTTTTGAGGGGGGAAAATCATCCAATGACTTCTCCCGCCCGGGTGAGGCGGGAGGGAGTGTCAGACTCTTACTGACTAAAAACCACCCCGTTCCTACTCCTGCACTTCGAGCCGGAGCCCCGGCAACCCGTTAAGTCTTCCGCGGCTCCGTATCGGCGTCAGCCCTGTTAGGCCCCATCTGTGGTGGTCTGATGGCTCCTTGAGGCGCGCGCGGAACGCGACGCGCCGTACGCTCGGGCCTGGTTCTGGTCGGGCGGCGAGTCACCCGTGCTCGCCGTCCGCAGGCGCGTGCTTACGGTGGCCGGAGATCATCTCGCGATCCCCGACGCCCGGAGTGTCTCTCGCGACGGCCGGGTCGTGAGGAGGTTCGTTCCCTCACGCGCTCCGCCTCCTCCTTAGCTAGCATGACTGCTTCGCAGAAGGAGGAGACGGCATCCCAGTGCCCCTCGCTCCGTACCATGGTCTGAACCAGAGCCGGACGCGAGAGGTCGCCGTCGCCGATCACATTCCTGAGGACACGGCGGTGCTCAGTCCACGCAGGACACACCGCCACCGTATGCTCCACCGTGTCCTCCGGGCGATCCTCGCAGTGATGACACCCGGGCGTTTCCTCCCGCCCAATCCGAAACAGGAACCTACCGAAACTTCCGTGTCCGGTAAGCACCTGCGTCAGGCGGTAGGTGAGGACGCCGTAGCGTCTCTCAAGCCACTCCTCAAAGAGGGGACTTACCGCTTCAATGACAGCGAGCCCAGCCTTCGGTTGTGACAGTCGTTGCTGCCATTCCGCCATGAGATCACGCCGGAGCTCATCCCGCCACGCATTAATCTGGCGCGGCAGCGGAGATTCGCCCCGGCGACGTGCCTCCGCGCGCAAACAAAACACGCGCGCGAGCACCTTCGCTTCCAGATCCCACGGCGGTACTCCGGCAAGGAGGTTCGCCGCCTCCCCGGAGATCGTGCGATATCCGCGTATCAATCGGATCGCCATGACCCTCTGTGATGTAAGCAGCGCCCGAGCGGGCCGCCGCATCAGGTTCGGCGCCCACACAGGGGCGCCGTAGAGGGCCATGGACCGCACGACCCCGGCGTATAACCTCCGGCAGGAGGCGTTTGGCCCCCGAGGTTGGGTAAGAGGCGCTTAAGCGCCGCCCCCGTCCTTTCCAACTTAGGAGCCAAACGTCGGAAATGCTCCACGAAGTTCCACCGACTGTCGAGGACGAGTCCTAGGTACTTCATCGTCGTCTCGACGCCGATGGTAACTCCTCCCGCCGTTAATTGAGACTCATCCGGAGGTGGCGCGTTCCCGCGGCCATAAAAACACATGGCCTCGGACTTGTGGAGCGCCACCTCGAGTCCCAGTTGCCGGATTCTTTCAACGACTGTCGTAACCGCTCTCGCCGTTAAATTAGCCGCCGCCTGATGCGACCTTCCTTGAGCTACCACCAGTGTGTCGTCAGCGTAACAGACCACGCTGACGTTGTTCGGGAGGTCGGTGCGCAGCACCCAGTCATAGCCGATGTTCCACAGGAGCGGCCCCAAAACCGAACCCTGTGGAACACCGCGCGACGTCTCTCGTCGGTTCCACTCACCTCGGTGACCGGGGTAAATGACGGACCGTTCCGTCAGGTATGCCTCGATTACACGACGGAGATAGGTGGGCACCCGATGATATCGAAGTGCCTCCAAAATGCAGCTCCAGGGCAGGGAGTTGAAGGCATTGGCGATGTCCAAGGACACCGCCACTACGACCTTACCCCTGGACACTGCAGTCCCCGTCGTGAGGTCTCTTACACGCATGATGGCGTCCACCGTGGAACGCCCTCTGCGGAAGCCGAACTGGCCGTCCGACAAGTCCGGCCCAACATCCGACAGGTGCGCGACGAGGCGGTTCGAAATGATCCTTTCGAAAACTTATCCCACCTCGTCGAGCAACACTATGGGCCGGTACGCAGATGAAGAGTCCGCAGGGCGCCCCGGCTTCTTCACTAGGACCAATTTACCCGCCTTCCACAATTGCGGGAACTGGCCCCTCTCCAAGCATGCGCTGTAGAGACCAATTAATCGAGGCTCGAGAGCCTCCGAGGCCAGGACCCACGCCTTGCCGTGCAGTCCGTCGGGTCCCGGGGCGGTGTTCTTGGCGCCCATCCGGCGCACCGCCGCTCTCAACTCGGCCTCGGTCACCTCCGAAACTGTGTCGCCGTCGTCTTCGCTGTGGCCCGCATAGGGCACCGCAGGGGGCGGAGTCATGGACGGAGGGGTGAAACCCCTCTGTAGTCGGGGGAACAAGGCGCCGACCACCTCCTCCACCATGTGCGGAGCTTATCCCGCACCATCCGATAGGGGCGTCCCCACGGGTCTCTGTTCAGAGTCTCCAAGAACTCCTGGAGGGCATTCTCTTTGGCCCGCCGTATCTCCGCTTTGAGGGCGGCCTTCGCCGCCTTGTACCCCTCGTACAACTCCGCCTCTCTGACCTCTGCGTCCTGAGGACGGATACGAAGCCTGCGGTGCCTGGTGTACCGGCGTCGCGCAGCAGTGCATGCACTGCGTAGAGCAGCCAGCTCTTGCGACCACCAGTACGTCTGGCGCTTGCGCTGACCTGGCCGGACCCGGGGCATCGCCACGTCACAGATTCTGGACATGGCGTCCTGGAGCCACCTCGCCTCCTCGTCGATGTCGGCAGGCCTGTGCGGTGGTATCACCCAGGCCTGCACGATTGCGGCTTCCAGGAATAGCTCCCGGTCCAGCTGTCTCAGCGTCCAACGCGGGCCACATGGGGCCTGTCTGACCGGCGGGTCCGCGGACTCGGTGGAGACGTTAAACCGGATATACCGGTGGTCGGAGTACGTTTCCACCTCCTCCATGACACGCCAGTCAACGACACGCGGTGATAGAGCAGGGCTAGCGAACGAAATGTCCACCACCGACTCGCCCTGCATCCGCACGCACGTGGGGACAGAACCCCGGTTCAGGACGACTAGGCCTGCCTCAAGGGCCCAGTCTTCCACCATCCTACCCCGAACATCAGTAAACCGGGAACCCCAAGCCAAGTTTTTGGCATTGAAGTCCCCGAGGACTAGCACGGGGAGGGAACGGAACCCGACAACGACGGCGACCAACTCCCTCAGGGAGTTGTGGAACTCGGCGAGAGTTCGGTTCGGAGAGAAATACACGCCCACCACAGCGATCTCTCCGAACCGTGCTGCGACACAACCCCGGCCTCTCTGAACGGCCTCGAGAGTCGGGGTACCGGCGGCGGCTGACGAGATGATGGTCACCGAGCCGTCCAAGTCCGCCACCCAGTGATCCCTGGGCGGGACAAAATACGGCTCGGAGACCACAGCGACATTTATTGACCACTGCGCCATGCTCTGAAGCAGGAGATCCTGAGCGGCGGCGCAGTGGTTGATGTTCGCCTGAAGGAGGCGGAATGGAGCTATTATTGGCAATCCATCCCAGCCTCCTCCCTGACGGCATTACAGCCAGTGGTGGCCGCGGCGACGGCATTAGTGGCGACTGCAGCGGCGGGGGCGGGACTAACGGGGGCAGCGGAGGGCCTACCCTTGCCCCTGGATTTGGCAGGAGGGGAACAGGCCTTGCTCCCGACCCGGTGATTGGCCGGCTTACCAACCGCCGCACATGCGTGACAGTGTAGCGGGGCAGAGCACGAGCCGGCTCTGTGACCAGGCTGACCGCAACGGAAGCAGCAGTCACTGCGGTCCACCTCCGAGGTGCACCTAGCGCTAACGTCGTAGGTCGGACCTCGAGCAGTTTGACCTGCGCCGAGACCCAGCCTACCAGGAGCCTTCGACCCTCCTTTATTTTCTTGGCCGCTGAGACGGGGCAGCTCACTACAACCGTTCGCAACCCCGAATTATCTGGACGGATGGTGCCGGTCTTAACCTGCTCTGCAGGGCACTCACCCGTCCTGGCCACAGCGGCCACAACCTCCTCCTCCGTCACGGAGTCGTCCAGGCCCATTATACGCAACTCCAGGCACTTGGTTGGCCTTGACACGCGAGCCTCGTCTGCACCAAGGCACACCCTGAGCCTTTCGGCTAGAGCGTCAGCGGTTGGACCGCTGGTCGCGCCGGGGACCTCTAGTAAACGGGCTCCAGTCGCCGTCACTTTCAAAGAGAACCCGTTAGGGGCCCCGTACTCCGCGGGAGTTACCGCCTGCTTCAGTTTGGCGAGGATGTCGCCATATGTCACGCCTCTTTTGACCGCGTCCGGCTGTAGAGTTATCACTACAGCCGCGGTTTTAGGGGCGACAAGCATTGCCGCAGCGCGCTTTTCCTTGCGCCGCTGCCGCTGCCTCTGCCGCTGCTCCTTTTTTCGGCGCTTTCGCCCTTCCTTGGCGACCCTCCTCGCCTCTCCGACCACCTGCCATCCGCCGCCGCTGGCAGGGGAACCCGAAGTTCGGGTAGGCTCCACAGCTGGGGCAGTAGACGGCCCAGGCACGGCGCCCCCACGCCTACGAACTGTTGGCGCCCTCACCACCGTTTCAGCTGAAGCCTGCGCCGGCGAAGCCGCCGGCGGTTGGGCCCGGACACCGCTGGACCGACCAGGAGTAGTCGGCATAGCCGCCGCAGCCGCAAATGTGCGCGGTGCTGCTTGACTCCCTGCGAGTGGGGGCGGAGGATCCTGCTCTCCAGCACGTCAAAACGCTGCTGGAACGCAGCCATCTCCCGCCGCACCAGGCCGATTATGTCGGCCTCCACTGGCTGCGAGGCTCGGGGTCGACCCTCGCGAGCAGCGGCGAGCTGGGCCTTGGCTGACCGAAGCTCGTCCTCCATAGCCGCATTGGAGGCTGTCAGCCGGATCATTTCTCGGCGCATCTCCCCCAGCTCTTTTTGCAAGGCGGCCATTTGCTGCCCTGCCGCTGAAGGCAGTCCACACTGTCGAGCCGCTTTCATAATGGCTGCCTTCGCTTGCCTTAACACTCCGTTTCGGCCCTTCTCGGACTTCTGCTCAGCCACCGTCCGGAGTGTTTGTTTGACCACCTTGCAAAGGTCGCCATTTATGGCACCAAGGTCGCCTACCGAGCCCTCGCCGCCAGATTCTGATGAGTCAGCTTCAGTTGACTCGGCCCGAGTAGCGGCCATCGGCCTCTCGCAGCCCTTTCTTCGACCCCTACCCCGCGCAGCCGTAGGGATCTTAGGGGCTGGAGCCTCCTGCTCGTTGGAGGACGGATCCCCGCCCTCCTTCAACCTGGGACGTTTAAACGTCCCCTTTTCAGTAGCGATCCCTAACCACCCCTTGATAGTTATTTTTTAAATATATTTTATGTACAGAATTGACCTCTCTACAGATTTATTATAAGTATATAGAATACCCCTAATACCAAATAATTTTCCATTCCAATTTAAAAGGACGCAATTCCTAGTATCGGTGTGTTATGCAATGACAATTAACAAGGCTCAAGGGCAGACTTTTTGTGTTGCTGGAGTAGATCTCAGTGTCAGTTGTTTCTCGCATGGTCAGATGTATGTTGCTCTTTCCCATGTTAGCAGTTCTAAAAATCTTTATGTTCACGTGGCGGACGGGTCAACTTTCAAAATAGTTTACCCGGAAGTTTGCATTGAAGTATTTTCGTTCTATAGGTACCTTTACCTTACCTTTATAAGGCAGTGGTAAGGTTCAAATATTGCCACCAGAATTTGAACCTTAACACATTATAATAAAGTTTAAAACCAATAAATATTTTTAAGTTCTGTGTCTTATAAAGGGTTAAGCCTCATGTGAACGTGATCTAAGCAATATTACAAATATAAATAATAATAAATATTACCAATACATTAACTTAATACACAAGGAGTTACACGCTGACGGAGTCGCGGGCACAGCTATCTATACTTTTCTCACCGGACATGGAAGTTTCGGGAGGTACCTGTGTCTGATGGGGCGGGAGGAAACGCCCGGGTGTCATCACTGCGAGGACCGCCCTGAGGACACGGTGGAACACACGGTGGGAGAATGCCCTTCGTGGGCTGAGCACCGCCGTGTCCTCAGGGAAGTGATCGGCAATGGCGACCTCTCGCGTCCGGGCCTAGTGCAGGCCATGATGCGGAGCGAGGGGGACTCGGATGCCGTCTCCTCCTTTTGCGAAGCAGTGATGCTAGCTAAGGAGGAGGCGGGACGCGTGAGGCAGTGAAGCGCTGCCTCCTCGCAACCCAGCCATCGCGAAGGACACACCGGGCGTCGGGGATCGCGAGACGATCTCCGGCCACCGTAAGCGCGGGCCTGCGGACGGCGAGCATGGGTGGCTCCCCGTCCGACCAGAAACAGACCCGAGCGTACGGCGCGTCACGTTCCGCGCGCGCCTCAAAGAGCCATCAGACCACCACAGATGGGGCCCAATACGGCCGATGCTGATTCGGAGTCGCGGAGAACCTAACGGGTAACCGGGGCTCCGGCTCGACGTGCAGGAGAAGGAACGGGGTGGTTTTTAGTCAGTAAGAGTCTGACACTCCCTCCCGCCTCACCCAGGCGGGAGAAGTCATTCGACGATTTTCCCCCCTTAAAAAAAAAAAAAAATCTATACTTTTCTGCCGGAAGTCACTATTCTACGCGGACGATGTCGCGGGCAAAAGCTAGTATGTAATATTATGTATGAACTATGTAATAAAGAATCCAACAAAAGCCAAATATCTGATTTCATTGAGATTGCAATTCACATTTAGTGGATTGCAGACTTGTAGAAGGCAAGAAACAAACGTTAAGTTGTATAAAATAAAGTTTATTTGCATTATGTCAGCGTGTTTTCTATAAGGAAATTTATAGCTAAGCTATTTATAGTTGACCGTTGATCCAGCTGATGAAGGAGGTGACTCTGGCGAAAGCAGCGGGGGAACCGACTTGGCAACCGCGGGCAGATCCGAAAGAAGTGATACCGATCTGTTGAAGAAGTTCAAATTATTACATTATCAACAATACAATAGGTATATTTATCACAAACAGAAAACCGATATTAATTTAACTTTATGTTTTAACTATTCAACTAAATAATATTACATTTGTTTTCCAAAATACGTACCAACAGAGGCCTGCTATTCCTGGTAACAACAAGAGGGCCACCGGAGTCACCCTGGCATGTGCTCCTGCCACCAGCACCGCTGACGCAAATGTTGGAGTCCTGGATGATCAAGGGGAAGGAAGATCTGCAGACTGCGTTGGTGATAACGGGCAGAGTGACGTGGCTCAGGAACTGGTTGGTACTGATGCCAGCACCTGTACAGTTATAACACTTGTAAATTATGCCGTTCAGAAAAACCAAGGAACCCTTGGAATATGTCAAAATACATGCCATCACTGGTGCGACCGAATCCAGAAGCGACAGCGTTTTCACCGGCGAAGTTTTCGTTGAGCTGGCTACCGCTGGGCAGAGCGATGAGGGCAATGTTGTCTGTTAATGTAGAAAGCCATAAATTAATTGCACATTTCCATAAATCGTTCGACTCCTGAATCATTATTAAATATTATTATACGTACTTGAGAGACCAACGTTGGAGTTCAGTCTGATCATGGCAACGTCATTACGGACCAGGCTGGGGTTCCAGCTTCCGTGCATAACAACGTTGGTGGTTTGAACTCTGGTACCACCGCTGAACAAACGGGTGGAGCCAAGAACAACAGTGAATCTCCAGGCCTGGTCCCGGCCATCAAACCAGCAGTGAGCAGCAGTAAGCACACGGTTGGCACGAACCAAAGAACCACCGCACACACCCTGACCGCCAGACAAGTCAGCGAGAAGACCAGCCTGCGCAAAATAATGATGATGAATGAAGTAGATAGCACGTAATTTGGGCTACCACGATGGAGGTAGTTAAATAAAGACACTGGTTCTTACCTGGTAGGGGAACTGTCCGAGGCTGGAGGCAGATCCACCAACAATTCTGGATGCACCTTCGGCCTCCTCGGCTTTACGGATTTCGTCGGCAAGAGGTTTACCGATCTTAGCCAAGTATCCGTAGGCGGTGATGTCCTCTAGGTCGATGGCATCCTCGACGTTGATGTTTTTAGCGGTGGCCACCGCCGCCAGAGCCAGGAGTGTCAGAGCCAAGAACTTCATGTTGCCGCTATTGATAAATCAATGTGTATTAATATTTTTCTGTTGCGTATTTATACTGCATCTGTCAGATAAATTCAAGATAATGATACATTAACGTTATGAGTATAGCATTTATTGATTGCATTATCTGAACATTATTAGAAAATTTTGGATTATTAGATAAGGCTAAAATTGCGAATAAAACTGTATGTTTTTTATTGTTCACTCATGTAGACTTTTTCCAAGATTTTTCGAGTCGTTCTTAAAAATATTGGAAATAATATTCGTGTTAACAGCATCGTAGGATAAAAAGTTCAACCAGTAGTTGTGAAGGATTGTAAATTAATTTATGGATTCATATAATTTATGGTTGTTGTTTCCTTGTTACTAAGATATTAAAAAAATATTAAAGGGGTAAAGATATAGCCACATAGGAAACTGTAACATTTATTCGAATTTTAACACTAGCTATAGCTTTTTTTACATTGGGTGTATTCAGATTGTAAGTAGGTATCAATATAATTGTATAGTAGTAATTGTTGCAAAAATAGCTTTAGAAAGCGATCTTGTATTTTGGATTGACTTAAAAGTAGTTACAAATTGTACCATTTAGATTATGCTTCACAATAGAGCATAATTTACGATTTTTGTGTAGAATTTACTGATGGTTCGGTGTTGTCTGTCTGCAGTCCATATATCAATTGGTTACATTAAATTTATTATTGGCAATAAAATGCATTATAGGACAAACTCCTAGCTTGTAACAAAAGTAATTACACTTACTGAAAAAAAAACAATACATACACAATACTAAAAAAATGTTACCAACGTCAATAATCTGGATCTGCATAGCGGCTGTAATTCGTCGCATTCTCAGATCACCAATGTATGCAAAAAGGTTAATGGATCCTTGCGTGCTCTGTATCGCTACGAAAGCCATGTTGGTGCAATCCTAGCGATTATGTTGATGTCTGCTACTATGACCTGAATGCAGGCAGATCTCCTCAATAAGTTTGACCGACTTCTGAATTTTTGTTTTTTAATACTTTATGGGTCGACTTCTGAGTAACGATTCGATTCGTTTTCAATCTGCATAAATATGATCATGTTTCCGCACAACAAATAAAGTGGCTGCCCATGGGCCAAAGCAGTGAGCAAAGGTCGCTTACCACTCTATTCTCCTTTCTTTGTTCACCTTCTTCGCCCAATATCCCATTACTTTCAATACTTATGCGCAATCCACAGTAAAAATCTTGGTTCTTCTCATAACCATCGTCTCCAATATCATTCATCGAACTGACGTATTTCATTCTTACTTTTTCATACAGTCAATTTCGCTGTAGAATGCATTCCCCCTGCTTCCCCTGGATGTAAGGATGGTGTCGACTCGTCTAACATATAAGCAGAAAGTATATTATGTTTGTAGGTACCTACCTACATTATAAATTATATTACACTAACATAGGTATGTAATTAAATAAACCTTTTTTATTATTATTTATGTATCCTGAGCGTACGGCGCGTCGCTTTCCGCGCGCGCCTCATAGAGCCATCAGACCACCACGGATGGGGCCCAATAGGGCTGATGCCGATATGGAGCCGCGGAGGACTTAACGTATTGCCGGGGCTCCGGCTCGAAGGGCAGGAGGAGGACCGGGGTGGTTTTTAGTCAGTAAGAGTCTGACAGTCCCTCCCGCCTCACCCTGGTGGAGAAGTCATTCGATGAAACACAACGCAAGCATTGTTTTACGTCGGGTTTCTGTGAGGCCGGATAGTAGAATTCCGGTCGACCCGGCCATTCGTTTCGAAGCATGGCTCTCCCACATTTTACTGTAAGCGTTATCGTTGAATATTTCTTTTTGTGAGAGTTTTCTTTGGTTTCTGTGTTGATTGTGAATTCTACGGCTGGTTTTCAACGTGGTTCGGACAAGAATACCGCAGTTGAAGCAATTGTTATTTATCGGGATGGGTAGTGTGGAGTGTATCGTGAGGAACTATCTGAAACGTATGGAATGCTATTGAAAGATTCAAATTTGTTTAGGATACCTACAAAATTATAACACGAGACCTAAACTCACCTGTACATAATATCATATGAGGTTTACAGCGAGTTAGAAACATTTCCAACCACCACTACCTATTACTGCATTCTGCTGGTACATATTGTGCTATTGATCAAACCACTCTCAATAAAATGTAGGAAGATGCTTAACGATCTAAGTTAAGTTCTTTTTCCTAAACTGACCAGAGCTTGCGGCACGTTTAAGGTCTGCTCACAAACATGTCAACTGAATTAGGAATACTGGAGTACGCTACTCTTCTCAAAAGAAAGGAAGGACAAGATTTAGAGTTTTCCAGATGAACGCAAGGTGGAGGAACAACCTAAATGATTTATGGATCCCTGTATCCATGAATACGATTGTTATGGGGGTCCAAATATTATAGTTTGAGCGGAATTCGCTTAGAAGACCAAAGAGAGCCTGCATCTCTGAATAAAACTTCTGTAACAGCTAGGAGTTACATTGAGCGAGCAATTTGATCTCATGGCATGAATAGGGATTCATGAAAGTAGGCGATGGTTTGGTATTTATATAAGACATTGCTCATCGATAAATAATAAATGTGACAAAAATAGGTTTTCTAGCACCAATCAATGGGTTCATCAATGGACTACAATGCGCCGAGACAAAAATATATACACTAAAATAGGGCCCTACAGAGTAAACAAGGTTCTAAGGACTTTTAAACTTAACAATATTTAAAAAACAGTCACATAAAAGAAAATTTATGTTGTTCTTTGGAACCTTTGTTTTACAGCAATTTCTCTTAAAAGTGTATTTTGGGGTATAAAACAAATTTATAACTTTTCAGATTCATTTGAGAATATAAACATATCAGTTCTTAAAAACCAGAAACACATTAATGCTTTTTGATAAAAGCCAAAAACCAAGATGGTCCTTATTTTGTTTCGAGTAGAATTATAGCATGTCAAATAACTACCTTTTTCATTTTTTTTATGCTGTAAGCCGGTGGTGAAGAAGCAAACGGATCACCTGATAGAAAACCAGAGGCGTTACAAGTGCGTTACCGGCCATTTGGGGATTAGGAGTTTGAGGATCGTTGGGGATTCAGGGATTGGGGAGATTGGGGAAGGGGAGGGTAATTGAGCCTCCGGTAACCTCATACACACGACGAAATACAACGCAAGCGTTGCTTCACGTGGGTTTTCTGTGAGGCCGTGGTATCACACCGGTCGAGCCGGCCCATTCGTGCCGAAGCATGGCTCTCCCACATAATCCATCCCCATCCCACATCATTGAAATTGAAAAGAATTATAAATCACCTTAATCGTTCATTGTCCCTACAATTCCACCTTCATATCACACATTTAATCTTAAATATTGATAAAAGGACTCTTAAAAAGTTGATAATAAAATAAATCAATTAGTGAAGCAAATAAATTTAATTGTTCAAAATTGTTATCTTATTTGGACAGAATAGTATTAATTCGCTGATAAAAGTTTAAGTTATCGTACACGTGATTTAGACAAAATTATCGAATTGTATGTATGTAGAGAGACTATTTATCAAGTTACCCGAACTGTCTTCCTTCAATAGATCTTGATTTCTTTGATACGAAAGGCTCCAAAGTATTTTTTGTTATGGGATAAAATCATCAAATGACTCCTCTCACCCTGGGTGAGGCGTGAGGAAGTGAGATAGTCTGACACTCTTACTAACTAAAACCATCCCATTCCAATCGTAACTCATAGCGGCTTTATTTACAGTCCCGGCGAACCTAGTAGGCTCTGTTGACTACGAACGAGAGAGCCGTCAGACTACCATTAGTCTGACGGCTCTTTGAGACCTACTCTTGCTTGAAAACAGTAAATTTATCTCGAAAGTCGTCTTGTTGTCTCGCTGGTCAAAACCCATTAAAACCGTCACACTCAAAATGTCGAAATACTCTTCAGGTATAAATAATACTTAATTAATGAAATTAATAATAAAGTTATTGTTCTTTTCAACAAATACGTGAGCGGTGTATATTTTATTTAAATACCGATGACAGATGACATATAAACGTCATCTGTTAGATCACGTTCAAATAAAGAAATTTATATTACCTTATTTCTTTACATATTGAAAACGTTTGACCACGTATATGTAGGATCAGGAGCACCGAGCGGCGTATCGCCTGGGTTTGGAGTCCCCATTTTGGTGGGATAAACAAGATAAAATTATTAACAAAGAATTTATTTACGGAAATCAATAAATCAATAAATACTAACTAAAACTAAGCTAGGGCACACACAAAAAATAATACAAGTCAAATTGACTAACGAACAGACCTATAAGGTCATGGTTCGTACAGTGGCAGCGCCACCCCTAAGAGGTTACAAAGTGTATCGGCTAATGAGCAACAATACAGCTATGTAGAATATACAGCAGGGCTGTACCGGGTAAACCGACAGTTTTGTCGGGAGCGAGGCTCTAATCGAGTCAGATCCGAAGATGAGACTGCCGGCATAAATCAGTGCAGGCTCTTATATAGGGCGATGCCCCTCTCTGCACTCCCTCCACAACAACTCTGTCCAATGGCGCACTTCCGCCACGCATTTACCAAAAACTAACATACTCTAAATCTAATAATATTTAGATTGTTACAATTAACCAAATATTACAAGAATAATTATCGTAAATAAATAATAAGATGACAAGCAGTTATTTGTTTTGAACAGAACCAACAACGTTTACTTTTATCGAATATGTTGCCAAAATCAATTCGTAGGTAGTCGATAAATCATGTTTCAAATTTACAAAAAGTAATTAGTAATAAAACCTAACATTAAATCAATAATTGGAACAAATTAAATTAATTGCCACAGATTATCTACAATTTCCTTTGGCAACCATCTTCGACTTATATATATTACTATTATTATATCTCGAACACGGAATATAGAATACAATGGAAGTAGCAAGTAGACGTGGCACGCGTGCCACAACTAAGCTGTGTACTGCTTACTCGAGGCAAATTCGAGTTCAGTCTCGTTCGAACATGGCGTCGAGTTGCTAGTCTCGTGTCAAATACATATTTCCTCAACTATGCCATTTTGTTCCGTTTTGGCGTGTAAAAATGATAGCAGCCGAAAAATCGTAAAAATGGAGGTGTTCCGTATCATCGGTAAGTACAATTTTTATTGTTTTCTTGTAGAAATCTTATTTTATTTCAATTTACAAAAACAGTTATTAAAAAAATATTATTCACCAAAACGGTTAGTCAAAATAAACCTTACGCCTTCAAGATAAAGTTTATTTTGGATTTATTCCATTCAATAGAACATTCTCGCCAGTTCTACGCTACTCAAATAGTGATGTAGTCAAATCACATATTGAATTTATCGATTGATATCGATGCAAGTGTAATGTAACATTTATTTAGATTATTTTTTTATTATTATTTTAGTGGTGACCCCGACGTGATTGGAAGCAACCTTCACTTCACGGAGCAGATCAGCACCGTCATCCTTATCGCCATCCCTCTCATTTATCACATTAACCATATAAAGTTTGTAAAAATTTATGTAATAGTTGTTACTTATATTGCCTATGTGAAATAAAAAAAAATGATTTTTTGAAAAAAGAAACTAATAAAAAATACGAACAAAATGGTTTTTTGATTTACATGTAAATAAAGACTTACCCTTTTTTGTTACGTTTAAAAAGTTATCAACGATATATTAATTTTATTATTTTAATACTGTCACACTATAGCAGTCAATATTTTTTTTCATATTATTTTTAAAACACATTTTCATATTATCGATATTATTTTTATCGAATTAGGCTACATCACTATCTGAGTAGAGACCCGCATTCGAGCCAGTGATAAGCCATTCAAATATCACCTTTATTCTTACAACGTTAAAGTTCAAACCAAGTACCACTTTTCGTCGCTAGATGGCATTGTTAAACGCCATCTAGCGACGAATGGCGGTACTTGGTAGTCCAAAATATACTTTTTTATTTTGATTTATAGTGCATTGGTTTTAAAGTTGCATATCGTATGATATTTTTTTTGCATTTCGTTTACGCCCATTTTTTTTTCTAACCAATCGTAATTTCCGATTTATAATATGAGTAAATTATTAATGTATTAGTTTGGCGACACCGGTTCTGGCAGAAATATTGTGTCAAGCTACTTCCATTGTATTCTATATTCCGTGATCTCGAATATGGTAGTACTAGTAGTACTAGTAACAAGCAATGTTGCGGCTTTTTTTTTTTTTTTTGAGTGGCGAGAGGGAGTGTCAGACTCTTACTGACTAAAAACCACCCCGTTCCTACTCCTGCACTTCGAGCCGGAGCCCCGGCAACCCGTTAAGTCTTCCGCGGCTCCGTATCGGCATTAGCCCTGTTGGGCCCCATCCGTGGTGGTCTGATGGCTCTTTGAGGCGCGCGCGGAACGCGACGCGCCGTACGCTCGGGCCTGGTTCTGGTCGGGCGGCGAGTCACCCGTGCTCGCCGTCCGCAGGCCCATGCCTAAGGTGGCCGGAGATCGTCTCGCGATCCCCGACGCCCGGAGTGTCTCTCGCGACGGCCGGGGCGTGAGGAGGTTCGTTCCCTCACGCGCTCCGCCTCCTCCTTAGCTAGCATAACTGCTTCGCAAAAGGAGGAGACGGCATCCCAGTCCCCCTCGCTCCGTACCATGGTCTGAACCAGAGCCGGACGCGAGAGGTCGCCGTCGCCAATCACATCCCTGTGGACACGACGGTGCTCAGCCCACGCAGGACACACCGCCACCGTATGCTCCACCGTGTCCTCCGGGCGATCCTCGCAGTGATGACACTCGGGCGTTTCCTCCCGCCCGATCCGAAACAGGAACCTACCGAAACTTCCGTGTCCGGTAAGTACCTGCGTCAGGCGGTAGGTGAGGACGCCGTAGCGTCTCTCAAGCCACTCCTCAAAGAGGGGACTTACCGCTGCAATGACAGCAAGCCCAGCCCTCGGCTGCGACAGCCGTTGCTGCCATTCCGCCATGAGATCACGCCGGAGCTCATCCCGCCACGCACTAATCTGGCGCGGCAGCGGATTTTGGCCCCGGCGACGTGCCTCCGCGCGCAAACAAAACACACGCGCCAGCACCTTCGCCTCAAGATCTCACGGCGGTGATCCGGCAAGGAGGTTCGCCGCCTCCCCGGAGATCGTGCGATATCCGCGAATCAATCGGATCGCCATGACCCTCTGAGATGTGAGCAGCGCCCTAGCGGGTCGCCGCATCAAATTCGGCGCCCACACAGGGGCACCGTAGAGGGCCATGGACCGCACGACCCCCGCATACAACCTACGGCAGGAGGCGTTTGGCCCCCCGAGGTTCGGTAGAAGGCGCTTAAGCGCCGCCCCCGTTCGTTCCAACTTAGGAGCCAAACGTCGAAAGTGCTCCACGAAGTTCCACCGACTGTCGAGGACGAGTCCTAGGTACTTCATCGTCGTCTCGACGCCGATGGTAACCCCTCCTGCCGTTATTTGTGACTCACCCGGAGGTGGCGCGTTCCCGCGGCCATGAAAACAGATGGCCTCGGACTTGTGGAGCGCCACCTCGAGTCCCAGTTGCCGGATCCTTTCAACGACAGTCGTAACCGCTCTCGCCGTTAAATTATGCGCCTGATGCGACCTCCCTTGTGCTAGCACCAGTGTGTCGTCAGCGTAACAGACCACGCTGACGTTGTTCGGGAAATCGGTGCACAGCACCCAGCCATAACCGATGTTCCACAGGAGCGGCCCCAAAACCGAACCCTGTGGAACACCGCGCCACGTCTCTCGCCGGTTCCACTCACCTCGGTGACCGGGGTAGATGACGGAATGTTGCGGCCTACGATAGTGTTCGCGAGCAATGTCAACGGGGCTCGAAGTGAATAAAGACAGTGAATAAAAAGATAACAATAGTGTAAGTAAACATAGACAGTGAATAAAAAGATAACAATAGTTGAGTAAACATAGACAGTGAATAAACAGATTATCCATTGACAAAGGATATTAAATAAATAACAATTGTGATTAAGTGTAATAATTGCAACAAACAAAAACAGTACTATAAGGAACCAATAGTCATTAGAACGGTACGGTGCCATAGACGTTTAATTCTGATTGTAAATTGTATATGCAACGTTATATAAATACAGAAATATCAAATATTTAACACAGATTTTACAGTTAACAGAGTTTTTCACAAAAGCTTGAAACCTAGGAAAAATTGTTGAATCGAGCACTAAATAGCTGATATTTCAAAGATTTCTCGAGTGTTATACAGAAAACCAATGTAAACAAATGTGTGTATTAACATATTTAGCTATGTACACATGCCATACACAAAAAGTGTAAAATTGGAGAAATAATCTCATAAATTTTAAAGATATAGGAAAAATACAATTAACAAGGAAATGAAAATGATAGCCAAATAAAAATGTTTCGATGGCTCCATTTCGCTGGATTCGTGATGGTAAAGTTCCAGAGTTCCTTATCGAAATAAGGTCGTTGTGAATATTGTCCGCAGACAGTAATTCGTCTACAGTAGTCCAGCGATAGAAGTCAACACACATACATCGGTGTGTTGGGACTGGAAATGGACACCACTGCACAACCACCGTACAGACACCGCAGCCAGCCGATGTGAGCGCCCGTACGTCCGCCACAGAAAGAGCACACTTGCCCAATAGTTTAATAAAAAGTACGTATTTTGTAAAATTATTTGACAGTGTTACGAAGGAGTGAAACGCTTTACTAGAGTTTTTATTTTCTGAAGGAAGGGTACACAACCTAGGTGTCTTCAAGTTTCGAGTTAATAGGTTGAAAAGCAACCTGATGAGTAGCCGAGATAGCAATCAAACGCCAAACCATTACCAATAAAAAAGTTGATCTATATACGTACAATGTTCCATTACTGTTAGTACTTAATAACAAAATGGCGTTTATGTTGAATTCGGTTCTATTCAGATAAGAGGGTAATATTATTTTATCTAGCATTGCTATTGTCTCGAAAATTACAAACGTCTTGTATTTTTTTTAAGGGGGGAACGTCATCGAATGACTGCTCCCGCCAGAGTGAGGCGGGAGGGCGTTCTTTCTCCTGCACGTCGAGCCGGAGCCCCAGTAACCCGTTAGGTTCTCCGCGACACCCGTCATGTATAAGAATACTACACTCTTATAGTGCATTCAAAACCCAACTTAGCCAGTAAGTTGCAAATCAATCACTTAATGGGGAAGTGATTGCCTTGGATGGGTGAATTTGTTTGTTTATGTAGTATGTACCTGGTTGATGATGATGAACTGTATATCAAATTAATTTTCTTAGAGTTATTCTCAAATAAGTTTTAATGATATTATATGTTTTTATTGAGAATAAAGTTTCTTTAAACCTAAACCTAAAACAAGGAAGTGTGCGAGAGCCATGCTTCATCACGAAGGGACTCGCAACTTTCTGTGATACCATAACCTCACATAAAATCGGTATGAAACAACAATTGCGTTGTAATTCGTGTGAATCCAGAAACCTCCAATCTTCAAATCGCTAATCCTGAAATCACTAATCACCAAAAAGCCGACAACAAACTTTTATTGTCAGGTGATCCGTCTGCACGTAGGTCGTCCTATATCATAAAGGAGTGGGTAGTTATTTTGTTATTATATGTCTGTAATTTACTTGAACTTTTCATACCATTTTCATAAAAGTTCATCACATTTGTGTTTTTGATCAAATAAAAATAATAAAACAAGTTAATTGTTAAAAATACATTATCTCTGTCAACCAATAGAATTGATTTCAATGATTTGTGAAATCGTTCTTTACTATATCTTTCGTTACTATTTCTTATTGTTTCATTTTGGGTTTATAAGCCCATGAATGGGACTGAACTGGCCTGTATGCGAGTGGAATTACTATAAACATAAAACATACATATTTATCATCTTTCAAAGTTAACTTTCTAATACCCCTGGCTCTTATGAAAATCATCATCATTATCATCATCATCATTAACAGCCACTGAGCTCGATTCAGCTCTACGCTTCCAACCACTACCACCCATTTTGCGGATGTCGACACTCCACCTGTCCGGAGGGCGCCCTACACTACGTTTGTCTAGACGCGGTGACGCGCATTACCGCATTGCATTGCCTAGACGCGCATGTAAAACGCCCCTTATTATAATTTTGAGATTTGATCCAACTGAGTGATAATATATTGGACCAGATGCAAGCGAAACAACTATATAACGATTGTAGAAGGTGGTACTCTTTAGTTTCAGTCTTTCTCTGATAAAGTGTTGTCTGAAGGCTCACAAATGTCATCTATTCAATTTTATAGTAACGCAATTTACAGGATAGTCACTCTTAGCATAATATGTCATTTTTTAGAGAGTGTGCATATCTACTGTGCATATCTACTGGCTGGACTAGGCGGCCCATTTACAGCAAGCCGATAGAAATGGTAGACAAGGTATCTTAAGTAGTTTTGTTTATTTCGAAGCACTGACTACACATAGGTATGTCACATGTAAGATTATTGAAAACAAAATTTTATATTGACAGACCACTTTTAGGAGACAATACCGCAGTAGGTACTTCTTCCCAGACAATCTCATAAAAAAATGATAAATTAAACTCTTCTCACATTCGAAGTTTTTATTATACATATACTGATGCTTGTGGGACTATGTTAAGCTTTTGTGTTTTCAATTTTCATAATTTTATAGTTTATCTACTGAAAGATTGTTTGAATTTAAACATACTATATGTCACCTTACCAAGATTATAATGTTGAAGTAAAGTGTACTATGTTAGTATGTAATAGTATGTATGAAGTATGTAATAAGGAGTCCAACAAAAGCCAGATATCTGATTTCATTGAGATTGCAATATCACCTTTAGTGGATTGCAGATTTGTAGAAGGCAAGAAACAAACGTTTAGTTATATAAAATAAAGTTTATTTGCATTATATCAGCGTGTTTTCTATAAGGAAATTTATAGCTAAGTTATTTATAGTTGACCATTGATCCAGCTGATGAAGGAGGTGACTCTGGCGAAAGCAGCGGGGGCACCGACTTGGCAACCGCGGGCAGATCCGAAAGAAGTGATACCGATCTGTTGAAGAAGTTCAAATTATTACATTATCAACAATACAATAGGTATATTTATTACAAACAGAAAACCGATATTAATTTAACTTTATGTTTTAACTATTCAACTAAATAATATTACATTTGTATTCCAAAATACGTACCAAGAGAGGCCTGCTGTTCCTGGTAACAACAAGAGGGCCACCGGAGTCACCCTGGCATGTGCTCCTGCCACCAGCACCGCTGGTGCAAATGTTGGAGTCCTGGACGATCGAGGGGTAGGAAGATCTGCAGACTGCGTTGGTGATAACGGGCAGAGTGACGTGGCTCAGGAACTGGTTGGTACTGATGCCAGCACCTGTACAGTTATAACACTTGTAAATTATGCCGTTCAGAAAAAACTAAGGAACCCTTGGAATATGTCAAAATACATGCCATCACTGGTGCGACCGAATCCAGAAGCGACAGCGTTTTCACCGGCGAAGTTTTCGTTGAGCTGGCTACCGCTGGGCAGAGCGATGAGGGCAATGTTGTCTGTTAATGTAGAAAGCCATAAATTAATTGCACATTTCCATAAATCGTTCGACTCCTGAATCATTATTAAATATTATTATACGTACTTGAGAGACCAACGTTGGAGTTCAGTCTGATCATGGCAACGTCATTACGGATCAGGTTGGGGTTCCAGCTTCCGTGCATGACAACGTTGCTGGTTTGAACTCTGGTACCACCGCTGAACAAACGGATGGAGCCAAGAACAACAGTGAATCTCCAGGCCTGGTTCCGGCCATCAAACCAGCAGTGAGCAGCAGTAAGCACACGGTTGGCACGGACCAGAGAACCACCACACGCACCCTGACCGCCGGCGAAGTCAGCGAGAAGACCAGCCTGCGCAAAATAATGATGATGAATGAAGTAGATAGTACGTAATTTGGGCTACCACGATGAAGGTAGTTAAATAAAGACACTGGTTCTTACCTGGTAGGGGAACTGTCCGAGGCTGGAGGCAGATCCACCAACAATTCTGGATGCACCTTCGGCCTCCTCGGCTTTACGGATTTCGTCGGCAAGAGGTTTACCGATCTTAGCCAAGTATCCGTAGGCGGTGATGTCCTCTAGGTCGATGGCATCCTCGACGTTGATGTTTTTAGCGGTGGCCACCGCCGCCAGAGCCAGGAGTGTCAGAGCCAAGAACTTCATGTTGCCGCTATTGATAAATCAATGAGTATTAATATTTTTCTGTTGCGTATTTATACTGCATCTGTCAGATAAATTCAAGATAATGATACATTAACGTTATGAGTATAGCATTTATTGATTGCATTATCTAAACATTATTAGAAAATTTTGGATTATTAGATAAGGCTAAAATTGCGAATAAAACAGTATGTTTTTTATTGTTCACTCATGTAGACTTTTTCCAAGATTTTTCGAGTCGTTCTTGTAAATAATGGAAATAATATTCGTGTTAACAGCATCGTAGGATAAAAACTTCAACCAGTAGTTGTGAAGGATTGTAAATTAATTTATGGATTCATATAATTTATGGTTGTTGTTTCCTTGTTACTAAGATATTAAAAAAATATTAAAGGGGTTTTTTTTTTTTTTTTTTAAGGGGGGAAAATCATCGAATGACTGCCCCCGCCTGGGTGAGGCGGGAGGGAGTGTCAGACTCTTACTGACTAAAAACCACCCCGTTCCTTCTCCTGCACGTCGAGCCGGAGCCCCGGTTACCCGTTAGGTTCTCCGCGACTCCGAATCAGCATCGGCCCTATTGGGCCCCATCTGTGGTGGTCTGATGGCTCTTTGAGGCGCGCGCGGAACGCGACGCGCCGTACGCTCGGGTCTGTTTCTGGTCGGACGGGGAGCCACCCATGCTCGCCGTCCGCAGGCCCGCGCTTACGGTGGCCGGAGATCGTCCCGCGATCCCCGACGCCCGGTGTGTCCTTCGCGATGGCTGGGTTGCGAGGAGGCAGCGCTTCGCTGCCTCACGCGTCCCGCCTCCTCCTTAGCTAGCATGACTGCTTCGCAAAAGGAGGAGACGGCATCCCAACCCCCTCGCTCCGCATCATGGCCTGCACTAGGCCCGGACGCGAGAGGTCGCCATCGCCGATCACTTCCCTGAGGACACGGCGGTGCTCAGCCCACGAAGGGCATTCTCCCACCGTGTGTTCCACCGTGTCCTCAGGGCGGTCCTCGCAGTGATGACACCCGGGCGTTTCCTCCCGCCCCATCAGACACAGGTACCTCCCGAAACTTCCATGTCCGGTGAGGACCTGCGTCAGGCGGTAGGTGAGGACGCCGTAGCGTCTCTCAAGCCACTCCTCAAAGAGGGGACTTACCGCTGCGATGGCAGCGAGCCCAGCCCTCGGTTGCGACAGTCGTTGCTGCCACTCCGCCATGAGATCGCGCCGGAGCTCATCCCGCCACGCACTTATCTGGCGCGGCAGCGGAGTTTCGCCCCGGCGACGTGCCTCCGCGCGCATGCTGTACACGCGCGCGAGCACCTTCGCCTCCAGATCCCACGGCGGTAATCCGGCAAGGAGGTTCGCCGACTCCCCAGAGATCGTGCGGTATCCGCGGATCATTCGGATCGCCATGACCCTCTGTGCCATGAGCAGCGTCCGAGCGGGACGCCGCAACAGGTTTGGCGCCCAAACAGGGGCGCCGTAGAGGGCCATGGACCGCACGACCCCGGCGTATAACCTCCGGCAGGAGGCGTTTGGCCCCCCGAGGTTGGGGAGGATGCGTTTGAACGCAGCCCCCGTCCTCTCCAACTTTGGAGCCAAACGTCGGAAATGCTCTATGAAGTTCCACCGACTGTCGAGGACGAGTCCTAGGTACTTCATCGTCGTCTCGACGCCGATGGTAACTCCTCCCGCCGTTATTTGAGACCCACCCGGAGGTGGCGCGTTCCCGCGGCCATGAAAACACATGGCCTCGGACTTGTGGAGCGCCACCTCGAGTCCCAACTGCCGGATTCTCTCGACGACTGTCGCAACCGCTGTCGCCATTAAGTCGGCCGCCGCCTGGTGTGACCTCCCGTGCGCTAGCACCAGCGTATCGTCGGCGTAGCATATTGTGCTAACGCCGTTCGGGAGGTCGGTGCGCAGCACCCAGTCGTAGCCGATGTTCCACAGGAGCGGCCCCAGAACCGAACCCTGTGGAACACCGCGTGACATCTCTCGCCGGTTCCACTCGCCCCGGTGACCGGGGTAGCTGACGGACCTGTCCGTCAGGTAAGCCTCGATTACACGACGGAGGTAGGTAGGCACCCGATGATATCGGAGTGCCTCCAAGATGCAGCTCCAGGGCAGGGAGTTGAAGGCGTTGGCGATGTCCAGAGACACCGCCACTACGACCTTACCCCTGGACACTGCAGTCCCCGTCGTGAGGTCTCTAACGCGCATGATGGCGTCCACCGTGGAGCGCCCTCTGCGGAAGCCAAACTGGCCGTCCGATAAGTCCGGCCCAATGTCCGTCAGGTGCGCGACGAGGCGGTTCGAAATGATTCTTTCGAAGACTTTCCCCACCTCGTCGAGCAACACTATGGGCCGGTACGCGGACGGAGAGTCCGCAGGGCGCCCCGTCTTCCGCACGAGGACCAGTTTTCCCGCTTTCCAGAGAAGCGGGAACTGGCCTCTCTCCAGACATGCGCTGTAGAGACCAATCAATCGAGGCCCGAGAGCCTCTGAGGCCAGGACCCATGCCTTGCCATGCAGGCCGTCGGGTCCTGGGGCGGTGTTCTTGGCGCCCATCCGGCGCACCGCCGCTCTCAATTCTGCCTCGGTCACCTCTGGGACGATGTCGTCGTCGTCGTCGCTGTAGCCCGCGTCGGGCACCGCAGGGGGCGGAGTCATATACGGAGGGGTGAACCCCCTCCACAGTCGAGGGAACAGGGTGCCAACCACCTCCTCCAAGACTTCTTGCCGGAGACTCTGGGTGAGCGGGGGAGCCCAAGCGCGGAGCTTGTCTCGTACCATCCGGTACGGGCGTCCCCACGGATCTCTGTCCAGAGTCCCCAGCATCTCTCGGCGGGCCTCCTCCTTGGCCCGCAATATCTCCACCTTGAGGAGGGCCTTGGCCGCCCTGTATCCCTCGTACAACTCCGCCTCTCTCGCCTCCGCATTAGGAGGACGGATGCGGCGCCTGCGGTGCCTAGTGTACTGGCGTCGCGCAGCAGCCAGGTCCAGCTGTTTCAGCGCCCAACGCGGGCCACATGGGGCCTGTCTGACCGGCGGGTCTGCGGACTCGGCGGAGACGTCGAACCGGATATACCGGTGGTCGGAGTACGTCTCCACCTCCTCCATGACGCGCCAGTCAACAATACGTGGTGACAGAGCAGGGCTGGCGAACGAGATGTCCACCACCGACTCGCCCTGCATCCGCACGCACGTGGGGACAGAACCCCGGTTCAGGACGACTAGGCCCGTCTCAAGGGCCCAGTCTTCCACCATCCTACCCCGGACGTCGGTGAACCGGAAACCCCAAGCCAAGTTTTTGGCGTTGAAGTCCCCGAGGACGAGCACGGGGAGGGAACGGAACCCGACGACGACAGTGACCAACTCCCTCAAGGAGTTGTGGAACTCGGCGAGAGTTCGGTTCGGAGAGAAGTACACGCCCACCACAGCGAGCTCTCCGAACCGTGCTGCGACACAACCCCGGCCTCTTTGAGCAGCCTCAAGAGTCGGGGTACCGGCGGCGGCCGACGAGATGATGGTCACCGAGCCGTCCATGTCCGCCACCCAGTGATCCCTGGGCAGGACAAAGTACGGCTCGGAGACCACGGCGACATTGATCGACCACTGCGCCATGCTCTGGAGCAGGAGATCCTGAGCAGCGGCGCAGTGGTTGATGTTCGCCTGGAGGAGGCGGAATGGGGCCATTATTGGCAGTCCATTCCGACCTCCTCAGTGGCGGCAGCGGCGACTGCGGTGGCAGTGGCGGCGGCGGCGGCGGAAACGGCAGGGGCGGCGGAGGGCCTACCTTTGCCCTTGGGTTTGGCGGGAGGGGAGCAGCCTTTGCTCCCGACCCGGTGATTGGCCGGCTTGCCAGCCGCCGCACATGCATTGCAGTGCAGCGGGGCGGAGCACGAGCCGGCCTTGTGACCGGGCCGACCGCAGCGGAAGCAACAGTCGCTGCGGTCCACCTCCGAGGTGCATTTGACGCTCACGTGCTCCCCCACGTGACAGCGGTAGCACCTCAGAGGCCGGGTCTCGAGCAGCTTGACCTGCGCCGAGACCCATCCCACCTATTAAAGGGGTAAAGATATAGCCACATAGGAAACTGTAACATTTATTCGTATTTTTTACACTAGCTATAGCTTTTTTACATTGGGTGTATTCAGATTGTAAGTACGTATCAATATAATTGTGTAGTAGTAATTGTTGCAAAAATAGCTTTAGAAAGCGATCTTGTATTTTGGATTGACTTAAAAGTAGTTACAAATTGTACCATTTAGATTATGCTTCACAATAGAGCATAATTTACGATTATTGTGTAGAATTTACTGATGGTTCGGTGTTGTCTGTCTGCAGTCCGTATATCAATTGGTTACATTAAATTTATTATTGGCAATAAAATGCATTATAGGACAAACTCCTAGATTGTAACAATAGCAATTACACTTACTGAAAAGAATTATCTATACACAATACTAAAAAATTGTTACCAACGTCAATAATCTGGATCTGCATATCGGCTGTAATTCGTCGCATTCTCAGATCACCAATGTATGCAAAAAGGTTAATGGATCCTTGCGTGCTCTGTATTGCTACGAAAGCCAGGTTGGTGCAAACCTTGGAGAACCGAGCTAATAGTGAGAACCCTATTAGCTAATATGTTGATTGATGTCTCCTACTATGACCTGAATGCAGATCTCCTCAATAAGTTTGACCGACTTCTGAATTTTCTTTTTTTAATACTTTATGGGTCGACTTCTGAGTAACGATTCGATTCGTTTTCAATCTGCATAAATATGATCATGTTTCCGCACAACAAATAAAGTGGCTGCCCATGGGCCAAAGCAGTGAGCAAAGGTCGCTTACCACTCTATTCTCCTTTCTTTGTTCACCTTCTTCGCCCAATATCCCATTACTTTCAATACTTATGCGCAATCCACAGTAAAAATCTTGATTCTTCTCATAACCATCGTCTCCAATATCATTCATCGAACTGACGTATTTCATTCTTACTTTTTCGTACAGTCAATTTCGCTGTAGAATGCATTCCCCCTGCTTCCCCTGGATGTAAGGATGGTGTCGACTCGTCTAACATATAAGCAGAAAGTATATTATGTTTGTAGGTACCTACCTACATTATAAATTATATTACACTAACATAGGTATGTAATTAAATAAACCTTTTTTATTATTATTTATGTATCCTGAGCGTACGGCGCGTCGCTTTCCGCGCGCGCCTCATAGAGCCATCAGACCACCACGGATGGGGCCCAATAGGGCAGATGCCGATATGGAGCCGCGGAGGACTTAACGTATTGCCGGGGCTCCGGCTCGAAGGGCAGGAGGAGGACCGGGGTGGTTTTTAGTCAGTAAGAGTCTGACAGTCCCTCCCGTCTCACCCTGGTGGAGAAGTCATTCGATGAAACAAATTACGTTTACTGCAATCGGAGGATCGAAAAAAAAACCGTAATGATTTTAAATGAATTTAATTATTGAATAATTAATACAAAATTAACCCTATGAATGATGATTCTAATTCGAAGTAGGATAATAGAATGATCATTCTTACAATTTATTGAACAAACAACAACTTGCGAAATCGTTTTACGTCAAAGGTGCATCAGCAATTAATTAAAATAATAAGTATTGGTGCGGATGCAACATCAGCGATCTTCATATAGTGGCTGTATATAATTCCTCCCCCCTTAGAGGGACGACTATTTTAGCACGTTGAGTGAAAATGTCGTCGGATGTTCGCCAGAACTTTCCTTATTTTCCAAGATTGCAGTTTGTGGTTGCTGATCCTGTTTCTTAGTGTCAGGACATCTGCGTAGATAGCGCCGTGTCATTGCGATGATAACGAGTACGCTTGCACTCAATAGTATTCCATAGAATGGTATTGTAGTATGGTAGATTGTGTCGGTGTGTGTTTTCTCAAGTTGAACAGGATTCTGGATCGTGAGTTGATCCTGGATACTGTGTAGTCCTTGGAGATTGATAGAGTTCAGATTGACGTGGGTAGCTGTGATAGCTTGTTGCTCAGCATCATAGGGTATCTTCATTATCTTTAAGGGTTGGCCATTAATTTCGTCGTTAATGTTTGCAATGGTGAACTCTTCGGTTTTCAGATAACATCCAATAGGAATCGTAGCAAGATAACTACCCTGAAGCGATGTGAAGTCTTTCTGGTTGCAGGTTAATTGTACCTTTGTTTCTTGAGGAAAGGATAGGACGAAATATTGGTCGTCGAGCTTCTCCATGGCTTCTCTCATCAAGGTGATTGTAGTAAAGTTGCAGGAGTCCTTCAGAGCTTGGTTGGTGATTAACTCCTGGATGCAGTCAGCTTTGGTGCGAGTCTGGTGGGTTATATCCTTCTCACAGAGGTACCAGTCTTTCAACTTCGGGCATTCAGCCTCTATGTACACATGTAACATCTCGTTAGTTGCAAGGAAGGGAAAGGGTGGAATTAGGGCTTGTGCGTGTTTATTGGGTATTACAGAGAGTCTATAGAAGTCGTAAATTCTTTTAGAAAAAATTGGAAATTTAAATATGAATACTATCTGCTTATCTACGTAATATGACCCTGGTTTAATAATATCATAGTAATCTCTAAGTTCTAGATCTAAAATTTGCTCTTCAGCGTAAATAGTTTTGAGTTTTCTTATCATGGATTCTAGTATTTCTATATCTATCATAGAATGGTGTGTACTACTCGCACGAACGAAAGCTAAACTATTTTCTATCCTAATTAATTCCTGGGTTAAATCCTCTACATTATCGCTTATCACTTCAAGTAGTTGGGCAAAATGAGCGTATTTTATTAAACTATTTTCTCTTAGTTTGCAATATGGTCTCTAAAGTAGTATTAATTTTATCTTGGTTTTGTACTATTTGTGTAATTACATCATTATATTTAGACATCCACTCCTTACTTATACTATTATGATCATTGAATTCGCTCACTAATTTATTCTGGTTACGTTCTAAAATTTGAATTGCCTGGTTATACTTTAGCGCATCCTCGTGATCTAAGTTCCCGGTTAGGCTTTTTATTATTGAACCTAATCCGTCCACAAGTCCTCTTTTGGCTCTATTGGGTTCTAAAGATCGTAATTGTTTAAGGACATTATTAAGTTTGTTAGCAAGATAATCCAATTGAATTTCGTATAGTGCGTAAGTGTCATTAGTCATTTGATTTTGGCAGAAGGTTAGTTGAGTATGTAGGGAGTGAATATTAGTTTCGATATTACTTAGTTGTATGTACTGAATGAAAGTATGATGATGGGTCGTAATTTTCATTTGTCCGAGTTTAAAGGGTAGGAATCCTGGTCCGTCATCGAGGCTCTCAAGTTTTATTTCCCGGGATAGCGTCATTGGGAGAATTGTTATCAGTAGGATCCTGTAACAATTTAGCTGATTTAGGTACACGATTAAGTCTTGACTTCGCTATGGGGCCACGTTTTTTAGAGGTATAGATGTGGATCGGTAAGTCTGCTAAAACTGTGTCCTGGGTGTATCGTGGGGCCGTCTTTTGTCGACTAGCAAAAGGGTTGGTTATAAATATTTGCTGTTGGGGTGCGTATTCTATCTCGGGTTCGCGGGTTTCGTTTCTTTTCTCAATTATCGCGCTTCGATGGGCAAGTGACGATGAGTTAATGATATCATAGACTTGTTTCATTTTATCTCTGTGGATTTGTGTATACTGTTGCAATAAATGCTGGGTAAGGTCAATGTCTTTACAGTCTCGGGGATCAAAATGTCCAGTCAGTAAGTCGAAAGGTCGGCATCTTGTGAAGCTGTGTATTGAGCTATTATAGGCTATTAAAGCGTAGGGCACAAGATTAATAATCGGTTCATCTTTATGCTGTAACTTAAGGAGTCTAAGATGTTCTAAAAGGGGTTGAGTGAAATCGTTCAATATTTCCGTTATCATTAGGAGAGTGGGCTAGTATTCTATGATGTTTAATTTTGTGAAGCCTTGTGAATTCCATAAACAGTTGGTTCGTAAATTCAGTCCCATTGTCTGTGATAATAGTTATAGGAACGCCATGGTGGGTACAATACAGTAAAAGGGCTTGTAGTATGCTAAGGGCTGTTCCGTCGCGTAGGTGATAGGCTTGACCGTACTTTGTAAATACGTCGACAAATGTTACATATTTTTCGGATTGTACAGTGAATAGATCCATGTGGACTGTCTCAAACGGCTTAGTAGCTGGTGGGACAATGTTAAATTGGGGTTTGATCGGGTTTCTATCGTATTTGGCCTGACCGCAAATCGTACATTCGTTTATAAATTTAGTTATTTGGTCTTTCATTTTCGGCCAGTAATATTTACGAGATAAGGCTAAGTGACACTCAGTGATTCCACGATGATTAGTTTTACCGTCGTGGTAGTGTCGTATTATTTCCTGTTGTCGAAGATAATCTTTGACGTTTTCTAATTCAGATTTAACTAAAACGAGATTTAAGGAAGAACTTTTGAATTTGTCTTGTATTATGGGTATAATTGAATACATGGCTTTTTTTTTTTTTAAGGGGGGAAAATCATCGAATGACTGCTCCCGCCTGGGTGAGGCGGAAGGGAGTGTCAGACTCTTACTGACTAAAAACCACCCCGTTCCTTCTCCTGCACGTCGAGCCGGAGCCCCGGTTACCCGTTAGGTTCTCCGCGACTGAAAAAGGTGGCTTGATTAAAATGGCTGTCTTAACCTTGGGGTTGACGTATTCTTTTACGGCAGAGATCACTTCTTCCTCTAAGTTAGATTCAGATAGCTGGATACTTATACGAGTATGAGTGTCGAATGGTTTAGTGACTACAGGTCGTTTCTTAACGTCATTTACGATAGTGAAACATATATGTCTGTTGAACTTATTTAATGGTTCGTCGGTTATGGGGATTTCTAAGATAGGATTTTCAACGCTTGTATGTACTGTTTCTGTTAAGGAGCTTGGTTTGCCAAGGGTGGATTCTGATGGGTTACCCATTAGGGAATTTAGTTCATCAATTTCTTCTATTAGCGACATAGTTTCTTTGGTGTGAATTTCAATACGGGAAAGTGCGTCTGCGTTTGTGTTAGACTTCCCCTTTTTGTAAATTACTGAATAGTCGTATTCACTTAATCTAAGTCTCCACCTTGTCAGTCGGGAATTTGGTTCTTTCATGTTCATTAACCATTGTAATGGTTTATGGTCAGTAAAAATTTTAAATTTACGTCCAAATAAGTAGGGTCTAAAGTATTTCGTAGCCCAAACTATAGCAAGCAATTCTTTTTCTATAGTACTGTAATTCATCTCGCTCTCATTTAGAGTTCGGGATGCAAAACAGATGGGTTTGTCTGAATTTATAGGTCCTTGAGATAAAACAGCGCCGATGGCTACATTCGAAGCGTCTGTCGTCAAGTTAAATTGTTTACTGAAGTCTGGATACTGTAAAATGGGGTCGTTAGTCAATAGGGATTTACATTTTTCGAAACAATTTACATATTCAGGGTCAAAGGTGATTTTACGACCCTTTTTTAGGCATTGAGTAAGGGGTTTTGTAGTTCGGGCAAAGTCAGGAATAAACTTTCGGTAATACCCGAGAAGGCCCAGAAATTGTTTGACAGATATTTTATCGGGATTTGGCTTAATACCATCCTTACTGATGATATGACCTAAATAAGCGGTTTCAAGTTTAAGGAATTCCGACTTGTCCATCTGTATTTTAAAGTTGGACTCTCGAAGTCTCTGGAATACCTTTTCTAGATTAGTTACGTGTTCTTGAAGGGATGTACTGAAGACAATAATATCATCAAGATACACAAGACATATCTCGTTTTGGAGACCTCTAAGGACATTGTCCATCACACGTTGAAACGTGGACGGAGAGTTTTTTAATCCCATCGGCATTCTGAGAAATTCAAAATGACCGTGTTCTATATTGAATGCAGTTTTTTCCACGTCATCGGGGTGCATTTCTACCTGGTAAAAACCACTGGCTAAATCTAAGGTAGAGAAGTAGTGGCATTTGCCTAATTTGTCGAGAACGTCATTAATATTGGGAATAGGATATTTATCATCCAGTGTCTTTTCGTTTAGTTTACGAAAATCAACTACGAGTCGCCATTTTTGCTTTCCTGAGGCATCTATCTTTTTTGGGACTACCCAAATAGGCGAGCTCCATGCAGATTCCGATGGTCTTATGATACCTTGTTCGAGCATTTTGGTTATTTGGTTCCTAACTTCTTGGCGGTGAATGAAAGGATATCGATAGGTTTTAGCGTGCACTGGAATATCATCGGTAGTTCTTATACGATGCTTTATTTTATTTGTAAAAGTTAGTGCCTCACCTTCAATGTAAAAAACATCCGAGTAACGTGTACAAAGAGCTATAAGGTTAGCTTTTTCCTCGGGGTTCAGGTGGTTAGTTCGTAAACGTGATAATACTTCCTGAGCGCGAGTCGACGTTTGTTGAGTACTACTGCACTTAATATTAAATAATTCCGCATGCGCTGGGTGATCGAGTGAGAATATCACGTCGTTTTGTGTCGGATTTTCAATTTCTAAGTAGGCACGATCACGATTATTGCTTACAGTAGTGATGCATTCATGAATTATGCAATTGCAAAGAATTTGTTCCCGAATAAAGGCCTCTCCCTTTGGCACATCAATAGGGATACGAATAACCTTAGTACTTCCAGCTGGTATAATATCTTCGTATAAGTTAACGTTACACGAGTTATACATTACAATAGGATTTATTGCGGATCGAGTTACTAGCATACTTTCTTTCAAATCTATACGAGCTTCCCAATTATTTAATAAGTCCAACCCGATGAGGCCGTCGAAATAATCGTGAAACCGATAAACGAATAATTTTATGCTATTGGTGTCATTAAATTCCGCAAAACATGGCAAGGTTATAGAATAGTCGTTTCTACTTGTGGCGTGTATGTTGGTTATCTCAAATGGGTCGAAGTTTAAAGGATATTCGGATAAAATTTTTCAACAGCTTCGGGGCTAATAAAACATTGGTTGGCACCGGTGTCTATTAAAAGTTTTAAAGGTGGATCTCTAATTTGTATATAAGGAAGTTGCCTCTGTGTCTGAAGATTTAATTCTATTTTGGTTTTAGTGACGTCGAAGCCTCCTGAAAATCGGTGTTGAGAAATTATGAGGTCGTGGGGCGACTGCTCCAGGTGTCAGAGTGGGATGAGTGACTTTAGAGGGACCTTGGACTTTTGGGGTCTCGCGTTGTTGCAAGTACATTACATTGAGTTCTTCTTGAACGAACTCAAGCGCCTTTTCTATTGTCGGTGGGCGCATGCAACGTATACGGGATCCTAGGGGTTCTTTTAACCCACGAACATATGCCTGCATGGTAACCTTCTTATACAAGTCACGTTTTGCCTCTATAGTGGTCGGTATAGTCTCATGTAAAGTCACATAAGTCATTATTGTACTAAATAGCGTTTGGCAATGATTATAGAATTCTTGTGGTGTTTTATTACCCTGAGTAGCTAAAGAGAGGTCGTTGTATAATGCGGTCTCATCACGCTGATCTGAAAAGTTATTAATCAAGGTAGTTCGAATGCCTAGCCAGCTTTCTGGTATTCCATTGGCGTTTATAGTACATGCTGCGGTCCCAGTTATTTTATTAAGTATGCCGTTTAGTAAGCATTGGTTGATAAATTCACTTCCAGGTGAATTACTTAAGTACTGTGCGGCTAACGAATCACAAATTCTAATGAAACGAGTAAGGATATTTGGATTTCCGTCAAAATCTGGAACAAGGCGAAGGGCCTTGTATATAATATCTGGGTTATTCTGAGCTTGGGTCATATTGTCTAACACTAAAATATCTACGGTTATATCTCTATTTATATCTACTGTACGTTGGCGAGCCTGCCGTGATTCAGGCTCCCGCGCACTAGAGGCCCTTGGATGGTAAATCTTGAAGTTTAAGATTCAAAGGGTGCAACACGAGAACGATTCAAGTGTACTTACAGATATTTCATTTCTGGTTCTTTTCTGTGAATCGATGGCTGGATTCTCCTTCCGGTCTGCAGTAGGTCCGTAGATTCTGGATACTCGAAGATGGTGCTTGATAGGCACCCGGGTGCTCGCGATGCGATTGGTAAAGGAGTTTAGCTACCTATTCCCGATCTCGCGAACCGGCCCGCAAGTATCCTACCGACTGCGCCAATTACATTTACTGCAATCGGAGGATCGAAAAAAAAACCGTAATGATTTTAAATGAATTTAATTATTGAATAATTAATACAAAATTAACCCTATGAATGATGATTATAATTCGAAGTAGGATAATAGAATGATCATTCTTACAATTTATTGAACAAACAACAACTTGCGAAATCGTTTTACGTCAAAGGTGCATCAGCAATTAATTAAAACAATAAGTATTGGTGCGGATGCAACATCAGCGATCTTCATATAGTGGCTGTATGTAATTAACACAACGCAAGCATTGTTTTACGTTGGGTTTCTGTGAGGCCGTGTAGTATAATTCCGGTCGACCCGGCCATTCGTTTCGAAGCATGGCTCTCCCACATTTTACTGTAAGCGTTATCGTTGAATATTTCTTTTTGTGAGAGTTTTCTTTGGTTTTTGTGTTGATTGTGAATACTACGGCTGGTTTTCAACGTGTTTCGGACAAGAATACCGCAGTTGAAGCAATTGTTATTTATCGGGATGGGTAGTGTGGAGTGTATCGTGAGGAACTATCTGAAACGTATGGAATGCTATTGAAAGATTCAAATTTGTTTAGGATACCTACAAAATTATAACACGAGACCTAAACTCACCTGTACATAATATCATATGAGGTTTACAGCGAGTTAGAAACATTTCCAACCACCACTACCTATTACTGCATTCTGCTGGTACATGTGCTATTGATCAAACCACTCTCAATAAAATGTAGGAAGATGCTTAACGATCTAAGTTAAGTTTTTTTTCCTAAACTGACCAGAGCTTGCGGCACGTTTAAGGTCTGCTCACAAACATGTCAACTGAATTAGGAATACTGGAGTACGCTACTCTTCTCAAAAGAAAGGAAGGACAAGATTTAGAGTTTTCCAGATGAACGCAAGGTGGAGGAACAACCTAAATGATTTATGGATCCCTGTATCCATGAATACGATTGTTATGGGGGTCCAAATGTTATAGTTTGAGCGGAATTCGCTTAGAAGACCAAAGAGAGCCTGCATCTCTGAATAAAACTTCTGTAACAGCTAGGAGTTACATTGAGCGAGCAATTTGATCTCATGGCATGAATAGGGATTCATGAAAGTAGGCGATGGTTTGGTATTTATATAAGACATTGCTCATCGATAAATAATAAATGTGACAAAAATAGGTTTTCTAGCACCAATCAATGGGTTTATCAATGGACTACAATGCGCCGAGACAAAAAAATTAAGATACACTCAAATAGGGCCCTACAGAGTAAACGAGGTTCTAAGGACTTTTAAACTTAACAATATTTAAAAAACAGTCACATAAAAGAAAATTTATGTTGTTCTTTGGAACCTTTGTTTTACAGCAATTTCTCTTAAAAGTGTATTTTGGGGTATAAAACAAATTTATAACTTTTCAGATTCATTTGAGAATATAAACATATCAGTTCTTAAAAACCAGAAACACATTAATGCTTTTTGATAAAAGCCAAAAACCAAGATGGTCCTTATTTTGTTTCGAGTAGAATTATAGCATGTCAAATAACTACCTTTTTCATTTTTTTTATGCCGTAAGCCGGTGGTGAAGGAGCAAACGGATCACCTGATGGAAAGCAATCGGGGTCGCCCATGGACACCTAGAAAACCAGAGGCGTTACAAGTGCGTTACCGGCCATTTGGGGATTAGGAGTTTGAGGATCGTTGGGGATTCAGGGATTGGGGAGATTGGGGAAGGGGAGGGTAATTGAGCCTCCGGTAACCTCATACACACGACGAAATACAACGCAAGCGTTGCTTCACGTGGGTTTTCTGTGGTATCACACCGGTCGAGCCGGCCCATTCGTGCCGAAGCATGGCTCTCCCACATAATCCATCCCCATCCCACATCATTGAAATTGAAAAGAATTATAAATCACCTTAATTGTTCATTGTCCTTACAATTCCACCTTCATATCACACATTTAATCTTAAATATTGATAAAAGGACTCTTAAAAAGTTGATAATAAAATAAATCAATTAGTGAAGCAAATAAATTTAATTGTTCAAAATTGTTATCTTATTTAGACAGAATAGTATTAATTCGCTGATAAAAGTTTAAGTTATCGTACACGTGATTTAGAAAATAGACAAAATTATCGAATTGTATGTATGTACCTGAGAGACACCTATTTATCAAGTTACCCGAACTGTCTTCCTTCAATAGATCTTGATTTCTTTGATACGAAAGGCTCCAAAGTATTTTTTGTTATGGGATAAAATCATCAAATGACTCCTCTCACCCTGGGTGAGGCGTGAGGAAGTGAGAGAGTCTGACACTCTTACTAACTAAAACCATCCCGTTCCAATCGTAACTCATAGCGGCTTTATTTACAGTCACGGCGAACCTAGTAGGCTCTGTTGACTACGAACGAGAGTGCCGTCAGACTACCATTAGTCAGACGGCTCTTTGAGACCTACTCTTGCTTGAAAACAGTAAATTTATCTCGAAAGTCGTCTTGTTGTCTCGCTGGTCAAAACCCATTAAAACCGTCACACTCAAAATGTCGAAATACTCTTCAGGTATAACTCTACACACTTCATCATCATTACATCATCTGGCGGCGCCAATGTCAAACTTACTTATTGGCAGAAACTTAAATCTCACCATAGATCCAGAAGTGACAAAACTTTAATACTTGGATTTCGTACCCAAGATTTAAATTACGGAGTTGACTTGTGCTTACTACCAAGTGATTCGTCTGCTTGTTCGCAACCCTTTACTATAATAATGGAATCCATACACTTCGTCAGCACCGGCTACCTTGCATGAAACGTTCATTGGAGTCCAGGTTTATCAGAGCGTGCTACTGTCTTTGTTAAATGTATGTTCTCATAATCAGCCTTTCAAATATCAACCAGAAAAGTAAGGGTGGATACAATTGTGTTTCTACGATAGTGTTATGTTGAAGTCAGTTATTAAAAAGTAAAAATATTTTTAAAAATTTCATTGGTATTTCGATAGTTTTTTTTCCATAACATTTTATTCGAAGGCATTTATCACTGTTTACAGTTGGCTGTTGATCCAGCTGATGAAGGAGGTGACTCTGGCGAAAGCAGCGGGGGAACCGACTTGGCAACCGCGGGCAGATCCGAAGGAGGTCACACCGATCTGTGGATTGAAAATCAAAAGTTAAATTCTGTATGTAGATTATAAGCACAGTTAGCATAAAAAAACGATATAAAATAATTATTGTATACCTTTACAAAAATGTTAGATTGTTTGAAGTAATCATAAATACGCACCAAGAGAGGACTGTTATTCCTGGTCACAACCAGAGGGCCACCGGAGTCACCCTGGCAAGTGCTCCTGCCACCAGCGCCGCTGGTACAGATGTTGGAGTCCTGGACGATCAAGGGGAAGGAAACTCTGCAGACTGTGTTGGTGATCACGGGCAGGGTGACGTGGCTCAGGAATTGGTTGACAGTGATACCAGCACCTGTGTAAAGTTACTTGTAAATAAGTAAGTCCAGTAAAAAAATGAATGTTACAATTTACAAATTTGCTAAAAAAAGACTTGCCATCAACGGTGCGGCCGAACCCAGAAGCGACTGCGTTTTCACCGGCGAAGTTTTCGTTGAGCTGGCTACTGCTTGGCAGAGCGATGACGGCGATGTTGTCTGTTAATGTAGAAAGTCATAAATGAATTACATATAAATACAATAGTCTTTGAAAGTGGAATTTTATTATAATATATTTTAATATTTGGTCAGAATTTATATACGTACTTGAGAGAGCAACGTTGGAGGTCAACCTGATGACGGCAACGTCGTTACGGATGAAACTGGGGATCCAGCTTCCGTGCATGACAACGTTGGTGCTTTGAACTCTGGTACCGCCGCTGAACAAACGGATGGAGCCAAGAACAACAGTGAATCTCCAGGCCTGGTTCTGGCCATCAAACCAGCAGTGAGCAGCAGTAAGTACACGGTTGGCGCTGATTAAAGAACCACCGCACACACCCTGACCAGCGGCGAAGTCGGCGAGAAGACCAGCCTGCGCAAAATAATGGTAATAAATAAAGTTTCATCATAAGTACAGTGAATAGGACATATCGTTCGAGTTTCTAATTGCAAAACTGATTTTTACCTGGTAGGGGAACTGTCCGACGCTGGAGGCAGAACCACCAACAATTCTGGATGCGATCCTCCTCAGCTTTACGGATGTCATCGGCAAGAGGTTTACCGATCTTAGCCAAGTATCCGTAGGCGGTGATGTCCTCCAGGTTGATAACATCCTCGACATGGATGTTTTTAGCGGTGGCCACCGCCGTCAGAGCCAAGAGTGCCAGAGCCAACAACTCCATGTTGCTGGTATTGATAGATTAATATGCTGTACATTTTTCTCGTTGCCTATTTATACTATAACTTCCAGATAATTTTAAGATATGATTTCTAATAGTTTATGATAATTGATTTCTTATTAAACCTAGTACAATACCTTGTGAAACTATTTGGATTAATAGATTACACAAAAAAAGTTTAAAAGAGTTTTTTTTTGGTTAAAGAATATTTTGTCAATTTATGTACCCAAATATTTGATAGCCAACAGTGAATAAAACATCAAAATAATCTTTCATCGTAGTTAAGACAGTTGAATTTCTTACGCTTCCCAGAAACTATGCCGTTTTGACGAGAAAAAGATTGGACCTAATTTTATAAGTAAAACTTGAAAATATATCTGAAGATTAAAAGTTGTATAAACCCTTTCATTTGATATCTACTAGTAATGGAGAGTTGTGATAAAAAATTGTGTATATTGTATGGCCATCTAGATTGCTTAATCTAGATGAGCATACAATTTATTTTGTATTTTATAAACTGTGAAGGAAAAATCCAGTTAAAAATACATAATGAGTGTAAGGCGGTCTCCACCTGGAACTCCTGTGTCATTGGAGCCATTACCTGAATGTTCTGCGGCCACAACATATGTTACTGGAGCCGGCTCGCATCCCGACCTATCTAAATTAAACGTAGAACTTAGCGAGGCCCAAATAACTTATCGTAAGCGCAAACAACCCTTTGAACACGAATGCCTATGCTCAGATGATATTGAACAAATGAAAAATGACTTATCACGCGTCACATCCCTGTTGGAAAAATATGTTGTTTCAAAATGAAATGATAAATCAAATGAACGCGAGTATCATAGAAGTCAAAAGCGAGATGGCTAGTTTAAGCGCCTCCCACGAGCAAACAAAAAACATAATCACCTCAAATGTAGCCGATATTAGCTCACAAATACAAGATATGAAATCCACCGCATTAAATATTACCTCAGAACATGACAATATAAAAAATCAATTAACTCAAGTTGAATTGAAAATATCAAACACTGAACATAAAATAAAGAAGCTTGAAAACAACCTTATTGAATCAAAATTAAGCCCTTTATCCACCGAAATTCAAACAAATCAATTATCTGTAAATGAACAAATAATACTCGAAGTTCAAGAGCGCAAAAAAAGAGAAAATAATATCATTGTAATAGGCATACGAGAGCAAAATGCACAGAACAGCCAAGAGCGAATGCGTAAAGATGAAGCCGCTGTGTTAGAAATTACCTCAAAAATAACCGACGTAAAGCCGATTAAAATATATCGCATTGGCAAGTACAACCGTGGTAAAATACGTAAAATAAAAGTTTGCTTTAATACGTCTGAGCCGGCAATGTTACTACTTCGTAATAAATATAAAATTCCAGATAATATCAAAATTTTCTCTGACCAAACACCTGCCCAACAAAAGTATTTTCAAGCTGTAAAAAGAACTGACACACCGAATAAACAAAGGAGTGAGTTAACTATAAAATACATGAATGGAATACCGACTATTGTACAACAACCCTCAAAAAACTGCAACCAACAACAATAAACGATACCCTACCTAGACGATTACCGACTGCTAAATACAAATAAATCACGCCTCTCAATTCTCTACATGAATGCAAGAAGTATACGAAAACATGGAAAATTAGACGAACTCAAATGTATCTTAAAATCAATACCTACAATTGTGCACATAATTTTGCTAACCGAAACTTGGATACAGAACGAAAATCAAACCCTACAGTTACAGATAGCCAACTATACGCACTACTATAATTACAGAACAGACAGTAGAGGGGGAGGAGTATCAGCATACATACACAGTGATTTAAAACATAACCTCAGTGAATCAATATATGAGGATGGAAATAACTACTTATGGGTACAAACTGATAAACTTGCGCTGGATATCGGCGTCGCATACAATCCGGGCAACACAAATCTAGAAAGATTTCTAGATGAATACGAGACACAATTACAACAACGAAAGAGAGCAATAGTGTTTGGAGACTTTAACATAGATCTGCTCACGAAAAATAAAACACTAAGAAAGTACAAACAAATAGTTGATGAATCAGGATATAAAATATTAAACAAAATTAAGAAAACCTACTGTACAAGAGAATCTGTAACAAAGAAATCTATTATAGACCACGTGAGCACAAACTTAAAAGATCAACAATACGACATAACCATCATCAATTCATCTATGTCAAATCACAAACATATATATGTACAATTAAAAAATATTAAACCGCCTCCTAAACAACGCCTAAACTACGAAATAATCGATTACAAGAAACTATTTGCTTCAATGGAACTGTGTGGAACAGACACAAATAACTATTTTGAACTAGAAAACAAGATAAAGCAGTGTCTGGAAGATAGTAAAGTGTTGAAAACAAAGATTTTGAACCCACCCCAAAATGATTGGGTTATTAATGACATTCTTACTGGGATCAGTCAAAGAAACCATCTATGGATACAACACAAGAATGACCAACGAAATGAGTTATTAGAAAATAATTACAAAGAGATGAAAGAAAGAATTGCTAAACTAATACAAACTACAAAAAATTCATACTACTACAAACTATTTACAAATTGTTCTAAAAATTCCAAAAAAACATGGTCACTTATAAATAATTTGGCTAATAATAAAATTAAAAAAAATGATACTCCTGCAAAGCTTTTAATAGATTCAAACATAGTCACTAACTCAAATGAAATTTGCGAGGTCTTTAATAACTATTTTTCTACCATAGGACGCGTACTAGCAGATAGTATTCCAAAAAAATATCATGACACCTCTAAGCAATGTCCATTCCAATCCCCAAAAAAATATGAACAAGAATTTACAGTCCTAGACCCATGCACTGCAAATGAAATTGTTAAAATTATTAACGACCTGGATCCAAATACAAGTAGTGGTATAGACAGAATAAGCAAAAAAGCCATAAAATGTAATCAAAATCTTATCTCAAAAGGCATGGCAAATTGTTTTAATAAACTTATGAGTGACGGGGTTTTTCCAGACAGTTTAAAAATTGCCAAGGTGACGCCTATCTATAAATCGGGGACAAAAACAGATCCTGGAAACTATCGTCCGATCTCTGTGTTACCAGTGATCTCAAAAATTTTTGAAAAAATCCTACATAAACGCCTATTAAATTACCTCAACTCTTTTGATTTTTTAACAGAACGTCAGTATGGATTAAGAGCTAAAAATAATACTACCGCTGCTACTATTGACCTAATTACAAAAGTCAGGGATAATATAGATAAGAAAAATGTTGCTTTGGGTGTGTTCATCGATCTAAAAAAAGCCTTTGATACCGTAAGCCACAAATTGCTATTAGACAAATTAGAAAACATTGGTATCAAAGGAAATGCACTTCAAATTTTCAAATCTTACCTAACAAACAGGCTACAAATAGTAAAGATAGATAACATTGAAAGTAAAGCTTTACCTATCACATATGGCGTCCCACAAGGATCTATTTTGGGACCACTATTGTTTCTTATATATATCAATAATATTACAGAACTAGGACTCCACGGTCATTTAACTTTATACGCAGACGACACATGTTTGTTTTATTTTGGGGCTAATATTCATGACACTATTTTGCGAGCTCAAAAAGATTTAAACGTTTTGCATGAATGGTTTAAACACAACTTGCTAACTATAAACATCTCAAAGACAAGCTACATTATCTTCAAAGCCAAAAATAAAATAATCCTATTACATGATCCACTAACTATAGACAACATTCCATTAGAGCAAAAAACTCATGAAAAATATCTTGGCCTTAGAATCGAAAATTCTTTAACATGGAATAAACAAATTGATCATATTATAAATAAAATTTCCTCACTATCTGGATCACTCCGCAATATAAATCAATGCATACCCAGGAAACTGCGATTTAATATTTACAATGCACTTGTTAAATCGCACTTGTTATATTTAATAGAAATCTGGGGTAGCGCGAGTAAAACAAAGATACAGGAACTACAAAGAGTGCAAAATAAAATCATTAAAATATTATTTTGTTATCCGTACCTAACTGCTACATGCAAAATATTTGATGAAACACAGCTCATGAATATCAAACAGCTTTATATGTACAATACTTGTATTTTGATAAGAAAAATTATAAATGGAACTATTCACACAAATGTAAAATTTACCAAAAAATCACAAATCAGTAACCGCAGCCTTCGTAGACCTAGCTTACTTGTCCTACCAAGACCACGTACAAATTATGCCAAAAAAGACATTACATACGAAGGAGCAAAATTTTATAACAGTAAACTGTCCCACATAAAAAATGTAAGCTGTTTCAGAGGTTTTAAATCTCAACTAAGTAAATATATAATTGAAACAAGTCACTAGCCTACTGGTTGAGAATAAAACCGTTGAACGGGTAAAATGGCACTATACCTATTTATTGTTAATTTTGTTCTTTATATTAAGCATGTATCATTAATTTTATTGTAACGTATTTTAATTGATTGTATCGGTGACCTTATTTAGTTTATTTACTTTATGTTAGCTTATATTCTCATGTACATAAGTGGCTTCCTTTGTCTTTTTGAGAATAAACTATTTAAACCATTTAAACTTGAACTTTCAAGTGTGTACCAAATAATTATCAGATCGATGTCATCAGGCGGTGGATAAAATTTAATTTTCAAAATTTAACCCAAACAGACAAATACACACACAAACATCCTATTTAACTGTTTTAGGTATTTACTTTTATTACCTCGGTACCCTGCTTTAGTATTTTTATATTGTTCAATTTGACTGTACTCTTGTCAACGTTTTTTTAGTGCAGTGTGCCACAGAAAGCTAAGAGCATGCTTGTTTCTTCAACTTTTCTTTTTGCACGGATCATGGTCAATGTAATACATGCAGGGACAAAGAAAAATACTTTTACAATATTTACCCTTTCATGTCATTAATGCAATATTCAGCAAACATTTTAAATTAACTCGTCGGATACCGTCATTATAGACACAATTATAGAACAATAGGTTGGTGTTTGACGGTTTAAAGATTATTGTAATTAAAAATACGTTATCTATTCACATCCTCATCAATTTGTTGTGAGCGTACTTTCCAAGTTAACGAACTACTCATGCTAATTATTCATCGTCTGTTTTGACATTGTGTAGGTATAAATAAAATTGATTATAGGTTTATTTCACTATTGTGGAAAGTTCCTTTTAAACTGTCAAACACCGCGAGGACACCGGTGACAGCAACCTATTGTTCTTTAATTGTGTCTATAATGACGGTACTCAAAGAGTTAAATCAACTAACATAATATTTAAGATGGAAGTAATTTGCCAGTTAGAACAATTGAAATTTGGCATAGGTTGCCAAGGAGTACCTTTGCTATATTTCAGTTATAAATTGAGCCTGTTCCACTAAATAGGCTCAAATAAACTTACACGCATCACTGTCATTCATTTCTTACAGTGTGACAGATGGAGATCCCATTCTGTAAAGAGTGCATCGTTTCTTTAGGTATGTGCTCTGATAAACATCCGAAAAGTAATGTCATATTTATAAATCTTGTGTAACTCAACGATATAAAGGTGGTTTTTCAAGTTTACTACTATTTCCGTTATGACGAACTGCCTATAGATAAAATTGTGACGGTCATGATTTTTTATAGAAGGTAAATGATAAAATCGATTGTTTTTTTAATAAGTATAATAAATTAATCTAATAGATACTGATTTTTGATAGTCTCGTGTATGTAGTTGTACTTTATGTATGGACAGGCTTTATCTTTAGTAGTTAATATGATGTGATTCCGTGTTTTAATAGATATGTTTACTGCAGTGACCTTAAAGCAGTACAAAGTTTAAATTATTTTTTAGTAGACCTTGGTATGATATGGAATATTGTAAATATAATAGTTTTGGAGAAAATGAAGTACCTAAGTTTTTGAGAAAATGGAATAAATTCTTCATAACCAATATTATTTACTATTGCATATTTTTTTTCTTATTTTTTCTTGGCTTGTCAGTGCAAGTATAATTTTGATTTTTTAAAACATGATTTTCACCCTTAAAAATTAATAAATAATTAAAATGTGTTTCTGGCGTTAATTACGCGACGTTCGCATCCGTTCCATCAAGTCTCATGTGTCAAATAGTGTTGCTCATAAGTGCCCCTGATGTGGTTTAAAACTTATCGATTATCTCGTTATACAATTACGTGCCCGAGGAAGCCGTAAAACATTAAAATTTACTACATTTTATTTCAGCGAAAGTCAACAATTTAATAAAATACTAATTTGCAACAGTGTTTCGAAATATTAATTTATTTACATGAGTCACTTTCAAAAATACTCCCTAATCTCCGATGCTTAAAAGACCAACAACGCACTTGTAACAACTATGGTGTTGTGAGTGTCCATGGGCAGCACTAATTAGTTACAATCAGAGGGCTTCGTATGAGTTTTTATTACGTTTAACGAGATTGAAACGAGACCGCGTCAGCTGCTCTGATTGGCCGACTCCAATGAAACCAATCAGCGCGCCGAATGCAGTCTCATTTCGATCTCGTTGAACGGAAAATAAACTCGTATTAAGCCCTCATATGATCCATCAGCTCAATAAAAAAATCTCTACAGAACCCTAATTATTAGACGTAACAAAATTCAGTTTACTGGGTTTTTTTAATCTCTAAATAAGACGTACTTACATGATAATTAGTCAGTAAGTAAGCACACTTTAATATTGATTTCTTATCTCCTAATTATTTCGATAACAGCAGTTTTAAACAATTATTGTTTACCTGTACTTGTGCAGAGAACTACTCGTAAGCGTCGGTCGATGGATTACAATTTCCTTCGAATTATACCTTTTTTATAATACAGATATAATTGAGGCTTGGTCGTTCGAATCATCAGTGTAAACAAGTTAAAGAAACATGAATTACATTTCAAATATTAAACCCTGTTAAATATCCCTGCAATAAACCTAATACATGTTATTTTTTATATTTTTGTCGAAAATGTGTACTTATTCTTGAAAACAACAACTTACTCACATGGTGGTCATGAATAAGGGTCCCGTCGTGACTTGAAACTCAACGCTTGTCTAAAAAGTTTACGTGAGTGAGGCGTAATTTTTAATTATTGTAATAAGTCGCACAATAGTTGTTATACAAAAAACATGTTTTTCAATAAATATTTATTTATTTATTTATTAGGTACACAAAACAGAAACACAGCACAATACACAACAGAGTAACAATACAAAACTGTAAAAGGCAGACCATGCTTCCACAAGTATGTGCACACAACATGACATGCAACGACTAGTATTTATTTATTAACAATTATTTATAATTAATTATAATCCAGAACAAAATTAGAGATAAATTGTAATAATAAAGAGAATTAAGAATGCAATTAGACAATAGATACATTATTCAATATTGTCCTCATTATCGGACCGACCAAATAACAATTTCTTAATAATATTTTTAAATTTGTGAAGCGAGGTATTGTGGATATCAGGCACGCCCATGTCACTCGAGAGTAGCTCGTTGTAATTGCGACACATCCTTATCACAGGATTGTGAGACGATACATTATTGTTGCACATTGGCAAAGAGAAAAACATCTCGAGTCTAACAAATCTGGTAGGGATCCTGAGGTGAATCTGCGATAATACCTCTAAGCTCGTGGCAAGAATCCCATTCATAATTTTAAACAAATATACCAAGTCCTGGTAGGACCGCCTAATTCCCAAGTTCGGCAACCCAAAATGAGCAGAACGCTGTGCATGTGCAAATGAGCAGAATCAATAGGTGTTTTATTTTATGATACCATATTTGTACTTTATTTAACCCTAGAAAGATAACCTACGCTTCAGAGGCGCCCGCGTCGGTTTAACATCACTGTGTCTTCCTAATGAGCGCGCGTATCTACCTGTCCTTATAAGTTAGCTCAGTGGTCGGTGCACTGAATCGCGGGACGGCCGTTTTTACGCGGTAAGTACCATAGTTTTGCAGTTATGACTAAGTGTTGCGCTCCAGAGGCGCATGGTTATCTTTTGTGTGACTTTTAGTAAAAGTATGAACTTGTTTACATAAAATGTTTATTATAACTGTTTATATCTTTGTTTTTAGTACAAAATCTTTTCGCTTTCATCATAACGAGCCGGAGGACACTTTCTGTTGATGCAATATATAGATTTATCGCTGAAGAGGAAGAGAACGAGCATGAACGAGAGCAAGGAAGTGACAGTGAGACAGAAGATAATTTGAGTGAAGATGAAATACAGAGTGATTTCGAAGACGAGTTTATAGATGATGATGTGCCACAACAATTGAATGATACACAAAATTAAGACGATATAAGTCCATCTGTATCTTCAGAGCTCACTGGAACTTCGGAATCATTCAGTCGTGACCACCGCATTATTGTTCCTAGTCGCCGTGTACTTAGAGGTAAGAACCAACACTGCTGGTCGTCAATAAAAGACAATCATTTTTTTTTGAAAAAGTTAAGCGCCCAGTTATCTGAATCGTGGATGAAGGAAAGACTGGAAGCTCCTACTTTGCCAGAGCATGTGTCAAAAAAAGTCAAAAGTCAAAGCATTTATTACAATTAAACCATAGAGGTAGTTTGGTACTTTTGAAACGTCAACAAATACAAAATAAATAATAGTCTGTCAGTCAGTCCGTCAGTGAAATTAGGTGAAGCTTCATCTAATTTCACTGACAGACTGACTTTGTACGTCCAAAGCGTAGATTCGAATGGAGAAGAACGAGCAAGAAACTTCATTCGTTACTCTTTTAAAAAAGTATGTTCTACAATGTCTCTGATACATATTTCAATACTGCTCTTTGCGTGTCTTTGCACATGTAAGAACAATGCAAAGACACGCTTGACGCATTATACTAATAACTAATAAGAACTAATAATAAATAAAAAATAAAAATCTTAATTAAGTCTAACATGGTGCTCACATATGCATACTGACAATCCATAGAAATAGTGCTTCTATACAAGATAAAGGAAACTCTTTGTTTCAATAAAGAAAGAAATGCTCGATGCCATAAGGAAACTAGATTGTCTACATTAGAATTAAAGTATTATATTACCTACTATTGGAATTTAACTACTGACTACTGATTACATTTGAGTATTGTCCAGTGGAGCCGAACCAACATGCTGCCAAGCATTCTTATCTTCAAGATAATCTGTCAGTGTGTAATAAGCTTGATTACATAATTCGCGCTTAATATATGTTTTAATTTTACTTTCATTGAGATCTAGTATGCTATTTGGTATTTTATTATAGCATTTTATACCTAACCCCATAAAGGATTTCTGTACTTTGGACAGTCTGAATTGCGGTAGGTATAGCTAACTTATTTTTGCCTCTAGTATTAAAATTGTGTCTATCGCTTCTTTTTTCAAACAATTGCCAAATGTGAGAGATAATATCACTAATATTCTTCCGAAACCGGTTGTAGAGGTACATAACGACACAGATAACGAAGAAGAACCTCCAGCAAAGAAAAGGCGGTATTGCACCTTTTGCACTAATAAAAAAAAAGAATTTCGAAGATGACTTGCATCAAAGCCAAGAAAACAGTTTACGGCGAACACAAAAATGGTGTTTGTTTTGAATGCCTATCAAACCAAATTTGAGCCTAACGATTGTAGTTTTGACTGATTTTTTTAGTTGATTAGTTAGTAAGAAATGACTTAATTCGTTTATAAGAAGAAAAAAAATTTTTTTTTTGATACTATGTTTCTGTAAACAGAAGACTGCTAATTTTGTTAATATTTCTAGAGATTTTTTGATTTAAGTTTAATTTTTAAAATATATAAAATATTCCATTAAAAACGTTTTTTATTATTAATTCATGAAACATATTTAAAAAAAAATAAGTAAGTAAATACAATAAATAGGTATTTCATTAAAAATAATGTATTAATATATTGTGCGCCTCCGAAGCGCATGGCAGCGCATTCTAGGGTTAATGTCAAGGCTAAGGTAACCGTTAAGTACTGGCTCTTATTTGTACATTCAAAAACTTTTAGGTATTAACAAAAAAATATCGTCAAAATAGCCCCTTTGGATGGTCCCTTTTCATCAAGTTTGTTCACATATCACTTAGATACGACGAATTAAAATGGTGCGAGGTACAAATAATAAATGATTGATTGATTGATCGAGACCCATTAGGTACCCTGAAAGTACAGAAAAATATCGAAATCTTAAATTGCGAATCTGTTATGACTAAATGTGGAGACAAAAGAAGTTTTATACAATAGATCTCAATCTCAATCCAACCAAAATCATTCTAGTAAAAATCTAGCCAAGTCTCGATGGAGCCGCTTGCTCATCTCTAAAAAGTAATGAAATCTAGACAAAGTTGTGCCAAGTCTATAGTCCAATAATTACATTAACAACCTTGTAGTACTGTATAAATATGACTTTCAAAAACTTTTCATGGGATTGTAATAAAAATAATATTCACGATAATTCTATGGCGTTAAATGAATGTTGAGTAAAACTGACCAATAGTAAATGAATATTAGGTATTTCTGTTAAAATACACCTATTTAATAAATAAATGAAGTACGAGCCTATAGCGCTACCTACTCATAATTCTATATTCGCGGATGACATGCCCAAACCGCAGGGTGCCGAGAAATCGGATACAATTGCGGAAACGTAATAGACTAACGTGATGACCACGTGCTAATTCGTTCACTCCGAAAATGAAATTGTATGAATTATGGTAGACAATTTTTATTTATATAATATGTTATGGGCGATATTTGGCCAATATCTCGCTTGGTGGTAAGCAATGATGCGGCTTACGTTGCATAGAGCACATCCGCCTATCAGCAACCTATTTACTCGGGCCTTGAAGATATTACTGGAAAATACAGTCGGAAATACAGACTCTGGCAAAGAATTCCACTCCTTGGCAGTTCTTTAGCAGTTAACTTTTTTCTCTTTAGTGATTTATTGCTATAGTAGTCTCATAGGCACCAAAATCTAATATAGGCAATTCTTCATACCATCTATGATACCTTCAACTATCTCAACTTAAAAGTCACGTAAACAGAACACAAATAAACAGACACACACTTTCGCATTTATAATATTTATTTGTATCGATACTTAAAGAAGATTGCTTATAGACATAATATTGTGCATATAAATTCTTTACTATAGGTACTATTTTACCCGGATTTGCCCGCATTTCGGATTCTTGCTGTAGTTACATGCTTGCTTCGGACTATCGATTTCAGAAAGGTCCTTGCCGCTTTTTTTACTCATGTATATTTTATAATAACAATTAAGTACCTAATCGATAGATTTCATTAGCACCAGGCTTGGTTAATGTAATCAACGCCTACAAAACAAAATTTAGTTATGTTATATTTGTCTAATACATGTCTTATAGATGACAAAACAGAATAGCGCTAATTTCTAGACCATTGTGAGTAAAAAGTACCGAATTTCTCTCTAGTTGTCTTCATTAATAAATTAGTGATAGATATAGACATAACTATTAATTATTATTGATAACGTTTTTATTTATGATGTTACCAAGTACCTAATGTTCATATTTTTTCGCCACATCTTCCCTAAACCGCTGCAACTTCCACAAACAAGGATCTACAGAAAATATCCTAGACCAGGGATATGAATAACGTTCTTGGAGCCTACAACGAATTAAATCAGAAGATATCATTAGAGCAGAAGAAAACTAATTGTTTTTACTTCCTTTGGTGAAGCAGAACGCAGAATGCCTTAAACATTTATTGGCCCAAAAACACCTCTGACAAATGGTGATGGGAAATGTACTGAAGAAAGTCCTGGACTATAAATACATACCTGTGTAGGTAAATAATACTAGTAAAAAAGTAAAAAAAAACAATATAATTATTCGGAGTATTTTTTTCCTATACATTTGTCAAGTACACGCCAGACTAGGTTTGACAAAATTGTATCCCTACATATACGGATACATTTTGGTACTTACAAACCAATAAATACTACAGCATTGTGAGTCAGGGGTTCACGAAATCATGACTAGTTAGTAATAATAAAAAACAAAAACTAAAATAAACATAATTTATTAACAAAATTCAATGTATGTAGGGACACTTACGTACACATCTATGTAAATGCATGTGCATGGCTGTGTGCGTAGGGCGTCGTATCATATTGCTATTCCCTCCTTAAATTAGAATAAAGACCAGTCTTCACATAACGGTGTGCCGGGCCGGTACTTTTGTTAAACTTGCACTTTGTATAATAATTCGTGTGTCTTGATGTGAACAATATATATATAATTTACCAAAGGGTTAACAGTCACCGGGAGCGTGAGGGTAGGCGGTGTGCACAGCAACTCGCTATTCCTCGGCATAGAACTGCAGCTTTTCGAGGCAGCTTCCGTTACGCGGCTTCCAAGTGCTGGAATAATATTCCACCACCAATTAGAAATCTGAAAAATAAAAACACGTTTAGGTTAAAATTAAAAACTTTTATTTTGACATCCCAAATTAAATTTAACGACATTAATATTGACAATTCTTTTATCTAATTTCAGTTTATTGTTCCAATTTATTCAAATTATACTTACTTTTATATGCCAACTTGGAAGTCTTTGCGTGTTGGTTAGGTGCTCGGCGTGTGAGTATTGTTTTAATGTACCTCGCCATTATTTTAATAATTGTGTTTTAATTGTGATCATTCCGCCACTCGTAAACTATGCTGGAGTTTTTGTGTCCTGTGGCCAGAGGCCGGCGGCTGTTTCTTTGTGGGTGCGCGTCGGAATGAATCAGAGCTCAGCAGAGTTGTCACTAAAACTGTCTTTGTTTGTCAATCAAAAATGTGAAATAACCCCCAATTCATTTAAAAAAAAAAGAGTAAACGTCAAAAGTGACTACCTCTTATAGAGGTAATTGCATTTTTACATTTTGTTTGTATGTATATACATGTACTATCGGATATATATATTATTCTATTCACAATTTTTCACACACACACACACACACACATGCACATTTCAGCAAAATTTATATAATTTCATGTTTATTTTCTGTCCTCATTGAGGGGCGGCACCGCCGTCCGTGAGTCACTGCAGGGTGCCACCTGAAAACCAGCGTTGGGCACAAACGTCCAACTATATGCTGAGGTGGAGGCCCTTTTGGCATTAGCACGCGCAAATTAATATTATTATTTTGTTTATTAGAAATTGCTTTTTTTTTATTGTCTATGAAAAATTCTATTATTATCGTATTATTATTTTGTTATATTGTGATGTTTTCTGTTCTGATCTGTATTCTTGTAAGTTTATTATTAGTATTTTGTTTACTTATATTATGTATTTGTCGGAAGGATGGTGTGGGCGATGTCAAGCGAGAACCCTCTTCGTCATATATATCGGTAGAGGTATGTTTATGCAGTAATAAAACAATTAAATCTTCGTAATTAAAGTAACGTTTACTTTCGACAGTGCACAATAAAATTACTCAGCGATTGCGTAACGTGTGAACTGGGCAACGATTGACGAACGACTGACTCGAGCTTGCGCTTGCGCTGCTTTATATATCACTCGGTGGTGGGGTTGAAGTGACGTCGGTCAGTTGTTTGTTCACTGCTCGCCAATTACATTCGCAGTTTACAAAATAATGACGGCGGCGCCGTCACGGCCATACTGACGTACGCTCGTCCTCGAGCGTTTTCCGAGCATCTGGGAATAAGGTAACAACCCGTTCGTTCTTCCTGGCATTTCTAATCTCTATCTAGTATAACCTTTAACAAAAGCTTTCAATATTGTGCGGGTTCGGTTAACCCTTCAGCTTACCACAACTACTACGTTATCATCACTCATCAGTATTAGAACTGGAGACGATTGTGCTAGGCCGGATAAATATCCCTTTAGCGCATGCTAGACTGGACATCAGTCCCTTTAGCGAATGCTAGACTGGACATCAGTCCCTTTAGCGAATGCTAGACTGGACATAGTCCCTTTAGCGAATGCTAGACTAGACATCAGTCCCTTTAGCGTATGCTAGACTGGACATCAGTCCCTTTAGCTGAGTCATTGGACCGGATTTTCCCTTCAATGACTCTTTCTTACATTTTTTGTAACTTTTTTTTTTTACTTCTTTTTTACTTTTTTTCTCTTTTTTTTTACTTTTTTTTTACTTTTTTTTTCTCTTTTTTTTACTTTTTTTTTACTTTTTTTTACGTTTTTTTTCTCTCTTTTTTTTACTTTTTTTTGTCACTTTTTGTTCTTCTTTTTTTTTAATTTTATAAATAAGTAATCAGTTATAACACTCATTCACTCTGGTAAATCTGATGAAGGACTTTCCATACTATTACTAGTACGTGAACTAGCCGATACAGTGCTGCTATTAACAGATATAGTGGCGCTATTAACAGATATAGTGTCGCTATCGGAAAGTTCATCCTCAGCATCATCAATCACAGCTATGTCACACAGTATATTATTACCGCGATCAGTTTTATGGACAAAATCACTCTGGCTATCATCCGCCGTCACGTCATCATCATAACTATTTCTATAAAACCTAATGGACCGCGGGGTACCTCGCGTAAGTTCTCATGGGCAACCTTGTAAATTCGATTAGACCCATTAACGAGTTTCAATTCGCACCTATCGTTTTCTAAGAAATCAGAGATTTTGTAGGGACCTTTATACTTTGGGAATACGTTTACAATTAAAAGTTTAAAAAGTTACGACGTTCCAGTAGCAAAATCAATAACCAGAAAACTTTTAGACAAACTGACGTTTCACAATCTCACAAGATTATTATTCTACCAAGCAACCCAAAGCATTTAAACTTTACAAGTGATCACGGCTGTGCATAGCCCAGTAACTCACAGCTACTCTTTTCTAACACGAAACTTACAGGACACAAGAGAACGTGAACGAGAGAGACAAGAAACATCTATCTGCGGAGTATCCGTGGAGGATCGAATCAGAGACAAGATAATCTGACAGATAACCAAACATTTAATCTTACAAACTGAAACTGCATAAAAATCAATATGATACTAACTAACGTCACACAGATCAGTTACCAACCAGGCAATTCACCAATCAGATACATTGCCACACAGGCGGTTTGCCACACAGGCGCTTTACCACACAGGCCCATCGCTACATGATCCTCATGAATACGGTCTGGTGTGTGAAGACCCATAGCCACAAGTTCCTCATGGGTGCGGTGAGAGTACGAGTGCGTGAATATGATGTAAGTGTGGGTATTTTTTTTTTTTTTTTTTTGATGGGACAAACTATGGTTTTCACTTCCCTCGGTGAATTACTGCAGGAGACAGAATGAATTAAGCCTAAAGGCACAAAGAAGAGACTGTACAACTGGGTGAAGCCCAGTTGCCAAGCACCACGGAAATTTGACTAAAAACTAAGTGGGTCCTATGTGTGAGCTGTTATACTTGCTTCCAATAATAGGTATGGCAAAAACGCCTAAACGCACGGAAATTCGTTCTAGATTCCACAAGGTCCGTATAATAAACTATACCTGACGAAACAATTAAATTATTTAACATAGTGTTACGTTCATATTGCCAGAGATCACACTCCCAGAGTATGTGATGGGCCGACTGCTCGTATCGCAACTCCTCTGTCGAACATTGGCACCATGGTGAATCAATAAGTTTAAATGAGAACAATTTGCTTTTAAAGTTGCCGTGGCCAGTAAGAAATTGGGCAACACAGTGATCCACCTCCAACCATGTCCTCTCCAGCCGCTCATGCACGGATGGGAAGAACTGATACACGTGGCGGCCCTTAATAGAAGATGCCCATCTACACTGCCATTCGGTTATAAGCTCGCCCCAAACGTCCGTCACTGGCTTAAACAATCTATCAATTTTATTTCTATCACGTTCTGCTAGAAAGCTTGCTGACAAATTAGGCCTCGCACTGTAGTACATAGTAGCACGTCGCTGCACCTCAAGATCTACCGGAAGGACGCCTGCGAGCACAGGTAGGGCCTCAGTGCTAACCGTCCTATAGGCCTTACACAGGAAAATCAAGGCTAGACGCTGGCCTTGGAGAAGTTTTCGCCGTACCGCGCCTATTGTGGCCCTATCAGCCCAGACAGGTGCCCCGTAGCACACGCATCCTAGGTAGGTTGCTCCGTATATGATCCTAAGCGTAAGAAAAGAGAGACCCCAGGTGGCTTTAGAAATTCGCGTCAGCGCATAGAAGTTATTTTTGGCTTTCTGACTAATAGCCTTAATATGTTCAATGAAAGAAAAGTTTTTTTCCAATACTAGACCAAGGTAACAAACAGACTCCTTTCGTTTTATGGAAACATTGTTAAATTTAATAGTCGGCCATGACTTTAGATTTTCTTTAAGCAATAGCTGGTAAGTTTTATGGGGTGCAAAAGTCAAGCGATTTCGTTCGCCCCATCGCGAGATCCTACTGAGACAGTCTTTAGCCAAATACTCCAGTCCGGCGCGGGTATTTGATTGTACTAGCAAAAGGCCATCATCCGCATATCCAGTCAAAGTACAGCCACAAGGAAGGGGAATCGCGAGCAAATCATCAAATCCTAAATTCCACAAATACGGGCCAATAATGGAGCCCTGAGAACATCCCATTGATAACGACTTCGACCGAGAACAATGACCAAGCTTCGGTTTAACGGAACCGTGAAGGAAATAAGTGTATATTAATTTATATATGTCGGAGATACGCTACCGGTGGGTCGCGACATTGTCGAATCACACCAAATTATTGATATTAGTAAGAACGCAGGAAGTTTAGCGGGGAGTAACCCTTCTAGCTGCCGCCACCACCGCGATCCTTTCCAAAAGTGTTTCCCGCGCTCAGTGACGTCTGTCAACGTCATTTGCTGTCAAATGTCAAAGTCTGATTAAACTTCCGGATCGATATTTCCATCGGTGTTGCCATTACTCCGCGCTAACCATCCTCAAGTAATTACTTGACGTTCTCAAACAATAGTTGCCACATCTAAATTGATTGATATGCGTTGACGCTTCGACACGGCCGTCCTGATGATCACACGTCCTCGTGTGGAGTACCTGGAGAGGAATAACATTCTCGAATACTCATAACAGTCGTTCGGCCATTCCTGGCCCAAGTAGAGGGAAAAAGGTACTTTGATAAAATCATTAACGGAAATAGCAGAGTCTTTCTCTTAAGACTAACATGTTGAACAAACTCATATTCCTTCAAGTAATATGACACTCCTTTAAATATTGCAGTGCTCATACTCTGACCTCCATCCGGTCATCATCATCACACTTATAACCTCCATCCGGTCATAAGCATCGAACCAATCGACCTCCATCCGGTCTCCAACACGTAACCTCTATCCGGTTAGTAACACAACAGGCAACCTCTATCCGGCCACCTCCACATGTAACCTCCATCCGGTTACAAAACACTACAGGTAGGTAACCTCTATCCGGCCACCTCCACATGTAACCTCCATCCGGTTACAAAACACTACAGGTAACCTCTATCCGGCCACCTCCACATGTAACCTCCATCCGGTTACAAAACACTACAGGTAACCTCTATCCGGCCACCTCCACATGTAACCTCCATCCGGTTACAAAACACTACAGGTAACCTCTATCCGGCCACCTCCACATGTAACCTCCATCCGGTTACAAAACTCAACACCCTCAAGATAATCATTTCGAGCCTTTATCAAAATAAATCTTAAAGTAGGTTTGTTCATCATGTTATTTTATTTTCACGTTACAATACGATACTACAATAGATTATAAGAAAATTCTTACTGAGCTAGGTACATTTTACGTTAAATGCATTCAACAAGCTATGTCGGTGTTATCGTCATCGTCATAGCTTGTTTCGTCATCGTCACCTACATGTATGTCAAAGTCTGTAACTTTTCGCAGTCGGTCATGTGCATACTTGTACGTCCGGGCGGAAGAAAGAGACTTCAAAACGTAGCGATCACCATCCAGAACCTCGATCACCCTAAACGGTCCCTTGTATTTGGGATCAAGTTTCGTCTGGTTCCGCTCCTCATTTTGCAACAAAACAAAGTCACCTACAGCGAATGACTGTACTTTAGCCTTCGTAAAATCGAAACATTGCTTGTCATAAGCAGCAGCTTTCTCCATGTTCTCAACAGCCATTTTTCTCACCTCAATGACGTCGACATGAGGCTCTTCATCATTTGCCGTCATAATATCGATAGGTCTAGCTGTCTTACCAATCAGTAGCTCGAGTGGACTAGCTTTCGTGACTCTACTTACGGTACAGTTGAGGGCAAGTTGAACGTCGGGCAACGCATCCTGCCACGAGCGATTGCTTGTTTCTACAGCAGTGAGCATGTTTTTGAGCGTGCTCATCACTCGTTCAACTTGTCCGTTGGCACGAGAACTACCTGTGGCGACCAGGTGTAGCTTGATATTAACTGAGGCACAGTACTCCCTGAACTCCTTGGCAGCGAAGCAGCGCCCTTGATCGGCGATCAAGCGCGAAGGAGCACCGAAGATAGCGACATTAGCCTTCAGCGCTTTGATGCTGCTTGCTGTATCAATGTGCAGGGTGTGATGCAGCATAACAAATTTGGTGAAAGCGTCTATTAGAACGAAAACGTACTCCTTTTTGTTGTTTTTGCCACTCAGTTTCCCGGTAGCGTCGATGTGCAATGTGTGCCATGGTATAGCTACCTTTGGAATTGGGTGCATCTCCGCCTGGACCTTACCTGTGTGTGACTTTGAAATCTTACAGGTCACACAGTTCTCTACGAATTTTCTCACAAACTTCGACATGTTCTCGAACCAGTAGAGGTCGTAGAGTTTTTCCAGCGTTTTCTCCCAACCCAAATGCAGCAATCCCTCGTGAACGTTATTACCAACGGACCAGCGGAAGGAACGGGGAACAATAGGTAACCAACGATTTTTACCATTTCGTTGCACTTTTCGATGCAGGACACCGGATCGTCGCTCGTAAGTCTTGGCAACATCAACAGGGAGCTCATTGGTATCGATGTCAGTCAAGAGCTTTAAAATCTCAGGGTCACGTTGCTGTTCCATCATCAGCCAATTTGCGATAGCTCTGCGAGGTTTACCTCCTTAAGTACTACCTTCTCACTAACCTTGTTTTTAGTTTCAGCTGGCGGTAATGGGTTCTTGGAGAAGAAGTCGGCATGGCACATGTTTTTACCTTCATGATGGACAATGTCGAAATCGAACCCTTGTAGAAAGGCCCACCACCGATGAACACGTGGCGTCAGGTCTAACTTCTTGCGTGTGGACTGCAGGGAATTACAATCGGTGACTACTCTGAACTTGCGACCATGGAGATAACGCCTAAAATGTTTTACGGCATTGACCACAGCGAGGGTCTCAAGTTCATACGAGTGGTACTTCGATTCGGCGTCAGACGTACGCTTGCTGTAGTAGGCGACTGGATGTAGCTTACCTTCTTTTCTTTGCAGTAACACTGCACCGTAGCCTACGGCACTGGCATCCGTGTGAACTTCAGTTTCAGCATCAGGGTCATGGATCATGAGCACAGGCTCATTTGTGAGAGCGGTTACGATTTTCTGCCTAACTTCCTCGTGTTCTGGCTTCCAGGTCAACTTACCATTCCCAGAAGTCAGGGCATATAACGGCGCCATCACCTGTGAGAACCGTGCCACGAATTGGCGAAAGTAAGACGCCAAACCGATAAATTGCCGTAGCTGTGTCACAGTCTCAGGCGGTGGTAGTGCCGTTAATGCTTCAATCTTACGTGGGTTAGGACGAATCTCTCCGCGGTTAACCTCAAACCCTAAGTACTCTACCTTTTGTTTCAGAAAAGTACACTTTTTAAAGTTGATGGTAAAACCCTTTTCAGACAGCACTTTAAGGACAATATTAAGACGTTTCAAGGCTTCGTCAACGTCACTTGCAACAATCAAGACGTCATCCATATACACAACGACATAAGTGTTCACAAGATCTCCAAGAGCATTTATCATCGCACGCTGAAAAACCGCAGGTGCATTCTTCAAACCAAATGGCATCGTCAGGTATTCGAAATGACCATCGGGGGTAACGAAGGCGGTGCTCTCAATAGATTCTGTTGCAATGGGGATCTGGTGAAAACCTGATGCCAAATCGATGGTGGAAAAGTAGTGTCCTCCATGCAACCTATCAATTTGATCCGATATAAGAGGCAAAGGGAAACGATCAGAGATTGTGTTGTCATTTAATTCACGATAATCGACGCATAGTCGAAGAGACTTATCCTTTTTCTCCACCAAGAGTATAGGACTCGCGTGAGGCGATGAACTAGGCCTTATAATACCAGCCTGAAGCAGCTCGTCAATCTTACCACGTACAACCTTACGCTCATCCACACTCAATCGATAAGGACGTCGATTTACAGTTTTACTCGTATCCTTCAGACGAATCTGCATTGGTTCCGTATCGGCTGGTGCAGTAGGTATACCTGTAGTAAAAGATTTCTCAAAGGCCTGCAAGATGCTAACTAACTCTTTTCTACGATCCGCTGGTATGTCAGTATCAATAGAGTTCCAGTCAATTTCAGGGGTTCGCTCGACCTCACAAGAAGCAATAAAAAGAGACCTAAAGATCTTAACTCGGTCACTAGTCAACTGTACAGTCAAACCATGTTCTAGAATCTCACGTCCAATCATAATTCCATAACGTAGAAGATGATCAGACAATATATGAAAACAAATCTCAATATTAATATTATCAATCTCTACCAAAGTTAAAATCTGTATTGTTGAGTGAACGGAAGTCTGCCCTATCCCAGTCAAAGTCACAGTCTGATTAATACGCTTTCCTTTAAATTTACAGGCTATTGATTCTTTTATTAATGAACACTCAGCACCAGAGTCATAATAAAATGGAAATTTCTCACCGGAGTGACATAGACTTCCTGTCGGTGCGTTCAAGAGGCACAGGTCAACCCTCTTCTCATTGGCAGGCTTGGATGATCCGGAGTCGGCATTGCTCCTCTCGGTGCGCCGTGGACAGCTTGATGCGTAGTGGCCTTGCGCATGGCAGTGGAAGCAGGTGATCCCAGATGCACGAGGCTTCGCAGTTGCTGATGAACCTCTCCCATTGCCACTGGTGTGGGTGTGGTGCTTCGGAGTAGCTTGATTATCCTATTTCACACCCTTATGGTAGCATTGCATGGATTTGTGACCCGGCTTACCACAGATGAAACACTTCAGAGGCTTGTCAGAGTTATTCACCCTGTATCGCTTCTCAGAGGCATCCCGGTCATCGCTAGGTAGCTTTCTTTTCATAAAAGAAACCGCTTGTAGCTCCTGTTGTAGCTGGCCACGTGTCTGAATATCGGTCGTGAAAGATAAGCGTTGCACACGGCGATCAAATTGAGAAATGTGAGCCAATATAGTAGCAATAGCCAAACGTTCAGTGCTAAGACCATTCCATCTTGCCATTATCGACGACATTAAACCAGCAGCGTAGGAAGCAAGACACTCGTTTTCTTTAGGCCTGCTGCTTTGCAAATCAATCATGAACGAAGCAATAGTAGCGGAATTATCGTACCTTGCAATAAAAAGTCGCTTAAAATCGGTCCAGTCATACCAGGATACGACACGGTAGATAGCCAGGTAGAAGCTCCTCCCTTCAAGGCGCGACTTAGAGCAACCATAAGCGGGGCGCCATGCTGGTCTTGGTTCGTCAAACACATCTCTGCAGTCGTCACCCAAGCACGTGCATACACATCTTGTTTTTCTGGATCGAAATCTGGTAAACGAAAGCCATGTGACGGCAAAGTAGGTGTTTTCATAGCTTCAATCAGCGTCAGAAAATTGCGGTTCTGTTGTTCTAACAGACGCATCCATTTTTCGTCGCTAGCGTCTTCATTACGAACGCGCGAGTCGTCGTCGTGGTCCAATCCCACTTCTGATGTCGGAGATACGCTACCGGTGGGTCGCGACATTGTCGAATCACACCAAATTATTGATATTAGTAAGAACGCAGGAAGTTTAGCGGGGAGTAACCCTTCTAGCTGCCGCCACCACCGCGATCCTTTCCAAAAGTGTTTCCCGCGCTCAGTGACGTCTGTCAACGTCATTTGCTGTCAAATGTCAAAGTCTGATTAAACTTCCGGATCGATATTTCCATCGGTGTTGCCATTACTCCGCGCTAACCATCCTCAAGTAATTACTTGACGTTCTCAAACAATAGTTGCCACATCTAAATTGATTGATATGCGTTGACGCTTCGACATATATGTTACTAAAACAGCCACGACCTTTCAGTTTTAAGAGTAACATTGTCCACCATGCGTTATCAAAGGCACCGGAAATGTCCAAAAAAATGCCTACTATATACTTGTGTTCAGACGAATTTACCATGGATCGGACAGAAAGAGCCGCGTCGACAGTAGACTTTCCTACAGTGAAACCAAATTGATTGTTGTGGAATTTTGGTCCACCTGGCAGTAAACGAGGAACGATAAGTCGCTCAAGTAGTTTCCCTAACGATGGTAAAAGCGTGATAGGCCGGTATGACTTAGGGTCATCGGGGGGTTTATTTCCATTTTTAGGGATTATGCGAATGAATCCACGTCGCCATACACGAGGAAAGACACCTTTCGCGATACAACGGTTGAACACAGTTAGGATCGCATCAGCCGCGGATTTACATGCTTCTATTATCATTTTATTTGAGACTTTGTCTTCACAAGATGATTTATTTAAAGGCAAAGTTTTAACAATAGTTACGAGCTCATTGATGGACGGTAGATCAGACACAGGTGACTCCGGCGGTATAGCTGCCCACGACCTAATCTGTTGATGGTAATCATTGTCTGTCTCGAGCACATCGTCAGGGACAAGTTCGTCGAGTAGAACTTCCGTTGTCTCCTCAATACCAGTGGTGTGAACATTGTTGACTTTTATGTTCTGTACGAATGCCAGATCGACGGATCTATTGGCTTTGAACTCATGGTATAGAGGCGACCACGGGCCCTCCTTATCTAATTTCTGTACAACCCTCCGTAGCAAATCACCCTTGGCTTTCTCCACCGAAGCCCTATAACGTGACCTGGCAACTCTAAACGCAATCAGTGCTTCATCAAAAACGGTACCGGTTACCTGACGTTTCTTTAGTCTATTTAACTGTTTGCGCGCTTTACGAAAGCATTTACGTTGTTCGACTAGATAGTTATTCCACCAGTCGCATCTACGCGTACTAGTCACGGATCCGCGACCAAAAGCAACGTCGGCACAGTAAGTAAAGACATCTGACATGATTTCAGCGCCCTCCTCGGCCGAGAGATCTCTGCGAGTGAAGTCTCTGGCTTGGGATGCAAATAATGAACTAAAAAAGTTCCAATCCGCACCCTTAGTCTTGTACCTAAAGCTATCATTGCAATATGTTGGACCCTGGGGTAATGTTGAAACAAATTCGTACACGATCAGGCGATGATCACTACACGACGCGTCTGGTAGGACACGCCACCTATCCAATCAATACAAGATTCGCCCATTTCGCAAGTAGGCGTCTTTGCAACACAATGCTTTCTCACGTGTCCGAACTGCTGACACAGATGGCACCTGACTACCTCGACGTCATCGATAAAACGGCAGGTAGCCCAATCAATAAACAATTTCTCCTTAGTTGACACGAGATGCTTCCGCACGCTAGTATCGATTTCAAGACCGATCCATTTACGACCGTTTTGCATAGTACGTCGGCGGGTAATTTTACATGACTTGATAAAATCCTCCTCTTCGATTTTGAGTTCGCCGTTAATATTTTGCCGATATAATGAGGTCAAAAACGCGCTGTCCTCCATCGAACCCGGGACGTCTTTGACTAAGATACGCGGTCTACGGCCCTTTGGTTTTTCCAAGCGCAAACCGGCGGAACGAATCGCAGACACGGACTCGAGCTTCTTAATTTGTTGTTCGTAAGCTACATGCAGTACGACACCCGACTTTGCTGTTTTCTTGACCCCTACGATTTGGAAACCGTCGTCGCACGGTTTCATAGCTTTCATGAGCGCTTTCTTAGTCACTGACGATGACGTAAAATCAGCTGAGCGCTCGGACGTGGGGTAGGCGACAACACACGGAAGCGGCGCGCGGGAGGATTCCATCGCGGGCACGACCTTGGGTAATCGAAGTTTTAAAGTTTCGGCGTAGGACACTTTATTGTCCTGGTTGTTTACTAGTTGGTTAGTTTTGACAAGGGAGGGTGTAAGCAAGTATAACAGCTCACACATAGGACCCACTTAGTTTTTAGTCAAATTTCCGTGGTGCTTGGCGACTGGGCTTCACCCAGTTATACAGTCTCTTCTTTGTGCCTTTAGGCTTAATTCATTCTGTCTCCTGCAGTAATTCACCGAGGGAAGTGAAAACCATAGTTTTTTCTTCTTCTCCTCTTATAATATCTTCTGATTCACTTCGTTGCGGGAACCAAGACAGTTACTCATGTCCCTGGGACGCGCCGGACTTCAGTGTTCCGGTGTTTTCATGGTTGTATCTACTGTAGATCCTGGCTTACAGGAGTTGCAGCGATTTTGAGAGGTAGTGGCGGGCTTGTCCCATAAAAAAAAAAAAAAGGGAGGGTGTAGATTTTATTTTGTTCAATTCGCGTTCGGTGTTTGACAATTGTGTTTCTGTACAAGAAGATTTTACTGCTAGTATCGCGACAATACCGGTGACTCGCTGAGTCAGTTCCATAATAACGGTTTTACCCGACGTGGTTAGGCGGGACTCAAGCACGACCTCATTTATTTTTGACAGCAATGTCGATGCCTCGGTCATTAAATCTACATACTCGGCACTAGATGCGGTTGGGGATGCAATTGGCGAGCCACATTGCAAACGTTTAGACCTGTCTTCGTCAGGGGTCGCGTACGCAGGCGACATTTCACTAAATAGTCGCTTCGAGCTAGTCGAGGGTGGTGACCGCGGGGTTAACTGACTTTTGCGGAACCCACCGCGATCCGGTGGATCACTTCGCGATGCCATTGTTCAATGAATTTAACTAGTACTTATCGTTAAACACTTTCGAGCAACACGAAAATAAGTAAAACAACAAAAAAAAAACGCGAACTCAATCTGCTACCCGCAATAAAAATAAATAAATTGACTTACCGAAACTATGATGAATATTACTTTACTAAGTGGATTAATCCCGTTAATTACTCACGTATACCACACTCAGACACAGGGCACACAACAAAATAGCCACACGAACCGGAATAGATCACGTAAATATCAAAGAAAAAACAATAATAATATAACAGCGATAAGAACACCACTGCACCGTGCGCGCGCGCGGAGGGAAGTGAGTTTGTGAGTGACTACCGTTTTTTCCAAAAATGATGGATTCACCAGCAGCACCCGTTCCACCGTCAGAAGTGTTAGCAATTTCGATTTCGTCATGCATTCCGGAATTATGGATTGATCAACCTCGTGTGTAGTTTATACGTGTGGAAGCTATTTTGGCACCTCAGAAATTAAGAGATGACGCAAGATTCGATTTGGTGGTATCAAAATTACCCAAGGATGTTATTGCGCAGTTGTCAGATTTCCTGTCAAAACCTCCCGAAACTGGAAAGTTCATGGCCTTGAAGACGAAATTGCGTACACTACTGGAAGACTCAAAAACCCGGCAAATTGAAAAACTCATCGGCGAAATGGAGCTGGGCGATCAGAAGCCCTCTCAGCTCCTGCACCAAATGCGAGATTTGGCCCGAGATAAAATACCAGACGATACCTTGAGAGTCTTATGGCAGGGACATCTACCTGCAACCGTACGAGCAGTCTTAGTGGTGTCAGAAACGAAGGGATTGGACAATTTAGCGGTCATTGCAGACAACGTCGCGGAAGCAATGCGAATTAGCCATGTTTCTGAATTAGCTCAAACGCCGACCTCATCCTCTCGAGGACAATCTGAAAACACCTGCAATGTAGCGGGTATCGCAGCTGAGCTTGCTAAAATCAACGCCAGGCTGAATAATTTGGAACATTCGAGGTCAAGGTCCAGGTCGAGACAAAAAGTTAACCGTTTTAGACAAACGTCCCGCTCTTCATCAAAACCACAAAATTCTTGTAGATTTAGCTAGATGTAGGTTAGTTGATCAGACTACGGATATGAAGGTTATGGCCTCAATAGTTAATGTTGATCAGCAGTCTGTAAATTCCATTGTAGAAAGCCACCCGTATTATGATTTACTAAGTATGTACCCTGACCTTACCAAACCACCGTCATTTAAGGAAACTCCTAGACATAATGTTTTTCACTATATTGAAACAACCGAATTGCCTGTTCACGCGCGTGCCCGTCCATTGCCACCAGATAGATATAACAAAATCAAGGAAGAATTTAGAGTTATGCAGGAACTGGGTATCTGCAGGCCCTCTATGAGCGCTTGGGCAAGCCCGTTGCACGTGGTTCCTAAAAAGAACGGCGAGCTACGTCCTTGCGGTGATTACCGCCAATTAAATGCCATTACGAAGCCTGACAGGTATCCAATACCTCGTTTGCACGATTTTACGTACATTTTAGCCAATAAAATGATTTTTTCTAAATTAGACATAAATCGAGCATATCACTGTATTTGTGTTGCACCACAGGATGTAGAAAAAACCGCAATAATAACTCCTTTTGGTTTATTTGAGTTTCCTCGCATGACTTTTGGTTTGCGTAATGCCGCACAAACATTCCAGCGATTTATGAATAATACTGTTCTGCAAGGCCTAGATTCATTTTTATTCAATTATTTAGATGACGTAATTATTTCCAGCGAAAATGCGACTCAACATAGGGAACATTTAAGGTTGGTTTTTGAACGATTCAGCAATTATAACATTACTATCAATCTGAAGAAGTGCAGTTTCGGACAGTCGCGAATAGAATTTTTAGGACATGAAGTGAGCATGCAAGGTATTAGACCACTCGGAGAAAAGGTTGAAGCCATAGTTAATTTTCCGAAACCGGAAACCATAGCTGACCTGCGTCGTTTTTTGGGAATGTTAAATTTTTATAGACCGCATCTACCTAATTTAGCATCATATCAATGCGAACTGAATAAATATTTAGTTAATGCGAAAAGAAATGATAAGACTATGTAACATAAAAAAAATATATGTTAACCCAAAATAGGGGAAAATGGATAAATTGTTAAATACCGCCATCTGTCATAGCTTTTGCGAATTAACATAGACGTTAGCAATATAATCAACAACCTTGGATCTTGCCTTTCATATCGACCAAGTGTTAGTAGTGCTATCTCTGTGACATAGATGGCACTAGTTCCACACTAATATTCTTTTAATAGCACTTTCTGACGGTAGGGGTCTCACAGATCGTAATCTGGAACAATCTAGAGATTTCTTCGGATCAGGAAGTGGATCGTGCAAAATATTACCAAATATGGTTATGGTTGGTGCTTCGATCAGTAGTGGAATCGAAAGATAGGGGGTATAAATGTAGGAGTTTTGTAGAAACCGTCCTTTTTCGAAATCGATATCTACAACAAGGAAGATCAGACTGAAGAAGTGCTGTGTCTTATAATTTTATTAAAAAGTTGTCGTGCAGGTCCAATGAAAGACCTGAATTAATTAATATTTGTGTGTATTTCGTCCCAGATTCTGGGTAAGTTTCTAAAACAAAATATTAAATAGTTATTCGTTTCTTCGCGATGAGAATATAGGTTATATTGTGTTCTTACGGTGTACCCATTGTTATAGGTTCTTTGTATCAGGAGAAAGTTCTTTATATCAGGAGAAAATTCTTTATATCAGGAGAAAACTCTTTGTATCAGGAGAGGGTTTATCCATGTCTACCCCATTGTAGACAATCCGTTGATTTATCGTTTTGCCCATGAAGTCGAACTGGAGCGTCATAATGCGGCTTCGGATACTCATGCCTTCATGAGTTTTATTTGATGTCACCGGAAGAAGGCAGATCCTTGCAGCCGTACACCAGATCCTCTGTTGTAGTGCTGGCACGCCGGAAATCTGTCTCATAAGTTAAGTAACATAGCTTATTAAGTGTATGTTCTTATAAGGGTATTGACAATCATCCTGCGAAGGTGATAATATGTTTCTTACAAATTAGCTATTTTTGCTGTCTTTAATCCAAATTTATTGTAGTATTTTGCCATTCATGTATATTAGGAATTTTGATACATATGTGTAATTACCCACTTACTTCCAGATAGAATTGAATTAAAATTAACAAAAATGAGTGGGAAATGTGTAATAATTGTTCTATATTTAAAGGTGCATGATTTGATGATCAGATGATCGTTTGAATGTATGTTATTTGTACCGCTATTTGGCTTTGTTGGTAATTTGAATAAGTGTGTGTTAAATTAAATATATACTAGTAAATTTATATTGTATAACTTTGTGTCGTGTTAAATTTATTTATACCCCACGGAGAGAATCATGGCGCCCTGGGATTACAAATAAAATAAATAAATTATTTAAGAGTTTCTTGTTCTGCCCTGACGCTTGGTCCGGTGGTAGCTGAAATCAAGGTTACAACTAGAATTGCGTGGAATGATACTTCGGAAAACGCGTTTGTGCAATGTAAGCTAGGTCTTCAAAAGGTCGTTACTTTGTCACATCCTCTTCCTAATGTACCGTTAGCACTGATGACCGACGCTTCCAATACCTGTATGGGAGCAGTATTGCAACAAAAGGTAAGTGGTTCCTGGCAACCTCTAGAATATTTTTCCAAAAAGCTCACATCTACAGAACAGAAATATTCTACATATGATCGCGAATTACTTGCCATTTCTAAATCTATTAGGTATTTCCGAAAATTATTTGAAGGAAGACCTTTGACAGTGTATACAGACCACAAAGCATTATGTCATGCATTTTCGAAAATAGGAAAAGACGATAAAGAAACACCCCGGAGGACTAGACAACTTCTTATTATAAGCGAGTTTACTGTAGATATACAACACATAAGTGGTAAAGATAACATTGTGGCTGATACTTTATCACGCGAGGAATCAGTTTTGTGCCCGACTGTACTCAACTACGAACAACTTGCTGACGAACAAATGAAAGATGAGTACATATTGCGAATAATTCAAAGTTCGGATAGTAACAATAGTAATATTAAATTGAAGAAAATAATGTTACTTACGTGTAATAAGTCTGTTTATTGCGAAATTTCTAATGATATTATGAGACCATATTTGACCGATAAATTTAGGAGAACTGCGTTTGACAGTGTTCATGGGTTAAGCCACCCTGGTGTGCGTGCAACCCGTAAAATGATGGCCAAACGTTTCTTTTGGCCGGGGATGAATCGAGATGTAGGTCAATGGGCTTCGGCATGCATACAATGCCAAAGGTCAAAGGTTAGTCGACATGTGATCTCCGGTTTAGGCGAATTTCCTAAGGCCAACCGATTTGAGCACATCCATGTGGATATTGTTGGTCCTTTACCAACATCTCCACAGGAATTTAGATATTTAATAACCATCATTGATAGATGCACGCGTTGGTCGGAAGCATTTCCGGTGCAAGAAATTATTGCAGATGTAGTTTCCAAATGCATATACCAAGGTTGGATTGTCAGATATGGCTGCCCCATTCGCATTACTACCGATCAAGGCCGACAATTTGAGTCGAGTTTGTTTCGTAAATTAATGATTTTTTTAGGAATACATAAGATACGCACAACGCCATACCACCCTCAAGCCAATGGCGCCGTAGAGAGATGGCATAGGTCTCTAAAAGCTGCACTCATGACTCGGTTGAACGGAAATACAACTTGGGTAGAAGAATTACCGACGGTTTTGTTTGGGCTTCGTGCAGCGATTCGTACGGATAGCCAAATCAGCGCGGCAGAATTAGCCTTTGGAAAAACTATACGTTTGCCAAGCGAATTTTATGACGGATCGCAAGAAACAGATTGTAATGATCCAAGTAGTTTGGTTGAGAAAATACGAGAGAATATCAGTCATTATCGGCCAACGAAAGATAGTGTAGACTCGCGTAAGATTTTTGTTTATCCTGCGTTGCAGGATTGCGAATATGTTTTTGTACGAGATGATAAGGTCCATAAATCACTTAAACAACCTTACGATGGGCCATTTAAGGTTTTAGAGAGATCTACGAAAGTATTTAAAATTCAGTTACCCGAACGCGAAGCATATATTTCAATAGATCGATTGAAACCTGCTTTTGTAATTAAGGAAAATGAAAGTTCAGTAAGAAATAATGTACCTATCATACCCAGTGACGATTCCCGGTTGTCACATAATACGCCACAGGTGTTGTTAGATAAGCATAAAGTAACACGATCCGTGAGGGTAATCCGAACACCCGTGCGATTTGCGTTATAGGTCGTAGTTCTCATGAGAATAAATTAGTTCCTGACTCTCTTGGCACAGTAAGCATTTTCAGCAATGTCTGTTATTGAATATTCATTATCTTTCCTATGTTTATTTTATTTTAGGATTGTCATAATAAAGTTATAGAGGTATACCCTTGTAAAACTCATGTTTTTATATACACATTCTTTTACATAAATAAGTAAACGAAGTCGCTGGTATGTTGGTGTATGCAAGTTACGTTTGTATAAATATGCAATTCGATAATTTGACTGTATAAGATGATATTGTTAAATTTAAAAATAATTGCAACAACTTATACTTACCTAATGATTCAATGACAATGTTTAATTTTATCGTTGTGAAACTAATTATTGCGAATTAACAAAATAATTTAGGTTACATTATTTGTATGTTATTTGTAAGCGTATACCTATATTAACTACGTTAGCATGTAGAGGTATTATTATTAAGAAACCAATTGTTAAACTTTAAAAGCCACTATATTTGATTCATTTTGCCTTAGACTGTCTGTAAGAAAAGTTGTTATCAATTAAATTATGGGTAATTACAACTCTAAAGAAAATATAGCCGTAGCTCAGGCCCAAGTCAACACGGGCGAGCTGACAAATAAATTAAATAATATGGAGCTGTTACTGATTGTTTTGGCAATGTTAGTTGTGGGCAAAATCATCTTCGGGATGCGTCAACTTTGCCATCATAGAGTAAAAACTTGGCTCCGACGGGAAGTCGTCCTAGCCAATGTAAACCCGCCTGTGGTTCGTGTCCAGTCCGTGCCGCAGCAGCCGGCCACCGCCCCTCCTAGCGCTGGTATCACCACGGCGTATATTTAGTGTTTAGTGTAGAGGTATAGTGTAGTGCATGTGTGTAGTTTTAATTAATAGCACATTAATATTGTACTTTTGTAATTTCTGTTTAGGTTTTATTTTTATTTAGAGGGGGTATGATGTAGGGACACTTACGTACACATCTGTAAGGACGGGACTTCGATAAATCAAACAAGATGTTAATCGTTACACGTTCTGTTTATTAATGCTCCCTCCTCTCCAGAGATACAGTTTATATTCTTATGCACTAATGATTAACTACTACGTCACACGCCCTATCAAAAATAAAAAAAAAGAAAAATATGAAATTTTTTATTTTTTTTTTAAGCAATTAGCACAAAAATGATTAATTATAGTATAGAGATTAAATAAGGATACATTTCTTTTTGTAGTATACAATTAAAAGTACTTATTATATGATTATAATGTACTTAATATCTAATATCATATTCAATACACTCTAAAACTAAACAATAAACAATTTCATCATTAGATAAACTTCATTTGATACCATACAATCATAAACAAAAGAGTTACAATAAAATATAATCACATTCATGATAAAGTCTAGTTCTATTTTTATGAATAATTTTTTCTTTCCCTTTTTCTAAAACAACAACATTTGGAGATATTTCCTTGACTACTTGAAATGGACCTAAATACAATGGTTCCAGTTTATTAAAACTCTCATTTTTAACTAATATTTGGTCCCCAGTTTTATATGTTATAGGATTTATACTGCTATCATATTTACTTTTCCTGACAATTTTAGAATTGATAAGATTATTTTTAGCATCCATTTGAGACTTTTGTAAACGATATTTTAATTCAACAGCATAATTATTAAAATTATAAATAGGGTCTAGTGAGGTGGTTGGAAGGTATATTACATTGCTTTCCAAACACAAGTTCATATGGTGTAAATTTTGTACTCGAATGTACCGTAGTGTTATATGAGAAACACCAGTAGGGTATCCATGAACTCCATGTCTGTGTTTGACTGTTAACTTGCATTCTCAAATAAGAAGTTAAATGTTTATGGCTGTTTTCTAGAGAACCTAAAGTTTGATGATGATAGGCTGTAGATTGTAAATGACTTATATGTAAAATTTTACATACCTCTTTCATTATGGTGTTAACAAACTCGGTTCCTCTGTCGCTTACTATCTCTCGCGGAATGCCATACCTGAGTATAAAATTATTTACCAGCGTTGTGGCCACCGTGCGCGCATCCTTGCTTTCTATCGGATACGCCTCTACATATTTGGTTAAGTCACACTGAAGCGTGAAAATGTAATTGTAGTTGTTGTCTCGGGGTAAGGGACCTACTAGATCTATATATATTTTATCGAAAGCTGAATTTCCACAATCCGTTAATACCATGGGCTCTTTTATTGTATTTAAATATTTATACCGTTGGCATTCATTACATTTCATTACAAAATTAGTAATATCACGCTCTAATCCGTTCCAAAAGTATTTTTTCCGAATATTGTTTAACATGCGTCTTATCCCTGCGTGTCCACTAGTGGGAAGGATATGATAGTCGTTTAATATTACTTTCTTTGTGTCGTCGTCAATTATCTTTTTAACTCCTTTTACTACGCATAAGCGGGGTCCGGACCACTTAGGCAATTTATTTATATATTGAGCTAGCTCTTTAATAATTCTTATGTTATTTTCATTTTTAATTATATATAAAGTATCTATTTTTAAATCTGCACAAAATAATTCCATTTCTCTCACAGAGACCGCTCGTGTACGCTGTGATTGAGTAAACAGTTTTACGTATACAGTGCGATCTGACGACGAATATGCATAATCAATTTTTTCTAAAGTCACATATTTTTTAACTTTCATCCATTCTTTCTCATTCACAAATATTAATTCCGTGTAATCCTTAGGTAGTTTTAACATTTCTACAACTCTTGGGTGATCAGTCCAATCGTTTTTAGGAATGTTAGTTACCGAAGTATGATTACAAGAATTTTTCTCAAACTCCCGTCTCTTTGCTCTTGTAAGTACAGATATAATGTGTTCATTCATAGATCGTAACTCCTCAGCAGTCACTTCTATGCGTGACAATGCATCTGCAGCTACATTATCACGCCCTTTAACGTAAACTACTTTATAGTCGTATTCTTCCAGTAACAATCGAAACTTTAATAATCGACTGGAAGGATCTGTCAAATTATATAAAAATATTAAGGGCCTATGATCCGTTTCTATAATAAATCGTCTTCCATAGAGATAGGGTCTAAAGTATTTTACAGACCAAACTATCGCTAACAATTCTTTTTCAATTGTAGGATACCTGCGTTCAGCTTTATTTAAGCTTCTGCTGGCGTAAGCAATTGGCCTACGATCAGCATTACACAAAACCGAACCTATAGCGTATCCTGACGCATCGGTTTGTAGAATAAAAGTATTACTGACATCAAATAAAGGATATTGCAACACCGGAGGTTTTACTAAACAATTTTTTAAACTTAAAAATGATTTTTGGCAGTTTTCATCCCAATTATAAGCTACATTTTTACGACACAAGTTATTCAATGGTATGCAAATTTCGGCAAAATTTGGAATAAATTTCCTATAGTAATTAGAAAATGCTACGAACCGTTTTAGTTCATCCGCATTCTTAGGAACTGGATAATTATTTAAAACTTTAATCTTTTCCGGATCTGGTTTAATACCATCAGCCGATACGACGTGACCCAAATATAATATTTCTTTTCTAAGAAAATCGCATTTGTCGGGATTTAATTTTAAATTTACTTTCCTTAGTCTAGCCAAAATGTCTAATAGGTTTTTATTATGTATATTTAAATTTCTCCCAAAACAAATTAGATTATCTAAATATATAAAACACTTGTCATAATTTAATCCTGACATTGCTACCGTCATTAAACGTGAGAAAGAGCTGGGACTTGTCTTTAACCCCATGGGCATACGGGTCATCTGATACTGGCCGGAGGGTGTAGTGAATGCAGTATACTTTCTACTGTCCGAATTTAATTTTGCTTGATAATATGCTTGTGTTAAATCTAACTGTGAAAAATATATTGCACCAGAAAGTGAATCTAATATATCAGTGATATTAGGGAGGGGAAACTTGTCATCAAGTATGCGATCATTTAATTTCCGGAAATCAACAACTAAACGCCAACTTTTCTTGTTATCCTCTAGTTTTTTAGGTACAAGTAGTATTGGACTAGACCACTCACTACTCGCTGGCTCTATAATATCATTAGAAAGCATCTTTTGGATCTGATTTTCAATTTCATTCCGTTGCGAAAATGGTAATCGGTATTGTTTAGTGTAAACTGGGTCCGAATTGGGTTTTAACTGAATTTTTTGTTCGTAAAGATTACAAGTGCCTAATTTATCTCCCGGTAAGTAGAATACGTCAGCAAATTTAGCACAAATATTTTGTATACTCATGGATTCTTCTTTGTTTAAGTGCTGTAATTTTATCAACGATAATAATTTCCTAACCCTTTCTCCGCTTAAATCTTCCTTTTTGAATGAGCAAATATTATAATTAGATAGATAATCAATGTCAGGCTTAAAATAATTAAGTTGAACTTCTGTTTCACGTGTATTTAATATTTGTACTAATATCATTCCCTCTTTAGGTTGACAGATACTTCCAGCGATAAATACGCCCTCGCATAGTTCTCTCGGAAATACAACGCAAGCCTCATTCTCAAAACAATAAATCTGGAAAAATTGCTCACATCTTGGTGGTACTGTAATAAATGAGTTTTTACCTAATCTCCCTAATTCTAAACCGATTGTAACCGAACTATTACATTCGTTTATTGTCAACGTGTTATGTTCATAATTTAGAACACAGTTATACTTCTGTAAAAATTCCTGACCAATTATGCCATCCTGCACACAAGGCAGATTCTTCAGAACATAAAACTTATGTTTAAATACTTTTCCACATATAGAAAATGATAAGTAAACATAACCATCTGTAGTCGATTTACCACCTATACCATTAATGGTTATGCACTCCGGGTGTATTGGAATATTCCAGTCTCCTATTGCTTCATATTTCACTACTGACAAAGAGGCTCCCGTGTCAACTAGCATTCTATATTTGGTATCGAATATTGTCAATTCTACGAAGTTATTGTAGTTACATGTTAAAATAAAGTTAGGATCGAAAAAACTCTAAATCTAAATTTTTATTGTTAGTTGACGCGTCTTGAACATCGTTTCTAGATCGATCTAGTAAATAAGTATTATGCCTGTTATTGCGATTATTGTTTCCCGGATTCGTTGTTTGGCCGTAACTACGTCCACGTCCTCGCGAATTGTTACCGAAAGCTTTTCCGCGACCTCTATAGAAAGTCCTCAATGGTAATTGATTCTTCGGAGGTAGCGGGTTTGATCTAAAAGTATGATTTGGAATAAAAGTACGACCTCGGCCTTGTCCTCTATAATATTGATAATGCTTACCTCGATGTTGAGTGGTAAAGACTGTCTCCGACGACGTACTGGGACCTTGATGCGCCCGTTCTTCATCCTTAGCCGCGCGTATAACATCTTTAAGTTCTGTGTAATTTCTAGCCGCTAAAATTGTGCTTAATCGACCATTTCTCAAGCCATCCGTAAACCGCTGAATAGCTAGTTTTTCATTTACAGGTCTAAACATTTTATATGCGTTTTCGTTTCCATCAGCTTGAGATATAGTCAATTCAACAAATAGATCTTCTAGTTTCTTACCATATTCTTCAATGCTCTGGGACCTTTGTCTAGTCTGCAATAGCTCCAACTGAAGCGCCGTGGCAGACTGCTTGGTCAGTAGGTTATTTTTCATATCCTTTATAAGATCTGCGGAAGAATTATAGTTAGATGCCAAACGTAATTTGGCATGTCGAGATATGCGAGTTTTAAGCACGAAAGATATTAATAAAGCTTCATGCTCTTTTTTAATGTTTTGGCTATAAAATTCAATAGCATCTATTAATTTTTTGGTACATTCTTCCTCTCCTGTCATTACAGGTAGAAGAGAAGTTGCAGTTTTCATGTCAAACTCAGTCATGGTTTCTACGCTACTTAAACTCTGTTTATTCTCTAAACAAAAATTCTGAATTTTTTGATAGTATGACTCTATTTCATCGCAAATAACCAAAATATAATCTAACTCTTCCTGTCTAACATAACCTTTAGACACATTGATATCTAATTCTCTACGACATATTATATATTTATCATATAACTCACTCGCTTCTAAATGTTTTTGCTCTAACAATTCATTTGTTCTTTTTGTCTTACTTAATTTTACCAAGTTTATTTTAATATTTTTTAATGCTTTATGTATTTCTATTAAATCAGACATTTAATCCTCCTATATTATATAAAATAATCATATTAGCAAGATAACATAATAAAAGAAAATCTTAACTAAAGTGTCTCTGTCCATGTGTAAACACCGTAACCAATTTGTAACACTTTTCACATTCACATTCACATTTTCACTATATTTTTTTTCACACATGAAGATTCTCTACTCGATGTCGGCCTTTATCCAGCCGTGCTTCCCCTTAAGACTAGACGTTTTGGGCACCGGACTCCTTGCTCCTTGAGTTCCTTGACTCCCGCCTTGGGCCAGAATGCCTAAAAGCATTCCTGGCTATTTCCGCTCGCATCCAGCCTACGTGGCATCGTTTATATAGTTTGTAGACTCCGTATAAAACTCCAAAAATGAGGATAATCAACATCACCCCCAGTATTATGTTGGTTATCGATTGGTTTTGATGCAGTTGGGCCACATCAGCTGTATTTACGCCTCCAGCTGCGTTTTGCGCGATTATAATTTCTTCTTTACTCTGTGATTTTCCCATTGTTAGTTTTATGCACCAAATTCACTTTGTCCGTACAATAACGCAATCTAATTATTAGTCCCATTGTTTCACTACGCGATCTACTGAGTCCGGAATTCGACACCGAACCTTAAATGGCAGGGTCGCCATGTAAGGACGGGACTTCGATAAATCAAACAAGATGTTAATCGTTACACGTTCTGTTTATTAATGCTCCCTCCTCTCCAGAGATACAGTTTATATTCTTATGCACTAATGATTAACTACTACGTCACACATCTATGTAAATGCATGTGCATGGCTGTGTGCGTAGGGCGTCGTATCATATTGCTATTCCCTCCTTAAATTAGAATAAAGACCAGTCTTCACATAACGGTGTGCCGGGCCGGTACTTTTGTTAAACTTGCACTTTGTATAATAATTCGTGTGTCTTGATGTGAACAATATAATTTACCAGTGGCGTTCTGAACTTTTATTTATCTCTGACATTCATATAGACACAACCCCAAAAATATACATTACGCAACAAATAAAGTTATTGACCGTTTCTTTTCATGAGATTGTTACTAAAGGATAGAGAGACAGAAATGCTCATAATATAAGTTTGTTTAGAGTTGGCTGTTGATCCAGGACACGTAAGAGCTGACTCGGGCGAAAGCTGCGGGGGCACCGACTTCGCAACCACGGGCAGATCCGAAGGAGGTAACACCAATCTGTTGAAGAAGTGAAAATTAGTACAATTTTCCTACTATAAAATAAATTTGTAACGGGAGTAAACTCCAATTTTATGATGATATGTTATGGTAAATATACAAATCAATATGTCGTGGTGGCCCGGAGGTTGAAGACGCCGCTCCTCATGCTAGAGGGTGCGGATTCGAAATCTACCAACGGCAAGTACCAATGTCACTTTTTTCGAGTTATATGTACTTTCTAAGATTATCTAGACACCACTGACAAACGGTGAAGGAAAACATCGTGAGGAAACCTGGGCTTATTATTTCTAATTAAAAGTTTATAATCGCCAGCTCGCATTGAGCAACCGTGGTGATTAATGCTCAAACCTTCTCCGTGTGAGAAGAGGCTTTGCACAGCATTGGACATTTATGGGCTGGATGACAAATCAATAAATGATAGAATTCACTGGTAATATTATAATTATTTTTGGTGTAATCTGAATATAACTGATGAATAAATATTGTTTCGTCACTGTTTGTTTGTTACAGTACAGTTGACGATTTTTTGACAAAACAGGGTATTTTCAAAATTAAGTCCAACAATACTTGTTTGGCAGTCAACAGCTAAACCTCGACTAGTAAGCCATTCAACGATAGAGCAAATAAACCATGCCCAAAATACGTACCAGGACAGGGCTGTCATCTACATTGACAACAAGAGGACCACCGGAGTCACCACGGCATGTGCTCTTGCCACCTTCACCACTGGTACAGATGTTGGAGTCCTGGATGGTCAGGGGGAAGGAAGCTCTGCAGAGTGCGTTGGAGATCACAGGTAGCTCGACGTGGCTAAGGACCTGGTTGACTGAGACTCCGACATCTAAGAGCACACGTGTTATTAGTTAGTTAGTAATATTTGATACCAAAATTGTTATTAGAAAAATATTTTAAAATACAAAAAAAAAATACTTACTGTCGCTGGTGCGACCGAATCCAGAGGCGACGGCGATTTTACCTTCGAAGCTTTCATTGACCAAGTCACCGCTTGTGATGGCGATGGGAGCGATGACATCTGAAGAAGTATTTTAATAATTAGATAAAGTATTCGTTAAGAGAGCCAAAAAATATTTTTATTATAAACATTCAGTAAATGATGGTGATATTAATAAAAAGCTCTTGAACGATCAACGAGAATGACCTGACGTAACTAAGGTAAAAAATGTTTAAAAGATGTCTATTTAAAAAATGAGGTAAAAGTTGCTAACTAGAAAATGTTACTATACGTACCCGATAAGGCAACGTTAGAGCCCAGTCTAATTACAGCAATATCGTTACGGATCCAGCTAGGGTTCCAGCCCCAGTGCATCACAACATTGCTGCTGACGATTCTTTCACCACCACTGAACAAACGGATTGAGCCGAGAACCACGGTGAATCTGAAGGCCTGGTCAATACCATCAAACCAGCAGTGAGCAGCAGTAAGCACACGGTTGGCGCTGATTAAAGAGCCACCGCACACACCCTGACCAATCCAGAAGTCGGCGAGAAGACCAGCCTGCGCAAAATTAAATACATTAATTTTTCTAATGAAATCAATACCTACTGGAATGTCTTCTCACGTCATGCACTAATTAATACCAGGCAATTATTGTTTAGTTCCATTAATAGGTGTGAATCAATACTTATTTTTACCTGGTAGGGGAACTGTCCGAGCTCGGAGAAGGAACCACCAACAATTCTGGATGCGCTGGCTTCTTCCTCAGCTTTGCGGATTTCATCGGCAAGAGGTTTACCGATCTTGGACAAATATCCATAGGCGGTGATGTCCTCTAAGTCAATAACATCCTCAACGTGGATGTTTTTAGCGGTGGCCACCGCCACCAGAGCGAAGAGTGCTAGAGCCAAGACCTTCATGTTGTCAATTAAGGAAACAAGATGACTTACAATTTTCAGAGTGGAGTAGAGGTATATATACAAAAACTTTCAGATAATTAATTGTAGATATCTCTGTTATTAGTTTGATGATAAGTTAATTAGTTTATCAAAGAGTTTTTGTACAGTTAATTGACGTCGGATTAATAGATTAGGCTGGCGAAATGTATTACCTTTAACGTCATTGTTAAAGGTGGAAAACCCTGTCTGTGTATATATACTGAGTGGCCAAAGGTTAAGTACTTGTAGTAAGCACTGGTATGGGAACGTTAGGAATTCAACTCAATCTGAGTTGCTTCAAACGTCCCCGGATAATACTCATCTAACAAGTTTATTTGTGTAATTAATTGTCTTATGATCTTAGATGTGAAAAATTTATCACATTTAGGATCAATTTTGATTTACCTCGGAGTATAAGTACTTTTGCTGAGTGGTAAATGTTTGGCTATTCTCAAGACATTATTGTATACTTCTACGATTTGTGTTGTGTCATTTTTTTTCTTGTTGAGTTCTTTGTTCTTTAGTTGAATTGAATTCATTAACATCCCATTAAAATCCACTGCTGGACTATGTGCCTCTCCTACAAAACGGTTTTATATTTATTACACTATGACGATTCAATCCCTTAATTGTTTTCCTTTAATCCTCTTCAAATGTTAGTTAAATTAACTTACAAAAGATGATCGTCGTTATGTCTCCATTTGAATCTACACCTTGGAAGGAACACTTTGCTTCACTGACGGATATACTGCTCGACTGTTCTTTGGAAGTTTCATAATAATCTGTGTATACTATAGGTATACACAGGTCCTATACTTTAGTTAAAATAAGAACTTTGAATTACTTTGACTTTGGTGTCAAAACATGTATTACATAATCACGCTGACTGAAATATACTCGACACTAGTGAAGCACGCCCCAAATCTATTGAGTTTAACTTGGTCTGCCTGCTAGATGTACCACAGATCTACAAAATCAGGAATGAATGCAACTTGTGAAATAGTTACGAAAATTTATAAATTTAACCTAAAGATTCACAGTACAGTGAAATTCCCTGATTGGTTTTACTATCAATTTTATCAACGATCTGCTTTGTTATTGATGACTCAAAGATTTGACGTAGATATGTGATATATATATATAGGTTTCTTATATAATATAACTCTTTTTACTTTTAATTTGTACTTTGTTTCATAATCTTTGGAAACAATAATAAAAAAAACTCAAACTTAAACGATTTTGTCTCTTAAATTTAGTAAAAACAAAAAGCATCTATTATCCGTTTTGACCGACCTCTCCGGGCAAAACGGATATACCATAAGAACAAAAAGAATAACTAATAAATAAAACAATCAGTCGTCGCATTCATCGCAAAAGTAGCTTTCTACACCTGCGTATGATGTACAATTTTCGTGTGCCCATTTTCGGCACTGGCTACACTGTTCAAAAAGCGGTTCAGTGTATTTCTCGGCACACACCAAACAAAATAAATCAGCCTTATTTTTAACTTTGGAATATGTCTTTGTCCTTTTAGTTTGGCTGTGACCTGGTAATTCAGCCTTCTTTATCTTATTCTTTATAATTTTGCTGGAACCATCTAATTCAGATATATTGGTCTTCTTTTTATTTACTTTTATATATTTAGCAGCTTGCTCAGCTTTGACTGGAATGGATGTTAATATCTCCGATTTTTGCCTCTTATTTTTTCGATTTGTTTTAGGAGCAGCCATTGTCGGTATGGGTCTGATCTGCAATGGTGTAAGGTTTGGATCAGGTAAAGGTGTTATACATTGTTCGACGTTCTCATTTGTAGAAAGATCCGTCATCAATGTTGGTGAATTCTCGTACTCAGCTTGTGTTGATAAATGGTCTGTGGGACAGTGGGGTGCAGCAGATGATGAGGAGTTGCATGGAGTATCATCCAAAGAGCTTTGAGCTTCATTGAGAGGACGATCAGTCATTGTTGAAGAAGCGTAGTCGTCATCTCCAAAAACGTTCGGATCGTACGGCCATATTCCTGGTTTCTTAAATCCATTTACGACATTCAGGACTGAAGCGCTTTTGACATATGCTCCTCCGAACAGTTTAGCCATGTCGTATTGGTTCACGATTCGCCTTGGGTGCGATTTTTAAAATGTATTTATCTCTTGCTCAAAATATTTTTTAGCAGTCCATAGACAGCAACATCCAGTGGTTGCATTCGGTCCGTGGTGTGGGGCGCAAAAGATAAAAACACAATATTATTTTTCGAAGCAAATTCCAAAGCTGGATAGTATTTATGGGACTCGTGATTGTCAAGCAATAGTAGTATCTCTCTGTTTTCATTTGGACGGACTGTATCAGCGAAAAATTTAAGCCAGTTTAAAAAAGCTTCTCCGTCCAATAGCCTCTCTTGCATTCTTTTTCGGGCAAATATGAAAAAAGGTGGAACATACGTACCAGCTGCATTACAACAGCAAATAACAGTGGTAAGTTGACTCCTTTCGGCACTGCTGACTACTCCAACTTGCCTTTTACCTTTTATTGATAAAACCTTTGGCAGTCTACTCGTGCTGCTCTTAACGCCTGTTTCGTCCATGTTATAAATTGAAGTCGCATCAAATTTGTGTTTTTCTACTAAGTCCCAAAAATTTTTATAGAATAATTCCACCTGGGGCCTGTTGAAACCTCGAGTTCTTGCCAATGATGTCGGTTCGGGTGCCCGTAGGACAATTTCTGGGTGTCGGCGCTTAAATCCCGCAAACCAGTCATCACCAGCTTTGCCATTTTTAAATGGATGAGCAATATTATTTTTTGTGGCATACTCAAACACCAGATCTAAAAATTCTGAACGTGTCAATCCAAAGAAAAGACTGTCTAATTTTTTTAGGTATGCACATAGATCTTCCTCTTGCTCTGGTGAGAAATCAGGTATATATCTGCCCAATTTCTTCGAGACAATTCCTGATTTTAAGTGTCGATGTAAAGTAGTAAAAGGAAGTCCTAATTCTTTTGCGGCAGAATTTATAGATTTTCCTTCTTCTTTCACCAATTTTACAACCTGCTCTAACGATTCTTCTGACCACGATGGCCTCGCAGTTTTTCTTTTATATTTGAATACCATCTGCAAAAGATATTCGAAATAAGTGAACATTATTTTACCGGGCAAAATGGATAATTATTCCTTTTGCCCATATTCGTTTTGCCCAAGATTATTATTATTAGAATTCAAAAATAATTCAACTGTTATTTGAAGGTTAGGAAAATAACTACTATCACAAATTATACTTAAATAAATATGCTGTTGAACAAAAAAAAAACCTGTAAACAAACAAAACACACATAGTATCGGCCTTAATGCTGATTCTTAGTACCAGTGTTGTAGTGCATTACGACACGCAAAGTGTGCATCGGCATCAATGCCAATGCTTAGTAAGACCCTTATATGTGAATATGTATTGCGACACCTCGCGGTGTTGTTCGATATCTGACTCGCTTACTTACCGGAAAATGATTTCGTCATTCTAATTGTAACTTAGGATTAATCATTAGCATTATAAGATATTCATTCTGATTCTTGCATCGAACAGGATCAATTGTATTAGCAGATAGGAATTAATTTGTAACCTTTTTAATATTAATTAAAGTTTGTCTTAGAAGTTCTTGGTTTTCTTTGGAGCCTCCGGCAGCGATCTACATAATTAGTAAAAAAGTTGATACACATACCTTTGCGAAAATCATAACAAAACTGCAGAAATTCTTTTTTTTGTAGTTCCTCAGTAGCAGCACGGAGTCTGGAATTGTGCCTGATATATGGCTCACCCCCTATTACATGGGACTTATAACATAAATAGTGAAAAGTGGGTGTTACATTGTACAGCGGCATAATGTGCACCTCTGCCTACCCCTTTGGGGATAAAAGGCGTGGTGTTGTAGGAGTAGTAAATTTCATCGTTGATACGTAGGTTTTAATTTTCGTAGATAAAAGTTTTATACGTTTTTGTACGAGAGAAAATAAAGTATGTTCAATAATACAATGTATTTATTCCAATTTAATATTTTAAAAAAGTATACAATTAAGCAGAGACGGGTTTATACAAAAAAATCTTTGGATATCACTTTTCGTATCCAAAACTGCTTTCTTTTCTCAGCTCCTTTCTTCTTCTTATAATAAATTACATAATACGTTCCATGATCCATTCTATGTAGGAAGTAATTCTGGTGTATACGGATGGCCATCCACTTTCACATCGGCCTATTCCGAATGACGAAAGACCGACCTAAAATTGAAATAGAAACAAATAAATTTAGGAAGTATAAAAAATGGATTAATGACGGCATCACAAATATGATAATAACAAGTTCAACGTTCGGGAGTGAAAAGGTATCAGCTTAACTGAATAAATATTTTACTTGGCCAGCGACATGGACCAAGTAATAAACCTGATGATGATGATAACCTTCTGGACTGTAAACATATTGGGCATCATATGGAGAAGTTCAAACATAATATAAATCGAACATTGGAAGTTAATATGAAGACTCATGAAAACTTTTAGTACGGTTTGGTACCTAATTTAAGAAAAAAATAATTTATTGTTGGTTTGGCCCCTTATTGTATGTATATTCTTATATACCTATGTAGTAGATAACTAAAAACGGTAACTCAAATCGCCAGTTTACAACTGCTCGGCAGTTGAAATTGTGCGAGAGACTTAGCTTCAGTTTTTCATTAGGGCAATACTGGTGATTGTTGTATATCTGTAGCTTCTAACATGTGTACTAATATGATCCTTTACAACAAAAATACGAATGTATTTGACAAATATTTACTAATACATACCAAAAAATGCCTTGTGTCTCTATACACAACAAGAGGTCCACCGGCATCCCCCTGACACACGTTGCCGTTGCCGCTTGCACAAACATTTGTAGGTTGGACGAATGAACCAAAAACTTTAGCGCACTCTTCGTTCGTAATGACGGTGAGCTTCACATAATTTAACAGGGCAGGTATTAAGATGCCATCTATATAGTACAGTGAAATATACAGTTAGTTATATAAATTATGTGGTACTCAATCTATTGTAAAAAAAGTATAAATTAATTTATGAAAATAGGTTATTTTTTCTACTTCGTTTGCGGAGTGATCAAGTCTAATATTTGACAAAGTATCAATGGTTCTTTTTTAGGTTTTCGAAAAGTTCAAAATATTACGGTATTCAAAAGTTCAAATTTTGTATATTACATTCCTAAAAAAGTGTACACTGAAGGTATGAAAATATCATTTGACAATATGAGTGTCTTACTATTGGAGGTTTGTCCATAACCAGAAGCGAGAGCAGTTTTGCCATCATACAATTCTTCTTCCATAGATTCTATTGGTAAATACACAGGACTGACGAATTCTGAAAAAGATAGAGAGAATAAAATGTTATTCTTATAAAATATTATTTATTTTATTGCTGTTCTTCCTTTGATTGGCAATGATTTATTTATTTTAATTTTTTAGTTAAATAATTAATAACAGAAAAGAAAAATCTAGTTATACTAAAAATAATCTACTCGCAACAAATTACTATAATCTTCATAAACTAATAAATACAGTTATTTTGCTATAGTTCATTAAACACTTACCAGTAAAAGCAACGATATAAGGTAAAGCGACGACAGCAATATCATTTCTAAGTGTAGCGGGATTATAATTTTCATGCAAAGTGAATTCCTCTGTATCCAGTCTTACTCCTGCGATGAATACATTGATTGTACCAAGTACCACGGTGACTGTTGTTACAGATGATACAGCGTCATTAAAAATATGAGCAACAGTTAAAACTCTTGTTGGAGATATTAAGACTCCACCAGCGATTGACGTCCCGATTGGCAGACGTAATAGGAGACCAGCCTGGAAAATATTATAACAGACTGTTACATTTTTTAGTTATTTCGGAATACTGAAACGCTACTCAATTTTAAGTCGTGCTTGAGTATAGTTCTATCTCTACAAATTCTTTGTAAAATGACAGAGATGGCACGATATTTGAGCACGACTTAAAATTGAGTAATGTTTCAGAATTCCGGCATTAGATTATACACAGTTCAATCAGATGTATTACTAAATATTGTATATATAATTAATGTAATAGAGGGTGTAAACAGAACTCTCACAAAAAAACGGCGACAGGTGATGGTCACAAACGAGTTTTAATTTTATAAAAGTAAGAATTGTATCTTTTATGTAATAATAGTTGTAATCAATTGCTTAAGTCTGATCTTACATGAGTAACACGAAAACAAATCGGACTAAAATTGTAAAAACAATTTCTTTTTGTCAGTGTTTCTGGAGCGTTCCGTTTACACCTGTATATACCTCTAGGACTAGCTACTTCCGCGCGGTTTCACTCGCTCTGTACGGCTATTAATCGTACCGCGATATTTTATAGCCTTTAGCCTACCTCAATAAATGGGCTATCAAACACAGAAATAATTTTTCAAATCGGACCAGTAGTTTTGGAGATTAGCACGTTCAAAGAAACAAAAAAACAAACTCTTCAGCTTTATAATATTAGTATAGATAATTACTGCTTAGTTTTTTATGATTGGCAAATGAGCTGACAGATCACTTATCGGTAAGCACACAGTGCCAAAAAACCAGAGGAGTTAAAAGTGAGTTGTAGGCTTTTGTTAAGGAATCGTTGAGAACTGGGCAAGCTATACGGCAATTTAATCTAAAAGAAAGAGAAGTACTTATGTAGATGAAAATAAATTACATTATAACTCTTTGATTGTCCCTACTTACATCTTTAGTATAATGAATGATATACACCGTGAAATATGTTTCGTTTTTGTCTCGAAGTAAAATGGTCTTGGTAATAAAATTGTTCTAAAAAGAAATAAAATGTTCAAAACAAAAAATAACTATTGAACTATTACAAAAATCATTCTTCGGAAGCGCATACAAACTCTTAGTACTTACATTATCAAAATATCACACCATGTAATACTCGAAGACGTATGTCTCGTCGGGTGGGATGTGCGTGATATACTTTACGTTTAGGGATTTATGCGCGTATTTCCATGAATAAAAACTAACTGAAACATAATGACATCTTCATTTTCTGTTTTTGATAGTACTCCTTATGGCAATTTGTTTTGCCACGGGACGCTATATAGCTAAGTTTTACATATTGTGTCTATTTTAGATAGCGAAACATTTAGTTATCAATTCTATTTTTCAAAGATAACAGGCACGTGTTGGTAACATTGATAAATTAATTAGATTTCCATCTTAGAAAATTTATTAGACATAAATCCTGATCCTGATCCATAATACCTTATCCTGTTATCCTGTCTTAAGTTTTCAATTGTTTTGTGCTAAATAGATTATGCCAATCAACGTTTAATAATTATGTACTATAGGTATTTTGTTTCATACTAATGTAGAATATATCTTTCTATTAAATAAATTTGGTGTTCAGTGCATAACTGTGTTCACTAATGGGAGAATTGAAAAGCATTGACTGAATTTCTGAACTGAACTGAAATTGGAACTGAATCGTATGTTAACCGCGTGGCATGAAATATATTTTTTATTTAATTTGATTTGTCCACATAAAAGTTAGTTAAAAAGGTTTACAAAGGCAATTCAACGGACTAACCTGATACGGAAACTTTTCTAAATCAACGATGGATCCACCAATTATTCTAGATGGTTTTAGGTTATCTTCTTCTGATTTACGGATTTCATCAGCTAAAGGTATTCCAATTTTTGTATGATACCCATACGCAGTGTTCTCTTCAAAATCAATAACATCTTCTAGCGTGATGTGTCTTGCAGTGCTTGAAACTGCTAGAGTTAATAGAATCACGCCCAAAAACTTCATGATGCTTGAAATAAATTCTAGTTACTGAAATAAATAAAATTAATAATCTATCAGACCAGATAAGATTATATTAGATATCTCTCAGTTATTTTATTATGTATCATGTAGTTTTGTCAGATTTTAAGTTTCAAATAAAATTCAAATAAACATTTAAATAACATTTCCTTGTTTTGGATGGATCGCTTGGTAGTCACATTTCCGATATATGCGGATATATGCTTCAATTAATGAACAGGAATATCACATGTGATATTCGCAAAATATATAATAAACTATGCAGTTTGATAGCATTATCCTGCATTCACTGAGAGAAATTATCTGGTTGATAGTCATAATGAAAGTTTTGCTTATGCGAAAAAAACCTTGCATAGCGCCATCTCTCGATATGTGCTCGAACTTCATTGTATACATTACGTACTTGTAAGGAAAAATTCTCAGTATTACTATAGATAGAGTGACAAGGATTTGAAGTCGGGAAAACTAAAGTTTCCTTGTAATTCCCAAAGTTTACATACGTGATGCTATGTTGTATAATAATTAGAATATTGCCGTGATGTGTGGTATCAACTATAGAGGTATAATAGGATGATACTAAACCAAAACATTCAGTCATCACATACTTACATAATTATAATAAAATTGTAAAAGGTTGGTGGTGTCTCTACATGGAAAATAAATAAGAAAAAAATTATTACCGAAACTTTATATACGCAATAGAACCCAAAACAATTGATTTTTAGAATTTTTGTCTGTTTATCTGTACGTTTGTTTTGTGGCTTAACCTAAATGGTTAAGCCGTTTTTGAGACTAGCCCTAGCCTAAAGAATGTCTGGGCTCGCTGCCATCGCAGCGGTAAGTCCCCTGTTTGAGGAGTGGCTTGAGAGTCGCTACGGCGTCCTCACCTACCGCCTGACGCAGGTCCTCACCGGACATGGAAGTTTCGGGAGGTACCTGTGTCTGATGGGGCGGGAGGAAATGCCCGGGTGTTATCACTGCGAGGACCGCCCTGAGGACAATTAATGTTGATCTCTTGGAGAACAACTCGAATAGTATTAATTTGTTAAGTCTATTTAAATCTTTCGACTTGTCTAATGTTTTCTTTGAGCCCACCCGACAACATCCACCTCGGCAACATGTATAGATAATATTTTTTGTAACTGTAATTATATAAATAAAGACATTGTAAACAGATTACCATCTGATCACAGTGGCCTGACAGTCAGTTTTAACACTACAACAACTGTACAAAAAAGGAAAATTCTATTTAGGCAAATTACAAATAAAAAAATTGAGTCATTAAACCACAACTTGAAAATGAATTATGCGGCCAAATACATGCTAGTGAATACTCTAGTGAGATTTCTGCCAAATTATTGTCCATTGTTAAAACACAATTCGATAAAATGTTCCCTTTAAAACGTAAAAACATTCAATGTAAATTTCTATTCTGTGACTGGGCTACACCAGGTATTCGTATAAGTAGGGAAAAGTTATTTGAGTTATATGGTATGAAACAATTTAATAATAGTGATGGTTTTCGCAGTAATGTATCTAGATACTCGAAAATATTTAAAATGGTTTGTAAGCAGGCTAATCCCTGTACATTAGCAGTAAAATTAGGACCGCGAATAACAAAATAAAAACCACCAGGAACATAATTAACACCGAGACAGGTAGAAATAGATCTCCTAACACTGAATTTAATTTAAATACTGTAAATGGACGTATTAGTGCAGATTCGAAAGTTGCCCAGGAATTCGAGTATTTCTTTAAAAATATTCCGCTTAAAACTACGGAAGCGTTGAAATCATCACCAGCACTATCTATCGATCTTCTTAACAGTAATGTCGAGGAATGTTCAACAAATTTTCGATTTCGCTAGCAGTGATAAAAGAGTTTAAAGATATTAAAGTTAAGTCGACTGAAGATCTTTGGGGATTGTCAGTAAGGATGTGTAGGTCTTTTATAGAGACTATAGCGCCTCATTTGGCATTAATTTTTAATAAAAGTGTAGATCAAGGGATTTTTCCAGATTTAATGAAACATAGTAAAGTAGTGCCATTGTTTAAATCCGGTGATAGTGCGGAACCTAATAACTACAGGCCGGTCTCTATCTTGCCAGTGCTCAGTAAAGTGTTTGAAAGATTGATGCTTACTCAGATGCTGCGTCACTTTAACATGAATACTATATTTCATGACCACCAATACGGGTTCACAAAGGGACGCTGCACGACTGATGCCGGGGTAGCACTAATTAAGCGGGTTTTTGCCTCGTGGGAAGAGGCACGGGATGCCATCGGAATATTTTGCGATCTTTCGAAGGCATTCGACTGTGTTGAACACGAGACACTATTGCTGAAGCTGGAACACTACGGCATTCGGGGTGTATCGCTGAATCTGTTAAAGTCATACCTTCAGGATAGGCAACTTAAAGTACAGGTAATCAAAGTAAACTCACAGGGTGCTAGCATATCTATGGGCGTACCGCAGGGCTCAATACTAGGTCCATTCCTATTTTTAATATATATCAATGATTTGCCATATTTATTTCAAAATGAACCACACATTGTATTGTTTGCTGATGACACATCATTGGTTTTTAAAATAAATAGACGAACAAATAATTATGACGACGTAAATAATGCTCTGATGAAGGTTCAACATTGGTTTACAATAAATAACTTAGTGCTAAACGATAAGAAAACGAAATGTATTAGATTTGTTCTGCCAAATGTTGGAAGTAAGGAATGTGACATATTATTAAACAGTCGGAAATTAGAATTTGTAAAAGAGACTACATTTCTGGGAATTACTGTAGATGACAAATTGCAATGGGGTCCTCATATTACATCTCTAGCGGGACGATTAAGCTCTGCAGCTTATGCTGTCTGGAAGATCCGACAGTTAACCGATATAGACACGGCAAGACTAGTGTACTTCAGTTACTTCCATAGCATCATGTCGTATGGCATTTTGCTGTGGGGACACGCTGCGGACACTGAGTCTATCTTTATCTTACAAAAGCGCGCCGTCAGAGCTATCTACAACCTAGGTCGTCGCGAATCTCTCAGAGAAAAGTTTAAGGAGATCAACATTATGACCGTTCCATGTCAATTTATTTATGAAAACATTATGTATGTTAGGAAGAACCTACAGTTGTTTGGTAAAGTGTCTGACAGACACCACTATCAAACTAGACATAGGGATAGACTAAGTCAGCCACTATTTAGATTGACAAAAGTACAAAAGTACTTTATGGGATTCTGTGTTAAATGCTATAATAAAATTCCGGAGGAAATACAACATTTAAATGAGTCAAAATTTAAATTATATATTAAAAAAACGTTATGCGGAAAAGCATACTGCTGGTCCGGCTCCACAGGATAGCGAAAAACATGGATGTTCCAATGAGTTCCAATCATGTCAAATACAGCCATTTTGTTCAAATGTACACACTGTAAAACTTTATATAACTATTGTAAATGTGAGAGCCCTGTAACTACCTAAATTAAATTAGACTAGTAGAATGCATGTGTGTCAGCCTGGAGTTGTCATGCTCACTCAAAAGTCTCATTGGCAGTGGCACGGGCAGTGGATCGCTCGATTCCCTATAACATGGTCGAGTTGGGCTGTACTGGTGTACGTGTCATGTTCGTGAACGGGCGCTGTCAAATGGGACTGGTCAGGTCCAGACTGTATTAAATTTGTTGTCCTCAAGGTTATTTTCTTTTTCCGTCTCCTTGACCAAATATTGGTATTACATTGTTCTCACATTATTGAACTCAACGGAAGAATATAACCAAAAATTGTATTGTGAACATGATTGAAAAAGAGTAACCTATGGAGTTTCTTGCTCGTTCTTCTCCATAGGAATCTACACTTTGGAATGAGCAAATAGCTTCACTACCTCTAGAGGACTGACCTACAGACTGACATTTTTTTTCTTATTATTTAAATATTTTGTTTTGACGTTCAAAAGTGCCTTACTGGTCTAATTGAAATAAATGATTTTGACTTTGACTTTGACACGGTGGAACACACGGTGGGAGAATGCCCTGCGTGGGCTGAGCACCGCCGTGCCCTCAGGGAAGTGATCGGCGATGGCGACCTCTCGCGTCCGGGCCTAGTGCAGGCCACGATGCGGAGCGAGGGGGACTGGGATGCCGTCTCCTCCTTTTGCGAAGCAGTCATGCTAGCTAAGGAGGAGGCGGGACGCGTGAGGCAGTGAAGCACTGCCTCCTCGCAACCCAGCCATCGCGAAGGCCACACCGGGCGTCGGGGCACGCGGGACGATCTCCGGCCACCGTAAGCGCGGGCCTGCGGACGGCGAGCATGGGTGGCTCCCCGTCCGACCAGAAACAGACCCGAGCGTACGGCGCGTCGCGTTCCGCGCGCGCCTCAAAGAACCATCAGACCACCACAGATGGGGCCCAATACGGCCGATTCGGTGTCGCGGAGAACCTAACGGGTAACCGGGGCTCCGGCTCGACGTGCAGGAGAAGGAACGGGGTGGTTTTTAGTCAGTAAGAGTCTCACACTCCCTCCCACCTCACCCAGGCGGGAGCAGTCATTCGATGATTTTCCCACCTTAAAAAAAAAGCCTAAAGAATGTGGTTTTCACTATTACGTTGTAGTTTGCTGGGATTAACATTTAGTCTTTATTTTGTTTAAATCGTTTCATAAATAAAAAGACATGCCATGCCATTCTAAAGAATTGAGTCAAATCAATCATTAAAATATTGTATTCTTCCTTACCGTAATAAATAATTTCATATTCAAGTATGTTTTAATACCTACTAATTAATTTTTGAATTACTCTAATCGAACATTCCATTCAAAAGATATTAAACTCAAAGCGCAACGGTATAAATGACTTCATAGTTGTCGTTTAGTTTCGCTAGATGGCAATTTTTCGTCACCATCCTAAATCGTGACGTTATATCGTGACGTTACAATAATAATAATAGTCATTTTTATTGGGTCAGTGGTTTAGTCAAAAATCAAAAAGTGTCTTTTTAAAAGAAGTCTTTTAAATATTGGAAATGTGCCCGGTATATGGCAATAGGCTCACCCCCTATTACATGGGACTCGTAACATAAATAGTGAAAAGTGGGTGTTACATTGTACAGTGGCATTAAGTGCCGTAATGTGCACCTCTGCCTACCTCTTCGGGGATAAAAAGGCGTGATGTTATGATGTTATGTCTTTTAAATATTTCAATTATTAAGCGATTATATTGCAGTATTTTGGTTAGTTATTTAGTCTTTAGTTTGTTTTGTTGTTAGATTTCCTTTGTGTTTGTACCTACCTACGACCAACGTAAAGTAAAATAATAATTGAACGTTCATTTCATTAATGACATTTTCTTAGTAAAATAATTGAGGTATTCCTTGTAGCGCTTCTGTTTTGAAGCGCGCTCATCTAAGCGCTCCAGTTTTATTCCTCTAAGCGCTCCCAAAAGGAGCGCGCGGCTGGGACGGGCTGCTAGTTGTATATTATAACAATGTGTTCTACTTATTACCTAGTTCTTATCGATAATTTCAATTAGTAAAGTCCCATCTCTATCCGAAAGTTAATCATGGGAGCGCTTCGAGGAAATAATTTTAATATTTTTAATCGTTCCTCAAAGCCGTTCCGTTCGACTGCACGGTTGGCGTGGTGGTTGGGCAACTGGCTGCCGCGCAATGTGTCGCGGGTTCGATTCCCGCACGGGACAACTCTTTGTGTGATCCACAGATTGTTGTTCCGGGTCTGGGTGTCATGTGTATGTGATATTGTATGTTTGTAAACGCACCCACGACACAGCAGAAAATCCTAGTGTGGGGCAACATTTAAAAAAAAAAGAATAAAAAAAAAGCGCTCCTTTCAAAACGGGAGCGCTACGAGGAATACCTCAAATAATTGATCAGTAAGAATAGTAACATTTTAAATCAAATCAAATCAAATCAAATCAAATCAAATCATGTTTATTTGCTCAAACACATGTGTACATACAATAAACAATAGCATGTAAGATAGCGGGTAGTAGTGAAAAAAGTTCGAGACATGTTTGCCGTATACAATGGCGTGCAAATATAGTAGTCACTCATAATGATTGCGAACTAACCGACATCTTTCGAATGTGGAAACCTTATTCAATATTAGACATTGATGGAATATTGATAATAATATGTCAGAGTAACCAGCATTTTACATTTAGAACAATAGAATAATAATTATTAAAAAATGATGTCTACTTATCACTGTTACAAATACAACAGTAAAGGTATAATATACAATAATGTCAACCAGTAAAAACCAATAAAAAATAAATATGTCAAATCTGTTATGTCAAAATTATATAAATCAATTGCATTTTATTAATTTTTTTATTATTCAAGTATATCTTTTAGAAAATCGTCGACATTATAATAGGCCTTACCAACGAGAAATGATTTCACTTTCTTTTTGAATAATTCACCATTAAATTCTTTCCAACTGTGTGGAATCTTGTTAAAAATTATAGGAGCCATGCATATAACACTTTTGCGCATAAATGCCGTCCTTGACGAATGTAAACAAAGTTTATTATTATCGCGTCGATTTCGAGGAAACATTTCAGCCATACGTGGGAAAAGATGAGGATTATTTTTGACAAATAAAGCCACCTCTAATATGTAGATTGATGGTAATGTCAGTATTTTATAACGTATGAAATAAGGCTTACACGAATCTCTGACGCTCAATCCGAACATAGACCTTATACATCGTTTCTGAGCTTTAAAAACTATATCTTTATCAGTCGCGTTGCCCCAGAAAATGACCCCGTATCTTAAAACGGATTCAGTTAGTCCATAATAAGCTGTCAACAGAGCATCCTCATTGACAGTCCAAGATAACCTGTAAAGAGCAAATGCACTACTACTAATTCGTTTACAAGTAATTTCAATATGATTCTTCCAATTTAAGTTGCGGTCAATCGTTAAACCTAGAAACTTTGTAGTATTCACAACGTTAATAGTATTATTATTATATTCAATGTCAAATTTAGGAAATGTCAATGCCCGTTGGTTAAAATGTATAATTACTGTTTTATTAATATTAATTTTCAAATTATTGCTATCTAGCCATTCTATTGACTTATTTAAGGTATCATTCACATCTTTTTCATACATATTTCTATTGCTGCAAGGTATTGTGATAGTACTATCATCTGCGAATAGTGTCATGGGATAACTAATAGATCTGGGAAAGTCGTTTATATACAACGTAAAGAGAGAAGGTCCTAGTACACTTCCCTGCGGTACGCCATACTTGACAGTGCGTTCGTCAGATACAAATATTTCTTCCCTTTTGGTTTTACTATTTATTCGATTGATTTCCGTAACCTGAATTCTATCACATAAATAAGACTGGAACAGATGTAAAATGTTTCCTCGAATACCGTAAGTTTCCAGCTTTTTTAACAGTGTATCATGATGCACGTAATCAAACGCCTGCGTCATGTCACAAAAAATAGCACAAACTGGATTATTTCTATCTATATTTGTCATAACTATGTATAAGAAGTCATAGATAGCCATATTAATGGTTTTATGTTTTCGAAATCCCTTTTGTTCATTGCAGAGTATGTCATACTTTTCTAAATATTTATTTAGTTCTGTGTATATATACGATTCAAAAATTTTGGCAAATATTGATATCAAGGAAATTGGTCTGTAATTTTCTTTCAACTCTTTATCAGATTTTTTGTGTAGCGGTTTAACTACTGACTTTTTTAATGCTTCAGGAAATGTGCCTTTAAAAATGCTGATGTTAATTATATGAGCCAACGGCACACAGATTTCTTTGGCTACTGCTTTGATTATTTTTGTTTGTATACCATCATGGCCAGTGCTATGCGTATTGTTAAGTTTTGAAATAATTTTTAAAACATCCTGCGATAAACACGGAGCCATGAACATCGAATCTTTTTTATTGAAAATTTTGTTTGTGTCTTTGGTCTTACAATAAGTGTCTGGAAGAATCTTATCAATAAAGAAGTTATTAAACAAATTTGCGATGTGTTGAGGGTCTGTAATTTCTGTCCCATTTTCGTGTATTGTGTTAATGTAGTTCTTTGGAATGTTCTGTTTATTTTGATTTATTATCTGCCAAGTTGCTTTCGACTTGTTTTTTGATGTCTTTATTTTGTGACTATTTTGCGCACGTTGAGTTAGTTGGATAATTTTTCTGTAGAGCTTAGAATATTTCTTAAATCGGTCCTTATTTTCTTGAGTTGGTTTTAATCGGGCCTGCCATAGTAATTGGCGTTAATTAAACGGTTTTATTTTTAGTTCTATTGTTTGTCATAGAAGCAGAGGTTTTAACGGTATATGGGTCCAGTGAAAGTGTTTTCATACCTCGAATTCGTTTGATTCCTAATAACTTCCCATTTTCATTCAAACGGGTCCAATTACCATTACTGGTACTCATAGGATACTAGTACTACTAGGAACCACAAGGACAAACGCTTACGGACTACTATCAAAGTTGCGGGTTTGGATTTAACAGTTAGATGTTTTTCGCACGGTCAGCTTTATGTAGCTTTGTCGCGCGTGAGCAATCCCAGAAACTTATATGCTTTGATTCCAAAAGGCAACTAATGTTGTGTACTGAGAAGCATAGTAGTAATTTTTATTCTTATTGATATCCACTTCCATACCCACAACCAAGCGGACGAAGTCGCGGGCACTACTAATTTTATATTTCATGTACAGACTGACCTCTCTATAGATTTATTATAAGTAATATAAGAATATTACCAGGAACTTGCGTTTTGTGGCGCGCTGAAAATCAATAACTAATCGGTTTTTGAATTGTTTTAATGTGTTGCTGTATTTATTTTATTACAATCCAATGCTATAAATGCGAAAATAACTCTGTCTGTATCTTCTTCACATCTAAACTACTGAACCGATTTGGATGAAATTTAGTACAGACATAGTTTGAAACTTGAGAAAGGTCATATGGTAGTTTTGTATCCCGGAAATCCCATAATATTCATTTTAAATAGCTTCCATATTTAGATTTTATATTGTGATTTTTATCGCTCATAGGTATTTTAAAGCTTATTTTGACTGTACATACCACTAATGGGTTGCCATTTCTCTGTATGGCAAGAGGGCCACCAGAGTCACCGCTGCAGATGTTTTTGCCAACAACACTTCCCGTGCAGATAATTCCAGGCTGTATTATTGATTCGTAAAACGAGGCGCATTTATCGTTGGAGATCACAGATAAGTCCATGTAGCTAAATGGCTGGTTTGAAACCAGACCACCAACTGTTTAACAAATAGAGGAATTGATTTACAAGCCTATTATGAATTCAAAATAGTATTGAAACGATTATAATAGTGTTAAATTTCTTACTTGCAGGATTCAATCCATAACCAGAGGCAATGGCAACTTCACCAACAAAATCTTCTTCGAGCTGAGATCCAGACGGCAGGGCGATGGGAGCGAGGATGCCTGGAGATAAGGTAGATTTTAAACATATGTAGTATGAAAAATTATATTATTCTTTTCAGTACCGTACCTGACGATAGCGATTATAAATTTTTGATGCTTTTTGATAGTTTAGTTTCGTTTCGTGCGTATAATCGCATTAAAATTATTATTTTCATTGTTTAGAAGATTGTAAAATTTCCTTTTTACTTTAAAAATGTAAGTAATTCTATTTATATACTTACTTGAAAATTGAACAGGAGAGGGTAAGTTGATGATAGCAATGTCACTTCTGACTACAGAAATATCATAGTTTTCGTGCAAAATATAGTCGCTACTAATTATTCTTACACCACCAGACATTAGAGTTGTAGTACCAAGGACAACAGTCACACTCAGAACATTTGCTACACCATCATTCAAGTTGTGTGCAGCAGTTAGTATTCTGTTGTTGGAGATTAGAGATGCACTAGCGATACCAGTTCTTGTAGGGTAATGTAACAGTAAGCCGGCCTGAAAAAATAATTCTTTGTAATTTTTGACTTGAAGTTATTAAAGAAATTAGCTATAGTTAGGCCATTACAAACATCATTTTCATCAAATTATCATTTTTACCATATTCTTCACTCACGCGAATTGTACAGAATTGCCACATTTATTTGACGTGAGAGTTCGCATGATTTTAATTACCCAACTATAACATTTTTTCTCTTTGTGATTAGTTTAATAGAAGAGTACTTCGGACAAGTAGTCATTTATCCTGACGAAACGCAAAGACTTTGCATATTTATGATAAGTACACAGGTGAGTACACCTGATATGGGAATTGTCCAAGAGCAGCTAACGAACCACCAACGATTCTAAATGGATTCTGTCTGCCTTCCTCTTCAGCAATACGGACTTCGTTAGCCAACGGTATGGCGATTCTCTGGATGTAATTGTACGGAGTGTTCTTTTCTAACTCGATGACATCTTCAAGTGTGATGTGCCTCGCGGCCACCGCTAGAGCCAACAGAGTCACTGCCAAAAACTTCATGTTGCTGTTCCCATTGCTTGTGTGCTTATACATAAACGTCCTGGTTTATATATAGAGTAGCAATCCAAGAAGAGCCTTATTTAGCAGTTGATTATTGTTCAGACAGATAAAAATCAACATTAGATTGAATCCCAAAAATACAATTAGGTATGTTTTCCCCAGTAATTAATTCTTCCATAACGTAGGCAAAACAAACGTGCTTTTATATTATTATCATCAAATTATCGGAGTTTGCGGGTAAACCAGTCTACAACTAAAATAAGTGTAACTATTGCAAATTTTATGTTCTATAACAGGATCTTTGTGTTCTGAACTATGATGTAAAAAAAAACGGGGTGTAATATTCCCAAATATTGGAATGGAGAATCCTTAGACCAGATGAGATGATCCAACCCAATGGTTGAATGTTTAGAGTTTCTATTTGTCTTTACTGGTGTGTAAACTTCGCTTGCGTAATGTCGTAATAAGTATTACGACATTGATACTATAATATAGGTAAAGTTGAATGTGATCCGCGCCGTCTTTTGTTTCGTGCTTTTATTTCGTTGAGGGATTCAAGACATTTGTTTTTGTCTCGGGGAATCATAAGATTTAATTAATTGTGTCTGTATTAGTTGACTTATTCTAATGTTTGTCCTAGATTGTAGTGGTTGGGCCTCATTTATCAGAATAATAAATTTAAGAACGTTTACTCGGCATGGGTTTGCAAACCAACTATTAAGTCAAGAATAATAAAAAATATTGAACCGATTTAAACTTAAACTCATATGTAACAAAATTATAAAAGTTCAAAAGGTTAATGCGAATATTTTCTAAAAAAAGTTTAGAGAAACAGTAAGGACAACTTTTAGTTTTCATTCAAATATGATACTTCTTAAACTCACACTTAAAAACAATCAAGATGGACATATTATGGGGCAACGAAAACGTTATAAACAAAATGACTAAATAATAAAGATTTCGTTTCGTTTATCAAATTCTGGTAAACTAAAAACAATAACCTGATTTTTCATAAGTAAACTCGAGAAAACTCACTGCAGTTGAATTACAGGGTGTCCCTGAAGTCGACAAGCAAAACGGCACTAGGTGGTAGGCAAGGTTCTAAGAGTTATAAGAAAAATATTAAAAAAAATTCTAGTCTTATAGTTTTAATATTACAATGAGTTACATGTTATCCACAATAAAGTGTGCCAGTCTTTTGACTCAAGTTGCTACAGTTCTTTATTTTTTCTTCTGTATTTTTACTTACAATATCCTGAATAGTATTTCAGTAATATGGAATCATAAATTCTGGGCTAACTGGTTTAGTTTGGAAAAGAATATAATTTTTTGACGAATCAAATATTCTCGATAAACTTTTCACATTATTTTTAGTGACTTTACTGAAAAAATGTACTGCGCGTGGCGAATTTCACCAAAGTTGGCGCTTTTAATAAGGACTCAAAAATGGTATACCACTCCCTACATTATTTTATCAAATTGTATTGTATTGTTATTTTTGTTCCTTGCATTCATGCCGTATGCCGAATAAAACTCTTTTCATTTCATTTACATCATTCCTTAAATTCAACATGACATCATTATGTTGCTAAACATATTGGAAATCAACGATGATCTCTTGTTAAATCGCATCGCATTCGCAGCATCCGTCGACAATATTGTTGCTAGAGGAACTAATGTTGCGGATCACATTTCACTTAAAAAGATTTGATGTTTAACACCATGTTGCATGGTATTTATTTATTTATTTTATTTATTTAAGTTTTATACAATTGCATAAGGAAGACTTAATGCTAACAGCATTCTCTGCCAGTCATCCTTTGGGTAGTGCAGAAATGTATGTGGTAGGTGGTAAACTGCAAAACTGTTATGAGAAATAGTGGTAATTATCCAAATTAATAAAAAGGTATCAAAAGCATACATAAAATACGTAAATATAATCGTATAGATATATATAATTATATATAATATAAATATCATTATACATATAAATAGAGGTATATTTGTGACTCGTATATGAATTTGTCCTATGTTACAACAAGATGAAAAATTATGAAAGATGTTATGAAACTGCCAGCTTTCCGCTAATGTATTCACGCGCCCTCCGCTTGAAACTCAGACGACTGGTTGCGGTTCTGACATTCGTTGGAAGCGTGTTCCAGAGAGAAATGCCTTGAATGAAGAAAGAAGAATGAATAACTTTACGTTACTGCGATGGACAGGACAGTGCAACAGCCGATTATGCGAGGAGCGTAGATTTTTAGTATGGTTGTCACATACATACTGGAAATGTGAAGTTAAATAGTTAGGAGAATTGGGAGAGTCAAGCAGAGAAAATAAAGTTGTGAGTTCCCTTAGCTCTCTGCGCTGACGAATAGGCAACCATTTCAACAACGATCGCTGCGCAGACACATGGTCGTATTTACGCAAGTTAGAAACGAATCGAATGCAGTTATTTAGAAGACGGTCAAATTTGTTGAGGAGATCTGCATTCAGGTCATAGTAACACACATCACCATAATTGATGATGGGGAAAATTAAGGTCTGCACAAGCATCGCCTTAAGATAAAGATAAAGATAAAGACATTTATTTGCGTAAAAACATGGTATACAAAGATGTTATAGTAACAATATAAATAGATCATCATGTTTTGCTTAATAAATAAAGCATGCAAATTTTACCTTAAAACTTATTTTAACTAGCTTACACTCGTAGTTGTTATACATTATTACATATTTATGTTCAAAAAATTCTGTAATGCTATAAAAATTATTTTCATTCAACCATACATATAATTTAATTTTAAATAGTCTGAGGTTAAGTGTTTTTAATGTTATCGGCAATTTATTAAATATTCGGACACACATACTTAGGCAGCTTTTATTATATTTTGTTAACTTAGGAAACTCCTCTAGTACTAGTCTGTAATGGTCGCGTCGACTTCTAGAACATACATCTTCTGCCGTTTTGAACAGTTCTTTATGTTTACGTACGAATATACACACTTCATATAAGTACAAAGAGGGTAGGGGTAGCAAACCAAGCTTTTTGAATATTGGCCGACATGATACATCAGGTGGAATCCCATATAAAGCTCGTATACATCGTTTTTGCGCGATGAATGCTCTCTCTTGATCAGTACTATTTCCCCATGCAATTAAACCATATCGTAGTGATGATTCAATATACGCACGGTAGGACATGACCGCAGTTTTCATGCAAGTGACATTTTTGATTTGTTTGAGAGGATAGACAAATTTATTTATTTTGTTGCAGACATGGTTGACTTGTTCTTTCCAGTCTAGATGTTCATCTATAAATACTCCTAAAAACCTGGTGTTGTTTGCTTGCGAAATTTTAGGTATATCCATTTTAAAATTAAATTTACTGTTATATGATTTATTGAATTGTACGTAAACTGATTTATTAAGATTGATGGATAGGTCATTACTATCGAGCCAGTTGATTAAATTATCTATTGTGTTGTTTATATGTGTTTCGTGATCTTTAATGGAGTTACGTTTTTTATCATTAGTGACAATTATGGAAATATCGTCGGCAAAAAGAAAGCATTTATTGTTAGTCACATCAACTATATTGTTTATGTAAAGTAAGAATAAAATCGGGCCCAATATACTACCTTGGGGTATGCCCCGCTTTATGCATTTATATTCTGATGGGTAATTGATCATATTCTGACTTTTATCAATTCTGGTGATAATGACCCTCTGTTTTCTATCAGATAAGTATGACAATATCCAGTGTAAAGGTGGTCCTCGGATTCCGATAACCTCTAACTTCTGCAACAATCTATCGTGTGTAACTAGGTCGAATGCTTTCGATAAGTCAATAAATAAACCCGTTGTAAGTTGATTTTTGTTAACATTGGCTAATACTACTTTCAGAAGTGAAAATATAGCTAAAGTCGTGGATTTATGTTTTTGGAAGCCGAATTGTTCCTTTCTTATAATGTTGTACTTCTCACAGTACGTGATTAACCTTCTATACATACATTTCTCATAAATTTTTGATATAATGGGTATTAGTGTTATAGGACGATAATTGGACAAGTCATATTTGTGCCCCTTTTTAAAAAGTGGTTTTACAATACACAGTTTTAACGCGTCAGGGAACAACCCCTGTGAAAAAGACAAATTAATTAGGAAAGTTAATATTTTGGTTATTTCATCAACGCATTTCTTTATTATTGTGGTATTAAGTTCATCGTAGCCTTCCGAGTTAGTGTTATTTAATGATAATATCTGTTCCTTTACTTCAATTTCAGATGTAGGTATTAGAAACATTGAGTTATGTGCTAGTTTTGTATTTCGGCAGGTATTTGTAACGTTTTGTACTAGTGTGGTATTTATATTTATGAAGTGATCATTAAAGGCGGATGCAATTTCTGTGGGCTGTGTTAGTGTGGTAGTATCAGTTTTAATAATTTCAATATTGTGCTTGAGCTTAGCACTGTTTACCTCCTTTTGTATGACTGCCCATGTTGCTCTACACTTATTATTATTATTGTTCATAAATTTTATATTAGCGTTCCGTTTGGCATTATAAATACATTTTTGTAATAATCTAGAATATAAGATATACATATTTTTATTGCTTAAATTTTTAAACTTGTAATATTGATGTCTTAAATAACGTTTAGTTCTAGAGCTTTGCCTAAGGCCTTTAGTTATCCATGTTTGTTTCATTTTATTGCTTATATTTATTTTAACTCTTATTTTTGGGAAACAGAGATTATAGAAAAGACATATTTGTTCATGGAAATGATTAAACGCTGTATTTGCATTTGTGTCCATGTAAACATCACACCAAGATAAGTTTTGTAGGCAATCTCTAAATTTACGTATATTATCTATACTATAATCCCTTTTGTAAATGAAGTATGATACAATATTTTTTGATAATTGAATCTTTAAAGGAAAGCTTAACATTTGTGCCGTTTCGTGATCAGAAAGGTTAAGTGGTAGAACGCTTGCAATCGCGTCTGGTATGTTACTCAGGATGTGGTCTATACATGAATTTTTACGGGTGGGTACGTTGATATGAATTTTTATATTGTGGTTTTGAGCGATATCTTGAAAGTTTTGTGTGATTTTGCCTTTTTTTAATGTGTTTATATTAAAATCCCCTAACAGAACGATATGAGTTTTAGATTTGTATTTTTTGAATAGATCATGTAAAATACTATCCAACTTAGCTAGGAACTGATTAGGATCCGACTGGGGTGTTCTATATAAACAAATAATTACTAATTTTTCATTTACTAGTTCTATGCCACATATTTCGAATATTTTAGTAGTGGCATGATTGTTTAAAAGTGGTAATTCCTTGAATTTTAGACCCCTTTTAACTAAAATACAGGTGCCACCTCGCTGGTGTTCCCTGCTGAAATTTGAGGCCATTTCATACTCAGACAAGTTGAGAAAGTTTTCTTGACCTTTTTTTATAAATGTTTCTGATAGGCAAATTACATGTGGGTCATTCTGTATTTCTCGCATATCCTGTAATGTTAATTCCAATATTTCTTGTTTAGATAGAACACTCGCGATATTTTGATGAAGTATTCTGAAGTTATCTTAGTGCTGGGAGGCAGTACATTTCTGAGACGGTACAGAGACCGCAGCGATCCGGTAACTTTTTGACTCACACTGGCAATTTGACTTCGCCAACTGAGGGTACTGTCAATATGTATACCCAGGTCCTTGACGCTCTCACTATATTGGACAGGCGTCCCGTTGTACAGTACGGGCGGTAGTATAGTGAAGTTGATTTTGGCCATACTTTTACTACTACCAATAATAATCGCTTGACATTTGTCAGGATTGACAGCGATTCCAAACCTCTCGGACCAACTCTGAATAGCAGCCAAATCACGGTTGATTTTGGCGATGCACTGGTCCAGATCAGCCACTACTCTGTGACAGTACACCTGTAAGTCGTCGGCATACAGATGATAGGCACACTGAAGATCAGAAGTTATAAGATTGATAAAAATAGAAAACAGAAGAGGAGAAAGTATGCCGCCCTGTGGAACGCCATTGTGCAGTGTGGCCCAACCCGATGACGTATCATCAACCTGCACCATCTGCTGACGCCCACGAAGGTATGAAGAGAACCATTCCAGTGCTCCATCAGAGACCGACAGATAGGCCAGGACAGCTAAGAGGATATTGTGACTGACCATGTTAAAGGCGTTAGAGAAATCTACCAGCACCAGAACAGTCACCTTGGCGTCCTCCATTGCTGCCCTAACATCGCCAGTCACTTTAAGGAGTGCAGTGACAGTGCTATGATCAGGTCTGAATCCAGATTGCAGTGGTGAAATAAGTGAGTTCCGATATATAAAACCGGAAAACTGTCGATGGACGCAGGCCTCGAGCACCTTGGATAGGAAAGGAAGGATAGAAATGGGACGAAAATGAGAAGGGACAGTGGGGTTGGTGACTTTAGGAAGCGGCCGAATATATGCTCTCCGCCACAAGGATGGGAAACTATAGGAAAACAAAGAGAAATTTATTATATGGGAAATCGCCGGTAGGATGTGATCCAATATTGTGGTGATCATGAAACGAGATATATTATCACATCCCACCGCCTTCGATTTAATGGATAATATTACCTTACCGATCTCTTCAGGTGCAACTGGAATAAATTGAAAAGAATTGCTAGTATTAGAGCCCGTCATACCAGAAATGAAGGCCAGTGTCTGTTGTTCAGTATACTGATCTAATGTGTGAGTCGGAAAAGTGACGATTCAGATCATCTAATCCAACTGAAACCGAGAAGTCAGAATTGCGCGATCTGCCAATACCTAGAGTTCCAAGGAATTTCCAGATGTTGGCAGAAGACTCAGAAGTAATGTTTTCAAGAATGTGTGAATGCATGTAATACGTAGTAAAATCAAGCAGACGTAGCAGCGGCGCGGTGTCAGCGCGCCGGTGGTGCTTCGGCGGTGTCGTGTACAACGCATGGAGGTGCGAAGGTCACATAGTGGTGACCTTATTTAGTGTAGTGGAAACCCATGCTCGTTTAACAACCTTATTCGATCAAAAACAATTGAGGATCCCTAGACCAGGCCACGTGATCATGATTACTATTGGTGGTTTATTATTACCGAAAATTTAAACAAACGGAACATATTCCGTTAACACAGCGTGCATCATAATGTACGCTATGTTACTTATCTCCATGCAACTGGAGTTAAACATCAAATATTCTTTAGAGGGAGGTGATGCACAAATTTGTTCTTCCAATGACAATATTGCCGACGAATGCTGCTAGCGAAATCATGAGTAGACAGGCGATATGGTTTAACAAGAGATCCTCGCTGAATTCCAACATTTCTTTTATTTTCAAACGTTGCCCCACACTAGGACTTTCTCCTGTGGGTGCGTTTACAAACATACAAGTTCACATACACATTACACCCAGACCCGAAACAACAATCTATGGATCACACAAAGAGTTGTTCCGTGCGGGAATCGAACCCGCGACACGTTGCACGGCAGCCAGTTGCCCAGGCACCACGCCAACCATGCAGTGTTTAGCAACATGATAATGTCATGTCACGTGCAAAGTGTTTTCTAGTGGATATGGCGATTTAGGTGCGCTTTGGTTACACTAGAATAAATTTAAATAAGTCCAAATAAACTGTTCGAAACGCAGTTTCGTTGAAAAATATTTATTTGTGTCGAATTTGAGGAATAATTTACCTATTAATTTATATAATAGAATAGACTGCCTCGTTGGCCGAGTAGTCGCAAGTGCGACTGCCGGGCAAGGGGTCTCGGGTTCGATTCCCGGGTCGGGCAAAGTATTACTGGGTTTTTTAAAATTCTCAGTAGTAGCACGGAGTCTGGAAATGTGCCCGGTATATGGCAATAGGCTCACCCCCTATTACATGGGACTCATAACAACTAGTGAAAAGTGGGTGTTACATTGTACTGTGGTAGAATATGCACCTCTGCCTACCCCTTCGGGGATAAAAGGCGTGATGTTATGTATGATGTTATGTAATTTATATAATATGCATGATGTAAATGTAAGATGTAATAAATATATATATAATAATATGTAAGTAACAATGTATGATGGAATTGGATTCTAAATGCTCCAACTTTCGTGAAATTTTCCACTACTTAGTAGTTCAGTACAAAATTTTTCAGTACAGTCACTTAAAGTACGGTAAAAATTCAAATTCAAATCAAAATTGTACGAAGAACGCTTGATTCGTCAAAAAACGACATTCTTTTCTAAACTTAAGCAGTTGGCTAAGAATTTATGATTCCATAATACATAAACTAAATTGCGGTGAAGGGTATAGGTACAGGTACAATTAAATTAAACACGTGTTTACTTTCAAAAATATATTACACACGTTCATTAATCCAGTCAATGTAGTGAGAAACTCTAGCATATCCAGAAGGAGAACCACCATCGCATCCACCCCGTCCGAACGAAACAACGCCGATCTGTGAGAAAAATTAAACATACCTCTATTTTGATTTAAAACCAAGAATATTTACAGATGTATAATATTGTTGTGGAGCAGTAATATTTACTAAAAAGATAAAAAGATAAAAAAAGAAAATGTTTTAATATAAGGCCTATAGTAGGATACGGAAATGTACTATCTATAAGACTAAATATATTACGAACTAAATTTAGAATAGGCTGAACTAAAGACTCGATGGGTTAGATTGTGTAGTTTTATGAAAGCTGTTTCTGAGCTTGTTATTACATACCAAGAGCGGATTTCCATTTCTCTGTACAGCAAGAGGACCACCAGAGTCACCAGTGCAAATATTTTTGCCAACAACACTGCCTGTGCAAATAATTCCCGGCAGAACAATTGACCCAAAAGCTGAAGCGCATTCATCGTTGGAGATCACAGGCAAGTCTACGTAGCTAAACGGCTGGTTTGGAACTACACCACCAACTATGTATAAATAAAAAACTTGAATAAATAAAATAAAAAACTGTACAAATAAAAAATTTGGTTTACAATTTCAATATTTGAGAAATCATCAAAATATTATTATAATATAAAAGTTCCTTACTTCCAGGATTATTGCCAAAACCAGAGGCAATAGCAACGTCACCAGTAAAATCCTCTTCGATCTGAGATCCAGAAGGCAGGGCGATGGGAACGAGGATGCCTGGAGATTAAGACGCTTGAAGTGAAACTTAAAGTGTTCGAATATAACATTCGAACACTTTAAGTTTGGTTTGTATTTTTATATTCTAGACCAGAAATGTATTCACCATGGAATTGTCTATCAACACCTTCTTTAGACGTGGTATCATTATTTTAGGTATTTTATCAGTTTTAAAACTGTTGCCGTTTTAGAAATGACCTGAGCTGAGTTTTTGTTTTCATTACTATACATGATCTTTGTCCGATGAAAAATGTTAGTAATCCAACAAATACTTACTTGAGAATTGAACTGGAGATGGTAAGTTGATGATAGCAATGTCACTTCTGAACATTGAAATGTCATAGTTTTCGTGCAAAATATAGTCGCTACTAATTATTCTTACACCACCTGACATTAGAGTGGTAGATCCAAGGACAACAGTCACACTCGGAACATTTGCTACACCATCATTCAAGTTGTGTGCAGCAGTCAGTATTCTGTTATTGGAGATTAGAGATGCACTGGCGATACCATTACCATAAGGTTGATGTAATAATAAACCGGCCTGTAAAAGAAATTCTATGTGACTCATCACTATTAAGGAAGAAAATAATTGTTTCATGATTCTTGTAGTTGTAGAACATATTACAATAATTACAAGGTAATCAAAATCATGAATATTAATAATATGTACCTAGTACCCACCTGATAGGGAAATTGTCCAAGAGCAGCTAACGAACCACCGACAATTCTGGATGGATTTTGTCTGCCTTCCTCTTCAGCAATACGGAGTTCATCAGCCAATGGTAAGGCAATAGTTTTGATGTAACCGTACGGAGTGTTCTTTTCTAATTCGATGACATCTTCAAGCGTGATGTGCCTCGCGGAGGCGGCTACTGCTAGAGCTAACAGAGTCACTGCCAACAACTTCATGTTGCTGTTCACATTAGTTGTGTGCTTGTGAACACTAGTTGATAGACACCTTGGTTTATATAAGCACTTCAAGGAGAGATAAGCTATATTTGGCAATTAGATAATTATTTAGACAGATAAAAATCAATATAAAATTGAACCTGAAAATAACAATTTGGTTTTTCCAAGAATATAATTCTGTTACGTTCTAGATAGGCATAAGATTAATTTTCGGTGACGAAGGTATACGAATGTTGTGATAACTATATAATTATTATTTTGACTTAAACATATCCCTCACTCAAAAGCATGGACCTGCTTTCACTGTTGTCATTAATTTTATCATAGTTCTTAGATAAACAGTCTGAAACTGAACTTAGTAACACTATAGAGGTAAATGCGTAGGTACCTATTCTACATTTTAAATAGACTAACCATTTTTGTAATGTTGTATCCTGGTAGTTGTTATAGATAGATATTTGAATTTTATATCTTTCATCTCCTACTAAAGAATATTTTTTGTTTACTTTTGTATTTTTCAATTTAAACAGTTAGTTTAGTGTGTACTTCATCCCTTCGATACTTTGGTGGTTCATTTCTAATGTTGATCTGTGGCTACCTGTGTCTTTGTTTCTCCAAAAATAGTTTCCGCGAATGGCAGGAAAGAAATATATTCCATGTAAATACATAGGTACTTATTATAATTTTCTAATTACACGAGGGTCCAGGACAGGATAATAAGATCTGATCTATTTGCAAGATAATCTGATTTTGTTACAGTATTACAAGTACAAGTACATATATTGCAAGTAAAAAAAGCTTTTAAAAAATTATTAATACTTTGTGATTCTTTTACAAGATCAATTTAAAAATATTGCAGATTTGTGTTGCTTACAAAAAATGTTTGTGGTTTAATTGCTTATTTATCAATTTTATATCGAAACAATAAAATAATTAAAAATTAGGTACGTCAACTAGCGCCTTCTTTTAAGTTCGGCAAAGTATTAAGATTTTCGATTTTGTTATCCTTAAAATGCCGTAAGATAACTCTTACGGCATTTTAACAGTAACTTAACAGTTACCGAAAACCCAATTCTTCCCTCACCTATCCTCAGTCCCCAAATCTTCTAATTCTCAAATCCCTAACCCCAAGAGGCCGACAACGCTCTTCTGACTTCTTGGTGTTGCGGGTGTCCATAGGTGGCGCCGATTGTTTACCATCGGGTGACCATCTGCTCTATTGCTGCCCTATCCCATACAAAAGGCACCTCCGATGATATGACGTCACACTTTTAAGCCTCAACAAGGTGTCTACCCTGTGTGACGTGTTACATAATGCTTAGAATGTTGGCTTTACGTGTGGTATCAAATAGACTGATAAATTCCGTTATCAAACCATATCTATTCGTATTATAGCAAATATGAAATGAGGACAGTATCAATTATTATCTAATACGAGGTACAGGGTGCGACCAGTTCCAACTTCATTCTGAAAACCATTGCAGGGTGGCACGATTCACCTATAATATTTGGTATCGTGCGAAGATATATTGTTACTCTTTTGTTATAACCCAACGATAGGCTTATAACAAAAGAGGTACCTACTAACATAGTTTTTAAAATTTTCCTTCCTATGGATGTATCACTTGTCCGAAATAAACATTATTTTATTTATTTATTTTTAAAGACATCAATTTATTCTTACATTTATGTATATTATTACAGACGTTCATTAATCCAGTTGATGTAGTGTGTAACCCTAGCGTATCCAGAAGGAGAACCGCCATCGCATCCACCACGGCCGAACGAAACAACACCAATCTGTAAGAATAATTGAACATTTCATTAAAACCAACAATCTTTTCAAATATGTAGGAACTTACAAATTAAAATATTTATTTGGTTCTCATAAAAGAAACAGATGAAAATAAATAAGTAAAAAAGATATAGTTTAATGAATGCTCAACGTCCAGTAGGTAATGGACGAAAATGGTATTTTTTTTTTTTTTTTTTTTTAAGTTAGGACCACTCGTAGTTCAGCACGCTAAGGCTGTTGACTACTTAACCGGACTGACCCTGCGGTGGCCACTAACAAGAAGTTAAGGCCCCCAGCCAGGGCAACTAAGCTAAAATTTAAAACTAAATGACCGCATCGCTGAGGGCACCCCCTGTGGGGTACGAACTTCGGCTCAGCGGGGCCATTTCGGGGGGGTGCTGCCCCCGGTCGGTGGCCGGTGTCCAGTCGGGACAGGCTGGGTCTGATTATTTACGGGGCTATTTAGCGTTACTATTTGCTCAGCTACGCGGGCTGGCTCCATATGCAAGGGACGGGGGGGATCGTTACCAGGACGTCGCGACGGGCCTCGGCGGCGGGGCCGGAACGTGGAACGCGGTCTGTATTTGTGTTTCCTCAGAGTGCTAGTTTCCCTACGGCTTTCCTGTAGGATTGTGGTGGGATCGTCGGGTTGGACTAAGGCGTGTCGGGGTCGTCTGATGCGGGATATTTGAGAGGGGGTGTACCGGGCGGCCGCTACAATGAGGGGGTTTCAGTGCTTCTCCGCAGATTCAAAATAGCGCTTGGTCAAGCGTTTCATGAACTGCTTCAAAGTCGGAATTTTGAGATCGAGATGGAGTCGATCGTTCCTCAGGCACCACGGGGCAGACGTGGCCCTTCGGAGAAAACGGTTTTGGAGGGTTTGCATCCTATGGATCGTGCTGTCGTGTGCTTGAGCGAAAACCGGGCAGGCGTACGTCATGATAGGGCGTATGCAAGTGGTGTAAATGCGAAGTTTGCATTTAAGCGATAGTTTGCTGCGTGCATTCAGCATGGGGAAGAGTCGACCAATGGCGAAAGCGGCCCGCGAGCGAACCGTCTTAACGTGCTCTCGAAAACTAAGGTGGTGGTCGAGGATTACTCCAAGGTATTTGGCTTGCTTTTCCCAGGGGATCGGCTTACCGAACAGGGTGATCGGGGGGGGTAGAGTGAGTTGGCAAGTGCGGGGTTTGTTGAACAGTACCGCCTGACTCTTGTCGGGATTTACTTCTATTCTCCATCTCCGGAACCAGTCGCCCCGGGCGGCTGCGGAGTTTTGGAGTTTGTTGGCTATGAGTGTTGGGTTTCTACCAGAGTGGTAGATTGCCGTATCGTCGGCGAACAGGGAGAGTTGTACTTGAGGGTGGATTGGTATGTCGCTGGTGTACAGAGTGAACAAAAGGGGGGAAAGGACGGCGCCTTGTGGTACGCCGGATCAGATTGGTCAGGAGGTTGAAAGCGCTCCCTCGATGCGGTATCGAAAGGAGCGGTTCGACAAAAAGTCTCGTAAGATGAGTACGAGGCGATCTGGCACGCCGAGTTGGTATAGCTTGAAGATCAAGCCATTGTGCCAGACTTTGTCGAACGCTTTCGCTATGTCAAAGAAAAGGGCCCCTGTCATCATGCCGCGTTGAAAGCGTTCACTGACAAACTCGACGATGCGGTGGGCCTGGTGTACGCTAGAGTGATGGGCTCGAAAGCCAAACTGCTGTATGGGAATGAGGCTCTTTGCTTCGGCGTAATCCTTGAGACGCTTATAAATAAGTCGCTCGTAGATCTTACCGAAAGCACTGAGTAGGCTGATCGGGCGGTAACTGCTCGGGGAGGACCTAGGCTTACCGGGCTTGGGGATGCCAATCACGATAGCCTCTTTCCACGTCTGAGGGAACATGTTATGGGCCAGGGCGCCATTGAAGATGGCAGTCAGGAGGACTATTAACTGGGCGGGAAGGAGTTTGAAGACCCTATTGGTCATGCCGTCTCTGCCCGGGGCTTTTCTGTGATGGAGGCCTTTGATCACGTCCGCTACTTCGTCGGGAGTGACGGGGGGCAGCGGGGCGTCAGGGTCCTCAGAAGGGGGTAGGGCAACTGCCGAGGTCGAACGCAGAACTCTGCGTTCGACCTCGGCGTCCACTCTAGCGAGATGGGCCGGGTCAACTGGTAGGGTGCTGGGGGAGCATTGGAGTTCCAGGCTGTCGGCCAGGCATTCGGCTTTTTCTTCGTCGTCGAAGGCGAAGGTTTTGTCGGGGCGAACAAGAGGGGGAACTGAGGTAACCTCAGGGGAGCGCAACTTCCTCTGGAGGTTCCAGAAGGCCTGATGGGTTGGTTCGATCTCACTTAGTAGCTTTTCCCAGCGTTTTTCACGCAACTCATTGATGCTGTTGCTTACCTTGCGCTGTAAGTAACGCATGTGAGTTTTGTTATTGGCGCAAGGGAAAGCCCTATAGGCACGAACGGCCGCGTTCTTCTCAGACAGCAGGGCACGCAACTCGTCTGGGAGCCTCCAACGGTGATCGCTCACCGCCGGAACCTCCCTCGAACTCTCGTTCAGGACGGACTGCACGTGCTCTGTGAGAGAGTCGATAGCGGCCGCCGTGTCTGCGGCGGACTGGATGTTATCGGGGATCCTGTCCAGGTGAGGCGAATTGGTGGATTTTAGCAGTTCGCTTACTTTCCCCCAGTTCGTTATCACCTGGGTAGGAGGCGGTTGATCTGGGTCCACTGGGCCGGTTCTGGGGGTTAATCCCAGGATGACCGGTCTGTGGTCAGAATCGAGCTCGTCCATCGCCTCCACAGAGTGCAAACGCAAGTTTACGTTTCTGAGAAGGGCGATGTCGAGGACGTCCGGCCTATGGGTGGGATCGAACGGGTAGTGGGTGGGATGCATCGGGGCGACAACATCGAAACAGAGGGTCGAGCAAAGGTCGTACACCACCTTACCACGAGGGTTGGTGATGTTGCTGTTCCACGCGGGGTGTTTGGCGTTGAGGTCACCCGCCACGATGACGGAATCGCTCAAGCCGAAGATGGAGTTGAGATCGTCTCGGATCGCGTTGTTAACCTCATGTGCCTCCGAGGCGGAGGCAGGGGCAGGTGGAAGGTACGCGGAAGCTATGGTGATCGGGTTATGTCCCGTCATGCCTAGCCGACAGACCGACACCTCCAAATGCTTGAGAGGGGGGGGGGGATCCATAGGAATGCAATGCAGGGAGCCTTTGTAGTATATGAGGGTTCCTCCTTTGTGACAACGAGACCTGTCATTGCGGACTAACCTGTAGTTCGCAATTTTCGGGTCTCGGACATGGGGTTTGAGGAATGATTCTTGGATCAAGAAGATGTCTATTCGATGGTCACGGAGGAATGTGGCGACTTCGTCGCGTTGGTTGCTAAGACCGTTGGCGTTGAAGAACCCTAACCTAAGGGCAGTCGGCTTTAGCCTTCTTGCCGTGTTACTATCCATAATTAATTATGGGTTTGGAGGGACCTAATGGCGGCGTTAACGTCAGCGTACTTTTCGTACACCTGCCGGATGGCTTGGAGGTTGCCTCTGCAGGCCTTCAATTCGGTGGCTAGTTGGATAGCCCGGGGGGTATAGAACGCACAGAAGGTGCTAGAGATGATTTCAAAGGGATCGAAGTCGATCCCTTGGGCAGGGGTGACCGGGGCGCGTTGTGCGGGGGGTAGCGGGGCCGGTGGCTGGGATGGTGTGGCCTGAGGGGCTTGCGGGGGGGGGGGGGGGCATGGGACGGTCCATGAGCCCGGGGAGGGCCTGAGGGGCCTGGGTGGGGGGAGGGATGGGGCGGTCCATCAGTCCGGGGATGGCCGGTTGTTGGACCGTCCTCAGCGCCGGGAAATGACGCTGAGTATTGAGTATGCTCCAGGGACTTGGGCGTTGGGGGACAAGGGGGGACGAAACTGGTATTTAAGATGATTAATAAAATTTCAATATTTACTCCAAAAATTATTTAGTTTTAAAGTCGGTTGAACTTAATTTTTCATGGATAAGATTCTTAGTACACATACCAACAATGGGTTACCGCTTCTCTGTAAAGCAAGAGGACCGCCAGAGTCACCACTGCAAATGTTCTTGCCAACAGCACTACCCGTGCAGATAATTCCAGGCTAAATTACTGATCCATAAGATGCGGCGCATTCATTGTTCGTAATTATAGGCAAGTCCGCATAGCTAAATGGCTGGTTTGCAAGCACACCACCAACTATGTACAAAGAAAGGAATATTATTTACAAGTTGTAACCTTTATTTAAGCTACCACCGGACCAAGCGTCAGGGCAGAACAAGAAACTCTTAAGTAAATTTTATCATTTGTAATCCCAGGGCGCCATGATTCTCTCCGTGGGGGTATAAATAAATTTAAACGACACAATGTTATACAGTAGAAATTTACTAGATTATACTTAATTTAACACACACTTATTTATGTAATTAAATTACCAATAAAGCCAAATAGCGGTACAAATATCATACATTCAGACGATGATCAGCTGATCATCAAATCATGCACCTTTAAATATATAACAATTATTACACATTACCCACTTATTTTCGTAAATTTTAATACAAATTTATCTGGAAGGAAGTGGGTAATTATACATATGTAACAAAAATTCCAAATATATATGAAAGGCAATATTCTACCATAGATTTGGATTAAAGACAGCAAAAACAGCTAATCTGTAATAAACATATCACCTTCGCAGGATGATTGTCAAAACCTTTATAAGAACATACCCTTAATAAGCTCTGTTACTTAACTTATGAGACAGATTTCCGGCGTGTCAGCACTACAACAGAGGATCTGGTGTACGACTGTAAGGATCTGCCTTCATCCGGTGACCTCGAATAAATCTCATGAAGGCATGAGTATCTGAAGCCGTATTATGATGCTCCAGTTTGACTTCATGGGCAAAACGATAAATCAATTGATTGTCTACAATGGGGTAGACATGGATAAACTTTCTCCTGATACAAAGAGTTTTCTCCTGATATAAAGAATTTTCTCCAGATATAAAGGATTTTCTCCAGATATAAAGAATTTTCTCCAGATATAAAGAACCCAGAATCTGGGACGAAATACACACAAATATTAATTAATTCAGGTCTTTCACAAAAGTTGTCATGCAGGTCGCATGACAACTTTTTAATAAAATTATAAGACACAGCACTTCTTCTTCTACAAAACTCCTACATTTATACCCCCTATCTTTCGATTCCACTACTGATCGAAGCACCAACCATAACCATATTTGGTAATATTTTGCACGATCCACTTCCTGATCCGAAGAAATCTCTAGATTGTTCCAGATTACGATCCGTGAGACCCCTACTGTCAGAAAGTGTTATTAAAAGAATATTAGATTGGAACTAGTGCCATCTATGTCACAGAGATAGTACTACTAACACTGGGTCGATGTGAAAGGCAAGATCTACGGTTGTGATTTATCGCTAACGTCTATGTCAATTCGCAAAAGTGATGACAGATGGCGGTATTTAATCATTTAACTATTTTCCCTTATTTTGGGTTAACATACTTTTTTTTTATGTTACAAAGTTCAATAATTTATTCATTAAAATAGTTATTGATAAAACTATTGTATAATCTAAAATTTCTTACTTGCAGGATTCATTCAATTCATTCTGGAGCATAGATCCAGAAGGCAGGGCGATGGGAGCCACGATATCTGAAGATTAGGATGACAGAGTTACTATTGCAATGAATCATATTTTGTTTCTATTGTTATCAGTAAAAATATAAACAATTCTTCATGCCAATGATGAGGGCTTTTTTGAGGCCTTGTTGTAAAAAAACTAAAATATTTTTTTCATTGCTTCAAAATCATTTTCATTGTGTCAAAAGATTTGTCATTTTGTTTTCACCTACAGCGATTTTATACTTGATAATAAAATAATCAACATTAAAACAGTTCAATATTATAAAATACAAAAAAAAATAGAATCAAATTATACTTACTTGAGAATTGGACAGGAGATGGCAAGTTGATGATAGCAATGTCACTTCTTACTACGGAAATGTCATAATTTTCGTGTAAAACGTAGTTGCTGGAAGTTTGTCTTACACCACCAGACATTAGAGTTGTAGATCCAAGGACAACAGTCACACTCGAGACACTCGATACACCATCATTCAAGTTGTGTGCAGCAGTTAGTATTATGTTGTTGGAGATTAGAGATGCGCTAGCGAGACCAGTTCTAGTAGGGTAATTCAATAGTAAGCCGGCCTGTAAAACGAATTCTTTGTGATATTCGACTTGAAGTAATCAAGTGATGTATTTTATTGCCAGTGATAATAATTCTTTTATTTGAGCTTGATTGTGTATGTTTTTAGTATTCATTATAAAAAAATAGGATTAGCACCCACCTGGTACGGAAACTGTCCAAGAACAGCTAATGAACCACCAACGATTCTACCTCTAGATGGATTCTGGCTGCCTTCCTCCTCAGCTATTCGGACTTTATCAGCATATGGTATGTGAAGTCCAATTACAGCTGTACATAATCCATTTATATCAAACTACGTGTCATATCGTCACTTTGTGGTTTGTACGTCAGTAATAAATAGAATCAAAAACTAAACAATTCCCAAATGTTAATCCATATTTCTGTAATAAATTTTGTTAAATTTTTGAAAACTAAAAATTACTAAAAACGGCCATACAAGAAATCAAAGGTAACAAAAGGTATGTCCCTAGAATATTTTGGACCTGTACTGTTGGCTTTGGTCCTAGATCCTGGATTAGCTTTTTATGGGTTAAGCCGGTAAACAAGCAGACGGATCACCTGATGGTAAGCAATCGGATTTGCCTATGGACACCTGGAATACCAGAGGCGTTACAAAGGCGTTACTGTCCTTTTAGGGATTAGGAATATGAGGATTTTAGGCAATCAGAGATTAAGGAGATTGGGAGAAGGAGGGAGGGGGTTAATAGCTAGCGGGAAATATGTAGATACTGTGCTCTAAAAAATTATAGTTATCAATTAGTCTGTGACAATAAGTTTGATTTCTTTACAATAAAAACTTGAAAAGTAAGTTATATATAATATTAGTTAGCATGTTTTCTTTCGATATAGCTATAGTTTACCTAAATTAAAATAGAGGACAGAATATGGGCAAATATTAACAAAATACGTTTAATGTATTACAGATGATGATCATTAATCCAGTCTACATAGTGCGTAACTCTGGCGTACCTAGCAGGAGAACCGCCGTCGCATGCACCACCACGTCTGAATGAAACGACACCAATCTGGAAGAAAAATTAAATATTTGATGAAATTACGCGTACTTTTCTCAGATATAGATATTAAGTTATTTTACCACAACCCTTCGGCCCTCATATTTTATAAAACTAAAACTCAAACTCAAAAGCGTTTATTTCAATTAAACCATAATTTGGTATTTTTGAAACGTCAACAAATATGAAATAAATATTAGTCTGTTAGTCTGCGTCAGTGAAGCTAGGCGCTCGTTCCAAAATTTCGATTCGAGTGGAAAAGAATGAGCAAGAAACTCCATTCGTTCCTCTTTTAAAAAAAAAAGTCCGTTTTACACTGCTCTGATACATATTCCAATATTGTACACACATGTGAGAATAATGTAAAGACATACCTGACGCAACATACAAATAACAGAACGTACTAAAATAAAAAAAACAAAACCAAGAGATTTTAGATTTTACAAATATCTTAAGTCTGACATGGTCCTCACATATGTATACTGACAATCCATATAATATAGTGCAAGAAAAAAATAAATAAATAAACTCTTGATTAAATAAAGAAAAAAATGCTTGATGCCACAAGAAAAATAGATTGCCTTCATCGGAATCAAAGTATTAAATTACCTATTATCGTAATCTGAACTAAGTACTGACTACTATGTTTTAAATTTGCTTTCATTAAGATCTAGAGGTAGTATGCTACTTGGTATTTCATTATAATATTTAACGCATAACCCATGAATGATTTCTGTACCTTGGACAGTCTGAATTGCAGTACAGCTAACTTATTCTTGCCTCTAGTTTCAAGATGGTGTATATCGCTTCTTTTTTCGAACAATTGCCTATTTTTTCTTACAAACATTATATTTTCTTATATGTATGTATTGACAGGGCACCGTTAAGATATTTATCGTTTTAAACAATTCTCTTAGCGATTCGCAAAGGCGTAAGTTATATATTGCTCGGGTAGCCCGCTTTTGAAGAATAAAAATTGATTCTATGTCTGCAGCTCGACCCCACTTCAAAATGCCGTACGACATAATGCTGTGAAAGTAACTAAAATAGACAAGCCTTGCCGTATCCACGTCCGTGAGCTGTCTAATCTGTCTAACTGCAAAAGCAGCTGAGCTTAATCTCCCCGAAAGCGCCTAATTTGGCGATTCTATAATACGTACCACTACTGGGCCGTTATTCCTCTGGACGGCAAGAGTCACCAGTGCAGATGTTTTTGCCGACAACGCTACCCGTACATATAATGCCCGGTAGAATAATTGATCCGTAAGCTTGTTCGCATTCGTCGGAGATCACGGGCAAATCCACATAGCTGAGCGGCTGGTTTGGAATCACACCACCAACTAAAAGAAAAAATTAACGTGTTCTACAGAAAATTCCAGTTACAGTACTTTAAGAAGATATGAATAACATTTCCTTACTTCCAGGATTAATTCCAAAACCAGAGGCAATGGCAATTTCCCCAGCGAAGTCGTCATTCAGTTGAGACCCAGAAGGAAGAGCGATAGGACTGAGGATGCCTAAAAAGTAAAATAAAATAGTAATAATTGAAACAAGCTGTTATAATATTAACTGTAAAACATAATCTAGGTTTTGTTCAAGTGAAACACAAATTCAACGCAAGGATATAGTTAGTTACTCTGTTGAACGCACTGTTGAAATAGCTTGTGTGGAATTAGAGCGGTTTATTGTTTTAAGTGTGTATAGACCACCTTCTGGTTTGTATGACTATTTTGAAACAGTAATAGATGAAGTATTAAATAAACTCAGTAGCTCAAATAAATTCATCATTACCTGTGGCGATTTTAATGTAAATTTGTTAGAGAATTCTAGTCTAAGCACTAAAATTGTAAGTTTATTTGCCTCATTTAACCTTGCGAACTTATTTCTGGAGCCCACTAGGATAACTCCCACTAGTGCCACTTGCCTGGATAATATTTATACTGACATTGTACCAATTAAGAAACAAATTATATCATTGCTTGATTCAGATCATTGCGGACAGTTAATTTCAATAACAAATCATGTAAATACAATGTCTAAACCATTTATCACTGTCAACCCAAAGACTGAAAGACGCATTGAAACCTTCAAATCTAAAGTCACTCAAAAATTACCTTTGTTGATGAATAAAAATCCTAATAATTTGTATGATGATTTTTTTAAAATGTACCATACCGAGTTTAAGTCTACCTTTACACCTAAAACTATACCAGTTAAAGGCAATGTGTCTTTCAACGAATGGGCAACCACTGGCATCCATAAAAGTAGGAAACGTCTCTATGAGCTATATAGTGAGAGGACATTTATTAACACAATCGAATTTAATGTATATGTTAGGAAATATTCTAAATTGTTTAAAAAGGTCTGCGCTATTGCCAAGTCGCGGTACTTGAGTGGTGGTGGAAATAATTATCGGCCTATTTCTATATTGCCGTCAATCTCTAAAGTTCTTGAGAAAATTATAAATAATAGACTAGTCTCGTATCTCGAAAATAACTCTCTTATACCTAACAAGCAATTCGGCTTTAGAGCCAAATTATCGACAGCTGATGCAGTACATACATTAACTGACTATGTATCAGGAGAGCTTGGACAAAGTAAGCAAGTAATTTAGCAAAAGAATTTTCCTTGATTTAGCAAAAGCTTTTGATACGGTATCTATCCCATTGCTACTAGACAAACTGGAGGGGTTGGGAATAAGAGGGACACAGTTGGAACTTTTTAGAGACTACTTGCGGGATAGACGGCAATGTGTAAAAATAGGCAACGTCATTAGTTCCGAATTACTGCTACCGCTATATGGAATTCCACAAGGGAGCGTACTCGGAGGAACCCTATTCCTGGTATACATAAATGACCTATGTAACCTCAAACTACAGTGTGGCACTATTGTATCATAAGCGGATGACACTGCTCTGCTGTTTTCAGCAGGTTCTCTTACAGAAGTTCAAAGCTGTGCACAGCAAGGGTTTGATGTCGTAAATAATTGGCTTAAAATAAATCTACTAACAATAAATACTGATAAGACAAAATTTATAAAATTTAATATGCACGTAATGAATTTCACTTGTATGCGCATAAACTAGAATGCTCAATCGTGACTAACGCTTGTACCTGTCCGGAAATTGTAATAACAGATAACATTAAGTATCTAGGAGTTATTCTAGATGAAACCCTTTCCTTTAAACAACATATCGCTGCATTAACGTCTAGAGTTCGGAAATTGATAGTTTTTTAAAAAATTGCGGTTTATTGGTGATCACAAGTTAATTATTCAAATTTATAAAGCCCTGTGTCAATCGATAATCCAATACTGCATTACCTCTTGGGGCGGAAGTGGAAAAACATTGATACTTCCAATCGAACGACCGCAAAGAGCCATCTTGAAAGTCGCCACGCACAGACCGTACCGCTACCCCACAGGCTTACTGTATGAGTCTAGTAAAGTGCTGACAGTGCGACAATTATTCATACTATTCACTGTACTAAAACAGCATGCTACACTTACATATGACGCTAACCTCACTAACACCAAGAGACAGAAAGATATTGTCTGTACTGCTAGCTATGAATCAAAGTACGTATTTACACATAGATTTTTTGCATTTTTAGGGCCATATCTGTATAATAAAATTAATAAAGAAACCTTCGTTTACGATGTAAATTACACCAGAGCAAAACAGCGCATTTCTCAGTATCTACTATCATTAAGTTATGAAAAAAGCGAGGATTTGTTGATTGTCATGAAATAAATAATAAAGATATAAATAGATAATAATTATTTTAATAAATGCAAGTATAAAGTTAGTGTTTCCTAACTTTTGTATACATACCTCTACATATTTAGGTTTTGTAATATTTGGTGACTGTAAAAATAATATTGTTAAGGCTTAGTTATATTATCCTAATGTATAATGCCCGCCACCACAAAGCCTGTGGTACAGATTTAATTCTATACAGGCATTGTATTGTAACCTACCTAGAATAGTTAAATAATAAGCTTAGATTAAGTACATATATGTGAACAAAATGGAAATAAATATATCTGTTTGTTTTATTTGTTTGTTTTGTTACAATTTACGTTGAATGAACCTATACCTAATAATGTCACTAAAGCATGAACACGTTTGCCAGGAAACCTTTGTGCTAAACTTTCTTTAACTAGAGAGCACTGAACACCTGAATCAAAACAAAAAAGAAATTTCTCACCGGATTCAATTTCTAAATAATCTGTGGCAGGCTTCATAGTGCCGATATTCACTTGATGCTCAACATTTCCGCTGCTGTCGTTTCTACCACTGCTGCCAGCCAAGCACGCGGGTCAACGTCTCGTTTTTCAGGTTCAAAGTCAGGTAGGCGAACATCCACAATCGTAGAAGGGGTTTTCATGGCTTGTACGATAGCCATAAAGTTTTTGTTTTGTTGCTCAAGCAGGAAACGCCATTTTTCCGTCTCTGCGTCACCTCCAAACACGTGCGCATTGTCTTTACACTTTTCTTGAATAGCACAGGCACCTTCCTTACGTGGGGCGTTTGAGTTGCATCCCAATTCTGATGTCGGAGAATATGCACCCATTGGGGGTACTTCGGAAAACGCGGTAAGTTCGGTACGAGCTGGCAGAACAACGGCTCACCCTCGTGTCCAACTCAAAAGTGACGCCTTTTAAATGTCAACATGCCACGCCCCGTACCGACCATCACCCAAGCACACTGCTTGACGTTTCCGACAAATGATAACGATACTCGATAGCTGTGCATCTTTGTTGATTCTGCGACATATATATTTAAAACGTTGCCCCACATTGCCTATGTTTTTCTCCTGTGTCATGGGTGCGTTTACAAACATACAAGTTCACGTGCACATGACACCCAGACTCGGAACAAACAATCTGCTTGCGCGGCAGTCAGTTGCCCAACCATCGCGCCTACCGTGCAGTCAATTCCTCTATAATTTCGAAAATGTACCTAGGTACCTACCATAGGATCCTTGATATAACAGGTTAGAAGTAGGGGAAGAAAATAGGAGAAGGTACTATGTTCTATTGTACGTACTGGGGTCACTCCACTGACACTGGGGTCACTCCACTGACAGAGAGCAGGTATTTACGTCACAAAAACGATGTATCCGATCAATGTGCGGTCTAAAGGTAACGGCCAGCTGTGTACCCTATTTCAAGTCTTTAAAAGTTTTGACCATGCCTTGCTTGTATATTTTGGAGACGGCAGTCTCCAAATTAAGCTAGTTTGTGAAGTGTAACCCACATCTATTCCTAAAAGTTTCAGAGGTCAAGAGGAATCCAATACGTACAAAATTTGTAAATAAATTATATCCACGTGACATGTAAAACTGCATTGGTAAAGAAAAGTTTTTTTGGTATTGCACCTCGCATTTACAATAAGGTACCAGATGCTATGAAAAGTATGACTGTATTGAAACTTAAAAAGACGCTAAAAGAACTTTTGCTTGACTAATGCTATTATAATATTGACGACTTTCTTAATGATGACTTACTGACTTATTAATAATATGATACTTTTAATTTCATGTTTCTTGAAATTCAATAATTATAATTATTTCAATTCTTAATTTATTGGTAATGTATATTGTATGAGGTTGTATAAGTTAAAATTGTAGATAAATTGATAAGGAAATACTTGCATGTCATAACGGCAAAATGTGGAGGGAGAACCATACTATAAATATTAAACACCTTTTGTGTATTTTATACCCCATGTTTGCAACCGAAATAAATGATTTGTTCCAATAATAGTTTTTTTTATGTTACATCGATCGTTTTTAGGTTTTCGCTTATTTGTAAGTCGGTTTTTTTTAATTTTAACTATAGTATTAGCACTGCCATTATCAATATTTTGCAGTGTCCACTTATTACACTTGTTATCTTATACTCATATTTTGGTCCTTTTAACATGTGTCTTTTTCCTTCCCCACAGGTTAAGCTAGCAGTATACTTCAACATTCTAACTAGTTTTTATTTCGTTTTAGGTACATATTAGGGACTTTTGATCACAGTTCCATCGATATTTAATTTAAATCTTAGGACTTGATGAAAAACTGACTGCTGAGTTTCATAGTCCGGTATAAACGATTGGGTTTCTTGACTTTAAAATTCTTTCAATTGACTTAATACTATTTCACAATTGGTTCTTTGATGTATTGTCAACATTATCATCATCTATCGCCTGATGCTATCTACTGCAAGACTATGGGCTTCTTCTCCATACGAGAGATTTGCAATAATCGAGGCGCTTGATATGAAGTATGCACATTGTAATTGAAAAGGTTTGGTATATAGAATAGAACTTTCCCTGTTATTAGTGAAAAGGTTTGGTTTAATAGAAGGGCTGGCTTCGTTTGTATTTTATGTTACCAGCTCCACACGACTAAACAACGTATAAAATTTAAACTAATAAATACATCCATACCTATTCTTGTAAAATCTGTCGGATTAGTGGTGCATAGCTCTATCCTGCACCACCCTTTCCTGAGGGTCTAGCACGAGTTTGTTATGTAATTAGAATTAACATAATGACAAAATTTTAACATACTGTAATGTAAACACAGAGGCCGCTAGAGGGCGCTGATCAAGTAATCACTGAATTCTTGTCGTTCTCGTTTTTAAATTCTAAATAATTAAACTACCTCTAAGTACGTACAGTGAGTAAAAAGTAGTTATATAAATGGACAATGGTGGCTGACATATGGTCAGATGAAGTGATCAAGCAAACACTACTGAGAAATGAGATAAATAGACTTTAAACACAGGACCGTCACCGTTAAGGATAAACAATGTTAAAAAGTGAATCTCCAAAATAGTGGAAAAATAAACCCTCCAAAGAACAGTATTAAGTGTCAGTGCAGTCGAATAGTATTTATATTAGAGGTATAAACTTTTTCACTACCTAAAAAAACGAAAAAGTGCAAATCACTCTTGTACATACAACAATCAACGCCACCTGTCTTCACAAAGTGGTACCTTTTAGTTCAATGAACTTAATTACGCTACTCGCCGCTAGAGGTCACTTGTAGTATCCTAAAAATCGTTAATACTAACAGCGCCATCTATTCACATAAAGTTGTACCTCAAGGTTCAATAACGTAAACTCAACTACGCTACTCGCCGGTAGAGGTAGACAGCAGCGTAATCATGGATGAAATAATGACAATGTTGGAAAATATCCAAGGAGATATACTCAAACAAAAACAAGACATGAAGGAAATGGAGAAAAATATCAAAGATTCAATTAATAGGAATATAGATGAAAAATTCAACAAAATGGAATCCAAAACTAAAGAGCTGGAATGTAAAATTGAACAACAGCAGAAAACCATTGACTACTTAGAAAGACAAAGGAGAAAGAGAAACTTGGTGTTTTTTGGAGTCGAAGAGAAAGAAAAGAGCTATGAAGGTTTGTTTATTTATTTATTTATTTTTTATTTATTTAACAACTTTGGAAGACTAACAGCTAACAAAACAAAAATTAAGAAATTGTGTGAGAGTCTGACAGCCAATGTAAAGTCTTCACATATAAAAAATAAAGTAATACTATAAAAGAATGTGATCGACACAGTACTCCCTACAAAATTATTATAGTAATAAAAACAAACAAAACAAAATAAAAAGAAACAAAGTACTAAATTACTAATATATACCTACTACTACACATCTGAACACTACACAGACAAATTACCTCGCAAAACATAAGTTCAATCGCGTTCACTATTATGTTACTACATAAAAAAAGAAAGGCTCAGGCACCTCCTGACCGTAGACACTTTAATATTAAAAAGGTCAAAATCATGCTGCTTGCACACGCTGTTAAATTCCTTAATTGCACACACAAAAAACGAGTTTTGCCTATAATTGGTAGAGGAGGATGGAACACGTAGCGGTGGAAACCATCTCCTCGACCTTCTAGGAACATTGAGAAACAATCTAGCTAGAATATCGGAACTGTCAATATTATTTGTTAAGATTTTAATTAATAGGGTACAATCACTTATTGCTCGGCGGTCCTTAAGCGGTAGGATGTGATATTTCTTACAGAGACTGTAGTAATCTTTAGACCGGTATGGGACACCATGGTGATAGCACAGATACTTGATGAATTTCCTCTGGATATTTTCAATACGATCAATGTACTTGTGATAACACGGGTTCCACACTTCAGACGCATATTCCAAGTGACTTCTAACAAAAGTATAGTATAGAATTTTTAAAGTTTTTGATTGAGTGAAGCACTTAGATAGTCGCATAATGAAGCCCAATGACTTTGAAGCTTTAGCAACAATGGCATTAACATGAGCCTCAAAAGTGAGCTTAGTGTCATGATGAACCCCCAGATCTCGGATGATATCTGATCTAGGAAGTGTTTGATCTCCCAAGGTATATGCTGCAACTATATTAGTGCGCTTTCGGGAATATGTCACCACCGAACATTTTGAGGGATTTAGATCCAGCCTACGCTCACGACAGTAAGCTTCCAGTCGACACAGGTCAACCTGTAACGCAGCCACATCGGTCTGTGATGATATTTTTGAATAGATTTTCATATCATCGGCAAAACATAGTAACTTTGATGAGATCAGACATGAATCAATGTCGTTTATATAGATGATAAAGAGTAATGGGCCGAGCAAAGAACCCTGCGGAACTCCACTGGGGACAGGTACCCAACCAGACATATAATTACTTAATACTACTGCTTGAGACCGGTTTCTCAGATACGAGGAAAACCATCTGAGTAGATCACCACGTATTCCCACACTATCCATCTTAGATAATAATATTTCATGTTGAATTCGATCAAAAGCTTTACTGTAGTCTGTATAAACGACATCGACCTGCCCACCCTTGTCCATAGCATCAGTAATGAAATCGTTAAGAAGAATTAAGTTAGTGACGGTGGACCTTCCTTTCAAAAAACCGTGTTGGAAAGAACTAAAAGAGTTATTGAGCGCACTATATACCTGATTGTAGATAATTCTTTCAAAGATTTTTGCTATGATACATAGTTTAGAAATTGGTCTGTAATTAATTATTTCAGTTTTTACTCCTTTTTTGTGAATTGGTGTTATAAATGCCGATTTCCAAAGTTTGGGCACAATGCAACAATCTAGAGACTTCTTAAATAAAATAGTAATGGGTCGGGTAATTGACGTTACACACCGCACAAGAAATTTGGATGAAATGTTATCAGGGCCCGCTGCTTTAGATGTATCCAGTTTACGAAGTAACCTGGAAACCTCATCCTCGCTTACCTCGACACTGCAAATATCGGACCGAGCCGGTGGTTCAGCTGAGGGAGTGAAAGGCCCACTATAAGAAGTTGGACTGGCATCGAGAAAAGTAGAAAGGAAGTATTTCGAGAAAGCCTCACATATTGAGTTTCCAGTTAGCAACATTTCATTGTTGAAATTTAGAGTACTAGGAATTGCATGTGAGTTGTGTCGTTTTTTAACGAAGGTCCAAAAGTGCTTCGGGTTTACTTTGATTGAGTTTTCGGTTAAGTTGAGGTAGTTCTTATAACATTCAGATTCCAACTCCTTCACCCTTTGACGAAGAAGCTTAAATGTTAAGTCATCAGCTACGTTACCGTAAGTCTTAAATTTTTTTAAATACTTATATTTTTCTTTAATTGTATTAATCAATGATGAGTTGTACCAAGTTGGATATGCATTTTTACGTTGTAATTTCTGTGGGATATGTTTTAAATGTAAATTAATGATGTTTTGATTGAAAAAAGTTACTGAATCATCAATTGATCGTGTTGCAAACTCAGATTCCCAGCTGGTTGTACTAATCTCTTTGTTGATAGATTCGTAGTCACCCTTGTCGAATAAGAACTGTGTCCGAGTCGCGCATTCCAATAGAGGGGCAATGAAATTTACACCAATTAAAAGTGCTGGGTGGTAAGCATCGATGGGAACCAACGGACTTGGGCATTCGGTCACATCAACTAATCGGTTAGAAAGTACCAAATCTAGAATTTTGTCATATCGATTATGAACACCGTTGTATTGACCAAGGTCGAGGGTATGTAATTCATCAATAAGCATAACTTCGTCTTGACCCACTGGGTCGATAGGAATGAAAGATAGATTCTCGGACAACACCCACTTAATACTACTCATATTGAAGTCACCAACAACAAGAAAAGCATCCGAGGGGCCACTCATGACTATTTGATTTAATTTTGTAAGGTAGTTTAAAAGTTGTAATGAAAAAGAAAGGCCCAAGTTTTGTTGACACAAATAGACAACGCAAATATGTAGATTCGTGTATTTTCGCGTATTCGATTCCCTCAGACGTATGCTCAACCATAGATCCTCTGCCGTAGAATAGAACGTAGGTTGGCACACAACCGAAAGCTCTCTGCGTGTGGCGATAAGTACACCCCCTCCACGGGATTGCCCGGTAGTAACATAGTCCCGATCCCGGCGCCACACAATGTATCGTTCGTCAAAGAATTCAGAATTTAAGATTCCATCCAATAACCACGTCTCTGTAAGAACAATAACATCATAGGAGTTGAGTGACATTTGGCGATAGAATGTATCACTTTTCGTTCTAAGGCCGCGAACGTTTTGATAATAAATATTTAATTTAGGAGCCATTGAATTTATTATCATTAATTCATATAAATCAGCATAATCTATTAAAATAGATTGTTCCATTAAAAAATATTGCAATTTAAGGTATAATATAAATACATAATATGTGTTATGAAGGTAGTTCTTAATAAAGTTAGTAAAATTTGTGTGAGGGCAATAGTTGGTCGATGTTATTAAATAATTAATATTTGTGCAAAAAGGCAAGCAACAGCGCGCGGTGCATGCAAGTGCGAAAGAATAAGACAGATAGTGGTGCCGTGCAGCTTTAAAGTAAACAGCGCGATACCGATCACAGGTAGTTGAACATAAATCATTACGAGGATTCGAGTGTATAGGTACCAGTGCGGCAGAGGTTTTAAACAGTTTGTAACTTTTTAGTATGGTGAATACGTTATTAGTAAATTGAGAAAATTGAAGCGACGTATAATAACAAAATAGAAAGGTTAAATTTAAGAAGCATATTAGATAAGTTTGTTTAAATCCGAGTCCTTCCTTATAATAATTACTTTAGAGTATTTATTTTTAAGTACGTGTATTTTACTATGCTTCACCCATACATACTCATACTGTTTGTCCTTAGCAGTTGATAAATCAACTGAGTTTCTTGTATTGAATACAAGAAACTCCTAAGTAAGGTTTAACCTTACTTAGGAGTTTCTTGTATTCAATGCTAAGGTGATCATTGACATACACACGCTGAGATGAACCTTGAAAGCCAATATCCGAAGTGGATAGATCCTTATTGGCGCGCGCCGCCGCAACAAAATCCTCTTTCACGTATCGATTTAAAAAGCTTATAATAATTAACTTTTCGTTTGAATTAAATATCGGAACTCTTGAGATGTAATTCACCTGGGATTTTGGACAGTTGTAGTTAATCCTTTCTCCTATTGCTTCGAAGATAGAAAATAGATTTTCATCCTTCTTTACTGGAACCCCCTTAATCTCAACGTTGTTCAATCTGGAACGTTGTTCGTTGCTTGACTGTAGAAACTTGGTGCTCGACAAATCCGTTTGCAAACGGTTTACTGTTTCATGGAGATTATCGAATTTTGAAACCTTTTCTTCCACTTCCGTGAGTCTTGTTTCAAATTCATCCAGTCTCCCACCAGCGCGTTCACAGGATATTTTGAGTACCGCCAACTCATCCCTTATGGCTCGGATGTCCTCTACCAGTGCTGATAAGTTAAGCAACTGGCGTTTCATATCACGTATCTCACCGAGTATGGTATCCAGAGATGTAGGTTCAGGGGTGGATACAGCTGGCGATGAGCTTCTGCACATGGGACATTTCCATTGGGCCATTCTAGCAGAACCCAATTTCCTCCACCCTGATTCAGAAATGTTTGCACACCCAAAGTCCAAGTTTTTCTTGCAACTACCGCATTGAACGCCATCATGAAACTGCACATTGCAGGCTGCACAGGTTTTCATTTTCGAATTAATTTACTAGTCGTTAAACAAAAACGTAAAAAGGTTGGTGATCTATTTATTTAGAGTGACGTGTACTGTGCTTATGAATGACCACAGACGAATGTATGTTTATGTTCCCTAATACTTAACAATAAGATGGAAATAAAATGTACCAAGTGGGAAATCGAATCTGCAAACAGATTGGGGAAAAGGCAGACAAAATCAGACCTATAGTAGTGACACTTACAACAACAGGTATGAAAATAGAAATGCTTAAGAGAAAGAAATGTTTAGAAAATACTGGAATGTACATTAAAGAGGATTACCCTATGAATGTTCTGCAAAAACGGAAAGAACTCCAAGAAACTTTAAAATTGGAACGAGAAGCAGGAAATTTGGTTGCTTTATATTACGACAAGATAGTTACGCTTAGGAAACAATCGGAAGTCCTCTCAACATCTTCAGGAAAAAAATCTAATAAAAGATTCATGTCGGCATCGCCGGAGAATACGGTCACACCCTACCAACATGGAAGAAGGAGTAAAACAAATGCAGAAAAAGAACAAAACACAAACGGCAACAATATCTAGCTTCTTACGACCCTCGCAACAAAAACCTATAAACCAGGGTACAAGACATGAGACTGAAGAAATACAAAAAAACTAACAAGCACGCCTCCACCACCTCCTCTAAGCCGACTGGTCATCGTGGAAGAGCCAGACCAAAACCCCCTAAATGTAATCAATAATAAATGTACGGAAATACCTATTACTAAGCCTAATCCTAATTATCTCTATGTGGCAAGCATTAACGTAAAAACTCTGATGTCGGACTGCCGACTTACAGAACTGAATCTAGCATTAACAACAATTTAATGGGTCTATGTGAAACTAGAAGGGCTAATGAGAATATCGAAGAGTTTCCTGATTTTATATTTTACATCTGGCGTCTTGGGAAGAAACGGAGTGGGATTTCTTATTAAAAAACGCTTGAAAAATAATATTATTAGTCTCAAGTCCTTTTCAGATAGAGTAGCGACACTAGAAATTCATACGTCAGACGACACGACTTGGTCGTTCATTCAAATACGCTCCCACAGAATCATATAAGAAGGAAGACATAGACCTGTTCTACCAGACAATAGACTCCGCAATGGATTTCGTAAGCTCCAAAAATGTTATGCTATTGGGGGATTTCAATGCAAAAATTGGAAAAAACAAAAAGAAGAGGATGCAGTAGTCGGAAACTTCTCTTGCGGAAATCGATCTTTGCACGGACAAAAGTTGGTACATTATGCTCTCGAAAATAACAGCAAAATAGTAAACACTATGTTCAATCTCAAACCACACAAAAGATGGACATGGCAATCACCAGACGGAAGATACTACAACGAAATAGATTTAATACTCACGAACAAGCCTAAAAATATACACGATTTTGATATAATATGTAATTTTAATTTCAACACAGATCACAGAATGATAAGATTCAAACTCTACGTAAAACTGAAACATAAAAGATCAAATATAAAACCTATCAACTATACCAGAAACCTACCATTGGTATCTGGAGAAAGTGCAATATCTTGGGAAAATAAATTCATGGAAGCATTATGTACAAGAATAGAAATATACGAACAATATAACCAATTTGAAACTGTAATGAAGAACCTATTGCAACTTTTGCCGGAGAAAGAAAAACATAAAAAAGACTAAATAAGCCAAGAAACAAAACTCTTATTGGAACAAAGAAAAATATTGTATACAGAGAAACACACAAGAGAAATAACGTCCAGAATCACTGAAATTAGCAAGAAAATTAATAGAAACATATCGCGCGAGAAGAAGAAATATAGGCAAAACACGTTAGAAAAGCTAATACAACGAACTGGGGCTATGCGTAAGACATTCAAAGAACTGAGTGATAGGACGGAGTGGGCTACGAACTTGCAAGACGTCCAGATATAATTAACGAAGCAACACGTTTCTACAAAGAACTGTACACCGATGACCAGCAAAGTAATATTAACAACCTGAACTTACAAAAAGATGTCAATATACACAAGAAAGCTGGAATTTCTACCTTACTCGATACGAAAAAATTTCTCACATCTGAAATTGAATACGCAATAATAACGCAAAAAAACGACAAGACTCCTGGTAGCGATAATATCGCGAACGAGGTCCTGAAATCTCTATGCATACCGTTGTTGAAACCTTTACAATTGCTGTTCAATGGAATACTTAGAGAAGGAAAAACACCTGAGCAATGGTCCAAGTCTACAATCACACTGCTTCACAAAAAGGGAGACCGGAGTGACCTTGGAAATTATAGACCTATCAGCCTCATGACAAACCTGTACAAAGTATTTTCTAAGGTCATTTTGAATAGAGTCACTAAAATCCTGGATGAAAATCAGCCACGCGAACAGGCAGGGTTTCTTAGGGGTATTCTGCGACGGATCATATACAGGTGGTTACACAAGTAATAGAGAAAGCTAACGAGTACGATAAGAAAACTATTTATATGTGCTTTATCGATTACCAGAAAGCTTTTGACTCTCTGCACCATGATGCAATCTGGTCAGCAATTTCACAACAGGGAATGGAAATAAAATACATTGAACTAATTAAAAGCGTTTACTCTAAATGTTGGGCTAAAGTAAAACCCGAGAGGGAAGGAGTAGAGTTTCCCGTACAAAAAGGAGTTCGACAGGGTGACCCATTATCGCCGAAATTATTTTCGGCCGCACTTGAGTCGATTTTTAGAAACCTAGAGTGGGATAAGAAAGGCATTAGAGTGAATGGAGAATTTCTCAGTCACCTGCGCTTCGCTGACGATATTGTAATATTTGCTGAGACATCAACCGAATTAGAATATCTGATAACCGAATTGGCAAGAGAAAGTAGAAAGGCTGGTCTGTCATTGAACGCTTCTAAAACAAAAATAATAACGAATGGAGTTATTCAGGATGTTGTAATAGAGAATATGAGAATCGAATACGTCAGTGAATATGTGTATCTGGGACAACTGGTGTCATTCGAAAACTATACAGAAAAGGAAATACAAAGAAGAATAGGTTTAGTATGGAAAAGTACTGGGGTCTAAAGGAAATAATGAAGAATAGAGAAGTTAGTTTACACATAAAAAATAAAGTTTACGAAACAGCGATATTGCCCTGCCTTATATACGGATGCCAAACATCGTCATTGAGGAAAGAAGACGAGGAAAAGATTGCCATATGTCAAAGAAAAATGGAAAGGAGCATGTTGGGCATAAAAAGGTCAGGTAAAATACAAAACGAATTAATACGAGGGAAAACAAAGCTAATGGATGTAAACCAAAGAATAAGATTGCTGAAGTGGAATTGGGCAGGACATCTGTGCAGACTAGAGTGTGCGAGATGGACAAAGCGGGTGACGGAATGGATTCCATTAGACGGTAAAAGAAAGCAAGGGAGGCAAAGAAAGAGATGGCGAGATATTTTTACCCAACGTTGTGGACCAGACTGGATGCACAAAGCGCGCAACAGGAAAGAGTGGAGTGATTTAGGGGAGGCCTACGCCGTAGAGGCGACCGCTATGAATAGCGAAGATAAACCAGAGTAGAAGAAACAGGTTAAAAGGAACGGATTTACATAAACAGCTTAAGAGAAAGAACATAACATTATTAGCATTTGTTTACTTTGAAATGATTTAAATCTAAATAAGTTTTGTCTAAAACATTGTAATTAGTGGAATAAAGGGCATTTTTATTTTATTTATTTTATTTTAATGTAAACACAATAATTAGAATACATGATATTTTTTGTATCTTATAAATTATATTTCTGCTCAGGCAGTTCCATCTCCTTCTATTGTGACCCTCTTAGGGTAAAATGAAGCTATATTAAATCTAAAAATTTTGTTTATGAGCTTTGCTATATTTTGTCTAAAAAGTTTTTTTAGAGTCGGTTGATTAGATCATTTGGTTTGAAATATTGGTCTAAACAGTCTAGGTTACGGGCCTGCGGACGGCGAGCACGAGTAACTTGCCGCCGGACCAGAACCAGGCCCGACCGTCGCGTTCCGCCTCGTGGAGGGTTGATGCCGATACGAAGACGCGGAAATCTTAACGGGTTGCCGGGGCTCCTGCTCAAAGTGCAGGATTAGGAACGGGGTGGTTTTTAGTCAGTAAGAGTCTGACACTCCCTCTCGCCCTGACCCGGGCTGGGAGAAGCCATTGGACGATTTTAACCCTAAAAAAACAGTCGAGGTTCGTATAGCGATTCTTTTGATGATAAAGATAAAGATAAAGACAAAGATATTTTTTATTTGCGTTAACATGAGTAATATTACAAGAGTACATGCAATGGTGTTAAGTTAGGAGTATGAGCTACATGTTATGCCGTTTTGGCGTACAAATATTTAAAATTAAAATTTAATATTAAGGCAGGTAGTGAAAAAAATATATACATGCAAACCTAAATAAGCAAAAAAGACATAGAAGACAATATTAACCGTTACAGGTACAACAAAATTATATTAATTGTATTACAAATCTAATTTATCTTTTAAAAAATCTTCTATATTATAATAACATTTCTTATGTAACAAACGTTTGAGTTTATTTTTAAACATGTTAAAATTTAAGGCTTGTATGGATTTAGGTATTTTATTATAAATTTTAGGACCCAGACATAATATGCTTTTGTGCAACAATGCAGTTCTAGATGGATGAATGCAAATGTTGTTATTACGTCGATTTCTAATATGATATTCGGATAAGCGCGGAAACAACAAGTTACTTCTAACAAACAATGCAACTTCAAGTATGTATAAAGACGGAAGTGTTAAAATTTTGTATTCACCAAATAGCGGCCTACAACTGTCCATACTTTTTATTCCGAACATAGCTCTTATGCAACGTTTTTGTTGTTTGAAGACTATATCCTTGTGAGTGGAATTACCCCAAAAGATTATCCCAAACCCTGTACCGACTCGACAAGGCCGTAATACGGTAGGTGCCAGTTTATAAAGGGCGTATGCTAACTTACTAACTTTTTTAGTTAGTCCGTCAATATGGTTTTTCCAACTGAGTTGCCTATCAATAATTAAACCCAAGAATCGAGTTGTGTCTACTTTTTGTATAGTATACTCGTTATAAATTAGGTTAACTGGTAATGAATTAGTTATGTTTTCTCGCTGTCTAAAGTGCATTATACTGGTTTTTTTGAGGTTAATTTTTAAATTATTGTTATTAAGCCAGTCGATTATATTTGACAAGGAATTATTTATTTCGAAATTGTAATTTTGGATTTATAGATATTATTGTTACGGTGCTATCGTCAGCGAAAAGGACCATAGGTTCTGTTGTGGCCGAAGGTAGGTCATTTATGTACAATAAGAACAAAAGGGGACCTAATACACTACCTTGAGGGACGCCATAGGATACGGCACGCTTATGAGATGTAAATATCTGTTCCCTTTTAGTTGTTGGATTGAACTTTGTTATTTCTATTATTTGTTGACGATCTGTTAAATATGACCTTGTCAATTCCAATATATTACCTCGTATACCGTATGCTGACAGTTTTTCTACTAAAATATTATGATCTACGCAGTCAAAAGCTTGTGACATATCGCAATATATTGAGCAGACAGGCAAGGACTATTTGTGTTTCTTAAATTATTTATAATTCTTAACATCTGAATCGGTAGACAAGGCGACATGAACATGGAGTTTGTGTTGTGGCTAATCAATCTCGTAGATTCTTTACTTGTACCAACGGTAGGTTGTACTTTTTCAATAAAATATTTATTAAATGCATTCGCTATATCTGTAGGGTTTTGAATAATAGTGTTATTAATTTTTATTTTGTCTATCGTTTCTTTTGGTACTGAAGTTTTGTTATTGTTAATCACTTGCCATGTTGATTTACTTTTATTAGTTGTACTTATTTTATAATTATTTTGAGCCCGTTTTGTTAGGTTTATAATAGTTTTAATTTTTTTCGAATAGTTTTTATAATTTAATTTGTTTAGAAGTGATGGTTTACGCCTAAAATTCCACAGCATTTCTTTTTTCTTTTTAGAACATATTTTAATTCCACGAGACAACCATTTAGGTTTATTATTTACTCTTATTAAAACTTTTTTAACGGAAAACATAAGTCGAAAAATAATTTAAATGTATCTATGAAGTTACTATATGCTAATGTTGGGTCATCAGTTTCATATATTTCACTAAAGGACAAGCTTTGTATACACGTTTTGAATTTTTGTATATTTTCATAATTATAATCGCGCGTGATTTTATACCAATGTTTTAATCTTAGCATTTTTTTAACCGGGATCTCAATTACTTGTGCTGTATGGTCCGACATTCCAAGTTCTAGTATATCGGTTACACATTGTTTCTGAAAATTGTGAGCAAAATTATCTATACACGTGTTGCTTAATGTTCCAGTAGGTTGTCTCAGCGCTAGTTTAAAATTGTAATTCATCAATAAACATTCAAAATCCAAAGTTACATTATTGCACTTTAATACATCAATGTTAAAGTCACCGGCTATAATGGTATTATTGGATTTAATTTTTGAAATGTGTACTAGAATTTCTTCAAATCTTTGAAAGAATAAATTCAAATTATTATGTTTGGGTACTCTATACAAACAGACAACAACAATTCTAGATTCTATCAGTTCAATAGCACAACATTCGATAACATTATTAATAGATAATTTGCTTATTTGAGGAAGTTCTCTAAACTTATGTATATTGTTGACAATTATGCAAGCTCCACCTCTTTTGATCTGGCTACGACTGAAAGTTGAAGCTAGTTTTTCATATTAAAAATGCTTTCATAACCCGCTAACATGAAATGTTCGGGTAATAAATAGTACATCAATGTCTACATTTCTATCTTTAAGCTCGTCTAAATGAATAGATAATATATCAGATTTATTTATAAGACCTGCAATGTTTGGGTGTAGAATTTTTAGGAATTTAATATCGAAAAAACAGAGAGTTACAATCATCTACAATAGCAGTATCACTACTTAGTTTACATTTTTGGTTGAAATTGGAATGAATATAATTTATCAACAAAAGTATATTTTCGAAAATGTTTCGAATGCCATTGTTATTTATTACACCTGTTCGTAAGTTAAACATAGAACGATCAAACGTTAAATCATAGTTGGAATCTAAATAGTATGCATGCTCGTGCTTTATTAAGTCTAAGTATAATAGATTATTAAATGTCTCAATTCTCCAGTTGTAAAGATTGTTATAATTGGTAAGTTTATACGTAGGAAAGCAAATTATTATGTTTGTGTGACTAACTTGTTTTAATATTTTACGAATTAATAGTATATTGCTGTCATAGTTGCTAGTTATCTTGAAGTCCTCTTCTCCAATTAATACTATGCAGTAGTCAGTCATTATTATAATCATGAAGCTTTGTTTGTATCCCGATAAGAAGTTGCTCTGTAGAACCATTAGGTGTAATGTAGTGACATATATTGTATTTATCTAATAGAAGTTCTTCAGCGGTCGACAGTTTTCTATTTTTGTTGTTAGTGCTTAGTATACATATTTTACTTTTTTGCATGTCTATAGATGTTTAATTTTTATTAATATCTAACGTTGAGGCTTTGATCGTGGCTTTTGTAGGTATAACTTCTGTATCAGTAGTATTGGTTATCAATTTTTGTGTTTGCTTAGTTTCCAAATTCTGCTTCTTAGATTTTTTTGTGGGTGTATTGAATTTTTGTTTAACTGGACTATTGGTAATTTTCCTAAGTACTTCGTTCTTCTTCAATAAATCCTCATTAGTATTTCGTAGTTTAGAATTCTCTGGTGACAATAATTCAATTTCGTGGTGTGCACTTTGTAATTGTGATTCTAAATCCAGTAGCTTAGTTTTTAATAAATTAATTTGTTCATTTTCGTCTTGAGATAACTCTGGCATACTATTGACGGTAGACTCAAGTGTGTCAGAGATTATAACGCTGTCATTTAGCGCTGTTTCTGAGCAAGCCCTATTCCGGTTGCGTCGAAAAGTAATGTTTTCTAGAAAATTCATTTTATTGCTTGTATTTATCTATATATCACAGGATTATAGTTTTTTGAAATTATGTTTTTACATTGTAAGGGTTTATTTCTATAAAAAACTTAAATAACAACATAACATAACATCACGCCTTTTATCCCCGAAGGGGTAGGCAGAGGTGTACACAGAAGTAACACCCACTTTTCACTATTTGTGTTATGAGTCCCATGTAATAGGGGGTGAGCCTATTGCCATATACCGGGCACATTTCCAAACTCCGTGCTACTACTGAGAATTTTTTAAAAACCCAGTAATACTTTGCCCGACCCGGGAATCGAACCCGAGACCCCTTGCCCGGCAGTCGCACTCGCGACCACTCGGCCAACGAGGCAGTCAACAACTATTACTTAAATAAAATTAAAACTAAATATTACTAAATTGTCGTGGTGGCCTGGAGGTTTAAGACGCTCGCTTCTCATGCATGAGGGTGCGGGTTCGAAACCTACCAACGGCAAGTACCAATGTGACTTTTTCCGAGTTATATGTACTTTCTAAGATTATTTAGACACCACTGACAAACGGTGAAGGAAAAACATCGTGAGGAAACCTGGACTTATAATTTATAATTATAAGTTTGAAATCGCCAACCCGCATTAAGCAAGCGTGGTGATTAACGCTCTAACCTTCTCCGTGTGAGAAGAGGCTTTGCTCAGCAGTGGGCATTTATAGGCTGTTGATGATGATGATTACTAAATTAAATATATACAACTTAAACTATCAAACACCAAGCGGTCACCGGTGACCGCAACTATAATTGTTCTAAATTTGTGTCTACAAAACCGGTACTCGACGAGTTAAGATTAAAATTAATTATAGGAAAAATAAACTATTTATAAGGCATCGAAAAACTCGTCCGCATTGACGTCAGTGGGGAAAGTACCCAGAAGGCTGGCAGCATTGCCACGTTGTATGGCAATGCTTAACCTCTGACCGAAAAAAGACCAGCCCTCTGGTCACGAGATGTGTCGACCAGGCGTTTCGAAATGTTTTTGAACAATTTAAGCGCACTCGGACCCCACGGACCTAACGTCTCAACCCCAAACGGCTCAAAGATATAACTACCAGCAAGGTTGTTATATTTGCGCCGCTTGAGGTTTTCTGCAGAGGCAGCAGCCGAACCAGCACAACTCGCCGTTACTGGAAGATGAGAAGGTGCAAGGGTGTCGACGCAGGTTGCGTCCCACACCAAAGACTTTCCCAGCTTCCAGGGCATAATGGACATACCGTCGGGTCTCTTACCATCGTCGCGTGCCAAACCCTTTGGATCCAGAACAGCTGGCACACCGGCGATGACAAGAGCTCGACGGATGATGTCGTTAATGCTGGCGTGTCGGGCTATCCGGCCCGCGCTTCTGCTACACGATAGGCTGTGGGGGCTGAGGTGGTCGACCATCTCACCGCATTGACAGCGATGCGGAGAAACATAGGGTGCACCTACACGCAAGCAAGCAGCAAGCCGAAAAGTTGAGTCATTCAACATCGAATTATTAATATAAATTAATTAAGTTATCAGACTGCAATTGTTTGGGCTAATAGTTATTACAAATTTATTTCATTACAATAATTCTAATCAAATTTAAATAAATAAATGTATACAACTTAAAATATAACTTAAAATATAAATAACTATGAACTAAAATATTAACACCTTAAAAAAAAAGTAATAATAAATAAATCCGCTATAATAAGGCATCAAAAAAAATTTCCTCATCATTATCGTGAGGTAGGGTGCCCAAAAGACTGGCAGCATTACCACGTTGAATGGCAATGCTTAACCTTTGTCCAAGGTAGAAGCCAGCCCTTCGATCACCTGTAGTGTCAACAATCCTCCTTACAATATCTTTGTAAAGAAGATGTGCACTTGGGCCCCACGGCCCTAAAGTTTCAACCCCAAACGGTTCGAAAGCATAATTGCCAATCAGGCTATCATACTTTCGCCGTTTGAGGTTCTCGGCAGCAGCAGCGGCAGCACCGGCTCGACACGCTGAGTTTGGAAGATGGGATGGCGCCAGAGTATCAACGCAAGTGGCGTCCCATACTAAAGGCCTACCCATCTTCCAAGGGAATAATGACATACCGTCGGGTCTCTTGCCATCGTTGCGTATCAAGCCATTAGGTTCTAAGGTAGCTGGCACGCCAACGGAGACAAGAGCTCGACGAATTATGTCATTAATACTCGCGTGTCGAGCAAAACGACCCGCACTACGGGTACACGACAAGCCGTGGTGTCCAAGGCTGTTGACATCTTCCCCACAACGACAACGATGAGGTGAACAAAATGAAGCCCCAAGCCTTAAACAAATTGCAGCGCGGAATGTGGTGTCGTCCAACAAAGTACCTAAGTTGGACGAAGGCAAAGCAAGAAGCCATAACCCTGACTCCCACTCACCCACAGCCAAAAGGCGAGCTCGCTCTGCAGTTGAAAAAGCGGAGTTCAACAGATTTTCGCTCACTTTCCTGCAGAACGGCTCGTCTCATTGTCTCTGGGAGAGTGATTTGACGGGGGGGTCAATATTTGGGCAAGCGATTTTCCAAGCTTTCACAGCTTCCACTAAAAATGGTACATCAAAATTAACCAGTGATTGAGAAAGAATTTTCCTGGTTAATTCTTCAGTACCATGGGCGGAAGATATGAAAGCTGGTAAGCTTACACTGGAAATTTTACGGACGCCAAGCCCACCCATGCGGACAGGCAGAGTTTTTTTTTTTTTTTTTTTTTTTTAAGGGGGGAAAATCATCGAATGACTGCCCCCGCCTGGGTGAGGCGGGAGGGAGTGTCAGACTCTTACTGACTAAAAACCACCCCGTTCCTTCTCCTGCACGTCGAGCCGGAGCCCCGGTTACCCGTTAGGTTCTCCGCGACTCCGAATCGGCATCGGCCGTATTGGGCCCCATCTGTGGTGGTCTGATGGCTCTTTGAGGCGCGCGCGGAACGCGACGCGCCGTACGCTCGGGTCTGTTTCTGGTCGGACGGGGAGCCACCCATGCTCGCCGTCCGCAGGCCCGCGCTTACGGTGGCCGGAGATCGTCTCGCGATCCCCGACGCCCGGTGTGTCCTTCGCGATGGCTGGGTTGCGAGGAGGTAGCGCTTCGCTGCCTCACGCGTCCCGCCTCCTCCTTAGCTAGCATCACTGCTTCGCAAAAGGAGGAGACGGCATCCCAGTCCCCCTCGCTCCGCATCATGGCCTGCACTAGGCCCGGACGCGAGAGGTCGCCATCGCCGATCACTTCCCTGAGGACACGGCGGTGCTCAGCCCACGAAGGGCATTCTCCCACCGTGTGTTCCACCGTGTCCTCAGGGCGGTGGACAGGCAGAGTAGCTTGTGTCCAGGCTCGGTCGTCGAGAGCCACATTCAAAATTAAGGATAAAGTTTGTCTAATGCTTCGGTCAATTTTCTCCAAAAGAAGGGGTGCTGACCAGAGATGGGTCGAGCGCAGATAATACATAAATTTGGGACCAAAACAACAAAAACGAATAATAGTATAGGTCGAATGCATTCTAATGTGATACAGTCTTTCTGAAACGACAGAAAAATTTTGATTTTTTTCACTAAGTTAACATTAATAATTATGTTTGGATAAATTAGTACAAACATCCACAAAAAGAGTGCTATGTGCCACTGAGGTTAGAACCCGAGGCTCCTCAATTTCAAGGAGCGTTCAAAGCGATTAAGCTATTCGAACCTGAACGTAATTGACGAAATAGTAGTTGTTATTATGGTTGACGATTTTTTTTGTACGTTAAGGCGCGGTAGTTTGAAATTTTCGAAAATTGAATAACTGATTTTTATATATAAAACACTTTTGTTATTTCAATTTTATTATAGAGGTACTTTAGGCACTATTTACACTATTCATTGTTACAAAAACACCATTGTCGGCATGGAAGATCACTTGGTTAGAAGTTATATATATGTTTGTTTTTATGATTCTAAATTTTTTTCACAGAGACACTTTGTTTTTTTGTAATACCTATTTAGATTTTTATGGAAATCTGTTTGCTGTCCACAATCACACTACTTTACTGCTTGTTGATGTACACTTTAACACTGTTATTTAATCGAAATTGATGCAATAACTATTTTTGAAATATTTTTATACACGGAGTAGAAACGAACCGTGACGGTGGCGCCACTAATTTGTCACTAAATGATGATGATGGAGTGTTTTTTTTTTGTAATTCCATGACATCTTCAAGTGTGATGTGTCTTTCCGGAAGCGGCCACTGCTAGAGCAAAAATAATCAGTACTGGGACCTGCATATTTCTCAACACAATACTTCCAGGTCAGTAAATATTTCTGTATAATTGGTAAATCCCGTCAGATAATATGTTTACCTATGCTTCAATAATCATCTGACAATGCCTCTGATCATTACATTCAGGTTTTTTTTTAAACGTTGCCCCATACTAGGATTTTCTTATGTATAGTAGGTGCGTTTACAAACATACACATGACACTCAGGCCCGAAACAACAATGTGTTGATCACACAAAGAATTGCCCCGTACGGGAATCGAACCCGCTACAAGTTGCCCTGTCACCGCACCAAGTTTCTCACCGTGCAGGTTTCTCCGCGAGTATCGTTTAATCAGTGATAATAAATAAAATACCTAAATAAGTTAAGCCATTTTATCTTTTTGCACTCGATTTAGAGTATTGTAAAAAGAACTACTCAGGACAGCCATTAGCCATTTTAAGGTCAGCTCATACGATAGGTGCGTAAGCACTGAAAGTTCAACGTATTAATCTTATTATCAACCGCTAATCATTTTGCCTCATTACTGGTTCTTATCTAGAATATCTTAATCCACGACTGTTTAAATTCTGAGGTATTGTTGTTATATGTTCACTTGCTAATGATGAGATCCAGTTATCGCTTTTCTTGTTTACATTTCTTGGAAAAACTGTCGTAACGAGTGAAAAGAGAAGTATCGTTATATCCGAGCATTAGTCGGGGCAGTATTATTTAACACTCGCCAGGTATGCTACAATAAGTTCTTTGTAATTTTATTACTAGTGAGTTTAATATTTCACCATTCTAAACTCCGTTACTATTTTGATCATTTTGTGATAGGGTTGGAATTAAATGTTAATTAGATTTTGCTGAAATTCTTATGTAATTTGCTGTCTTTACGCGGAGGCTACTCTCCACATCTTACTAAGGATGACACCACTTTCTTGGTTAGGGTTATTGTCTGATTTATTGAAGATTCTGTTTAGAATGATAATGCATATAATATTATGATACAGTGTACAATGTAGTCACTTATATTCATCATTATTATAAACATAGGTTTTATTATCAAGTGTAGATCATACTAAATGGTGCTACTAGGCTTGCTAGAGTAATGAAAATAGTACTACTACACAAGTATATTTTATGATAATACTTTGAAACTAGTATCATACATAAATGCACTAGCTGTTACCCGCGACTTCGTTCGCGTGAAATTATTCATATTTCTTGTTAATTTATACTTTTTTGACGTGACAACGTGTTGATTGGCGAGGCGTATTTGAGAGCTAGTATGAAACGGAACGTTTATTGTCTACTCAAGATGGCGACTGCGGTTTGTCTGTCAGTGTGATTAAAATGAATTAATAAAACGAAATAATCTCCGTAAGTAATCCGAATTTTGCGGATATAAGTTGTCGACTCGAAATCGATATTTTGATATGTTTTGTTATTCAGGTAATGTTTCGATTGAGTCTACCGTAGCCCTTGACGAATGGGATCGCTGCCATCGCAGCGGTAAGTCCCCTCTTTGAGGAGTGGCTTGAGAGACGCTACGGCGTCCTCACCTACCGCCTGACGCAGGTCCTCATCGGACATGGGAGTTTCGGGAGGTACCTGTGTTTGATGGGGCGGGAGGAAACGCCCGGGTGTCATCACTGCGAGGACCGCCCTGAGGACACGGTGGAACACACGGTGGGAGAATGCCCTGCGTGGGCTGAGCACCGCCGTGTCCTCAGGGAAGTGATCGGCGATGGCGACCTCTCGCGTCCGGGCCTAGTGCAGGCCATGATGCGGAGCGAGGGGGATTGGGATGCCGTCTCCTCCTTTTGCGAAGCAGTCATGCTAGCTAAGGAGGAGGCGGGACGCGTGAGGCAGCGAAGCGCTGCCTCCTCGCAACCCAGCCATCGCGAAGGACACACCGGGCGTCGGGGATCGCGGGACGATCTCCGGCCACCGTAAGCGCGGGCCTGCGGACGGCGAGCATGGGTGGCTCCCCGTCCGACCAGAAACAGACCCGAAAGTACGGCGCGTCGCGTTCCGCGCGCGCCTCAAAGAGCCATCAGACCACCACAGATGGGGCCCAATAGGGCCGATGCCGATTCGGAGTCGCGGAGAACCTAACGGGTAACCGGGGCTCCAGCTCGACGTGCAGGAGAAGGAACGGGGTGGTTTTTAGTCAGTAAGAGTCTGACACTCCCTCCCGCCTCACCCAGGCGGGAGCAGTCATTCGATGATTTTCCCCCCTAAAAAAAACAAAAAGCCCTTGACGAAATTATTAATATAAATTAGTGCCTATTAATTAATAAAAACTAAATAATAGACAAAAAAATCTTCCTTCAATGCGAAATAAAATAAAAATACGAATTCGTTTAAAATGTTTATTAATATTGGTCCAATAGTTATTTACAATAGTGCGTTAATCCAATTTATGTACTGAGTGACTCTCGAGTAAGCAGATGGATTACCGCCGGCGCAGCCTCCAGGTGCCCCGAATGATACAATACCAATCTGTAAAAAAAGGTATAGTTGTGTAGCGCTTTCTATGATTGAATATTGATTATGGTACGATTGTAAACCGTTGAAAATTTGTACATACCAAAAGAGGTTTACCATTCCTCTCAACTGCGAGAGGACCACCTGAGTCACCAGAGCAAACATTTTTATCGATTACACTTCCCGTGCACACGATGGATGGTCGAATAAAAGAACCTAGAACTCGGGCGCAGACAGCGTTTGAGATCACTGGCAAACTCACGTAGCTAAACGGTTGATTCGCAATAACACCTCCAACTAAAAATAACAATAACTATTAGTTCGGAAAATCTATAAAGTATGGAAGATAACTATTTAATAATTTCTTACTTGAAGGATTAATTCCAAATCCCGATACGACAGCATTATCACCAACGAAGTCCTCTTGAAGCTGAGAACCAGAAGGAAGGGCGATGGGAGCCAGAATACCTGGATATATATACCATAAATAAGTTTATTTCAATAGATAATCTTATTAAATTAAAAGATTTCTAGCATGAATACACTTCACAGTCAAAACAAAACATAATATTATTGCAAATATACTGAACTCTGTCTGAAGTCTGTGTTGAATATGATTCCTGTTTTATACCATGAAAGCATTAAATTGGCATAGAAAGTATCTTATCAGCTAATTTAGCCCATACATTTAGTTAATTGTAAGTGTGGGAGAGCCATGCTTCGGCACGAATGGGCCGGCTCGACCGGAGTAATACCACAGCCTCACAGAAAACCGACGTGAAGCAACGTTTGCGTTGCATTTCGTCGTGTGAGTGAGGTCACCGGAGGCCCAATTACCCTACCCTTCCCGAATCTCCCCAATCCCTGAATTCCTAACGATCCTCAAACTCCTAATCCCTAAAATGCCGGTAATGCTCTTGTAATGCCTCTGGTGTTCCATGTGTCCATGGGCGATGCCGATTGCTTACCATCAGGTGATCCGTCTGCTCGTTTACCGGCTTATGCCATTAAAAAAAACCCTGCCTGTATACCAAATTTAATCAAAATCCGTTCAGTAGTTTCAGCGTGATTGGAGGACAAACAAACAAACTTTCACATTTAAAAATATTAGGATGATAGTTACTCACTTGAACTTTGAATTATAAACGGCGAATTAATGATAGCAATATCATTTCTTAGTAGAAAAAGATTATAATTTTCATGCAAAATGAAGTTGTTAGTTGTAAATGTTACTCCATCACCAAGTAGAGTGGTAGTTCCTAGGACCACAGTCACACTTGGGACATTTGATACGCCATCGTGTAAATTGTGTGCAGCAGTTAGTACTCTATTGTTTGAAATTAGAGCTGCACTGGCGATACCATTGCCACTGGGTATGTGTACAATAAGTCCAGCCTGCAAAAAAATATTTGAAATCGATTACTTAGAACAGCGATTTTCAATTTTTTTGTCCCTCTTCTGTTCTATGTATATCTTATTTAAGGCAAAGTGCCTATCAGTAGTACTTCACAGCTTTTGTTAAGTAACTAAAAATATCAGCATATTTTCGGTTGTTTTGAGTACTCACATACCTGATAAGGAAATTGTCCAAGATTAGCTAATGAGCCACCAACGATTCTAGATGGATTCTGTCTACCTTCCTTCTCAGCGATAAGTACTTTGTCAGCTAGTGGCACGGCGACAGCGGTGATGTAACCGTATGGAGTGATCTTTTCTAATTCGATGACATCTTCAAGCGTGATGTGCCTCGCAGAGGCGGCTACTGCTAGAGCCAACACAATCACTGCAAAGAACTTCATGTTGCAGTTCACAACAAACTCAATACTTACCTTTCGAGGACATAATTTATATAAAACCAAATTTTGTGATAAGCAGATAAGCCCAATTAATGTGAGAGATAATTTATTTAGTTTGATAACTAAAAGATTACGGTATGAAAGTAATTTTTCAGGATATCGCTGCACTAGTGACATTCATACGTGAAAATACCCTTGAGAGTACCGAAAGCGGAAACATCAATAATATGAATGAACAGCAACCGGAATTACAGTACTTTCGATTATCAGTACCTAAACATTATGCACATTGCAGGCTTAGTAAATAAAAGCGGCGAGCTTACTGTCTGTCTTGAAGAGTTGTCCGAGAGGAACGTCGAGGTCGACATAGTATGTCTATCTGAGCACTTCATGACGGCCGGCCATGAACAATTGCTGTACATCAGCAACTACACCTTGGCGGCATGCTACTCCCGAAAAGACAGTAAGAGGGGTGGTGCATGTATTATGACAAAAAAGGGTCACCAGTTTAGGGAACTTCATGATATCCATAAATGGAGTGTTCGAATGTTGCGCCATTGATTTAACATTGTATAATATGATTATCGTTTGTGTATACAGAGTACCTAAGTCGAATAACTAACTATTTTTTGAGCAACTACAAAAAGTATTGTCAAAAATCTGTAAAAATAATTTATAGAAATAGAAATAGAAATTTATTCAGGAACATGTGATACAATGGATCTTAGTCTAATTTTCAACAGTACAGTGTATTCCACCTTTTCCAGGCATGCAAATGTTTGTTTATAGTAGGCACTTTATATAATATAGAATATAAATCCAATTTCATTGATTAATTATTACGTAATGTCAAAATAATGATTCCAAAATGTCAAATTAATTTTTTAAATACATGTCAAGGCAAAATACATTATGTCAAATACATTATGTCTGTAAAATTACATGTCATAATATTAAAATCTATTTCGTTCTACAATTCCATAGTCAATGAAGTCTTTAATACTGTAAAAATATTTTTCAATTAGCCATGCTTTCAACTTAATTCTAAATTGACGCAAAGGTAGTTCTCTAATAGATCGAGAAATTTTATTATATACTCTAATTGCCATTATTGCACAATTCTTGCCATAAAGAGTACTGCGACAATTATCCATTTTTAGTTTGGATGCATCTCGTTGTAAATGCTTACTATCTTCATTCACTCTATTAAACAAGTTATAATTTCTTACAAACAAACCAATCTCAAAAATATACAGAGATGCCAAAGTCATAACGCTCAGCTTTATGAAAAGCGGTTTGCATGTCTCTAATGGTCCTACTCCACATATAGCCCTAATGCATTTTTTCTGAACTATGAATGCTCTGTCTATATCACATGAATTGCCCCACAACAACAGGCCATACCTTAACACAGAGTTCACATAACCGTGATACGCCAATAGCGCTGTGCTTTCATTTGTCGTTTTGCGTAGTTGCCTAAGAAGAAATTAAATAAATTTGTGTATGCACACAAATTTATTTAATTTCTTGCAGACATTTTCTACGTGTAGTTTCCAATTACAGTTTTCGTCTAGTATAATACCCAAGAATTTAATATTGTTATCTTTAGAGACCGATTGACCTGAATAACTGATATTTAGCCTGGGTGGTTTACGCTTATAATTAGCAAACTGAACATATTTAGTTTTGGAGACATTAATTTCCAAATCATTGTCCTGAAGCCAGTGTATTGGCCTCCAAAGTCTCATTTATTTCCTGCTCGTAAGGTTTTACTTTTACTTTTCCTATGTCGGACACCACAACAGATATATCATCAGCAAAGAGGACACATTTTTTATCGGTAATATTAGGCAAGTCATTAATATACAAAAGGAATAAAAGCGGTCCGAGGACGCTTCCCTGTGGTACGCCTGTTCCATTCATTTTAATCGAGGATTTGTGAGATACTGAGACTAATTTTTCGTTAACTCGAGAAATCTCTACGTACTGCGTTCTATTGGTTAAGTAACTACGCAACCAATCTTGAGCCGGGCCGCGGATACCATACCGATCACATTTATCCAGCAGTTTAGTACGAAATCTTATTGAGTCTTATCTAACCGCAAACAATATACAGAAATAACTAAAATTAACATCATTACCAAAAAAGAGACAACACATGCATCTAAAACACGTGTCGTTAAATACGGAGTTCCACAGGGGAGCGTCTTGGGTCCACTGTTGTTTATAATCTACATAAATGACTTGCCATTGGTAACGAAATATCCAGTCTCACTGTTTGCTGATGACAGTACGATAACTATTAAACTGTCAAACACCGGGTGGTCACCGGTGACCGCAACCTATTGTTCTTTAATTATGTCTATAATGACGGTACTCAACGAGTTAATTCTATAGAGAGGGATATGTACGAACATGACATTATTAATACTATAAGTTCAACAATCGACTGGTTAGACAATAATAATTTAAAAATTAATCTTGAAAAAACAAAAATTATGTTCTTTAATCAACGCTTAAAAGCACCAAATATTAATGCTCAATATAAATCTATTGCTAAAAGAAAGATAGATACAACAAAATTCTTGGGTATAACTATTGACAAAAGTCTAAACTGGAAAGCTCACACAGAAGAACTAGATAAGAAAGTTTGTTCTTCTGCTTATGCCCTTCAGAAATTAAAGCCTATCATAAGTACCCATGCGCTGATAACTGCTTACCATGGTATTGTTGGCTCGATACTGAGATTCGGAGTAATATTCTGGGGCAATTCTACTAACAAAGAAACTATCTTCAAAGCTCAAAACTGATGTATCAGAGCTATTTTCGGCCTAAAAATGACTGATAGTTGCAAACAATATTTCATTAAATATAATATTTTAACCTTACACCTTACACCTCATAAATGAACAAGGAAGGGAGACCCCTTCCTTGTTCATTTATGAGGTGGCTATTTTTGTAAAGAGTAATCTCAACTTGTACGAGAAGATAACAGATATCTGTATACGTAATCGACGGGATAACAATAGACTGTGCGTACCTAGATCAACAACGGCGTTAATGCGAAAAAGTATCTTTTGTTTGGCTCCAATAATATATAATAAACTCCCTAAACCTATTAAACAATTGCGCAGTACTCTGTTTAAAATACATTTAAAAAATATCTTATAGCCAAATGTTTTTATAACTTAACGGAATTCTTAAATGACCACAATTATTGACCTGCAATATCGATATTTTTTTGGGTGACCACATACTTGGTGACTGAATTATTAATAAATTATTAACCTGCAATTGCGAAACTTTGACTACTGTATGTTGTCTATTTATGTTGTACTAGCTGTTACCCGCGACTTCGTCCGCGTGGAATAGTATCTTTGGGTGTATTTTTGAATCATTAGTAGGTATATTTAAAAAATAAAAATTTATTGTTCTCTTATAAATGTCCAAGAGACACTTACTGGGACCAGCGTCACGTTGTGTACAAAAATATTTTTAAAAAACCTAATTTAAAACATTTTTATACACAACGTTTGCTGTTTTATTGTTGTTAGATAAAATGTGGAGATTTTTGGGATTTGATACACGTGAGCAGGCCACGTAGAGTTGCCCATGCGAAAAACAGTTTGTTCGGAAACGTCTCGGACATCTCGATGACGTCGATGGAGGCGGCACTGGCGGTGGCATCAGAGGAGGGACAGCGCTGCGCGGGGATCAACATATACGAGGACGAGGATCGCGGCCCGTTCTTTTCCACTCGATTAGCTGTGAGCACTGTACGCGTTGCGCGCCGTATATTTGTAAAGGCACACCTACCTTCCGTCGAATAAACCAGTACCTTTAATCAGCATCATCATTTATACAGACCAAAAACTCTCCCCAACACAGTTCTTTTCTAAATTTACACCCGCCACTTTCAGTGTTTGGCCTTGCGCTTTGTTAATGGTCATTGCGAAGGCTGGTTTGAGGGGAAACTGGATTCTTTTGAACTGAAAAGGTAAATCTGTAGGGATCATGGGTATGCGAGGAATCAAAACTTCTTCATCTTTAGCTATTCCTGTCATTATAATTGTCTAATAATATTGCGTCCTAGCTGCGTAATTTGCAATCGAGTTCCGTTGCATAGTCTCGGTGCTTCGAGGTTTCTCATTAACAAAACTGGAACCCCAACTTTCAGTCTCAGCTTATGAGACGGCACTCCTGATAGCTCTAAAGAGTTAAGAAACTCTGTAGGATAAGATGTCACCTGCTCACTGTCCATGATAATATCTACTGATAAATATTCGACAACATCGCCTTGCACATGTGACATCATTCGTTCATTTATCTGTCCCACGATTTCATTGGTCGGTGCTAATATAGCCCTTTCACACAACCACTCTCTATTCCTCATGTTATATTCCAAACCGGGATATACGTTGTTTTTAAGATCTTCCAAGTTGTGGACAGCATTACAAAATTCTTGATTTAACGTGATCATGCCGATAGCGTCCGTAGTCATTCGACCTTCACCAATTTTCAATAGAGCAGCTGCATATTGCCCCGATTGCGTATCATTATGTAGTTGTACTCGCATGTTTTTAGTTAGACAAAACTTTTTTACATGCACCCATAATATAGACGCTTTCAAACATGCATTTACCTCATCTGCTGGAATGCCTCTGGTAATGACAGGTAGTGTCTGTCGAAAATCCCCAGCAAGCAGCACTACCATCCCACCCATTAAACTCTGGTTGTTTCTGATATCTTTCAGAGTTCGATTGAGCGCCTCGATCGCTTTTTTATGCGACATTGTACATTCATCCCACACTAACAGCTTGCATTGCTGTAGCATTCGGCCACGATCGCAGTTTTTTGTGATGTTACACACTGGAATTTCCTCATGAGATAAATTTAATGGGAGTTTAAGAACTGAATGTGCCGTACGGCCTCCCTCGAGCAGCGTCGCCGCAATTCCAGAGGAAGCTACGGCAACAGCTATTCCTTTGTCTTTGCGGATTTGGGCTAAAAGTAAATTTAGAAGAAAAGATTTTCCAGTGCCTCCTGGCGCATCTAAGAAAAACAATCCGCCCTCACCATTATTAATTCTTTGCGCAACAAAATCAAAGACTAATTTTTGTTCCGTGTTCAATCGAGGAACAGACTCTGATATTTGTTGCTGCAAAGAATCGACATTGTAGTCCAATTCTCTTAATAAATCACTGCTAATTTCTCCGATTCTTTGTGGTCGGTTCATTCCAAAATCTGATAATGTTTTCCCAGATATAGCCATCACTTGGTCTTCAATCTTAGTAAGCGCCTCGTTATATACTAAATCATTATACGTAGCATTGGGATTATTTTGTTGGAGTCTGTGTAAAATATCGTCAGACATATCATTTTGGTACTTTTCCCATAATATCTGAGGATTTGAAAGACCACACGTCGCTATGACAATGGCAAAAAGATCTCTCACCTTAGCTGCTGATCTACATTGTGCAGCCTCTTCTAATGTCGAGTCCCAATGATTATCATTCTCTAACAATCCTCTACTTTCACAGGTTTCCCGGAACGTAACAAAAGTTTGACCATTGTAAGTTTTGAGATCATTGAACGAAGTTGGCCCACGCACGTGGTGTAGCAGTAGTCTCAAACTCAATGTTGCTAACGTGGACTGTATAGACCCGTCCTAATACATCTCCAGATTTAACGCCAGGCCAATTCGGAACAGCAGTTCCTTGAATTCGGCGTTTCCAACACTTTCTACTGGCATCCCAAATATAATACAAACCTACCTAAGTACCTGAACATACAAAAGTGTTTTTGCAAATTCATCTGATCTGCAAATGTCGAAAAATGCGGTCAAAGTGGTTTTTTGTGGCGTTGTCACTCGTTGGTGAAAATTATTTTCATTAAAATAAATTCCTTCACCATTCTCTAGATGCACACTGAGGTGCGTAACAGTAGGATTCCTCTCATGCAAAGGAAACCCTAACAGGCACCATACAGCTTCGTTACTGCTGACATAACGACCAGACTGAAACGTTTGTACTTCCGATTTTTTTATTGATACAAAACAAAAGTTACAATTTCTGGAATTCCTTTGGTACCTACTTATATAAAAACTTTGCACATCCTAAGAGACCTATGTACCAAGTTTCATGGTTTTATCTCCAAAAATGACGAACACCCACATGCAACCCCTATGTCACCCCCACGCTGGTGTAAATTTTAAAATGATAGAACAAACGATTTTTTGTTTATTATTTAGTGCCTAAATATAAAATGTAAGGTATCTTCAAGAATGACGAACTTCATACAAACTTTCAACCCCTATTTCATCCCCTCACAGGTCGAAATTTCAAAACCGGTAGAACAAATGTTTTATTTTTTTTTATTAAGTGCTTAAATATAAAGTTTCATGGTTTTATCTTTAAAAATTATGAAATCCCATACAATTACATCCCCCCCCCTTTTAACCCCTTACAACCCCTTTTTCGGGATAAAACGTAGCCTATGTTTTATCTCGGGGTCTAGAATATCTGTATACCAAATTTCATTCAAATCCGTTCAGTAGTTTTGGCGTGAAAGAGTAGCAGACAGACAGACAGAGTTACTTTCGCATTTAGAGGTATAATATTAGTTAGGATTATTATCACATTATTTGTTTGTTACATTTAACTTGAATGACTGAAATAATTTTATTCAAAATTAATTTTTGATATTGACATTTAATACATAATACATTTAGACATTTTAATTGATTGACCTATTTTGACCTAAGTGATATTTTTAAATACATATTGTTTGATTACTACCTACTATTATTTCTTTTTGACATTTCTAATCAATATTAAGAATAATACCTTATCTAGATGATTTAATTGTTAAAATTGATTGTTAAATTAGTATATCATCATGTTTCATGTTTTCCTCAAGACATATACTTCTCTGTTTTTAATAAAACTTAAGCCTAGTGCTCACCACAATTTGTACGCCTCCGGGTATAGCATAGCGCTCTTTTTTATTACCATATATAAGACCTATATCTGTATGCACCTATGTTAAGAAATAAAAGTGATTTGATTTGATTTAAAAATAGGACATTGGTTTACCCAGACTGACATAATAAGTGATAAATATAAGATAAGTAATATTGATGCGAATCTGGAAAGAAGAATATAATATATATAATCCTTTTATTCGTCTATCTATATAGATATATACATATATATATATATATTATACATACATCCGCAACCCTAACGTTATTTTACGATTATTTGTGATACCGGAATTATATGTTTGTTAAATGTGAGAGCGTCATACATGTCAATACATGTATGTCGCTCTCACATTTAAAATTCATACGAAAATAAACTGCAAAAATTGATGGTGACTGGACTAATTATGTCAATAGTTTTAAATAAGTTCATTGAATAAAAGGTTCTCATAATTTCAACCCTGCGTGTAGACTTGTTTTTTAGTCATAATATGAACCTTATCAGTCGATAAGTTCACTAATTCATTTTGTTTGAGGTAATCACTAATTATCCGAAGATAAACCTGACACAAACAATGATTCGGATTTAATAGTGCCTTTATCTTTCAAATTAAATGATCAAATCAAGGAAATTCCCATACATGCGCTGTTATCAAAAGAAACTGGGTATCCCAATATTTTAATCTATGCGTTCACCTTATCAGATTGCGATTGTGATTAGGATTTAAATATCACTCCCATTTTTTTTCTTTGGATGAGCCAATAAACGAGCAGACGATTTACCTGATCATGTAAGCAATCGGCGGCCCATGGACATCCGGAACACCAGAGTCCAGAGAGTAGGATTTGAGGATTGATGGGGATTTAGGGATTAGGAAGTCATGCGACGAAACACAACGCAAGCGTTGTTTTACGTTGGTTTTCTGCGAGGCCGTGGTATCACTCCGGTCGATCCGGTCATCCGTGCCGAAACATGGCTCTCCCACACTTAAATGATATGTGTTCAATTAAGTTCAAAAATTCTATATCTGTTACAATTTGTTAAACAAACAAGGTAATATTGATATGGATATTAATTGTTTTTCTGATTCTAGCCTGTATGGTTCAGGTGTAGCCAAGTAGTAGTAGTAGTAGTTGATTTGTTGTATATGAGTTGACGAAAACCACAGATGTCCCAATAATCAGTTTATTCGTAAAGTTACACGAAAGTTTAATTGTAGCATCCAATTCAATCCAATCCATCCGTGGTTGTAGTTCGATGACAGTTAGTGGTCAACTGCTTTATTATAATTATAAGGTGAATAAAGTAAGTGACGAAAAGTAGGTCGCGGCGTAAGCAATTTGCTTGTACGTAAACCGTACATGCTCCTCCATAATGTATTGTAATATTACAGCTAGTTTTTTTTATTTTTTTCCCATGGAACAGAAGATTAAAGGGGGTTTTAAAGCTAAACTAGTGCAGTATAGGTCAGATTGATTACATTGGATTGAATCTGTGTGTAAAACATACACCAATAGAATGTATAATCAGTAGTACTAGGTACAACCTACTTCGTGACTTTTACAACATAGATAAGAGTCAATAAAGAACATACAATGAAAGTAATATTATCGCATGTCAAGCATATACCTACGGAATCGACTATGTTGAAAAATGGGAAAATTCATCTATATCGTACAGCCAATTTAAGATTGGATCCTAAACTGCATCTGGTAGGTCAGCAGCATTGTCGTCTTAACTGTTGATATCCTAATTATGGGATTTAATTATATCCCTAAGTCGGCCTTTGTTCAGTAACATCAGTCTTCCGGTTGATGTTAATAATGTCAAGTAAAACTCGTCCATACATCCACACTTTCTTACTAAAATAATAATGTAATATATATTGGTTTAGATTTATATATCTGTTGTAATCTAATCAAATAATCTCGTCTGGGCGTCATTAGTTTAAGCTCCGCCTAAATATTAGTATTTACATAATTAGCTCTATTTTTACTGATTTTAGTTCAGGGTCTTACATCTTTAGAATTTCGTGTCACTGAACGCTTAACCACAATATTGTGTTTTTGTCTAGATGTAGTTTCTTTTTATATAGGTGCTTTCTATAATTTTATAGCTTCATTTTTTTTTACTGAGCAAATTGTACTACTGCTAAACTTTTCTAAGATCATAAATACAATAATTATAATTGACGTTGTCAATATTAATGACAAATGGTTACTGGCCGCAATAAGCTGTTATTTTACTTATTAAATATTTGTCGTTACTGATATCGGTAAAATGTTGAAAATTTCCTGTATTCTCTCTGTCTGTCTTGCAAAATTGCACGTTTCTTATAGCGTATCAGCGTTTAATGATGATATCATAATAATATCTGGAATCAGTTACATTTCTATAAAAAACTTTTTTACCCAAAACAGTTTTAAAGCATGAAATAATACATGGTTTGAATTTTGAACCTCAACAAGTTACCTGTTTGACGATTGTATTGATTGCTCATAAGCAGGATCATATCCTAACTCGCTTTTTAAATATCAATAATAGTTTAAGGTTTTCATAAATATTATTTTATTAGCGCACACCTGATAAGGAAATAGCCCTCTATCGGCGAATGAGCCTCCAACAATTCTGCTGGCATCCAGACCCTCTTCTTCAACTTTACAAATTTTTTCAGCTAATGGTACTAGAGGTACATATAATGCTAATGGCTAATGGTACGATAATAATACTAACTCTATCTAGATAACCAAATCCACTGTTATCTTCGATGTCGACTACGTCTTTAAGGCTTACATGCCTTGCGAATGAAACCGCTACTAGTGCAAAGAGAGTCACTACAAACCACCTCTGTTCACACATGAACGTGCTGTGTCAGCGAGATAATCCTACGTGATAAAGTACGTAAAAACATAGTAATTATTAAGTATACAACTAAGTAAACATCACGTACTCATATAAGTACGTGGGTACGTCTAAAGACCTGAGATGGTACATTATGTGGTATGTGTGTATATAGGATAATCAGTCACTAGTTGATGCCGACTTTGACTCACTACCCTTACTCCACCTCTCACTGTGGCCAAGACACCTTTAGCCATCAACCAATCTGTCGTGTGAGTTTCCTCGACAGGCAATGAGAAAACCCACACTACCATATCCCATTCCTACCCACATTCCATCTGCCATCATAGGTCTCAGGTGGCAGATATCCCGCACCTATCTATATATAAGTATATATATATATATATATATATATATATATAAATACGTATAGTAGGGCTCGGGTCTAGGGTCTGTAGGGCTAGGGCATTAGGCGCATACAAAGCGTAGGTCTGTTTTACAGAATACCACAGTGTACCACGATAGTACGTGCTAGGTTAAGGGCCTGGTAGTAGGTACGTAAAAGTGCTGGTCTGTATCACAGTATACCACAGAGCACAATGCCTATACGCATTTATACGCTAGGCAAGATAGGATTGGATTTAGACTACATAGGTAATTAGGCTTAGGGGGTCTAGGATAGTATATTATAAGTGTTACATTATCTAGGATAGTGTACGATAACGTTAGCTAGTAGTCATTAGGATTAGGTAGTCCTATACAGTAGGATTTTAGCGTAAGCTAACACCACGCTGTACAACCTCATATTGACTATCAACTTTAAATGACTGAAATATTTAATTTTATGACTATAAATATTAGATCCTTATTATTCTATTAAATTGTAGATACATAGAACTTTTATGAGGTATATTTATATCCAAATCTTCAGTAACATAGACATTCTCATCAAAGTTTATCAAATTAAATTTGATTAATTCGAGTGATAACAATATTGAATTAATTTTGATTCATCACAGAGATATCAAGGAAAATAAGTAGATAATATTGTCTGTTAACTGAAATATTATTTTTCCATTGACTGCCTTTAATTACTTATGTCTGTTCAAGAGTAATATTTGATGAGTTTAAGATATAATCATACTGACATAATTAATCGTGGGTTTATCTTTGATGATTTTATCTATACTTGCACTAATTCTCCTATAAATATGACGCACAATTTCAATATTTCAATAAATGTAAGGCATACACAAGATATAGGAAATTTAAAAATATGAGCTGAATTTAAGTGAAGGGAAATAAATATAATTTTTTTATGAAAAGTTCACTATTACACAAAGCATATTAGCATTATTATTAATGTAGGCAACTCTTATATTAAAAATCTCCTTTGTAGCGCGATAAGAAAAATGGTGGTAATGTAATGAATTCGTGTTCACGCTAAAATTCAAAATTCGAAGCCCCGGCCTCGCCTCGCTCGAGTGGGCCCCGCGGTCGCGCCAACAGTCGCCGCCGAAACGTTGAGTGAGTTAGCGTGTTCGAAGATGCTCCGCGTTCCCGCCAATTTTCTCGGTTTTTGAATTCGTTGTGGAAACATCCAGCCCTAATCTGTTACAATTAACAAAGACAGTTTTACGCCTGAAATTTGAAAGGCTACTCAATTTTAAGTTCTACTTAAACATCGTGTCGTCTCTGTCATTTTACAAAGAATTTGCAGTGTAGGTACTATTTTTTTTTCCTCAGATCTACAATCAGCCGATACGGCTTTAATCAGATGAGATGACGTGCTTTTGGGACTTTGGAGAGTTGCACATCCTGTGACATGCTAACTCTATTTCTTTTTTCCCTAAAAATGGGTTTATGTAGACGCTAGTTGCTTTCTTTTCAGTCGAGATAAGCAGTTGTCTGAGTTTATGAGGAAGCCAGATGGTTAATGTGTCGCCCAAGGCGTTGTTTGTAAGACACAGATGAACTCTTTATTTCTTCCTTGACTGTCGGAATCTGCAGATATTCGTGCACCTCCGTGTTTCGTGTGAACCATGGTGCATTAACCAGTACCTTTAGTACTTGGTTTTGGTAGCGCTGGAGGATCTCAATATTTGAGTGGCTTGCCGATCCCCAGAGCTGTACACCGTATGTCCAAATCGGTTTTAGGATGCACTTGTAGATAAGGACTTTATTTTCCAAACTTAGTTTAGACTGCCTACCTATAAGCCAATATAGTTCCACAAACTTTTTATTTGCTTGGTCTCTTTTAGCCTTTATGTGAGCCTGCCAAGTGAGTTTTTTGTCAAGGTGCATGCCTAAGTATTTAACTGTCGTGCTTGTTGGCAAGACAGCACCATCCAGTGTTACTGGTGTGCATTGCCCTCTTTTTAGTGTGAATGTAATGTGCACTGATTTAGATGGGCTGGCTCTGATTCTCCACTTTTTTTAACCACAATCCTATTGCATCCAGGCATTCCTGCAGTTTTGCGGAGGCTATGTTTGGGTCTTTACTACAGGAAAGTACTGCGGTATCATCTGCATAGGTTGCCGTCACAACATTATCTGAAGTGGGCAGGTCAGCAGTGTAGACTGTATATAGGATGGGACCCAGTACCGAACCTTGGGGCACTTCTGCTTCTATTTCTGAGATACTTGACAGAGAGTCTTCGCATTTGACTTGGAATAGTCTGTTTTGCAGATAAGATTTCAATAGCATGTACTCAGTATTTGGTAGATGAAGCTTCAGCTTATATAACAGGCCCTTATGCCAAACGCTGTTGAATATCGAGAAAAACAGCCGAGCAGTACTCTTTTCTCTCCAGCGCTTGCCTTATCGTGTGAGCTACCCGATGTATTTGTTTGTGTAAGTACTTAAGCGTATATTATAAATAAGTGGTATTTAAGTATTTGGACAATAGTCTCTTGAAACAACGGCTATAGCACCTGGCTACAATAGAATTGCACACAGAACATGAACACATTGCCTGAAGGACATTTGTCATTTTCCCAAGTATGGTAACGTTTTCCATTATACACGCACATATAAAAAAAACCACTAACATTTTGGTGCTTCAACCATTTTTAGGTGAGACGTTAGCCTGAATACTGGAAGGCTACTCAATTTTAAGGTGTACTTAAATATCGTGTCATCGTTGTCATTTAACAAAGAATTTGTAGTGAGAGAACTTTTTTAGAACGTACTTGTTTATGTATGTTTTTATTTACGTTATGTACGTTTTGGATAATAGCTTGTATTTTTTTAAGTGACACTCCCTCCCGCCTGGATGAGGCGTCAGACTCTTACACTGACTAAAAACCACCCCGTTAAGTCCTCCACGGCTCCGAATCAGCATCAGCTCTATTGGGCCCAATCTGTGGTGGTCTGATGGCTCTTTGAGGCGCGCAGCGCTTAGCTGCCTCATGCACCCCGCCTCCTCCTAAGCTAGCGTTACTGCTTCGCAGTAGGAGGAGGTGGAGTCACCCCAGCCCCCCTTGCTCCGTATCATGACCCAATAACAGCCTGTATAAGGAGGTATTTTATTATCATCAACAGGAATATAATAGCCGCAAGTTGCAGATGGACATAATAATTATACATTAATGTTTAATTTATGAAGTGATGTTGTAGGCATCAAAAACAATTAATACTTCCGTTTTGCAGTAGAGAAAACTTTACAATAATTTTATTTAAGAAATCATTAGATAAACACAGCGTATCAAGCTATAGTTGAATGCTAAGGAAGTAACTGATTTAATTACGAACACGCCTAAATATTTATACAGCAAATTGGACCAAAGTAAAATGTTTCTATTCTAAAATTTAAAAATATTTAATAACATTAGATTTAAGGATATTTCCGAATAAGAGCGGATTTTTTTATTTATTAGCGCTTACGTTTGCAATGCAAAAAGAAAATAATGTATATTGAGATTAAATGTATTTATTTCGATACTTTAATTATTTATCTACATATTTTTGTTATTTTGGATAGTAAATGTTTTATTAACTTTCGTTTTATGAAATTACTGTCATTACTTTGATTAAATGTAATAAATATTTTTCATCATTATTTATTGTTATAATTCACAAAGGCGTGATATAATTTACAAATTGTTTATTTGATTAAACAGTTGATAGTATACAAATTATACTTGATGCAATTATACAATGAATAATAATTCATACAAACACTGACAAGTTCAAATATCATGTACACAAAACACCGTTAATTAGTTCGCAGCGCTACACATCGACACTAGACTACACAATATACATGTGTGGGTAATTTCATATTAATAGATATGTATAGAAATATTCGTCTATCACACACATCTTGGTATTTAAATATCATTTTTGTGTCGGTATACGTAATTATTTAGTAAATAAGATTAAATAAAAACGAGGGTAAAGATAAAAATAACTTATAACAAACTTTGAATAAATCGAAATCAAATAATGAGCAATCGAGCTATACAATACCCATATAAATATAGTGTTTTCTCATCGTATTTTTATGTTACTGAATGGTATACAATATTTCGATGATCTCATTCACAGCGCGTTTGGCGTAATGGTTATCACCTCCAGTAAAGTGCCGCCGGATCGATTCCAGCATTCACAAGTTGTTTCAAGAATTCATTAATCAAATATTTAAATTTGAAACAATGTTTTAATCTTTTCTTTTTTTTCTATCCTATTTTTCTAAATCTTCTTATGTTAATTTTAAAAGTATAAACTTTATCGCATGATATTTCCCAATTCGACTATAGTTAAGTTAAAGTTTGTAAAATTCAGTCATTTATTAATATCGAACTCTTTTCACTTAAAGTCGGCTCTGGATCCAGCTCATGAAAGAAGTGACTCTCGCGTATGCGGGTGGCTCACCTACTTGGCAACCACGCCAGTGTCCGAACGAAGTGATACCAATCTGTTGAAGAAATAATTGGGTAAATAATGAGAACTATAGAAAACAATTTCCTTACATAACTATAATATTTCACGTTATTTCACATAAAGACATGTTTATTCAAAAGTTTTCTAATAATTATCAGATTATCTAATTGTACTAAAAAGTACTGATAATGTTCTACATACCAAAACCACCTGAATCACCGGTGCAGATATTTCTACCACCAGCACCACTAGTGCAAATGTTAGTAGAATGATAGTTTCCGTAAACTCTTGAGCAGTCTGAGTCTTGGTCCAGTCTGGATCACTGGTAAGTTTACGAAACTCAAGCGCTGATTGGCGACCACACCTCCAACTGTATTATGAAGAACAAGAAGTTATTAAGAAAGGCTCAGTAAAAGCTATTTAAGAAACAAATGTATAATTTCTGTACTCACTGTCGGCAGTTTTTCCGAAGCCAGATGCAACTGCAGTGCTACCAACAAAGTTTTCGTTGAGTTGAGAGCCAGAAGGTAAGGCAATGGCAGCAATAGTATCTGAAAAAGATTTTGTCAATTTGTATATATTGAACTCCCAAAATGTTGTCCGATATAATCGGTATGAAATTTTAAGAATGAATTAAATTTTTTTTTGGTTTTTTAAAAACGTTGCCACACGCAAGGATTTTCTCCTGTATCGTGGGTGCGTTTACAAACATACAAGTTCACATAAACATGACACCCAGACCCGAAATAACAATCTGTGGATCACACAAAGAGTTGTGCGGAAATCGAACCCGCGACGCCGCGCCAACCATGCAGTCACCAGTAAATAGATAATAGGATTTACTTTAACACGTTAAACGCCATGGGGGTCACCAGTGACCGGCGTAAGCGGAGACTGCCTCGTTGGCCGAGTGGTCGCAAGTGCGACTGCCGGGCAAGGGGTCTCGGGTTCGATTCCTGGGTCGGGCAAAGTATTACTGGGTTTTTAAAAAATCTCAGTGGTAGCACGGAGTCTGGAAATGTGCCCGGTATATGGCAATAGGCTCACCCCCTATTACATGGGACTCATAACATAAATAGTGAAAAGTGGGTGTTACATTGTACAGTGGCATTAAGTGCCGAAATGTGCACCTCTGCCTACCCCTTCGGGGATAAAAAGGCGTGATGTTATGTTATGTTGAAAACCCTACAGCCGAGGGAAGATTGACCATAGCAATGTCATTCCTAACAGTAGCAGCGTTATAACTTCCATGTAAAACGTAACTGTTTGTGCTTATTCTGGTACCACCGCTGAAGATAGTGGTAGATCCAAGAACAACAGTTACCCTTGTTACTGAAACTACAGCGTCATTGAAATTGTGAGCAGCTGTTAGAACTCTTCTGTTCAATATCAGGGCACCACCACCGAAAGGCGTACTATTTGGTAAATGAAGGAGAAGACCAGCCTGCAAAAAAGCATATTATTAATATTATAGCGATGTTCTTAGTAAACTCGATGAGATTTGACTACATGCGGACATAGTGGACTGTTACTTTACAGTTACGAGATAGAGTTGTTAGAGGATCGGGATCTTAAGTCCCGGTAAGAGGGCATCAGGAGATAAATTTTTAAGGTTCCACGTGGATGGAGTCACAGCCAAAACGCAAGCTAAGCTTATATTTAAGATTGTTTACGTGTGAATGAAACTTAATAAAATGCTGCAAAAACTATTTTTCAAGTTATCACACCTGATAAGGAAACTGCCCTGCAGCAGCAAATGAACCTCCGACAATTCTACTGGCATCTTGACCCTCCTCCTCAGCTGCTCGAATTTTTTCAGCTAATGGTAAACCAACTCTGTTGAGGTACCCATATACACTGTTTTCTTCAAGTTCAATGACATCTTCGAGGCTTATGTGCCTTGCGGACGAAACCGCTACCAGTGCAAATAGAGTCACTACAAACCACCTCATGTTGGCTGTATTAAGTGGAACCTATTATTTCTGTAGGTCATATTTATATCAAACTTGTAAGCATTATTAATATTGGAATCCAGGGATAAGACCGATAATAGTAATTGTTTATGTTTGATTTATATCATAAAGATGTAATGATATAGATAGTCCTGCCAGAAGGCGGAATCATTCTATAATTTTTTTTGAGTGTCCTCCTAGTATTGCTCATGTATTTAATAATAAATTTGTAGAGAGGTCAATTGTACATGTCGGAAGGATGGTGTGGGCGATGTCAAGCGAGAACCCTCTTCGTCATATATATCGGTAGAGGTATGTTTATGCAGTAATAAAACAATTAAATCTTCGTAATTAAAGTAACGTTTACTTTCGACAGTGCACAATAAAATTACTCAGCGATTGCGTAACGTGTGAACTGGGCAACGATTGATGAACGACTCCCCGAGCTTGCGCTTGCGCTGCTTTATATATCACTCGGTGGTGGGGTTGAAGTGACGTCGGCCAGTTGTTTGTTCACTGCTTGCCCATTACATTCGCAGTTTACAAAATAATGACGGCGGCGCCGTCACGGCCATACTGACGTACGCTCGTCCTCGAGCGTCTTCCGAGCATCTGGGAACAAGATAACAACCCGTTCGTTCATCCTGGCATTTCTAATCTCTATCTAGTATAACCTTTAACAAAAGCTTTCAATATTGTGCGGGTTCGGTTAACCCTTCAGCTTACCACAACTACTACGTTATCATCACTCATCAGTATTAGAACTGGAGACGATTGTGCTAGGCCGGATAAATATCCCTTTAGCGAATGCTAGACCGGACATCAGTCCCTTTAGCGTATGCTAGACCGGACATCAGTCCCTTTAGCGAATGCTAGACCGGACATCAGTCCCTTTAGCGAATGCTAGACCGGACATCAGTCCCTTTAGCAAATGCTAGACCGGACAACAGTCCCTATAGCGAAACATGCTAGACCGGATTGCAATCATTATTGTCGGAGGGCTAGGTCGGATCGCAACCCCTTTAGCTGAGTCATTGGACCGGATTTTCCCTTCAATGACTCTTTCCTACATTTTTTTTGTTACTTTCTTTATTTATTTTTTTTTTAATTTTATAAAAAAGTAATCAGTTACAACACTCATTCACTCTGGTAAATCTGATGATTGACTTTCCATATTATTACTAATAGCGCTCAAGGTACGTGAACTACCCGATACAGTGCTGCTATTAACAGATATAGTGTCGCTATTAACAGATATAGTGTCGCTATCGGAAAGTTCATCCTCAGCATCACCAATCACAGCTATGTCACACAGTATATTATTACCGCGATCAGTTTCATGGACAAAATCACTCTGGCTATCATCCGCCGTCACATCATCATCATAACTTTCGGCTATTTCTATAAAACCTAATGGACCGCGGGGTACCTCGCGTAAGTTCTCATGGGTGACCTTGTACGTTCGATTAGAACCATTAACGAGTTTCTATTCGTACCTATCGTTTTCTAAAAAATCAGTGATTTTGTAGGGACCTTTATACTTTAGGAATACGTTTACAGTTAAAAGTTTAAAAAGTTACGACGTTTCAGTAGCAAAATCAATAACCAGAAAACTTATAGACAAACTGACGTTTCACAATCTCACAAGAATATTATTCTACCAAGCAACCCAAAGCATTTAAACTTTACAAGTGATCACGGCTGTGCATAGCCCAGTAACTCACAGCTACTCTTTTCTAACGCGAAACTTACAGGACACAAGAGAACGTGAACGAGAGAGACAAGAAACATCTATCTGCGGAGTATCTCTGGAGGATCGAATCAGAGACAAGATAATCTGACAGATAACCAAACATATAATCTTACAAACTGAAACTGCATAAAAATCAATACGATACTAACTAACTTCACACAGACCAGTTGCCAGCCAGGAAATTCACCAATCAGATGCATTGCCACACAGGCGGTTTGCCACACAGGCGCTTTACCACACAGGCCCATCGCTACATGATCCTCATGAATGCGGTCTGGTTTGTGAAGACCCATAGCCACAAGTTCCTCATGGGTGCGGTCAGAGTACGAGTGCGTGAATATGATGTAAGTGTAGGTATTTTTTTTTTTGATGGGACTATCCCGCCACAACCTCCCAAAACCGCTGCAACTCCTGTAAGCCAGGATCTACAGTAGATACAACCATGAAAACACCGGAACATTGAAGTCCGGCGCGTTCCAGGGACATGAGTAACTGTCTTGGTTCCCGCAACGAAGTGAATCAGAAGATATTATAAGAGGAGAAGAAGAAAAAACTATAGTTTCCACTTCCCTCGGTGAATATTACTGCAGGAGACAGAATGAATTAAGCCTGAAGGCACAAAGAAGAGACCGTACAACTGGGTGTAGTTATCTAGGCAGGAAACCAGTGATCAAGGAGCTGGTCTTAAATCCTTGACGCCGGATGTCTCTTTAAACACTTTATCTTTCTATATGTGTTCGATCCACCCAAAAAAATGAAAAATGAAGTGTGGGTATGTGAGTTATAGGTGTTGAGTGCAACTCATGACATTGACACTTCATAAAATTCGCAAAGAACCTGGTGATCAGATATTCTCCTCATCCTTAGTCCTCAGATCTACTGTATTTCAATTTCATCTGTTACAATTAAATTACTCGACATTTTACGTAACTTATAGGCGCTGCGATAGACATTTTTTGTAAGACGCAATATAATAATGAAATGCAGAGTCTCGTTACTCCGCGTTTTCTCTATTAGACAAAACCCGACTTCACTACATCTGGAATAACCACCGAACAGCCTATCTACTCACGCACTTAGCGAAAACATATCTCAAGGCCTTTAAATCAAAATAAATGATCAACAGCCATCAAAATTTTCAAGGTAAACACAAATTATACACTACACAAGTGTGGATAGTCACTCCAGTATTCCAGAGTCACAAGTCAGCCACGACTGTAGTTTCATTATATGGACTCGAGTCCCTGCCCCAGTAACGACTATGACTAGCACACACGATACAGTAGAATAAATGAGAAGTTTTACCCTTACAATTACTAACTCACTAGGTACTGAAAGGCCCTAATTATAACAAATCCTAATGGCAAGATCAAGGGAAGCATGTTTCTCATCAGAGTATTCTTAGCGCTATTTTCCAACCCAACAATAATCCTATGAATGTAGGACGTTAGAGGATTCTTCAATTCTGACTTTAACTACCAATTATTATTAGCAGCTTTTGACCTTTATTTGTTATAAAATACTTTTTCTTTCAATACTCTGTACCGCGTTAGACAGCAAGCACCACTTAATTCTGCATCTACCTCGCGGAAACCATACCTCCAATTTCCAACCAAATGAAAGCCTAAGACTACTTGAGATATTACCTAACAATACACAACACAAAATAACACTATCAGATGTAATTCTAATGACCATGTATAATCTCGGATCTAAAACATCACGGCTATTTTCTTTAAATAACTACCCGACAAAATAAAATAAAATTTCAAATTGGAAAACTAACAATTGTAAACTCAAGTCTTTGACTCGTTTTTGACCCATAAAGTACTTGGTATCGGAATCATAATAAATGGAACAAAGTCACCTTATACCAGGTCCAATTGCAGACATCCATCCCGATGGCAGCAGTGTCCAATTGCAGACATCAACACGCCGCTCACCAAACGCTGCGTTAACGCCGCGTATCTCATGCTGTCACTGGACGCCAATGTACTCCGGCTTGAATTGGGACCACGTCATGTCTTCATTTGCTGCTTCAGATAGCGATTCAGTTCGAAGTAGCTGCCTCAACGTTAGCCATGTTGAATCTTCACTACTGAGTACCTAGGTATGTATAGCTAAGCGCTTCCAATCTTGCAGCACTATCTTCTTTGTCGCATTTGCATGTAGGTAGTTCTTCACGAACCGGCTCCGATAATTTTAACATTTTCAATAATCCTGGTCCATCCCACTTCTGATGTCGGGCGATGTCAAGCGAGAACCCTCTTCGTCATATATATCGGTAGAGGTATGTTTATGCAGTAATAAAACAATTAAATCTTCGTAATTAAAGTAACGTTTACTTTCGACAGTGCACAATAAAATTACTCAGCGATTGCGTAACGTGTGAACTGGGCAACGATTGACGAACGACTCCCCGAGCTTGCGCTTGCGCTGCTTTATATATCACTCGGTCGCGGTGGTGGGGTTGAAGTGACGTCGGCCAGTTGTTTGTTCACTGCTTGCCCATTACATTCGCAGTTTACAAAATAATGACGGCGGCGCCGTCATATATTTGGAGATCAGTTGTTATTAGTGAAACAACTTGTTGTCGTAGAACGAATGAATTTATTAGCCGGAGGTGGTTGTTTTTATACAAAAATTGGTACTAGTGCTACTTACAACTAATTCTGTACATTAACCAATTAAAACTATTAAATTAAAAATAAATAAAATATAGACATTTGTACACCAATAACATCGCCTAAATTATAGCCAATAGCGTTACACTATTTAGGACAGAACTTTATTTACAATGTGAACAATGGAAAGAAAAGGATAGCCGATAAAAGAGCGAGATAGTCGATGAGTGAGAGGTCCGTGCAAAGAGGACGCGCTTCCGCAGCGCCGTAGCGCGGCCCCTAGCAGCGCCCCCACTGGACACGACCATGCCCCGCCAACAGCTTGCTGCTCGCCGGGTTTGCCCGGCTAGAGCGCGGCCCATGGCGGGGCAAACCACCGGACTCGACACCGCATCGGGCCCCGCAAGGAGCCCGACTAACCCAACCCCTCGCCTGCTGTAGCAGGCAGCGAGCGCATCCGCCGAGACAGGCATCGGCCTGGAACGCGCGACCTCGCGCCCCCTGCCGGGGACGCAGAGAAGACTCGACGGCTCTGTCCTTTCCTCCTGCGACCGTCGAGCCGTGAAGATGTAAACGCCGTGCGCCGTGCCGCGCTGCGATACCTACGCGCGTTGGTCGGCGCGTGATACTGGCAGCGGCGTCGGCGAGTTACTTCGTCTCTTGTAGACAGAGGATCAAAAACGTTCAGCAAAATAGCTCTTTTCAGAGCTTTCTGTGTTAACAGAGCATATCAAAAACGTGAAATAAAATAGCTCTTCTCAGAGCTGTCTGTGTTAACAGAGGTGGTCAAAAACGTTGAATAATATAGCTCTTTTCAGAGCTGTCTGCTTCTTGGTTTCTGTTAACCGATGGTCTAAATCCTTGTAGCTTGTGCTATGGCTAGTGTGGCTACATATACATCACACTAATATTATAAATGTGAAACTTTCTTTGTTTGGATATTTGTCCGTTAATCACGCTGAAACTACTAAACTGATTTGGTAAAATTTGGAATACAGCAAGGTATGGGCTGACTCAGGTGATAAGATACTCTTTATTCCGATTAAAATCTCCTATGGGATAAAACAGGAATCATATTCTACACTAATGAAGTCGCGGGCAACAGCCAGTGAAGTATATTACCAAAATAATACACCCCTTGTATTAGGGATCGATACTAATGCCAAAAATCAGTATAAATTTTGTCTGCCTGTCTGTCCGTCTGTCTGTTTGTATAATCGTCATAGAAACAAAAACTGCAAGACTGATTTTGACGAAACTTTGTACAATTATATACTACACTTGAACTGATTATAGTAGAAATTATTAACCTCGTAGAGTATTTATGTTCTGTGTTATTAACTGGCAACACTGGTAGCCGGTTGTCAAATATCGACCCTGAGATCTAATTTAATTTTAAAGTTAGTTTTATGTGTAGTTTTAAATACGTCAAATAATATTAAATCACTATCATATCAGTGTAAATCACGTATATAAGTATTAGTAGCAGTGTTTTCCTGGTGATAGTGATAAGACTTTATCCACAAAATTGAAAAGTTCCCACGGGCTGTCAACGGTGAACGGACGGAGCAAAAGTTGTATTCAAATCTTAAAACCAGGGGAGTATAAGTGATAATTCTTGTAGTCTATCATTACACAATAATCAAATGACCCTATTTCTTAAAATTATACATATCTGTCTTCAGTCTGCGTGACAATTTGTCGTAATCCGACAACGAAAACAAAAAACACAAACAAAGAAACTTTACTAAATCTTTCTACTTTAGTGTAAACTTAGACGAAACTAGTCGTGTAATTAATGTTTAAAGCCCAATTTATGACTATTTCAAGCTTAAATAACTAAAAACTTGGATCTAGTCATTTCTTTGGCACCTACCTCCTACCTACCTACATTCGTAAAAAAAATATATGGAAATGGAGTGCAAACTGAGAGCAGCGCTAAAGGAATTGGAGTCAACCAAGCACCTGTGTAACCAACTGTTACAGGAACGCGACAATAGTGAAGTGGAAGTGACAAATATTATTAATAAAAACACTAATCTTAAAACTGAATTGGCTGAACTTCATATGTGTCACACTGACCTACTTGAACAACATGATATGCTACTCAAAAAGGTTACTACCTTCCAGCAGTGCACTGATACTCTATGATGAACATGCTCTAACACATATATCACAATTGGAGTATGAATTAAGAGAAGCCTACAAAACAATACATACATTAGAGGCGTTTAAACACTCAGTAATGTCAGACAAGACTCAGAGCTTATACGAAGAGTTAATTGGGAGTGGTTCTGGTGACACATGTGAGCCGGCCATTACAATAGACTTGACTGGCGATGATCCCATCACTGTATCAACCGCATGCACCATGCTAAACAGCCACAACAAAATTAAAAAGTACATTAAACTGAATAAGACAATTAGAAAAATTAAAAAGAGGCACAATCTATCTAAACTAAACTTAAATTTAAGAAAACAAAAAGTTAAACTAGTTAGTGAAATTAAATCTTGCCATAATGAATTAGAAGAAAGTAGGGCTGTATATGACTTGGACATCCAAACTCTTAGACAAGAATTGTTACAGAGATAATTATTCCTAAACCAGATGTTCCAAAAGTATGTAAGTTCTGAGATTAATAATCACATGATTGAAGCAGGTAAACTAATAGACTTAGTAACTTACAGTGCTGAGAGATATTAGTCTTTAGCTAATAACCTTTCTTGTAGTTGTACTCACACCCTGCCTCCTGAGCTGGAACACAATATACCTGTATCACATACGGTCACTCAACCAGTAATGACCAGCAATGCTAGTGTGTTCACTGACTCCATAGGAGCAGGTATTGGGTCGCTCATTTCAAATTGCCTCAATTATAGTATAACAAATTACTGTTATAATAACATAAAGTTTGGTCAGATGATACAAAAAATAAAACAACAATCTATCACACAAACTCAGCCGGTAGTGTTGTTGATGAGTGATAGTACTGGAGTAAAGAAGCGGGATATAGTGGATGGTGTCAATGCTTTATTGAAACTAAAGATAGGAAACGTAATAATGTGTGCTTTTCCGTATTCTGACGATTTGACAGAATCACAAAATAAAAATATACATTATTTAAATAATTTAATATTTATGCTGACATGTTGTCATAAAGACAAATTATTATTTTTTGACACTAACAAATTTGTTAGTGGTTTTAATTTGACCAAGGAATACATGTTTATTCCTAGAAAATGTAAAGTTTTACTTGCTAGTTTGCTAGCAAATAGTATTAATTTAGTTTATAATAGTTTAAGAGACGGATCTATATTACTTATGTAGACAATCTAATAATATAGAGATTAGCTGTACTTATTATGATAGTACCAAAGAGACTCATGATTTGATGACAAATGTGGGTACTCTGGATAAATTTTTAAACTAAATAATAAGAGGATAAACAATTAAGTACTACAAATGTTCCATGCATTGTAAAGGTATCTTCTGGCAATATATTTAAGTCTAAATCTATGAAAGTAGTACATACAGAAGAAAAAACAAGAAAAGTTGTTAACATTGTCTAATCAAAATATGCAGGGCTTTTCATCAAAATCTCTAGAAATTGAATTATTTTTCGAAAAATTTAATTATGATATTGTTTGTATTACTGAACATTGGCTGAAGGATTATCAAGTAGAATCTATAAATTTTAAAAATTATTGTGTTGGAAACTATTTTAGCCGTCAAACAATGATACATGGTGGTAGCCTAATTTTAGTTAACAATTCAGTGAAATATAAAGAAAGACAAGATATTACATTATTGTCAATAGAGCACACAATAGAGTTGTCCTGTGTTGAGCTGGAAAAGCATATTGTAGTCTGTGTTTATAGACTCCTCCTATGTTACAAAATTTTAATAGTTTTAGCTCCGTAATGGAAGATGTACTGCACAAAACGTGTTCTAGTAGTAAATGTACTGTAATGTACATAATATGTGGCGATTTTAATGTTGATCTCTTGGAAAATAACTCTATTTGTACTAACTTATTATGTCTCTGTAGCGAGTTACAACTTGGACCACCGCCTTATAATGCGCGCAAAATCGCGGCCGCTTATGAGCTTGGGACCGCGGGCTAAAATCATACGATGTTTCAATTACTTGCGTGCGCGCAGTAAGCGGAGGTATTTCATCAGTCTCACCTCGGCGACCGAAACTAGTGTACACGCGCTTAGACGTTGCTTGCTTGCTTGTATAAAATTTTATAATATAATATTCTATCTTCTATGTTGGTATTTTGTGACTGGGCTACACCAGGTATACGCATAAGTAGGGAAAGGTTATTTGAGCTTTACGGTATGAAACCATTTAATCATAGTGAGGCTTTTCACATTTATGTCTCCAAATATTCGAAAACGTTTAAATTAGTTTGCAAGCAGGCTAAAGCACTTTACTAATAAAATTAAGACTGCAGAAAATAAAATAAAAACTACCTGGAATATAATGAATAACGAGACAGGTAGAAATAAATCCCGTAATGCTGAATTTAATCTAAATACTGCGAATGGACACATCAATTCAAATTTGAAAGTTGCCCAGGAATTTGAAAGTTACTTTAAAAATATTCCGATTAAAACTACGGAAGCATTGAAATCATCTCCGACTCTTTCCGTCGAACTTCTTAAAAGTAATATCAAGGAGTGCCTTTCTGAGTTTCGATTTGAAATCAACAAACCCCCAAGCAGTAATTAAAGCGTTCAACGAGATCAAAGTTAAGTCTACTGAAGATCTCTGGGGAATGTCTGTTAGGGTGTGTAGGTCTTTTATAGAGACTATAGCGCCTCATTTAGCTTAGCTTTAATTTTTAATAAAAGTGTAGCTCACGGACTTTTCCCGGATTTAATGAAACATAGTAAAGTAGTTCCATTGTTTAAATCCGGTGATAGTGCAGAACCCAATAACTATAGGCCGGTCTCTATTTTACCAGCGCTCAGCAAAGTGTTTGAAAGGCTGATGCTTTCTCAGATGTTGCGTCACGTTAACATGAATTCTATCTTTCATGATCAACAATACGGATTCACCAAAGGTCGCTGCACTACTGACGCGGGAGTAGCTCTAATTAAGCGAGTATTCGCCTCTTGGGAAGAAGCACGGGATGCCATCGACATATTTTGTGATCTATCGAAGGCATCCGACTGTGTTGAACATAAGACGCTATTACTGAAGCTGAAACACTATGGCATTCGGGGGACGTCGCTAAATCTGTTGAAATCATACCTTCAGGATAGGCAACTTAAAGTAGCCGACGGTTCCGGGTGAGGTTATTGAGTTGTTCAAGTTTTGGTATGGCCATCAAACCAATATGGTGAGGTGGGCGGGTTCGCTATCGGATCCGTATGGACTGGAGTGTGGGGTGAGGCAAGGCGGCCTGACTTCGCCGAAACTCTTCTGTCTATATGTGGATGGGCTGGTTCGTGAGCTCTGTAGCACTATGGTAGGTTGTTCAAGCAACGGAACACTTGTCAACAACATTAGTTATGCCGATGATATGGTGCTTCTGGCCCCATGATCAGCGCCCTCAGGACGCTGTTGTCGGTGTGTGAGCGATATGCCGAGACCCAGGGTCTTAGATATAATGCAAGGAAGAGCGAGTGTCTACTCTTCTGGGCCGGTACTAAAACTTATGATATACCACCCGTTGCACTTGCGGGGACTGCTTTGGAATGGGTCACTTCTTTCAAGTACCTATCTGGGGCACTGGGTCACTGACACACAGACTGTTGATCCGCAGGTTTGCAAAGTGTTCTCATGATGTGAAGGCTACACTTTTCAGGGCATATTGTCAATATTTTTATACCTGCAGCCTATGGGTCGAATACACGCAGAGGGCTTACAGCGCCTTGCGAGTCCAATATAATAACGCGTACAGGGTACTGTTGAGGCTGCCTCGACACTGTAGCGCATCGGACATGTTCGGTGATGCACGCATAGATGATTTCTACGCAATCATAAGAAAGCGTGTCGCCTCACTGATTGATGCAGCGGGTGCGGGGCAGGGCCAAGAGTCTTCTGATGACCGTGGCGGATAGGACTGATGGCCTTATGCTAAAACACTGGACGAAGACGCAAGTGTTGCCTACAAACCGTGCCCAGAAGTAGTGAAAGTCAGCAGTATTTTTTTTTTTTTTTTTAAAAAAAACGTTGCCCCACATTAGGATTTTCTCCTGTGTCGTGGGTGCGTTTACAAACATACAAGTTCACATACACAATGACACCCAGACCCGAAACAACAATTTGTGGATCACACAAAGTGTTGTTCCGTGCGGGAATCGAACCCGCGACACGTTGCACGGCAGCCGGTTGCCCAGCCACCGCACTAACCGTGCAGTCAAACGCACGGTTAGTGCGCAGTTGTTACTGTATTATCATTATATTACATATATGACAAATTATTTTAATTTTATATGATGAAGTTTTATATACTAATACTAGTTTATAAGTTGTAGATGTCTTTTACTAACCATATGGATTGTATTATCTGAATAAATAAATAAATAATTATTAATCCAGCTGATGTAAGATGTGACTCTGGCGAAGACAGCGGGGTGACCAAGCTGGCAGCCTCATTTCCTCCTCAAAAAAAAAGTACTTATTGATTAGGTACGATTTTAATCAAAACTATTTACAACATTAACACTATTTACAAAATTACAACATTTACTCATATTATAATGAGTCCTTCAAAGACGTTGATTGATCCAACTGATGTATGATGTGACTCTCGCAAAGGCAGCTGGATGACCACGCTGGCAGCCATCAATGTGTCTGAAGCAGGTCACTCCAATCTGGTAAATAGAAAACAAAATGTTACTAACATGACTCATTTGTTTAGTCTAGGTACATAGTAGGTTTTGACAAACAAGTATAATAATATGTACCTAATGAGGGTATTAATATGAATTGCAATATAAATGATAACTATAATTTCACAAACCAGGGGGCCTACCACAACCTTTTATCAAACAATCTTATAATAAGAAAGTTTTGTTTCATGCTTAAAACAATCTTACTCTATTTCGTATCATGACCTTAATTACTCAATAAAGTTTTATTCCTGTTATGTGATGCGAAAGAACGAATGATTTAAACATGTTGTCTATTCCTTACTAGAAAACAAAACGGAACAGCGCTATAAATGTTGTATAGCACTATCTCTTTCACACATGTGTTCCGAATCACATCTTAGTAACTGCAGCGTTTTGGTAGTTTGGCGAAAAAATAACTTTAAAATAGTAGTATTACATTAACAGATTATTAATATATGGATTACGTGTTTAAATATATGCATTTTTGGTCTTTATTAACTTTAAAAGGTTAGAAAAATGGTTTTGTAAGTTATCAATATTGAGGCCGAATATTCATTATAGTGAATCGGACCTACACATAGATCTACTTATATTGGTTTGGTTGTAAAAATATCGGCGCGATAGCGGCGATAGACGAAATTCAAAGCTTCTACTTGGAATTTCAAGTGTTTTGTCAATCAACAAAATATAAACAATTGGGTAGGTAACTGTGAGGGCCCATAACGCACTATTCTTAGCACTTTATGGTTGTCGTCATGGAAACAAGCTATATATTTTTAATTAAAGGTAACTTGTAGAATTTACTTATTAATTAAATATTCTATTTTTATCATCTATTTTTATTCATATCATTTTTATCATTAATATCATATCATACTTTAGGTGGTATAGCGTAATTATTTATTTTGCAGCAGAAGAGTATAAAATATTGTAAAATTTAAATTATTATAAAATTTAATTTATTAATTGTAAATTTGTAGCCAATAGTTTACAATTAAATCACAGGAAAAACACATTTATGGCACATATATTAAAATACAACTTGTCCTATACTGTTTAAATACTCCAACTACTATTTTGAATTTTACATGGCCAATGCCAATAAAACTGCTCAGCAAGATAATTTATTTATTTATTTATTCATGTTCACAACACAGACAATACACAGAAAAAAAATTATAACAAAACAGAGGTACATAGGTACTGCATATCCCTTATGGGATTTCTTCCTGCAGCCCTGCGAAAGGATAATGATAGTGATAGATACAAAACAAAGGGTTTTGATCATGTTGCGTTCCTGGGTGCTCTCTGGAAATTGTATATAGGTAGATACTTATTCCGCATTTCCAGCGAGTTAAGGCAAGTAGTAACTTGTGGGATGGCAGATGATACAGTTTGCTGACACAAAACGTCCTTCATTATTGCCTATATGTGGTTGCAATGCACTGAACACCTAGAAATGAAAGAATCAATTTTAATTGCTTCCTGTTATTATGACTATTCGAGGGGCGGCGTGATCAGCCTCCAAAAATTCAAAGATTTCGTATTCACTTGCCATCTAAAACTAAACAACAAAATTATGTATCTGGACACCAAAATCACTACAATACCTACACATAACACAATTTTAATAAAGGCAATTTGACATATTTTGTGCCGTTTACTTTATGTAATGTGTAATTGTGTAACTAACACTTATTTTTCAATAAATTAAGCAAATCAATGTTGTTGAAGTAGCACCGGAGCAACTTATTTAAGATTGCTAAATTTGACGTAAAAACAATATTGCTAAGCGTCACAAAACACCTCATGGTACGGTTTGAACGAACGATACGTAGGTGACGTCACCAAAACTGCTAAAAAAGTAAGATTGTTTTAGAACTCTTTATAAGGTTATTTTAAGACGTTGTGGTACGAAAATACAGAGTAAGATTATAATAAGACTGCTTTAAGACGTTGTGGTAGGCCCCCAGAGTCTCCATTGCAAATGCTTCTACCATTGGCACCACTGGTGCAAATGTGAGAAGACTGAATCAGAAGGAAGGTGTTGCGACATACAGCGTTGGTGATCACAGGCAAGTTGACATGGTTTAGGGTATCACTGACGGCGCCACCTGGAATGAAGGATAGATAGTATTTATTTTTAAACATATTTTCATGAAAATCAACATTTGAAAATATTTCCAAATTAACATTTTCTTACCATCTCTAGTATGACCAAAGCCAGATGCTTTAGCGGTAACACCAGCAAACTGATTGTTGAGTTCATTACCAGAAGGTAGAGCAATGAAACCGATGCTGCCTGTAATAGTTTGTTTTTGATATTTAAATTTTTTATACAGGGTTACAGGTTAAGTCGACCTAAATCCTTTAAGAGGTGGTAGTTGCCATCATTTCTGACTGATTTGACTATGGAACCCCCTAGCCCAAACTTAATCGTTCTCAAGTTATGGGACTTTGAAGATTTTTTATAAAAAATCCAGATTTTTTGTCTATTGTCCCCTTTTTTTGTGTTTTGTACCTCTAATGTTTTAGTTTTTGTATTTTTTGTGTAGCAGATTAGTTGTTCCATTATTTTAAACACAAAAACTGCAATTAACTGTACCAACTGAGTCGTATTAGACGACTAATTGTTAAAAAAAGAAATAAATTTGTGAAAAGTGTTATTTTCTTTTTTAAGATATTGCAAAAAAAGTCTATGACAGTTGTGCTGCAGATATGCTTAAAAATATCTACGCTTCTTCAGCTTTCCGATAAGGTATAATACAATATGCTATTTTTGGATTTTTTTAATACAAACATCGATGATATGCTACCAGGTAGTAGTAAAAAATAACGATACTTAAGCGTCAAATTTAACTTTAGTCAGAAAACAAAATGAAACAATCCAAAAAGGAAACGAATAAGGTTTATTAATAATTTTTACAATACATGTTCCACATGTCCACCCCTATTTCGCACACATACACGCATTCTGTGTCTTAAGCCACTTTTCACTACCCCAGTTGTTAGTCCTCTTCTTATTTCGTTAGCAGCATCAATAATTTTCTGCCTCAAAACATCAACAGATGTTATTGGGTTAGGTTCGTTGTAAACCAAACTTTTCATGCCCCCACACATAAAAATCCATGGGTGTCAAGTTTGGACTTCTAGCTGGCCACGGTATAGGCCCACCTCTTCCGATCCACTTATTTGAGTAATTAGTATCTAGCCACTCTCTGACACTCCTTCTGCAGTGCGCGGGGCACCCGTAGTGCTGAAACCACATGTCTCGAATGAGGTTTAATGGTATGTCGTCGAGCAAATCGGGTAAATCTTGTCTTAAAAAATTTGGAGGAAGAAAGTAAGGCCCAATTAGATAGCTTGATATTATTCCCATCCAAACGTTAAGGCTGAAACGTCTCTGTGACCCCTTTACCCTTTTCTTATTAGGATTTTTTCCTGCTTTCGGAGCCCAATGATTGCAGGACAATAGGCGCTGCGACCAACTGTACGAAATACCGTTACTTTTGTTATTACCTGGGAGTCTTTCATCGATGTTTTTTCCGAGAATCCTGATATCACCCTAGCAAATTATACCTTATCGGAAAGCTGAAGAAGCGTAGATATTTTTAAGCATATCTGCAGCACAACTGTCATAGACTTTTTTTTCAATATCTTACAAAGAAAAAAAACTTTTCAGAAATTTATTTCTTTTTTTAACAATTAGTCGTCTAATACGATTCAGTTGGTACAGTTAATTGCAGTTTTTGTGTTTAAAATAATGGAGCAACTAATCTGCTACACAAAAAATACAAAAACTAAAACATTAGAGGTACAAAACACAAAAAAAGAGGACAATAGACAAAAAATCTGGATTTTTTATAAAAAATCTTCAAAGTCCCATAACTTGAGAACGATTAAGTTTGGGCTAGGGGGTTCCATAGTCAAATCAGTCAGAATTGATGGCAACTACCACCTCTTAAAGGATTTAGGTCGACTTAACCTGTAACCCTGTATAAGGTTGTTTGAATTTACTTATTTAAGTTTAAGTATTTGGTATTGAAGTTCTTACTTGAAGTGGAGACCGCCGAAGGTAATGTAATCATTCCAATGTCATTATGAACAAGGTTTGGATTCGCTGGAATCCACGGAATGCACGGAATGCTGGAATGGACGGAAGCTGTTCCGTGCATATCAACGTGGGTTACAGCTAACCTGATGCCACCGCTGAATATACGGATTGAGCCAAGAACAACAAATTTTCCATTTTATTTTCCAATGACGCATACTATTTTTGGAAGATTAATCGGTGGCATACCATTATGATTAAGCAACAATGATTAGTTCATTAGGTACACTGCGAGGATCATCCAGAGGACGCGGTGGAGCAGACTGTTGTGGTGTGCCTGCTTGGGCTGAGCACTGCCATGTTCTCAGGGATGCGATCGGCGGTTGTAACAACTCGTGCCCGGTTGTTTGTACATACTTCAGACCATGGTGTGGGGTAATGGAAACTGGAAAGTAGTTTTCTCCTTCTGCGGGCTACCTAAATAAGAGGTGGTGCGCGTAAGGAAACAAAATTCCTCAGATCCCAGCCGCAGCCATAACTAAATTCAGAGTTGAAGATTAAATAAAATGAGAACAAGAAGTCTGTCGCTTAAGTCCATCGGTTTTAGACATAATAAAAAAGTAAATATACTATGAAACTTAATAATGATGTAGTTGTAAATGACTCCAGATGATGGCAGCATATAATGTGTACTTATACATTAACATAGTTCTAACTACAAAATTTTGATTACTATTCAAACCAATTGGACTCGCCTCAACTTGAACCATAAAAAAGAAGGATCTTCAATGAGGTCGTCTTGCCTTAGTCATAATCATCAGCTAGTCCTCCTCCACTGCGGGACATCCTGTGCTGCTCCAATGGGACGCCACTTAGCTCGATCTTTAGCTCTACGCATCCAATAGCTACCAGCCACTTAGCGGATATCGTCACTCTACGTAGCTGGAACTACGTTTGTCTAGACGCGGTCTCCACTTTAGCACAGCGATAATAAACACCAACGAGCAAAATATACCAATAGCACAAAACACCATAAACTTCCCAAATGAATTAATTGAACAATTAGAAGAAATGTACATAGACCACTTTAGTAAATTTAAAGACTCCGGCCCAACAAATAGAACATACATCCCTAAGTTAAAACCTTCCAAGAAACTTGCAGCAATTATTAGTTATCTTAATAATAATATACTTCCAAAGACACTGACCCCGGATACAGATTTCTGTACACTACAGACCTCAATTTATTGTGCAGCATACACTGCAGCTAAGTTCAATGGAGCCAGAATCAAAGAAATAAATAATAGAGCTATTAGTCAATCTGAAAAAGTACCGTGGTGGCAAAAACGATTAGAAAGTAGGATTAGGGATCTCAGAGCCAATATAGGGAGACTTTCAGAATATGTAAAAGGTGTTCGGTCGGAAGCCCTAGAAAGGCATGTACCTAACCAACATAAAACAAATATACAAAATACACACTCGACATGAAACAGAAAACACTGATATAGCACATTACTTAGACAAACTGTCAAATACCAAGCGGTCACCGGTGACCGCAACCTATTGTTCTATAATTGTGTCTGCAAAACCGGTACTCGACGAGTTAAAACAAAAACTTAATACTCTAGCAAGCAGATTAAGAAGGTATAAGGAGACGACGCATAGAAAAACACAAAAGAAACAGTTCTCTAATAATGAAAAAATATTTTATAGAAAATTAACCCAGCAAAACAATAATCCACAAGAGAATAACATACCACTACCAAGCCCCGAATCACTACACGCATTCTGGTCTAACATATGGTCAAATCCAAAACAACACCAGCTAAACAATTGGATTGAGGACGACAAACAAAACTGGACAGACATACCAGAAATGACATTTGAGCAGATTCATTTACACCTCTTACAAAGAGTTATAGCTAGGACACACAACTGGAAAGTTACCCAAAGTTACCACCAAAACACTTCATACAAGTCTAAAGTCCCTTGACTTACATCCACTTACATTCACACTTCTACAAAAAGCTGTCATACTTAACACATGCCGAATTGTCAGGAAGTTTTTATCTATTGATTACCTAATGATTAAAATCATCATCTCCAAGGTTGCTTTGGCCACAAGCCCGCAACTCTGGTGTATTTCCCCAGAAATGGGGATGGAAAAAAAAAAAAATAATACTTTTAGTTCAGACCACTGTGTCCAAATTTGCTAGTAACAATGTTCTTATAGACTAGTGTTAGTGATACTTAAAATTAATTACCCACAACAAAACAAAATAAATGATTCATCCCAACAATCACTATTGCGCCATTCCGTGAGAAATGGCGGAACAATGACTAATGTAGACACAGTCCAGCCGACTCGCGATTATGTTGAGGACGCTGTTGGCGCTGCATCGCACTCTACGCATCAGAGATGCGCATCTCTTACGCATCGTAGCGTAGAAGCAGTCCACCCGATGTTCAGCAAACATCCCTGATGCACTACAGAATCGTCCCAGCCCCATCAGCATCCTAAACGCATTATTAAATTGAACTCGAAGGGCACCGTAAGACTTTTGTGTGTAGTCAGCCCACAGGCTGCACGTATAGAAGGAAATGCAATAAGATCTAAAAAGTGTAATTTTGACATCTGTCGAACAACATGCAAACCTGCGAGCTATCATGTTCGCCCGCACTGCCAGCGCCCTTCGTTCCCTTTAAATGTCATCATTGTCCCCGAGGCCAGAGGTCAGCAAATGTCCTAAGGATTTAACTTTAGACACCCTAAATTATTATAATATTAGTACCTACAGATTATAAAATAGCGAATAATATTTCTTATCATATTTTGTTTTAGGTCACAAATATTGTCATTACAAACAGGATTCATTTTGAAAATCGAGTAAATCGTTTATGTATACAAACTATTACAGAATCTTCCGTTTGGCTTGCAACCTGTTACATTATGTTTATGTTATCTGTGGCAAGCTGGCCACTTTCAATAGGGAAAGCTATTTATGTTCTTTTTTTGTTTTGAAAAATATAGGAGTGTCTTTCTGACTAGCTTGTATGATTATTTATATAAATAATTATATATTTAAAAATATGCAATACAACCCAAAAAACATTAACAGTTTGACTGCCGACAGAAAACTGTTGAAGGTAAATCCTCCGCTATCGTGGCCCATACCTTGTTCCCCATGGCGTTCAAGGTGGTAAATTACTCTGGTTACTAAATTTTCCCCATCATCAATTCCTAAATCTCAGAATCTTAAAACATATCCTCCAAAAAGCCGGCAATATACTTGCTCCTCTGGTGCTGCTGGTGTCCTTAAAGACTTATCTATGGACACCGAGCGAGCAGACAGATCACGGATACGTGATCCTTCTCTTCGTTTTGTCATTACGTACCACAAAAAATGCTTTTGTGAATTACCTTTGTGCTAAGTTCATAAGGTTTTTTAACCTTTTGTTTTATAACTGACACTGAATTAAATGATTTTGAAAACAATAACGTTGAAATTATTTTTTTAACTTATCTTCATACCTACTATTCTACGGTTTGAAACTAATATAGCAAACAGTTATAATTGTCTGACTTACGAACCATTATTTTCAATTATATGGTAAATATATAAGATTTATTGGATGAAGTTCTTAAGCTTTGGCTTTGAAAGTGTTTTATATACCTCTAGTATTTTTCCTAAAAGAGTATGTTGTGACAAACAAAGACAGTTCGAGCATTAACCAATAGATGGCTCTTAGCAATCTTATAATGGCGCTAGGTTGTTCTAAGCGCTATTATGACAAATACCATAAAAATAAATCAAATGTTAATTTTGACGTCCCGCAGCCAGCCACTATACTCGGCTTATTTATTTTAGTACCTACATAATTGTTTTTGTTTTATAAAGGTACACATTCTAATTTCAAGCAGTAGCATGTGCGTCAGCATGTTGCTCAAAATTAGCGTGTTTATTTCGGAATCGAGAGGCGTTCGATTTTTGAACATTTTAGAGCATGTGTACCTACCTACCTTTATGTTATAAAATGTTAAATTTGCATTCACATTTTAGAAAAAAATATTTGTAAATTTTTAAATACTTAAAACAATAATTGATCGATTATGACTTTTCAAAATTTATTTAAATTGTTTATCAGTTCTACTTTACATTTCTTTAAAAGCGTTGGTTGATCCAAATGATGTAAGAAGTCACTGGTGAAGACTGCGGGGTGACTCAATTGGCAGCCGTCAATGTGTCAGAAGGAAGTCACACTGCGAGGACCGCCCTGAAGATACGGTAAAACGCACGGTGGGGGCATGCCCTGCGTGGGCTGAGCACTGCCGTGCCTTCAGGGATGTGATCGGCGACGGCGACCTCTCGCGTTCGGCCCTAGTCCGGGTCATGATGCGGAGCGAGGAGGACTGGGATACCGTCGCCACTATAGAGGTATTATCCTTGCCTGATATGTGGCGGATATCGGTCGTGAACTGAGAAATAAAATCGAGATATCTATACTGCCTTGGCGAACAAATTTTTTTCCTCTCATGGAATGCAAAACTGATCGGCTTATGGTCAGTATAGATGATAAAGTGTCGGGCCTCAAGCATATGCCTAAAATATTTTATCCCTTCATATATGACAAGTAGCTCACGATCATAAGGCGAGTATTTTGCCTGTGAAGGGCTAAGTTTCCTTGAAAAGAAGGATAAAGGTTGCCAAGCACCATCTTTATGTTGTTGAAGGACTGCACCGATTGCCTTATCGGAGGCATCTGTCACCAAGGCAAGTTGAGCGGAACAGTCAGGATGTTCCAATAGAGCAGCATTGGCTAGACTGTCTTTACATGCATTAAATGCTGGCATCTCCAGTTAAATTAACTGGCTGGGATCCTTTAACTGAGCCTGTCAACAAAGCATGCAACGGGGCTTGAATTTCTGCAGCTCGGGGAAGGAATCTCCTATAAAAGTTGAGCATGCCTAAGAATGCTTTGAGCTGACGTACAGTTTTCGGTACTGGAAAGTCCGTAATGGCCTGCACTTTTGAGTGCAACGGCTTTGTACCTTTCTCTGATATGGAGTAACCTAAAAAAGTTACCTCTGGCATACCGAGAACGCATTTCCCCGTGTTCACCGACATGCCGTAGTCTCTCAGCTTGGTGAAAATATGACGGAGTTGTTCTTCATGAGTTTGTTCATCTTTTGAAAACACTAAAATGTCATCAAGATAACAGAAGGTGAAATCGAGGCTCCTAGTGATTTCATCCATAAACCTCTGAAAGGTTTGGCCCGCATTCCGAAGTCCAAAGGTCATAAAAGGAAACTCATACAAACCTAATGGTGTTGTGATTGCAGTCTTCGGAATATCGTCCTCGTGGACAGGTACCTGATTATATGCCTTCAATAAATCTAAGGTGCTAAAAACTTTACAACCAATTAGATTGTGGGCAAAGTCGTGAATGTGTTTGAGTGGGTACCTGTCAGGAACAGTACGTGCGTTAAGCATGCGGTAATCACCGCAAGGACGCCAGCCGTTATCTTTCTTCGGAGCTAGGTGGAGAGGTGATGCCCAGGGACTTTTCGATGGCCTAGCTGTGCCGTTGGCAAGCATTGCATCGAACTCCTGTTTAGCTATTTTTAATTTGTCTGGCGCTAGTCTACGCGGGGTGCATGATACTGGAGGGCCTGGAGTTGTTTGGATGTAATGGACAGTTTGGTGCTTGATATGACGGTGTATGCCGGGTGGCCGGGTAATCTCGGGAAATTCTTGTAAAATTTTATGATATCGAGACGAGACTCCCCGGTTAAAACCTTCATAGACGCTATGTTGCTACAATTAGCTACTATAGCTACGGAAGATAAAGAAGTAGTGTTATCTAACAGACGTTTGTTACGGCAATCAACAATAAGGTTATAAAAATTCAAAAAATCTACACCAATGACAGGTTTTGTTACATCGGCTACGATGAAATGCCATTGAAAAATTCTGCGTAAACCTAAATCTAATGCTAAATTAACACAACCATATGTTTTTATGTTAGAACCATTAGCTGCACACAAATTATAGTCCGTAGAAGCGCGATGATCGCGAAGAGCTGACCGTGGGAACACGCAGAGGTCGCTCCCTGTGTCGACCAGGAACTGCGTCTTCGAAGATCGGTCAGTAACGAACAGGCGACCAGAAGCGAACAAAGGGCAATCGTCAGTCGCCATTATCGACCGCCCCTGGAGTTTTCCGCCTTGTAGTCGTTTTGATCTGGACCGGTGAGAAGTGCGACTACGGGATCTACCTCTTGACCGAGACAATCTTTCTACTTTACCGGTACCCTCCTGGGGTAGAAACTCTTGTATCAACTGCGCCATTATGAAGGTGGGGGGGGGGTTAGGCCTCCGGTACCCTCACTCACTCGGTGAAACACAGCGCAAGCGCTGTTTCACACCGGTTTTCTGTGAGGCCGTGGTATTACTCCGGTCGAGCCGGCCCATTCGTGCCGAAGCATGGCTCTCCCACGGGTTAAAGGCTGATGACACCCCAGGATGATGACATCGGACGATAAACCCCTCGATCTTTATGCGTATTTCTCGTATCATGTTGATTTAGGATTGGTCACTAAGTCTGCTTTCTCTGCCACTGCCAACCCATACTTCTTCGAGTGGGTCCACGCCGGGTGTGGACCCATCGGGTCACTGATGAAATCACAGAGATCCCTCAATGTCAGACACATCAATGAGTCAAGTCCCTAGATATCTTAACGAATGCAAAATGTGTTGCCTATGCTTATTCCCGCACATTCACCAAAGTCTATGAGGATGGAACAGAGATGCAAGAGCACTATGAAGATGACAGCTCTGTAAAATACGAGTGATGGAGGGAATGAAGGAGAAAAGATTCTGAAGTTCAATGATCCGACTTCTTGGTACACACTCATACGATCCATAGACGGAGAGCTTCCGGAAAAAGTTCAGAAATTTGTGGTAAAGTCCATGTCAAATGTGTCGGACCCTAGAGAGGGAATCATGGAAGAACACTTAAAGTATTATCAACAGTATTCTCGGCTAAGTAATTTTATAATGATAATAAATAAAGATATGTATGTAATTAAAGGTAGGTTATACCTACAAAAAAATTTAACCGATACGTTAAAATATAAGGTACAATGTGTAAGTTTTATCAGCTCCTTACAGCGACTACGGAAAGGACCTTTAGTATTCAAACTACCTCTAATGTACCTACATACAAAGAAAGAAAACGAAACGATCAGGCAAAGGCTCGGTATGTGAAGTGCTCACGTTTTAAGTGGGCCAGATTAGTTTTAAATTGCACATTTATTTACTACAAACAAAGATGATGAAAATGAAGTCTAATCTGACAGTCCTAAGCGTGAAAACCATGGAGGGAAATTTTCAATCACTAAAATGACATTAACAGCAGGGTTATCAGCCACAATGGCTATTAATGGCTATTAACTGAGTTTTAATCGATTATTAGCCAAATGATATTGACCGGATTATTATCATTGCCCATCTCTACTCGCAATACATATTTAGGTATATACTTTTTACAGATAGATAATAATAATAATGATTTTAATCTAGGACCAAGAACTTTACCAATCATAGGATTAATGTGATCAACAGACAATAATTGGAATACCCCACTTTGACATGAAAGATAATTCGTCGATAATATGTTTGGAAATGAATCGTCAAATCATTAATGATTAGGAATTTTAGACACATTCAACATTTTTTTTCTTGTCTTTTTATTAACTCTTTTAGTTTTAGTTAATTTTTAAGTTGTGTTTGTTTCTTCTCGTTGTTATATTTAAGTTTGTTATTTTTAAATAAATTGAATTAAAACTTCCATTAAATCATTTTTTTACACCAATCATATTATACAATGATAGTAACACAGCGTTTGCCTGGCGTGATGGAATGGCATCGAAGTCTTAGTACACATGCAACACCACAAGTATCACAAGTATGGTGCGGTTTATGGAAGGCATTGTTTGATTTACACTATAATTTTTGATAAAAAGACCTTCAATATCACACAAGCACTTGATTTAATAACTTTAACATTTAACTGTGTTTCGCACCCCCTGTTTGTGTGTTAGTAATAAACGGATCAAATCTCAATCTATACAGGGTGTCCAAGAACCTGGCGTCCAACTGGATTCCCACGATGCCCCAAGTTCTAACAGTACTCAGAAAAATATTTTAAAAAATCCACCCCATGTACTTACAGAATTATAGTTATAATTTCCTCAGGTAAAAATATTTAACGAGACATACCAGATGGTTAAGTCTTGTACAAGGCTGAGGACCTGATAAACCCAAACGATAAATTACTGTAATCAAGTTTGAGTGTGTGGAAAATCGTCATTATTTATTATTATTTATTTATTCATTAGGTTACACAAACAAAACAGACAAGACATAGGAAAAAATAATAATATTATTGTTTATTATTTAAAAGTGTAAATCTATTTGTTAAAGAATAATTAGTTAAATAATTGAATCTTAGCTATTCTAGTACTGAATATCCCTAGGCTATACTCAATATCCCACAGTAGAACAGTTATCACTGGTATTACATCTCATCCGACATATCTCAACTATAAACACGCGCGCATACACACACACCAGACACACACACACATACATACATACACATACACACGCACACACACACACACACACACACACACATACATATACATACATACACAAACCTAAAAATCACACATACATTCATACACTTCGATAATTAGTATTATACATCTATAAAGAATACTGTAAATTTATCGTTTTCATTTAATTTCTTTTTTTAATTCTCTTTTTATTTTGTCTCTCATTTGTATTATAATATTTTGCTGACTGAAAGAGACTGGGCCTCACGACACAGGGAATCCTAGTGTGGGGTCCAGAGCCATATAAATATGTAATGTGAAGCTTTTTGTCAAAAAAAATATTTTTTATTTAAAAAAAAAATGCTTTTCGTGCCTAACCTCATGTTCTTGGAATTAGAAACAATATCTTCGCGTTTTAATTAAACCTTTTTCTTATTTGCGTGTGGGAGAGCCATGCTTCGGCACGAATGGGCCGGCTCGACCGGAGTGATACCACGGCCTCACAGAAAACCGACGTGAAGCAACGCTTGCGTTGTGTTTCGTCGTGTGAGTGAGGTTACCGGAGGCCCAATTATCCTTCCCTTCCCCAATCTCCCCAATTCCTGAATCCCCAACGATCCTCAAACTCCTAGTCTCCAAAAGGCCGGTAACGCACTTGTAACGCCTCTGGTGTTCCAGGTGTCAATGGGCGACGCCGATTGCTTACCATCAGGTGATCCGTCTGCTCGTTTACCGGCTTATGCCATAAAAAAAAAAAATTGCAGCTGTATTGATACCTCTGCGCTCAAACGTCGTAAAGGACATTTGGACAAAAAACGGTTATGTATACCGTTTTATTCAGAATTAAATTCGCTATCAATCTGTTTCTATATATAATTCTTTAAAATTCTTAAAAAAATGTCTTTATGACCCAAGAAATTTGATCCAGTTAGCAAAAATAACTGTGAAAGTTGAGACCTAAGTAAGATTTGAATTTTAAACTTGAAATACTATGGTGGTAAGAAACATGTTACAATGGTTTTGGAAGTAAAATGGACATATGTATATGTAATAGTTGCAGTTCTTTACGAACTAATTTTTGAAGCTAATAAAAAAAAGAACTGGGGTTTATCTGAACGAATTGTTCTTTAAACTCATATAGTAACTTAACAAATAAGACAGATGCTCGAAACGGTGCAATCTAATTGAGTATTCTATATTAATATTAATTTTATTGTAATTAGTTTGAACTACTGTTTGGGCATTATTTAAACTAAAATACCCCTGGCTTAAAATATCACAAAGCACAAAATACAAGTACCTTTCAGGAAAAGCAAATTAGACTGTTTTTTTTTATTTCAGGCCGATTAGACTGTTTTTTATTTATTTTTTTTATTTAAGTTCCGTGTTTATCGTGACATTTAAATGATTTAAAAAAAAACCTGCTTACATTTTACTTAAAAATTTAAAGGAAATATTGCGGAATTGCTTAGAGCTGTATTAATTGTCATACATTATTTACTGTGATTCGTTTCCTTTATTTATTTATTTATTTGATACACACTTTCACATTCTCTCACAAACACACACATGTTACATAGCAACAGTCCATGGATTCCGCAGATTGGCAAATTATTTGAAATACTTATTAATATTGCATCAGTCGTGCAGCGATGGCGAAATCGCTGCATCAGCCCATCGTGCCCTACAACGTGACGGACCGGACGACGGCACCGTTTTCTAGAATACACGACACTTTTGCTTCCAACTTCGACCAAGAGTCACTTAACTTAGAAATAATACTTTTCTGTAATTTTATTCAATAAATTAGTTGCAATCAATTTCGTCCTTATTTGCAACTTGCCTGCCGGAAAGACATAATTGGCGCAGTCGGTAGGATTCTCGAGGACTCCTGCATAACTAAGTACGAGCTTCCTGGCGGTTGTCAACCCCGTTCGAGAATCAGAATCTACACGTCGAGACCAGCAGCAAGGGTATCCAGACATCGATACAGCGAGAAGGCCGAAATGAACATCTGGTGAGTGCGTTAAAATCTTTTAATGAATTGCTCACCCTTTATCTCTTAACTCTCCTTATTTTCCCTGTGTTTTAAAACCTTTTCCAAGATTTTCCATCCAAGAGAATCGCGGAGTGTTAGGGTGGAGAGTAGACAGAGTAGTAGAAATAGTGCTCTAGATTTAAATAGAGAATTAGATTGTAGTAGTGATTTACCAGGTAATAAAATGTCCGAGTTAGATCGCATCTTTAAAGCCCTTAGGTTAGTACCCGAATTTGACGGGAACGTAAATGTTTTGACCAGATTTATTCAATTATGTGACCAATTGGTGGATGAATTCGTGACCAAGGCCGCGTCACCGAATAACCTTATTGAGATTGCTGTAATAAACGGAATACTGAACAAAGTAACAGGCCCCGCCGCCCGCCTAATTAACTCTAATGGTGTCCCATCGGATTGGGCAGGTATACGTAAGGCTTTAGTTAACAATTTCTCAGACCAAAGAGACGAAACAGCGTTATACAATGACTTGGCATTACTTTCTCAAACCTCTGATAGCCCACAAGAGTTTTATGAGCGTTGTCAGAACATATTTAGTACATTGATGACGTACGTCACTCTACATGAATCTATACCAACAACTGTAGAAGCTAAGAGAGATTTGTACAAAAAGTTAACCCTCCAAGCATTCGTAAGAGGTCTTAAGGATCCCTTAGGTTCGCGCATACGATGCATGAGGCCAGAGAGTATCGAAAAGGCCTTAGAATACGTTCATGAGGAGCAAAACGTAGTGTATTTGCAACAACGTAACAGTCATTTACCAGATAAGAAATTAATTCAGCAAACCTCGTCTCATAAACCTACATCTAATCAACATCTTAGTAATCCGCCTCCTAAGCCATTCACATTCAATATGCCAGGACCTTCTTTTAAGAGTCCTTTTGAGCAGCCGGTGATGCCACAAAGGCCCCAGCAATGGCGACCTAATTTTAACCAACAGTATCAAGCTGGGCCATCGCGTACAATGCAGATGTTCCGTGCCGCGCCGCCTAACTATAATCCAAATAATGCGTTTAGATTTCCACCACGTAATATGCCACCCCAAGGTAATTTTCAACAACCGCGACCCATGAGTGGTGTTAGTAATTTTGTAACAAAGGCTTTGCCACCTAGTAATCCCATAAAGGGACATGATTGGACTAAATCGGGAAACCCTCCACAGTCTAATTATTTCAAGACAAGGGAAATGAATTTTAATGACTGTGCAGACTATTACGGTTACAACGATTATTTTACCAATGGCGAGTCATATTACGATTCTAGTGACTTCTGCGATTATTACACTGAAAATTATTATCCCGATTACAGTCAAATGTATTATCAAAATCCCGAGGCAGCACATGACACCCCTACTGAGGAGTCTGCTGGCCCCTCAAGTGTTAATAATGAAAATTTTCAGACAGCTCAAAAATCAGACAAGCCAAAATAGAGGTTAACTTACAAACGCAACGTCAATTACCATACATACAAATTCATAACCCTCCACTTAAATTCTTAGTAGATACAGGTGCTAATGACTCCTTTATTAGTCCTAGTGCAGTTGAAACCTATTTTAGTAACGTAAAATTAAACTATGACCCTTTCGAAGTTAGTAACATGCATGCGACGACGCGTAGTAATTATTCTATAACTATTCCTTGTTTCCCGGAGATAAATGATAATGATGACATCACCCTCTTTGTCTATAAATTTCACGATTACTTTGATGGGTTGATTGGATCGAATCTATTAGACAAGTGGGAGGCCACTATTGATTTCAAAAATAAATCTTTGATAACTAAAAATGCATCGAACCCTATAAACGTTTATGATTCGCGAAATGCAAATTTATACGAGGACATAATACCTGCCGGGTCCTCTAAGCTAGTTAAATTACCGATAAATTCGCAGGACGGTGAAGTTATCATTCCGGAGCAAATCATCTGTAACTGTCATATTAGTGAATGCTTAACCACTGTAAAAAAGCAGAGAGGTATAGTCGAAATACATAACCCTACTCGAAGTGACCTAATTTTCTCGATGGACCGCCCGGTGTGTGCGCAGCTTTATAATAACGAGTGCAAGCGTACCGAACAACCGTCCACTCGTGTAAAAGAAGTGCTATCGCGTTTGCGTACTAGTCATCTAAATCAAGAGGAACGTATTAACTTAGAAATCTTATGTTCACGCTACGCAGACGTATTCTATTTAGAAGGCGAAAATTTAACATTCACTAATAAAATTAAACATTCCATTAAAACCACAGATGAAATTCCTATATATACCAAAAGCTACCGATATCCATTTGTGCATAGGCAGGAAGTTCAAGAACAAATTAGTAAGATGTTAGATCAAGGAATTATTCAACCTTCCGAGTCTGCATGGAGTTCACCCATATGGGTTGTCCCAAAAAAAGCAGACGCTTCCGGTAAAACAAAGTGGCGACTAGTTGTAGATTTCCGCAAATTAAACGAAAAAACCCTGGATGATAAGTACCCTATACCTAACATTGCCGATATCTTGGACAAATTGGGTAACTGTCAATATTTTACTACTCTAGATTTAGCTAGTGGATTCTACCAAGTCGAGATGAACCCCGCAGACATACCCAAAACAGCATTTACAGTAGAACGTGGGCATTTTGAATTTTTGAGAATGCCTATGGGATTAAAGAACAGTCCATCTACATTTCAGCGAGTGATGGACAATGTACTTAAAGACCTTCAAAATAAAATCTGTCTAGTTTATCTCGATGACGTCATAGTTTTCTCCACGTCATTACAGGAACATATGGTAAATTTAGAAAAGGTATTCAATAGGTTACGCGAGTCAAATTTTAAGATCCAAATGGACAAGTCCGAGTTCCTCAAACTCGAGACAGCATATCTAGGTCATGTTATTAGCAAAGATGGCATTAAGCCCAACCCAGAAAAGATATCTGCAATTCAAAATTACCCGCTTCCAAAAACCACAACTGAGATTAAGAGATTTTTAGGACTTCTAGGTTATTATAGAAAATTTATACCCGATTTCGCAAGGATTACCAAGCCTATGACGCAATGCTTAAAGAAAGGCTCAAAAATCAATTTAGATCAAAATTATATTCAGTGTTTTGAGAAATGTAAAACCTTATTAATTAATGACCCAATCTTAAAATACCCAGATTTCTCTAAAGAATTCATCCTTACTACTGATGCGTCAAATTTAGCTATCGGAGCCGTCCTCTCGCAAGGTACCATAGGTTCGGATAAGCCCATTGCTTATGCTTCCAGAACTCTGAATAGTAGCGAAATTAACTACAGCACTATTGAAAAAGAGTTGCTGGCGATTGTTTGGGCGACAAAATATTTCAGACCATATTTGTTTGGCCGAAAGTTCAAAATCGTTACAGATCACAGACCCTTACAATGGGTCATGAATATTAAAGAGCCCAACTCGCGCCTTACACGGTGGCGACTTAAGCTAAGTGAGTTCGACTTTTCGGTGGTTTACAAGCAAGGGAAGTGTAATACAAATGCGGATGCATTATCTCGCATTGAATTACATAATGAAGAGACTAACTCACTTATTGTTAACCCTACGGATAGGCCGTCTTCCCCGGATAATTCAAAAACCGCTACAGCACATACTGACGCCGAAAATCCGATACTAGAAATTCCAATAACTGACCTTCCCCTGAATAGATATCATAGACAAATTATTTTTACAGTTGTAGATAACGTGAAAGGGCGTCCTACAGTTTCAAAGCCGTTTGAATCACACGTAAGGACACATATCCAAATTTCTAAAAATAATCTCGAACAGGATGTCTTGAATAGTATCAAGGAATACGTCAACCCCAAAGTGAAAACCGGTATACTTATTAAACCTGCAATAGACATGTATAAAATAATTCCCATCATCCAGAATCAGTTTAAAAATTCTTCTATGGATTTAATCCTAACGAAAACTGAATTAGATAACGTAAAGGATTATTTAAAACAACAAGAGATAATTCGTCAATACCATGAAGGAAAAACCAACCATCGCGGCATTAACGAGTGCTATCTGTCCTTATCAAGCAAATATTTTTGGCCCAAAATGAAAGAGCATATAACAAAGTACATAAATGAATGTAGCATATGTGGTCAGGCTAAGTACGACAGGAACCCAATAAAACAAAAATTCCATATTGTACCACCTCCAACTAGACCGTTTGAGATAGTGCACCTTGATCTTTTTAGTGTCGACACACATAAGTACCTTACAATCATTGATGCTTTTTCGAAATATGCTCAAGCATATCATTTGAAAGACGCCACCGCAATTAGTGTAATCCAGGCCCTGTTAGTATTCAGCACTCATCATGGTATTCCTATCACTATTGTAACAGATAGAGGTCCGGAATTTACAAACCAATTATTTTTAGAATTCGTACGAATACATAAAATTCAACACCACAAAATTTTAGCTTATACCCCAAATGAAAATGGCATGGTAGAGAGACTACATTCGACATTATTAGAACACCTGCGTGTACTGAAATTGCAACATAAGGGAGAGTCTGTAACAAATTTAATGCCATATGCGATCTTAGGTTACAATAGCTCTATCCATAGTTTCACAAAGTGTAAACCATTAGACATAATTACAGGCCACCTAGACCCTCGCGACCCAGTAGATATTAATATATCAGATAACATATTACAATTATATACACAGGAGCATCGAAACAAAATGCAAAAGGTATTCGAAATGATTAATGAGTCATCGCTTTACGACCGTACTCGTATCACAGAGAATATTAATAAAGATAGAGAAACTGAACAGGAGTATTGTTCAAATCAACAAATTTTTGTTCGAAATCCTATAGCTAGCCGCCAGAAATTAGCCCCTAGGTTTACACAGGATAATGTACTTGCCGATTTACCGATTCGTATTTACACCAAAAAGAAACGTGATCCTGTCGCTAAAACTCGGCTGAAACGGGTTCCTAATAGTTCCCGATTGTTACAGGATAATACCCCTGATCCTGAGCCTGGCCCTAGCGGAAGAGATAACGTTGGATAGTTTGGATAATGGACCAGGCGTATTGCCTTTTATGCTAGGGAAAGCAAAAATTATCTCCCATTATCATTCATTTATACAACCAGTTAATTTAGACATAATACGCAGTAATATAAATGCAATCAGGAAACAACTAGATCAAATTTCACCAGAGTTTCATAATAAAACGTTATCTTTATATCAACCACATCTTGAATATCTTTATAGTAAAATTTCACTATTGTCTGATCAATTAGAATTATTTCAGTCAAGTCGCGCTAAGAGAGGCCTGATTGATGGATTAGGTTCTGTCATTAAGAGCATCTCAGGAAATTTAGATTATAGTGATGCTGTTCGTTACGATAACGCTATCAAAAATCTGCAAGAAAACGACAGCCGAATGGTCACTGAATTGAATACTCGCGTGAGTCTAAATAAACACTGGATGTCCCAAAATTCGAATATTTTACGCACCCTAATAGAAAACCAGAACAAAATTAAAAATAGTGTAGAGAACATTATGAATAGTAGTTTACATAACGAACAGGACATAGTAAAATACGCCCATTTGACTCAGTTCCTTTTAATGCTAGCTGATAATATAGAAACATTGTCAAATGAAATACTTAGGTTAGAAAACTTATTAGCTTTTATACGCGCGAAGAGTACGCACTTTCTTATGCTAAAATTAGATATGTTTAGGAACATGATAGATCAGCTAATTGCACTCTATGGCAGAGAACAAGTGCTGAGTATTAGTTATAGAGAATATTTTAACATAATTAAGTTAGGTTACTATTACAGCAATCAGAACCTGGTACTGGTATTTAAACTCCCGATTATCTTTCCCTCTACATATGACCTATTTAAGCTTTCCATAGTCCCTAACAAAGACAACAGAATTTTAATTCCTTCCTATCCCTTCCTAGCAATTCATGACAAGGATTTTATGCACATAGAGGCAGAATGCCCGAAGTCCAGCCAATACTATCTCTGCGAGGACGACATGAACCACCATTTCAAACGTCAAGGGGACTGCATCCATCGATTGATAACTACGCAGCAGATCGACAAATCCTGTCAGTTTACTACCGCTCAGCTCAAGACGGAAGCTGTAGAATACCTCGATGACCGTCACTATGTAGCAAGCTTTCCTACACCTACGAAAGTTCGCTTATCCTGCTTGGAAACTCAATACAACACAGTACAAGGAAGTTATTTGATCAGTATACCAAGAGGCTGTACTGTACAAACACCGACACTGACTTTGGCAAATAAAGACGATCGTATCAAAGGGCAAGTTTTGAAAATTATGAACATTCCATTACAAGATGAAGCCACTTATAACATGGAAGATAGAAGGTTAACGCTGAAGTCCGCAGACCTCCGCAGCCTACACGTTGCCACCCAAGAAATATCTATGGAAGCACCACTACAATTAAATCAAGCTGACATTCATAGCGTGTACTACACTATCACACCGCTATACCTAATACTATTAAGTGCAGCTGCACTCAGCATCGGCTACGTGGTTCGTCGATACATGAAACAACGTTCGCAGACTATAACTGAACACCAAACCAACGAGAGTGAACGCGGCCATACCTATGCAGAGATGAACAACCACACTACTGCTCCTCAACCAGGATTATCAGCGCTATTATCGAACCTGTCAAACAATAGTCGCTGATCTATGGGAGGGAGATGTTACATAGCAACAGTCCATGGATTCCGCAGATTGGCAAATTATTTGAAATACTTATTAATATTGCATCAGTCGTGCAGCGATGGCGAAATCGCTGCATCAGCCCATCGTGCCCTACAACGTGACGGACCGGACGACGGCACCGTTTTCTAGAATACACGACACTTTTGCTTCCAACTTCGACCAAGAGTCACTTAACTTAGAAATAATACTTTTCTGTAATTTTATTCAATAAATTAGTTGCAATCAATTTCGTCCTTATTTGCAACTTGCCTGCCGGAAAGACATAATTCACACACCACACACAATTTACCATTTGTTTTTCATTCCATTTTGTTTATATAATTTAATTACATTATTTATCTTTTCTGTTTGCTTTTTGTTAATCTTAATTTAAGACTTTGACTGCCAATAAAAAACTGTTGAAGGTAAATCCTCCGCTAACACCGGTCACCGGTGACTCCCATGGCGTTTAACGTGTTAATTTAATTTTTTATGTAAAGTCTATACTAGGCTCACAATGATACCAATACATGAAGGCACTGATCTCTGTGATACAGGTACTTCCCTAGAGACAGAGACTTCCCTACAGAGGTCAGAGTTTTAATTTTGTACTACGACACTATGACTTGTATCAAATTAATGTATACTTGTGTACTTTTTGCGTAATAAAGATTATTATTATAATACCTCTATATGTCTTTGACATTCACGGGATCACCGGGTCCTAGTCATTTGGGAGGCGTACGAGGGCCCGAAGCCAACCGTGCAGAGGCCCTTTAGACAACTTTAATCTAAATCTAATGGACACATAAACCGACGACTATCCCTGTATGTACTATGGAAATACATCCAACGATAGTCCCTGGTTAGTATTGTGGATAATGGGAAAAAAAAGGTAGGGCTATGGATGGGTTGCTGTGGACCGGTAAATTGGAAACTATGGATGACTATGGCACTTGCCGAAACAATGTAATTAATTCACGTAAAAATGGTAGGCGGAGACTCGAAAACTCACCGACCGGACCCCGAGAATGGTTGCTAGATATAGCAATAGAGGGACAACGAGAATGTGAGTGGCTGAAGGGTTAAGAAACTACCACCGCTTTCTACTCAGATCATCTGCTACAGCCGAAGCCTCCTGCATTCCTGGCCCACTCGCGACTTACTTCTTAGCTTAGCTTCTTACCCTCCGAGCAGGATCACTGCTCTCGCGACTCCACTCTAGACGGCCAATGAAGGCAAGCCAGAGGTGGGACACCTGTTTCTTGTCGTGGTTGACTCCAGCCAACCAATTAAGGCAAGCCGGAGAAGAAGGAATGGTGAATTCTCCCTGGAGCACTCGGGATGATGGTAGCCCGCGGGTTCTCTAAGGCCCGTCACCTCACCTCAAGGCGGGCGTATTATTATTTATGAAGATTGTCCCACTGCAGGGCAAAGGCCTCTTTACCCTCCTTCCACACCTCTCTATGTAAAGCTTTTTGCGGCCAATACTTGTCATAGATGTCCAGTTTGCCCGACATCTCTTTTCGGGCTTGCCGCGACGTCTATGTCAATGACAAAGTTTATTTTGGCTGCTAATTACTACAAAACAAAGTATTTGAATGAAATAAAACAACTATTTTGTAATCTATTCACTGCAAAATTATTTAATGTTAACTTAACTACTAACTAATGTTCTAACAAAATATAATTAAATCGTATTATTTTACGGATATTAGGTTATGGGTGTAGGGCACAGAATTCTTACCCATCAGTAGGTCGGTAACTTATCAGTAATTACATAAATGATAATAGTTACTTTTTTTTAGTTTTTACCACTTATTTGTTAGTAGTTATTAATTTTTGAATTCAAGTTCTTTTCTGGTTCGTTGTTGTACGGGTACGGCAAAGTAGTAACCCGTATTTTTACAATATAATGAATAATTTCTGTGATTTGTAGTATATTATTGAAAACGGTATATTAGCTAAGGAATTTGTTTAAATAAAACTAAATTCAAAATGGCTTTTAATTTTTTTATTTATAATTAATGTAGAAGTCGAAATTTTTACAAACCAATTGTGTCAAACAAAGATAATTATATTTAGATTTAATAGACTTTAAAGTATACATCAAAATGTTTACAAATAAAAAGTTATTTCGAGTTAAAAAAAAACATTGAAGTTTATTAACTTTAAAATGTATTTGTTTTTATTACTTTTAGTATCCATTTGCAATAATACTCCTCCAAATATGATTACTTCAATGTTTAAGAATTTTGTTTCATTATACAGTGGCATTAAGTAATGTGCAACCTATCTATCCCTTTTTTTTTTTTTTTTCCGCCCGTGGAAAATGCCGTGCATACCCGGCCTCGCGGGGCCGTGGCCGGGTTATGTGGGGCTCGAACCCACTAAAAACCCCGGGGTGTGCCACTCACGCATGAGGGCGGGCCACAAGAACTGTTCTTTCGCACTTCGTTCGCGACCCGCCCTGCGCCAGCCGCAGCATAACGAAATGCCGGGCTCCTTCTCCTGCGGGCGGCGCCCGCGCACACGGCGGATGCCGCCCCCTCTCGGGGCGCTGCAACGTGGGCGACCGGTTGCTCCGACTGGCCGCCCCCTGCCCCACTAGCTACTAGAGAGGAGGAAGGAGGTGGGCATACCCGCGCCTCCTCCGTCCCGTTCGCCGTCTTCGCGTCGGATGTGAGAGGGGATCGTCCTTCCTCTCGCGCTCCGACGCCTCCTTCTGCGACATGACTGCGTCGCAGAAGGAGACCATCGCTTCCCACGACCTCTGGCCGCCGACCATAGCACTAACTACGGCAGGCAGCGAGAGGTCGGCACCGACAACAGCCACCAGGCTCGCCCTCTCCGATGCCCACTGGGGGCACTCTGCCAGAGTGTGCTGCGCCGTATCTTCGACGCTGCCACACTCGTGGCAGACCGCCGTAGGCTCTCTCCCGGCAATACGGCACAGGTATTGACCGAAACACCCATGTCCGGTCAGCACCTGCACCAGCCGGAAGGTGAGCACCCCCCGTTTACGGTCCACCCATTTCCGAAGATGCGGGCGGACCGCCTCCACGAGCCTGACGCCCGCCGTGGGCGCCTGGAGGCGCCACTCCCACCTCACGAGGAGTGCCCGTCGCGCCTCACGCCGCCACCGCTCGACCACTTCGAACGGGGCGGCCCGACCGCGGGCCCTGGTCTCCGCCTTCCTCGCGTAGACGACCGCGAGGACCTCCGCCTCGAGGTCCCACGGTGGAGACCCGGCCAAGAGGCAGGCCGCCTCGTGCCCCACCGTACGGTACCCCCGTATGACCCGCTGCGCCATGACCCTCTGCGGGCGGCGCAGCTGGGCCCTGTTCTGGGCCGACAATGCGTCGACCCAGATGGGGGCACCGTAGAGGGCCATGGAGCGCACCACCCCCATATAGAGGCGGCGGCACCCCACATTCGGCCCTCCCACGTTCGGCAGGAGACTTCCGAGAGCGGCTGCCGTCCCGATGAGTTTCGGGGCGATCAGTCGAAAATGCTCCCGGAAGTCCCACCGTCTGTCGAGGACGAGTCCAAGATACTTCATCCTGGACCCGACCTCGATCGCGGCTCCGTCCACCATAATGGTGGCCCCCGCTGGAGGCCTTTTTCGAGGCCCGTAGAAGCACAGGGCCTCGGTCTTCTCCAGCGCCACCTTCAGGCCCAACCGCCGGACCCGTGCCACCGCCATTAGGGATCCGGCGGAGGCGAGCCGCGCCGCCTCCCGGTATTCCGCCCCCTCCGCTAGGATAAGCGTATCGTCCGCATAGCAGACGACACGCACACCCGGGGGCAGACTCCCCCTCAGCGCCCAGTCGTAGCCGATGTTCCACAGGAGCGGTCCTAAGACCGAACCCTGTGGAACACCGCACTGAGCCTCCCTCCGCCGGACAACACCGTCCCCGCCCTGATACAGGACGCATCTGCTCCGCAGATACGTCCCGATAACCCGGCGTATTTAGAGGGGCACGCGGTGGTATCGCAGCGCCGCCTCTATACACGTAAAGGGCAGAGTGTTGAACGCATTGGCGATGTCAAGAGACACCGCCAACGCAACTCCGCCCTCGGCCACGCTCTCCTGCGCGAAGGCCTTCAAACTGCCGATCGCGTCGATGGTGGAAAGGCCCCCGCGAAAGCCGAACTGGCACGCGGCCAGGTCCGGGCCACCTACGCCGAGGTGCCGGATGATGCGGGTAGCGAGCACGCGCTCAAAAAGCTTACCCGCCTCATCGAGCAACACGATGGGGCGGTAGGCAGAGGGAGACTCTGCCGGGCGCCCCGGCTTCTGAAGGAGGACACGCCTGCCCTCCAAATCTGAGGGAAACTCCCGGCGCGCAGACACGCGCTCAGGAGTCCTCTCAGACGCTCCTCCAGCGGGCCCAGGGCGAGATCCCACACTCGCCCTTCTTTTTAGACCGCATCCGGAGTACGGCGGCCCCAAGTTCCCCCTCGGTTACTAGGGGGACCTCCTCCTCCCGTACCTCCTCTTCCTCGGAGTCAGAGTCGGGGCCCATCGGGGGTGGTACGTGCTCCGCTCTGGTCGGGAACAAAGCGGACACCACCCCCTCCAGCAGCGCCGGCTGCAAGGACTCAACCACCGGCGGTCCTTGCCCCCGCATTTTGCCCCGCACGGAGTGGTAGGGCCGCCCCCAGGGGCCCTATCGAGATGCGCGAGCATCTCCCCGCGCGCCGTCTTCTTGGCCCGGGATATTGCCGTCTGCAGAGTCCTCCGCGCTTCGCTGTAGGACTCGTACAGTTCCCGGGCCACGTCCGCATCCTGCACTCTTCGCCTGCGGTAATTGGTGTGCGCTCGTCGCGCAGCTACGCAGGCTTGCCTAAGGCCTGCGAGCTCTTGCGACCACCAATATACCGCAGGTTTCGTAAGACGACTCTTGACGCGGGGCATCGCGGAATCGCAGATGCCCGTCATCGCACCTCGCAGGGCTACCGCCTCTCCTCAAGGGTCCCCGGCTCCGCCGGCGCCGCAAACCACGCCTGGACGATGGCCGCCTCCTCGGCGACCTCTCGATCCAGGCGCGATAACGGCCACCTGGGGAAGGCGTCCCCGTTAAACTGGCGAGTCCGCCCCCCGTGGCTGCTGGAAGTGGAGATCTCAAATCGGATATATAGATGGTCCGATAGGGTCTCCACTTCCTGCATCACCCGCAAGTCGCGAACGCATGCCTCAACAGCGGGTGTGGCCAGTGTCAAATCGACTATCGATCCCCCCGTCTGGCGCACGCACGTGTTCGCGGAGCCTCGGTTGCAGATACCGAGGCCTACCGCCGCTGCCCATTCCAAGAGGACGTCGCCCCTGGCGTCCGTCGCCGGGGAACCCCAAGCCGTTGACTTGGCATTGAAGTCCCCCATCACGACCAGCTGCCTCGCAGCTAGTCGCCGGATTGAAGCCTCCAAATGGTTGAGGAAGCCTATCTATCCCTTAACCCAACTCTATCCATCCCTTATTACTCGGGCCTGCGGACGGCGAGCATGGGTGGCTCCCCGTCCGACCAGAAACAGACCCGAGCATGCGGCGCGTCGCGTTCCGCTCGCGCGCCTCAATGAGCCATCAGACCACCACAGATGGGGCCCAACAGGGCCGATGCCGATTCGGAGTCGCGGAGAACCTAACGGGTAATCGGGGCTCCGGCTCGACGTGCAGGAGTAAGAACGGGGTGGTTTTCAGTCAGTAAGAGTCTGACACTCCCTCCCGCCTCATCAAGGCGGGAGCAGTCATTCGATAATTTTCCCCCCTTATATAAAAAAAAATCCTTGTTACTCGAACTAAGAACACTTTTAATTTGTTTAACTGACTAAGATACAGTTAGACCTTACTACAAAATATTAACTACGACCGCCAAAACACCCTGTATACTTTAAAATTGCTAAACCCAAAAATGTCAATAGATAAAGATAATATTGACATAATATTTGTCAGTATTTATTATTACATTAAATACCTATGTTACATGTACGTACTATATTTTTTGTTGGAAATACCCGTGAATTACCCATACGATTCGATCTACATATATATAAAGGAACGGCATTCTTAAAACATTTAGTAGTAGAAAGAATTTCATTGTAAACAGTGGCTTCTAGATCACTTATCTACCTAACAATTGAGTGACGTACTGTCATATTACTTAGATTGGGATTATTTGTTACAGAATTTTGTAGGATGAAAATAATTTTCTTTATATCACAGAACATCTAATTATTTATCATATTCTGATTTATTTCGTAGCGGGATCTGAGATAGTTATTCATTTGAGTGTTCCGCTGTTTT